>FR990106.1:8490000-9740000 GCA_905404275.2 Hedya salicella | reverse complement strand
TACCGTAACGCAACTTTGCCGTAAAAGTAATAGATCTGGTAAAATATTAGATACAATTATGCGTGGATTGCTGTTAGATTTTGTGTTGATCTATGTCATAATTTATATTCGACATTTTCGTGTATTGCCCAAGAATAGTACTGTACTACCCAAAAGCTTTTGGCTGTCGGACGAGGTGACGAAAGGACATACCAGAGGTCGGGCAGCAGCGGCCGCCGTGCATTGTACTGTACTGTACCATCTATCTGCGATCGCCAATCTGCCTGCTAAGCGTGGCCATTACGGCAATTTCTTTCCTATGTTGGCATTCAAGAAAAGTCTTATTTTGAAGGTGTTTGGTGTTGTGTGTATGTCAGTATATTGGGCGCTACCGTATATTAGGGATTACGGTAGTAAATTCAGAGTGACGTCCTCGGTACTGTTCTTTATATTTTTTTTCCTTTTGTGAAACATTTATATTTAATACTAGCTTCTGCCCTCGACCTTATCCGCCTTAAATTCGTTTATCGCGGATAAGGGTATTATTTTTCCAGGATAAAAAGTAGCCTATGTCCTTCCCCTGGACACAAACTATCTCCATACCAAATTTCATCCAAATCGGTTCAGCGGTATAAGCGTGAAGAGGTAACAGACAGACAGACAGACAGACAGACAGACAGACACACTTTCGCATTTATAATATTAGTATGGATTATGTATTTCATTCATGTATATATTGTACATCTCAAAATTCCGTTCGTTCCAAAACTTATCAATAGATTTGTTACTTGTTTTTTCGAGTACCTTCGTCTGCGTACAATTCGAATTTCAAATAAATCCTTCCTTAGTTTTATCAAATCAAATAAAATCAAAATATTCTTTATTCAAGTAGGCCTAGTTACAAGCACCTTCGAAATGTCAGTTACATGAGGGTGAAGTGTTTGCTAGGAGACATACAATATGATCCAACATTTGCTGCAAGGATTAGGCAAAACCCAGAAAAACCTAATCGGATCATTTAACTTAAGTATAATATTTTTGATAAAATCATCATTTTAAAAATTAAAATAATTAATAAGATAAAACCCAAAAGGATAGTCAATAAAAAAAAAAAATCATAATCTAGAATACAATTCTAAATGTCAGAGTATATAACACAATTAATATTGAAATAATAATAATATTTACTTCCAATGACTGAGCTTCTTAGTTGTCTGTCAATAGTTAAGACTCGGGACTGAGACGTGGTCACTCATTATGGGCTTCACATCGAAAGGCTCAAAGTCACTCAAAGGGTAATGGAGCGAGCTATAGTCGAAGTCTTCTTGCGTGATTGAATCAGAAATAAGGAACGAGGAAGACCTAAGGTCATCGACGCAGTTCAAATAGTTTAGTTAAGCCTAGGATTAAGTGGGCGGGGCACATTGCTCGTAGAACCGATAGCCGCTGGAACAGGGAAGGTCCCCAACAAAATGGACCAATGATCTGCTGAAGGTTGCGGGAAACCGTTGAATGAGAGTGGCGCACGAGCGGTCGTTATGGAGATTCTTGGGAGCCTTTGTCAAGCAGAGGATGACCGTGGGCTGATATGATGAAAGATTAGCGCAGATTTTCATGTTATCCAGAACACCGAAAGCAAAATCCATACGACGAATTAACTTTTGACGCCACGGAAATCCGAATGGACCCAACGCTTTTGAGCCAGAGTATTTTTAATTAAAAGCTGTCCGAGAAATCTAAATTTGCCGGCGTGGCGTTTTTCACGGTTCGCGCGTTGACCGTTAACCTCTGAATCTATTCATTAGAAAACACTCTAGAAAAATGCTTGTAAATTTGCCTTGACCGTCATAACAATAGCACTCGTATCAAATAAGATTTTAGAATTTTATTTTCAAGAATTTTCTCCATATTCTGCACCATAATAAAATCTGGCTATTCATATCAAAATTCTGCAGAATAACTAAACATTTCACAAATGAAATCAAATGGTAAACTTGAACATTTCTATACTATTAAAAGTTGTATGAATGAAATGTTTGTAAAAAATATGTATATATTCATAAAAATAAGTGAAACAGGCTATTTGAAAGTAACTGTATAGAAAAATATTTTATATTTATTTTTTGTACAAAGTGTATGTATTTATTTGTCTCTGCGGCTTTAATGCTTCAAAACTACTAGACGAATTTCAACTGTGATTTTTGGTACTGGAATATCGCTGAATGACCATTCTTAAATATCCGGTCAGGGTGATTTTCGCTATCTAAGCACAGAAGTTCGTAAAGAAAGTAGTCCACTGCCCAAAGGTTGTCTGAAAGAGATCGCTGTTTAGCGATAAGACCGCCTTTTGTTTACATCTCCTTGAATGTATTGTTTTCTGTATTCTCTTTATGAGGTGTGCAATAAAGAGTTGTTGTATAGTGTTTTATTGTAGTCAATAGCTAAATACACTCGAGAGTAAAAATATAGGGTCAGCCTAATTTAAATTACAGCAATAGGGATTTTATTATTTTTGACACTAGTTTATTTACATAGTACTAGTATACTTTCCTCTGCAATACCCAACCGTATTATCATAAAAATATCAATAACCCAAAAATCATGAATTTTGCAATATACGTTAACATTTTACGACTCCGATTTAAACATGGAAAAAATATATTTTTTAATATTATTTAGCAATTTAGACGTAAACTTAAATAAAGATCATGAGACGATAAAACACTTTACAACTCAGCACAAACATCACCGTATTTCGTTGATTTTGTCATACGCATATAAAGTCACTTGGTGAGTGCCAACGCTAGTGATTTAATTCAACGAACGTAGTAATTGGATCTCGTGATTCTGACTAGTCAAAGAGCTCGCCTCAACATCGCGTCGTATTCGGGCCTTAATGAACCCGAGCAGCGACTCGAGATTGCAGCCGCCTTTGCCAGCCATTCTCCGGGGAATTAATAAATAGTTGAAAGTTTTAGTGAGCTGGTAATCGTTCAAATCAAATCAAAATATTCTTTATTCAAGTAGGCCTAGTTACAAGCACTTTCGAAATGTCAGTTACATGACAGTGAATGTTTGCTGGGAGAAATACAATATGATCCAACATTTGCTGCAAGGATTAGGAAAAACCAGAAAAACCTAATCAGATCATTTAACTTAAGTGTAATATTATTGATAAAATCATAATTTTAAAAATTTAAATAATCAATAAGATAAATCCCAAAAGGATTGTCAAAAAAAATAAATAATCTAGAATGTGTCTAGGATAAAATTCTAAATGACAGAGTATATAAAACAATTAAGATGAAAATAATAATAATACCTTAGGTATTCGTTAAAATAATTATTCATATACCTACATAACGCTATAATTTACATTAATCCCACGCGGCTTCATCATTCATGTAGTCTTGTGTGCTATAATAAGCTTTAGAAAATAATTTTCGTTTCACAATATTTTTGAATTTATTAATAGACAACTCAGTTATGCTGCTAGGAAGTTTATTATAAAATCTCACACAGTTACCCATGAATGATCTTATTTTATGGAGCCTAGTAGCAGGCACTGCGAGCTTATGCTTATTTCTAGTATTAATATTATGTATATCACAGTTCTTTTTAAAGTGGGTAATATTTTTATGTACATACATAATATTCTCATAAATGTATTGACGATGCACTGTCATTATATTAATGTCCTTAAACTTATGTGTAAGCGAGTCTCTATAGTTCATTTTATATATCGCACGAACAGCCCGCTTCTGCAGAACAAATATAGTATTAATGTCGGAAGCACTGCCCCATAGTAAGATGCCATACGACATAATACTGTGGAAATAACTGAGATACACTATTCGAGCCGTTATCACGTCTGTTAATAGACGAATCTACTGTAGCCACTGTAAGAACAAATAGTTAAGTTAAAAGAAATTGCTAGTACGCAGCCATTATTGCATGATTTTGACACGCAATAGACCGCTTTTTTAACAAATTGCTGCATATTTTGCTTAAAATGTACCTTTCTAACTATTAATTTTAAAACTGACAAAATATGTTCAGCTTTCCATGGTCACGGGTGGACTGAGAAAAGATGTATTTTCCTCTGTCAAAGTTACACTTTGTGCAAACTACCCATTTTTGAAAAAACAAATAAAGGTAAAAACAAAAAAAGGGTACATACATACCAGATGGGCCTAAGCTGTACAGACAGTTACACATGTGCCAGAAGTGTTTATTATTTATTTTAATAATTTACCAAGCACCATGATCATGGAAAGCTGAAAAGCTTAACGTCAGGAACTAAAATGAGATAATATACGCGATATAATCCGTTAAATTGTTTTATTTCAATGAGTAATAATCGCGGAAACAAAAGAAAATATTAAAATATTTTCAATTTTTCTAATAGTTAACTCGAATCGACATCGCGTCGAATTCTGGCCTTAATGAACCCGAGCAGCGACTCGAGATTGCAGCCGCCTTTGCAAGCCATTCTCGAGGGAATTCATAAATACTTGAGAATGTTCAAGGGTACAGGCAATCGTTTATACGGAAAAGACGACGACAAACGACATATATTCACCATTATCATCAGTTTTTAGGGTACCGAATGGAAACAAAATTATCTATTAAGTTTTCTTACATCCGCTGTCTGTTTGTCTGTAATCATAATCCATTGTTTCTGACATAAAGTTAATCTTGCAGTGCTCGATCGTCCATTAGTTGGCACCTTTTTTGATTAATATCAGTGGTAATTATTTAACATTATACTACATTTTATATTTGTACATTTTCGCTTGGTCTTTACTTATAACAACTCAACTGGAATCGTTTGTGTTGTTTAAGTGTTGCCATACAAATTAACTTGTCTTTACAAGTAATTACAAACAAGGAAAGTGAGTTAAAATAATAATAAAACTACAATTTTAATACTATGCGGTATATTAGGGTAGCATGTAAAAATGGGGTTCGTGAGTAGTCACCCAAGCGGTCTAGGTTTAGATAATAAACTAGGTAGATATAATAATAAATTAGTTTAATGATTCTAAGGTTTAAAGTTACAGGGCACCACCGAAAATCAGCGTTACGGCTTGCCGTGGCATAAAGCTGAGTGGTGACCCCTTTCAGCGTCGTCAATTGTTTTTGTTATTTGTAATTCTTGTTTATGCTGGCGTTGGATGAATATGTTTTCTTTCTTACTTTCTTTAATCTTAATTCATAAAAATGGAGGTGACAAAGAAGGTGTCAATTATTGGAATAAGATTGGGACGACATATTTATTGTATGTTGATTGGGTCAATCCTAGGGTATCCAAATCAAATTTCAGCAAGGGCAAGTGAGAGATATAACCCGCCTGAAAGAAACATTTTGTACTTTCTTAGTGAAAAAAGATATATTTTCATAAAAATATGATTAATAAAATTGACTAAATAAATAGTAAGGTGAAAGTTAACTGCTATCGTGAAAGTCAACATTGATATTATTATAAATTCCTTTTAGAATTGTGCATTAGTTTAGCAATATCATGTTTTTGTGTAAGCAATTACATTTAAAATTGACTTGTATCCGATAAATTGAAATAATGAGCACAACACTGGGTAGACGAAATGAAATTTAAAAATTCACACTCATTGTAGGCTCCGTTTGCGTAAAGTATGCGATGAATAATGTTTCCCGGCCTGTATCACCCCAATAGCGTAATATTTACGCAGACTGTGCTCTTAATGCGATTTTATTAATTTATTACTATTGTACGATAGCGCAGTAAGTGGTTGTTTTATATTATTAATTCATTGGGTCACTAAAAATACTGCAGAAGACCGAGTTTAATATCCAAATGCATCGGTAAAATTTTAGTTTTGCCGAATTAATTAAAAAACAAGCTACCTTTATATCTATGCTTCAAGCGCTAAAACGATACTCATAGTTTATAATTATAAACATCGATTACAACCGAATAGAATATGTATTTAATCTTTATTGCACAAAAGAAAAACTTATCGGAAGATGATTGGGGGGTGTGACGGCCTTTGAGAGCATCTTCTGTAAAATTGCAGTCTTTTCCATATGCTTCCGTCTTACGAGTACCTTACTGCGTTTCATATAATTGCAATTTCAAGCTGAACTTTGGCTTTGGCAGCCATATTGAGCATTATAACCCGGACAGGAACTGACGGAGTCGCTGTCGTCGTATACAATGAAAAGAGATACTGCTATCACCTTACAAAAGTCGGACTTAATGCCATAGGGCATTCTCTGCCACTCAACCTTGGGGTACGGCAGTTAAATTATGGGCAGCGCAACTAGATTACATAAAAAAAACATGGATTATAAACACATATCTCCATGGAATAATATTCATTGGTTGGATTACAAGTGCAATATAGCTTGACAAGTTCGTTCGTGACTGACGCACTCCCATGGTCTGTGGGCGACGAGAGAGAAAGACAGCGGAGGCGGGTATAAAGTGTGCGCGCGTCCAAGCTCGATGACCCTGCTGCACTTCTTAAAGTGCGTCCACACTTGTATCATTTGCCCGTATCAGATCATCGTCGCGTGGCATGATCGCGTGTCACGATCACGCGTTTGGACGTTGCGCCGATTGCATCGCTCGAAATCCATTTTGCTACGCGTATCACACAGTTATATCGGACGAGTACGGTATGATCGGCGCGCCGACAGTAAGCGTCCAAGCAGCGCGATACGTAGTCATGCCACGGCACGGTGATCGGATACGAGCAAATGATACAAGTGTGGACGCACCTTTACTCGCCCCCGCTGTCTTTACCCCCGTCGCCCTCAGACTATGGTGGTGTCACGAAAGATCTTGTCAAGCTATAATAGAACAAGTAGGTAGTCGGCGAGCCGATAAAAAACCCCCGGGATATCTACAAATTCAGTCTTTTTTTATCACAACTCTAATGTCACTCTGTATAAGAGCGATTCCGGTCGGCTTTTAGCATGATAGTAACATTTTATTTAACTGCAAATTGTTATTACGAGTATCGTACTTCAAGTACCGTTTAATATACATGTACAAGTTTTAGACCTTTCGTATGGAAAATAAGACTCAATATCGCTTATGTATATTATTAACCCTTCGTATGTACAAAACTGATAAGAGAGGATAATAATATAAGGAGGTATAAGTAGTTACTGTTATGTTATGATATGACATAATCTCCTTTAGGTTACTATAACGTATAGAGCCTACAATATACTGAAGGTTAGAATTCGTGAATACATGGGTTTAACAAGTGCTATATCAGACAATAATACAATTTTTCTTGATTTATTTAATGTGGCGTGTAAATAAAGGGGCTACTAGACGGTCACAAATTTTATTGTGGACGATCTAATCAGGACCATGTTCGTAGACGCTCGATAAAATCCATAATAAGCACACAGACAGACGTGTTGGTTGGTTGCTTTCAAGGCCAAGTAGTCGGCGGATGGAATCGGCTTCGTATGGTAGGAGTGTTAACTGAGCATTGTGTTGTTTGTCGGTTGTGATACTTGTGATAGAATTGGGATGGTGACAATTTTTGACATCTTCTTTCTGTGGTATGTAAAAAAACCTTTCAATAATATAAATATTGGTAAAAAACTATTTGAATCGCATAAAAACTCACCGACATACAACAATGTTAAGATAACATTTTTGGACTTTCCCAAAAAACGCTCCATACTAGGGAAGTGTGACGTCACACGTTCCTAGTTCGTTGGGGTAATAAAGAACTTTGTTCTGGAGCAGTGCCGCTAAGTTAAAAATTGCGTTTATCGAAACAATTTCATAAGAAAAGTTACTATACATTTCATGGGTTATTCAGTGGTATTATTAGTTTTTAATATTTTAATATTTTATAATCCCACCGATTTCTAAAGGCTCATGTCATAAAACAAAGTAAACGTAAGATTTGTAACATTTTTTTTTAAGGATTTCTATATCATAGAAAACCATTTCGCATCAAAATTTTATTTTTATTTGAGTACCTGCAGTCAATATCCTAATTTGTACATTAATAAATAAGCGTTCCAAAGTAATTTGTTATCCAATGTTTCAACGCAATCTCATGCGCCTTGGTTGCAGATGGACTGGTGAATCAGCGAGTTGCTACTGGAGAAGTCAGCCAATTACCCTAACCGATGAGTTGTCTATTAAAATAACTCTAACGCTATATTGTTATATGTATGCGTTAGAGTTACTTAAGTTTAACCAAGCGTTTCAAATCGTGAGTGAATAAGGGTCGGCCCGCGGAGCGTGTACTATAATAATAATATTAAATTTATACAAATAATATTTTCTTCTGTTTCCGCGATTATTACTCATTGAAATAAAACAATTTAACGGATTATATCGCGTTTCTTTTCTCCTCAGTACGCCTCATTTGTGAAATGCTGCTTGGTAAATTATTAGAATAAAATAATTAAGCCCTTCTGGCACATGTGTAACTGTCTTAACAGCTTAGGCCCATCTGGCATGTATGTACACCTTTATTTGTGTTTTTTTCAAAAAATGGGTAGTTTGCACAAATTGTAACTTTGACAGAGGAAAATACATCTTTTCTCAGTCCTCCCGTGACCATGGAAAGCTGGAAAGCTTCCGAAACGTCGGGAACTAAAATGAGATAATATACGCGATAAAATCCGTTAAATTGTTTTATTTCAATGAGTAATAATCGCGGAAACAGAAGAAAATATTATGTACACCAGTACGGACTGGATGTTGCTAACCAAATCAGGCGGTATGAAGACCTCAGGACGGGACTCGCACGAGCTCGAAGTTCATTGAATTTCCTTAAAGAATGCCGTGATGAAGATCTCATTCCTACATGCGTGAAAATAGCACCGAAGAAGGACATTTTCGGTAGTGAACGCATTCTCCGCCAAGCTAGTGTAAAGTTACTGTGCAAACTTATCCACAATACCCGTTATTCAGCTCACAAATTTGAACAACAGATTAAAGAAAAGAGTGACGAATTGCAGTTGATTTTAACAGATGATGACTTCAAAAGTATTGTTGAGCAAGGCGACAGACGTTACGCATCAAAATTTAAAAGCTGTACACGTAAGAAAAATGCTAAGTTTGACAAGTTGAAATCCAAACGCACTAGGAATGAAACGCTCCGTGGAGGTAATCAAACGTCAACGTCAAATGCCGTTGCACCTGTAGTGAATATTAGCTCGAAAGAACTCTCGCAATCCCAAACCTCGCTTCTTAAAAAAGGGCTTAATTATGTTGTTACTCCACGGAATATCCCTTTTGAACAGATTATAGTCGGTGTGGAAGATTGTTTGGTCCAAAATCATATGCGTAAGAAGGATTTGGAGGCCGTACGTCAGGATGTGTCTTCAATTTTAAGACGAGCGAAGTCTCCTAAAGTTAACTTACCCAGAACTGAATTCAACGCTTTAAAGAGCTTGCGTGAAGACCCAGACATCACCATTCTTCGAGCTGACAAGGGAAATGCGACGGTTGTTATGGATACTAGTGATTACAACCAGAAAGTGGAAGTACTTTTGTCAGACGCTACAACATACAAGCTTGTTAAGCGAGATCCAACGGCGAAAGTAGTAAAAACGACAGCCGAGCTGATAAGTAAGCACTCTGAAAATCTTAATCTGGATGTGAAAAGTTTAGTGCCTTCTTGCCCGGTGCCACCAAAGTTGTACGGGTTACCAAAGATACATAAACCTGGTGCGCCGTTACGCCCTATAGTGAGTCAAATCGATGCTCCTACCTATCGATTAGCTCGGCACTTAGCAGGTGTGCTTTCTTTACTGCGAGGGAAGACGGAAGCATACACAAGGGACTCATACCATTTTGTCAGTGAGATTAAGGATTTGAGACTAACTGTTGATGAAGTTATGGTCAGTTTTGATGTCCAGTCTCTCTTCACATGCCTACCAGTTCAAGAATGTATCGAAATTGTGAAAAGAAGATTGGGTGAACAACAGATGGCAATAGAATATGCTGAGTTATTATAACACTGCCTTACATCTGGCTATATGCTATGGAATGGTGAATTCTACGGGCAAGTTGATGGTGTGGCAATGGGGTCTCCGGTGTCTCCTGTCGTCACCGATATTTTCATGGAAGACTTCGAGGAGAGAGCGCTTTCATTGGTACCTGTCAAGCCGAGGATCTTTAAAAGATACGTAGATGATACCTTTACTATTTTACCTAGATCTAGTGTTTCAGCTTTCTTAGACCATCTGAAATCCATGCATAGTAAAATTAAATTCACTATGGAGTTGGAAAATCAAAATTCACTTGCATTCTTAGATGTGCTAGTAATTAGAGGTCCTAAACATGACATAGGTCATACTATATATAGGAAACGTACGCATACAGATAGGTATTTGAATGGCAAATCTCACCACCATCCCTGTCAACTTGCTACAGTGGTAAATCTTTGTTTCAGAGAGCCAGGGGTATCTGCGACGATCAACATCTGACTGCTGAGTTACAGAATGTCAAACGTGCGCTTCGAGCCAACGAGCTCCAGATACCACGTTCCAAGCAGAATCCCAGTATGAAAAAACCAACAGTCGAGCGTAAACCTGCCGTATTACCATATGTGAAAGGGGTCACAGACAAGATCGGAAACATCTTGAAGCGTGCTTCTATAAAAACATATTTCAAGCCGTTGAAGAAGGTGTCTCAATACCTTAGACCCGTGAAGAGTAGCACCCCTTTGCAGAGTGCAGGCATTTATAAGCTGGACTGCGAGTGTGGTCTTTCATACATTGGTCAAACGAAACGCAGTGTATCAACCCGGGTGAAGGAGCACATAGCAGATGTCAAGCACCGTCGGTGTAATAGGTCTGCAGTCTGTGAACATGTCATTGACAAACCAAACCACTCAATTAAGTTTGATAAACCTTCTATCCTTGCCAAAGAAAAAAGATATTTTCCCAGGATGCTACGCGAGGCTATTGAGATTAAAAAGCATCCTAATTTCAATAGAGAAGATGGATTGTCACTACCAGCAGCTTGGGATCCTGTAATACATCTCATCAAGGAACAAGCGAGACACAGGACTGCAAAACCTTAATTTCCGAACGGTGTAAAATATGTTATCTGTTTAAAAGTAGTTTAATAGTCTCTGTTTTTTTTTTAAATATTATAATTAGTAATGAGGTAGCCTGGGAGTTTTTCTTTGCAGCGTTTCTTTTCTCCTCAGTACGCCTCATTTGTGAAATGCTGCTTGGTAAATTATTAGAATAAAATAATCAAGCCCTTCTGGCACATGTGTAACTGTCTTTACAGCTTAGGCCCATCTGGCATGTATGTACACCTTTATTTGTGTTTTTTCAAAAAATGGGTAGTTTGCACAAATTGTAACTTTGACAGAGGAAAATACATCTTTTTTCAGTTCTCCCGTGACCATGGAAAGCTGGAAAGCTTCCGAAACGTCGGGAACTAAAATGAGATAATATACGCGATATAATCCGTTAAATTGTTTTATTCAAATAACATATTACAGTAATTATCACTATATTAACATAAAGTTGTAAAAATGAAATGGCTTATATTGCAGATATTAAAAAAAAAGTGATAGTCCGTATCATTGAAGGTCAAAATTTTTCTTGTATGCTTGTATGTATCGTTGTGGCTTCATCACGCCAAAAAGGCTAAGCGCATTTCAACTGTTTTATGGTACACGATAGCTGGGTATCCACAAGATGGTTATAGGATACTTTTTAAACTACTACGCTGAAGCAAAAAAGAGAGTTGTGGCTTTGGGTTGTGTCACTGAATCGAAAAACAATATTTTTTTATTTTTTTCGACTTCATCATGTCAAAACGGCTAATTATACTGTTTTTGGTACAATGGTAGCTGGGCACAGATGATTATTGGCCCAAGTTTCATTCAAATCGTTGGAGCTATTTCCGAGAAACAAATAACGTTTATTTCTACAAGAATTGCTCGTTTTAAGTAATAGGATTAGCATTTTTTGTCAGAATCGATACATTGCTGTTATCTAGGTGTCGGAAAAAATCACTGCAAACGCTAGTTTTTGTCTATATTCTGCAAAATATTAAAAGCTTAACCGCTAGAATTTAAAACAAAACCGAACACGATAACCATTGGCTAGTTCCGACCGCTGCCAATATAAAATACCAATTTCGGATGGCGCTATTTTTATTTTAAAATTGGGTCAAACGGAAATGCATGTCAATTTACAAACAAATCAGAGGAATGTGCAGGCAAATAACGGGTTCATCTTTAATAAAAAAAGGTTAGCGTTTTGTTAAAAGATATATAAATAAATTATTTACCATCTGACGTTGATAGGCTTCTTATTCTTAAAACACGTTTGAAAGATTTTAATTAGCTAGATAATGCCTAGAGATAATTGACCTACTGACGTTACTTTGTAAAATGCTAACACAAATAATATCTGAACCTACTTTGGAAAAAAACTGACTGCAAGATTTTATAGTCCATGTCACTAAAACGGATCTAACAACACTTCTTATTCATTAATATGTGTACATCTTGTTTCTTTTAGGCTGCAGAGTGTATGATGCCAAAGAAATGAAAACACACCACCCTTTCTTGCCCTCATTGCTAATGTACCGCATTCCCGAAATACCAGATTTAGCAAAATATCGTATTATTATCAATAAATCACACTCTTAGCTTACCACATTCACGTTACAGCAGGTTGACCGGGTTATAAAATTGAAAGGTACTCATGGAACTAAATCGTTTTAAAAATGTCCTATACTGAAAATTTAGTATATTGGTAATTCAAATAAAACACTTTAACGGATTATATCGCGTATATTATCTCATTTGAGTTTTCGACGTTTAGGAAGCTTTTCAGCTTTCCATGATCACGGGTTGATTGAGAAAAGATATATTTTCCTCTGTCAAAGTTACAATTTGTGTGTATATTGGCAATGTGATAAATCAAGAATGCGGTATTTTGCAAAATCTGGTATTTCAGTAACGAGGTATATTAGCAACGAGCGCCTTTTTGTTGTGGTCTTTCGTGTAATTATGGTTATATTAAAGACCTTCAAAATACAAAATACATATTGTTTAACCCTTTTAGGGTTGCTTGTATATGGTCGTAATTTACTCCATTGTTTGGCACCACTAGTACAACCCTAAATATAAGTCTACTTGTTCGAAGTCCTAATGTTTGTTAGAAATAACTTACCTATGTTTACGCGCGTCGAAATTTCCGGTAAGCAGATTCGATCGACAGGGAGACTGCGTCGCATGGCGCTTGCAGGTAAGAACCCGCGTGTCATCGGTCCGACATAATATGAACGCCTACCCGGTGATCTTCGAGATGAAACATCTGATCTCGTATTTAAGCGTCGATTGAGAAACCTTTTATTGGCAACCCCACTGTCCGTTAAAGATTTATTGACATAAGTGTGTGATTTAAATTATTTTGTTTATTAATAATTAAATGACGATCCTTTCGGATGATGGATGATATCTTTGACTGTCTTTATTATTTACAATTTATAATGTTGATATTATTTTCAATCTTCTTATTAATTTATTTATTTTGCGTTTGACATTGTACCGGTTATTTTAATTTTATTGTTTTAGATGACGATCATGTTCCAAATACTTATAATTTTGACAAAGGTAAATTATATTGTTATTTTAACATGAAATAAATGAGTATGAGTAACCAACTTTAGCTGTACTCCAAAAAGTAACGTTAACGGGTCAATTGATTCATCTTGTAAGGTTACTTCATATAATACTATTGTATGGAAGTCCAAAATAGTTTTATGAGAGTAGTGTAAAAACTTTTTTTAAATGAAACTCACTTGTAAACATCTTCAGATGTCACAAGAGAAATGTCTCAGGAAAAGCAAAACTAATTTAACCTTTGCCAGTAGGTAAGCTCTTCGCATTACGTCCCTCGACTTATAGGAATAACTGTAAGAAATAATGTCAAGCGCGAATAGAAATAGCAAAGGTTCCGTAAATACGTAGGTAATCTTTAGTCTTCTTTGTTATGTTTTCTATAAAGTTATATAAAAAAAATGTCTATACATTAATAATATATAAGAGAAATATTATAACGGACTATTTGGAGGTAACTATATCGAAAAAATTTTTTTTGGATATTTTGCATATTTGTGATTGTGGTTTCAGCACGCAAAAATGGTTAAATGTGGTACATGGGATTTCAACTAGATTTGGTACACGGGTAGCCTGGTATTCACAGATTGTGCCTTAGAAGGTATATAAAGAGGGTTTGATATAACAAACAGAATTACTATTCTTATTTTATATTATACAATATAAAATTAGAATACAAAAAATGCAAATACAAATTATAAAATAAACCACTTAAAAAAAAAGTTTTGTAGCGTAATTTGTATGTTTTTACTTAATAAATTGAATTGAATTGAAAAAAAAAACAGTTTCAGATTCAAAGCAATCGTAGTCTGTGTTAAGGCATTCGACCTATAGACATTGATTTTTCCTTGAGGAACCCTACAAAAGAAGATTAAGAGCCATTTCATTCCGAGCCATTTCAAGGGACATGCGAAAGCTATTAATTTTATAGGCTACAGGGTCTCTCTGTAACCACTGGCCAAAGAGCTCAAACGTTGGTAAGTCTTCCTCGCAACATCACGCTGTTAAGTATTTTATAATTTACTAGTATTTTCCCGCCTGACCAGATCTATATCTGCGTTGGGCTGGATTAAAAGTTATAACAAATATTTTATTTATTTATTATTATTTTCTATACTCAATACGCAATGGTTTTTGCAATTTCAAATCAAATCAAATTAAAATCAAATCAAAATATGCTTTATTTAAGTAGGCCTTTCGAATTGTCAGTTACAGTTACATTGAGAGCAGTCTTTGCTGGGAGACATACAATAGGATTCAACATTTGTTGCAAGGAGTAGGGAAAACCCAGAAAAACCTAATTAGATCATTTCATCACAAAAGTAGGCAGGTACAGATGTTAACTTAAAGCTACAGTTCACTGTGAACTCTGATGGGCATTTATTATCAGGCAAGGCAGGCAGTAACAACAACTTATGATGCCTATATCCAAATATCTATAGCTTAAATTTGTTGTTCAGTGGTATGGCTTGTTCAATTTGTAGATGATATTATATATCGAAGATGTTGACATTTGGTACCGAGATTACATCATGTGAGAGCTTGTTCTATGCGCTCACAACCCTGTTGATCAGAAAGTGTTTTTATGGGGTATTGTGCGATCTGCGAGCGACAACATTTTAAGGGCCTGCATCGTCAAGGAAAAACAACACCCCAAACGACGAGACCACTATACGGTTCGATTTGTATTTAAATGTAGATTTTTTAAAAACCTTAAAACATGTAAGAGGTCTTTAGGCCTCTCATCGCACTGAAAGTGAAAAGTGAGCGCTCAGTGCGGACGGGGGGTCTAAAGACCTCATATAAGTGGTACGGGCCTATCCACCCCTTCGCGCACCTGTTTGTGCCTATGGTAGTTGAACTATGACTCAGTGATGTGCACGTGTCTATGAGCAATGTATGCAATGTATTGCATTTGCCACTGAGTCATAGTACGTAGTATAGATAAAAAACTTAAGTAAAGCACCTCTTACATACAGAATTGATATAGAACTTATGCTATTTTTCTAATATGGAACATCAAATTTTCTATACGGATACGCTACTACGACATAGAAGAGATGCTTGACTATATTGTTTTCCTTATCTATTTTTTTAATTGTTGTGTAATAAGTGTTTCAGTTTATAAGTGATGAAAAATAGTTAATACCCAAATGCATTCGGTTAATCGTCCTTGGCTATCGGTCATTGACTGCTGTTAACAATAAGTATCGATTGTTTTGAAAATCATGGAATAGAAGGTGTTTCTGTAACAATCATTTTACACAAATCAAATTACACAATTTAGTTCTAAATTATAATAAAGTTTTTTGATTTATCGATAACATTAGGAACATCACAAGCAGTAGCTACAAGTGTACCTTGAATTCAGTGCTGTATGAGGTCTAAATGCCTCCTAATTATTTTCTGTCATTTTGTCATATTCTGCCCTCAGAACTGTGGGCGAAGCCAAAACAAAACAGAATGGTTCTTTAGCTATAATCCATACTAATATTATAAATGCGAAAGTGTGTCTGTCTGTCTGTCTGTCTGTAACCTCTTCACGCTTAAACCGCTGACCGATTTCGATGAAATTTGGTATGGAGATAGTTTGAGTCCCGGGGAAGGACATAGGCTACTTTTTATCTCGGAAAAATACCCTTATCCGCGATAAACGAATTTTAGGCGGACGAAGTCGCGGGCAGAAGCTAGTATTATATAAGTTCCATATCAAAATTTGTTAATTTCGCAGAAAGAAATGCATTTAAAGTATTCGGTTCCGTGAATGGTCTTAACCTAACCGCACCGATAAAATGTTACAGTGAAGGCGTAAAGGCCTCTTACAGCACTAGTTGAAAGAAAGCAACATTTTGAGCCGCAGTGAACGTGTTAACTTCTACACTGTCAAGAGTATACAATAAAGAACGACGACGACCGCTGAAAATTCAAACCTCAGGACCCGGTCCAGAGGTTTGAATTTTCAGCGGTCGTCGTCCTCCGGAGGTGCAGCCTAATTTTGTCTGGCAATCTAATGCCATTGTCCGTTTGGCATTCCATGCGTAAACTTGACAGGTATAAAGATTTGCAATGGGATTTTAATCTAAAACAGTCGAGCAAGCTAAAGTCATAAGTGTTCTACCTCATCCATTTCTTATAGGATCACGGTGAATTGGCAAAGCTATAACACTGTAACAGTAAAGGGTGGTCATTTTATAGAAAAGACATTTTACTGTTCCTTCGTCCTATTCAGTTTTGATTGTATCAATAAATTTGTGGTCCTGATCGTTTATTTGAGTCGTATAATGGCAAGGTACGCGAGTTAAAGAGAGAATAAAATGTAATAGAGGTCACGGAGTCGGCTTGAGTCGGATTTTTAAGGATTTCGTCGTAAGGTAGTCTTTGCAAAGCTTTGTTTCTCGTATAGACGTTTTATTTCGATTTTGATATAAAGGTTTATCTATACTATATTAAACAATAATCTGAGAGCACATTCTGATAGCAAAACTTTTTCGTTAGTACATATTTAAAATTAATTTAAGTTGTAGACTGTGAAAGGTTTTAACAATGCGTCGCGCTTTCAGTGCTACAGCCAAAACTTACGACCACAGAATAAAAAAAAGCACACATACAGAAGGCTTTCTGTTTTGATTTTAGGATAAGCCGCTTGTCACGCCTTGAGAGTGAGAAGGCGAGCTGAGCGTAAGGGAGATAGCTAGCAAATTCTGCAACCATTGCATCGCGAAGCGACAACGTTCGTTTTTCGCATCTGCGATGCTCAGAAGTGAGGTAGCCGGTAGGTTTTTTTGCAGCGCGGCGCAATCGCGGATTATGCCACACTTGCTATGGTAACTAGGAAGTTCTTAGGTACTTATCGATGCTGAAAACATTCGAATAAAATTTGTTTTCTCATCATATGCGGTCGTTGACCTGGAGGGATAGTCTGAGCTCTGTCATTATCGTGATGGCGGTGGTGAATAGATACAATTCGATTAGAAGAACGAATTTAACTAAACGTGGTAGCCAATAGAACTGTATGTTCTGTATGAAACTTTATACTGCACGCACGCTACTCTGAATCAGAACGATTGCTTCGGGGTCAGCTGTAGCACAAGGAATAGTGAACATTCCGAGATGACGTTGACGGTGCTGATACATTACCTATACTATACTATAAAATGTACGTTCTGAATTTTTCAGCAACTCTGAAAATTTGTCGCCGGTACGTTATATTAATTTGTAGAAAACATTCTGTTTAAGAACGAGGGACCGATAAAAATGGCACTACCAGCCGTCATCCCATTGAGAAACGGCAAAATCTCCAAGAGATTTACGAACATACGAAAAAAAGTCATACTAGTATATACATATGACACGATTAGAAACGGTTTGAAGCGAATGATCCTTAATCTTCTCACTGATGCACAATAAATAATAAGGCTAATATTCTTGTGATGTAAGTGTGTAGTTAAAATTAGTGGGAGCATACTTACTATCGGTTGGCTATATTACAATCGGTATTATATTCACATTCAAATTACCATTAATTACCATTCGAATACTCCTAAATATACTCACTACTTCAGCAACTTTAGGTTGAGTTTGTGATGGATTCCATGAACTATACTTCTCCGCCGTCCCAATCCTCTGCCTCGGCGGTTCATTGTACATCAGTGAAGACATCAGCGCTAGGCTGATTCCCACAACCACCAACAACACCAAACCACATATACACATCTTACTTGGCTTGTTCGTACCCATCGTTCACACAAAAACTGCTCAAGTTCACAGAATTAATATCACCACTTAAGAACTCGATAACGCTTTTAAAGTCTGGAGAAATAATTAGCCGCAATTAAATGTTAGATTTTAATTTGAACCCCTGATTATATTTGAGTCTTCTTAATTGCTTTTTGAAATTGCCTCGTTCGGTTTGCGTTGTAATTTCTGCCTCGTGTTTATGGGAGCCCAAAAATATAATTTTGGTCTATCAATTCTGCGGTCGTAAAGACTCTCAGATATGCATATATCAAGTGTTACAGCGAACTTATATTGCAAAATAATTAAAATATCAAATTGTAATATTTAGCAGACTCAACTAGCGAAATAAAGAAACATCAATGTAATATTATATTTGAGTTAATGTTCGTAGGCGTAGTACCTACATACATACCTATAATATGGGGTTTTATGTTGAGCTAGCTACTATTAGGTAACCGTTTACGTTTGATTGAGTAAACCGTTATAAACTATTATCATTTGGTATGAATCTCAAACGGTCATTAAAATTTGTTTAACATTACAAAACTAAAACCTTTTTTTTTTCAAATTCAGCTGTAAACAGAAAAATCATAAGGCGTTTGCGTTTTGTTTAATACCTACATACATTATATGTAAACATACCGCCACAAAGCGTTTTACGTTTAGTCTGGCATTCTGTTACTCCCAAAAGTAGAAGATACCTCTACGACCTTTAGGTTCCAGCCGTAAACGTGAAAACCAGATTGCTCGCAGTAGGCAAACAGCGTTGGGTCGAGCCAGGCCGATCATTTGCGGTCGTGTAATTGTTTTGCTCCGACCAATCTCCAAGCAATCAGAGGTTTGGGGCGAATGGATATGGTGCTAACTAGCCATATGATGTGATGATTGGTTTAATGGACTTGAGTATGATACAATACAAACACTATCCATAGAATAAATGCAGCGGGCCTATGATGATCGCGTTTATATTAAATGATCATCATCAATGATCATCCTGTCTCTCTCGCACTCATATATGTAATAGAAAGTGACGGTTGTATTATCATCGCGTTATGAATGCAACCAGTGGCTTGGATGCAACATGGTGATAGGGTTATTTAGAGTTCAGGTCCGAAACCATTTAGGACGCATTTATAATAAGATAAACCTCTGTGGCTCAGGGACTGATACCGGAGTATAATAGCTTGTTTTATGAGGCAGGTTGGCTGGGAAAGTCAATTTTTAATGTATGAAAATATGAATAGAAGATACTAGCGTGTGACGTCACATGCTGGTAGACTTTAGTCTGAAGCGTTCTTTGGGAAAGTTCAAAAATGTGCTTTTAACATTATTGTATCTCGGGGAGATTTTGGAGTAGTTTTTTCAGTAATTATTAAGATGTCGTTCTGTTGTAACATACCACAAAAAAGTTGTGAAATAGTCTTTATGGTTACGTATACATCTTCATTATCGTCATCATCATTTTTAATGTATTAACCGAAAGCTGTTAACGGCTGGACAAAGGCCTCCCACAAGGATATCCACAACCACAGATCATACACTGCAGTTATGTGCGGTTTCCAGCGATCGTCGATTCGCCTTGTTAGAACTTGGGACCTTAGCTTAGTCACGCTGTGTCATCAAGTGCATAGTTGGTGGTATTTTTACTTATTTTTGGATATCAAAATATTGGTTTTAATCATTTATCCACTACTTATTTGTCTTTTTCTTGTCTACACAAAAAAACCCTTTAGATTTTCGTAATAGTTTTAAACATAAAAGGGGGCGAAGAAGGGGTGCCATCGCCAAGCAGGTCCACTAGCACTAAAGATTGATCTGAGAGGTTGAGGTGAATTGTATTATTTCCATACAACCTGAATAACTATGTGCTACGTAATCATTTAACAATAATTGACTTCATTTGTAAATATTACTGCTATTGTTATAGTAAGTCAATTAAGCAACTAGCTTTTCTATCCACCAGACCGACAAGTTTTAATATTATATTTTATTACTATTCAATGATTCATATTAACAACGCATCAAACCGTCCATCCTGTAACGCCTGGTGTTGTTCCGGCTTCATATAACTTGTACGTTAAAACTTGCCGTACATATTTTAGTAGGCGTTAGAGCTGTTTCAGTGTGGCGTTCGAAATTTAAGTTTAAAATACTACAATGTAGCGCCAAAATTGAGAGAAAACCTTTGTACCTAGTACCGAGATACAATACATATGATTATGATGTATACGAAAATAAATTTACATTTTGACATGTATAACGAAAGTCATAATACCTATTTTTTCAATACTTTATTCATTTCAATTCAATAAACAACGATCTTCGTATTTTTAGAAGTGAGTAAAGGTATTTTACAGCTTAAATTAAATCAAAGTTCAATGAATCTTGACCATTAGCAAAATACCTATTTATGAAATTCATACTTCAAGGCTTGGGCATTTGAATTTGGTTAATTAGTGAATTCATATATGTTTTTCCTTTTTAACATTTTGCGTGATGTCTTTGCTGTGTGCTCAAGGGCCTATATGAAAACCACTTCCGATTTTGTATTTTGTTTATCAGGTTCGATAGATTATTTTATAAACATCTATGAGAAACAGAAATGGGGGAAACGGTGTCGGAGATACATTAGTGGTTTTCTTATTTGCACGTGAATGCTATTAAGTTTAATGATTTATGTTAAAGTAAAATACTTATTGCTGGCTAAGAACCTACTTAAACTTCTAGAAATAATCCAGTAATCTAACATTAAAATTCATTTACGCTCTAATTGCCAGCATTTAAATGAGTTTCGAGTTTCCCATCCAAATTGGACATTCCTGTTGAATTCCCATTCAAGATGTGAAGCGAGGTGGACATCGTACTCCAAGTTGGACTGTCTCACTAGAGATGGGGAAAAAGCGTTACATTTCGATCACCGTGCCTGTCCTTCCAGTTCCCAAAAATCACTTTAAATTATCACTGTGACTTTGTCATGCCTGTTGCTTCACGTAACATTACTAAATGTAATATGATCCTTAATATATTACCTTGATTTTGACATACTACAATAGGCATGATGACGGGATATGAAAATAAACATTTTCATTAGTTACATAATAAAAAAATATTGAACACTTATTTTTTTCTTTTTCCAAATAATAAAAAAAATACTCTGATTAATCGCATTAAAGCTTAGGAGTGGGGGCTCGTGACGTCACGCGATATTTTGACTCAATGTATCGGCTTTACTTTTTGATTAGGTAAAAAAAGAAAAAATACGTATCAAATATTTTTTTTATTTATCTACGTGACGGATCATCCCTATTGTTTCTCATATTAATAAAAGTGTTTGGATCGGAGCATTTTGTCAATTGACAGAACTGATATCACGAGCGAAGGAACGACCTTTGCGATAATGTAATGTTGTTCCTTCGTGTAAAGTCATAGTGACAGTTTTAGACGACCGATCACTGTGATTTTTTTTACCATGCCATTATTTATCACCCGTCTCTACGGCTTACAAAGGGGGCTACATGAATAGAACATATTCTATAGCTGACCGACTAAATTTGAGGCTCGAAATACTCTTTATTATAAGAGCAAATTAAAAGGTATTAGTCATTTGAAATCGCTCGTCAGTTTTGTGTATTTTCATAAAATAATGATGAACCGTCCTGTGATTTTACCACTCGTAACTTTTTTCTGGTTACTATTGTGAGTATGTTCAAGTTCAAATAGTAACAACTATTACCCGTATTTTTTTTGGACACTGTTTAAAATACAAATACTGTTTTGGACATCGTAATTCCAATCGTTTTTCAAAGCAGGAAGCAATTAATGGCCTGTTACCTTAGACTTTCAAATAAATAAAGTTATTGTATTGTGTCTCGTTTGCTTAAATGGCATGTACTTTTATCTAAAGCCTTGGCGAAGGTGAAACAGGTTTATCGGTCATGTAGTTGTGAGCTCTTTGAACTTTCATACGAATTGTTTACCCCAATGCCCCGTTTGAGGAGGAACTTTCAATCCTAGTATCGTAGTGCTCAGAAACGATCTAAAAGGAATACCGCACAAAATTTTATGCTTTTGGGTCCACTGGTTCAAACCGCACAAATCCTTATTGTGTAAAACATAAACCCAAAATAACCTATTGTGCACGTAAACATCTGTAGAACATTGTGTTGAATAAAATCATGTTAACCTTAGCCTATCTTTTATCTTTTGACCGTCAAAATTGACTATCGTGATAAAGTTATGAGTCCTGACTAAGGCTGGCAGAAACAACCATCATAGGCCCGCATGGCAATAAGCAAAAAAATGCCTGAGAGACACCCAGGTAAAAGGTAGCGTAACGAAATAAAAATCCGATTTTTTCAATATCTAGATATAACTATATGTTCCAATTAGTAAAAAAAATATGAATTATGAAATTAGGTAAATACGCGTTTTAGTCGCCGCTAAAGAAGAAGAGGCCTTAAATTCATCAAATATAATCTCCATTATCTAGTAAATAAATCTACATAGCAAACAACAAGAGAGTACTATTACGGTTTATAGCTCAGAAAACAAAGCAAACCGGTGTAACTTATATTTATATCCTTATAAAGTTTCCCAGAATTTAAATTATTCATTTAAGAAACTGTAGTTGTGTAATTGTAAAATAAAACCCTTTCTTTTACTCAAGATATTTAGCCACCTATAATCTTTCTTTTCTTGAAAGCGGTCTTTGTTGTTCTCGTCCTGATATGAGCAATCAGCAGTTTCTGCTGAATTTGGATTTTAAAAACTCCTTAGGTTACCTAACATTCAACACACTACGTCTACACCACCACCGAGACTTCCACTAGTCACTTTCACTGTCCTGATACAAGGGAGCGCGGCCCTCGGCGTTTCTCTCCAAACTGAATCTCCGCAGCATCAGCTGTTGCCAACATCGATAAGTCTGGCGCCGTCATGTCTCGGAACTGACCTCTTTGCGGAGCCTGTCTGACTGCAGGGGCTGGAGGTTTATACAGACAGTAAACGTTGTATTTGTTTTACGTTTCAGTGTTTTTACCTAACATAAAAGAAGGGTATTTTAAGTATAAACTTTTGAGTTTTGGTGTTACAAATTCTCCAAACAGAAATGAATTTTATTCATCAAAAAGACATGGTTCGTCAAGAACCATACACATACCGGGTAATTAGCTAATATTATCAATGTGCGTGCAGGATGCAATGCATTGATGAAAGAAAATATGAAATGAAATGAAGATAGACCCAAGGAACTAATTTAGGACAGTAGGTGGTGCAATGTCTACAGTTGTACGGCACTCCATACATCAGGAAACAACAGGCGCAAGAAAGGAGAAACATACAAAATTGAGAATTAAAGGGGCTCTAATTTAGGTATACAGTAAATGTCACGAACAAAATATTAGGTACTATTGTCATGGTTTTCATAAACCTAATTTACCTACTAAGTGTTAAATCGTTACTACTGGCAATTGATTGTTAGTCGTATTTGAAAACTAATAATTTCAGAACCCACAATTGGATAATTGATACGTGATGTCGGAAGTTTTCGAGATTACTGACTAAATTAATGTCAAATAAAGATTTGTGCTATATTTTAAGTAGACTAAAGTGAAAACTAACACCTACATATTTAATAGATTTAAGTGGCAAATCTCGAATCAAATAATGTAACTTTTCAGCTGTAACAGGGAACCTTTTGATAGGAACTCCGTCAACAAGTCTCGCTTTGACCAAATCAAGTTGTCTGTCACGACGTATGTGGTAATCTACGGACGTACAAGTACAAACAGTGGCTAAATTCTACGTGGAAAATTATATTTACCTGAGATATGTCTGAAACATTATCAGAGTCTCGAGTATACGTAAGTTGCCTACGTACGAGTACCAGTCTCGATCCCGTTTATGTCCTCTATACTATAGTAGATAACTAACATTATTACAAACGCGTTCCTTTTTGCGATAGGAGCAGACTTAATACTAAATACTCAATATTACGATATAATCTATTCAAAGTAAGTTAGGGCATATCTTTCTTATTGAGCTGAGCACTATTTTGGTTGATGTAAAATTTAAGATGGCAAGTTATTTCGCTATTGAAATCGGTATTTACTGATGCGAGCAATATATATTATCTAAACTATTATAAAACAAAACCCAGTGCTTTTACAAAGGTTAGGAATCTAAGAAAAAATTGCCCTTTGTATGCCACTTCGACCAGATTTGATCTATTGTGGCAGCCCATAATTAGAATTCACTAATTAGGCCCGTTGAGTTTAGGAATTCCCAGATTCTTTGGTTAGCGTTTGGTATCTTTTCCGGGGGCACGAAATATTGCCCTAGGTACACAGGAGCAGAGGATATGAATTGCGGTCTCCTCAGTCTTTTGGCAAAATCTGCAGAATTATTGCGTCCTATTTCATACCCATTTGATACCAGTGCTTGTTCAGTTTGCAGTGACCCATAAGGATTCTTATTATCGCGCATGTTTACGGTCTTTTGAGATGTAGTAACTTTTGCTTGAATCCCTTAATTAAAGTTTCCAATGGTGGTGGTATTTGCATACGTATTTTTTTTTGGAGAATGCATGACAATATGCTCACGTGAGGAGTCTTTATTGTCACATCTAACCAAGACACTTTTTGGCGGTACAGCAAAGGAACTATAATCCATTAATCAAAGTAACGCCTGAATCTATCAATCATGAAACTTAATTCAACTCGAATAGCGATAAAAAATTGAATTTTAACCGTTATATGATCGTGGTATATCTGAAACATGGCCCAGATATTGTTCTATTAGACATATCACAGTGTCTCCTTTAATTCGGCCCCATGCGTCCCCCAGTCTGGGAGAACGACCTCGTTGTCTAGCTAAATTACGGATTAGCATTTGATAATTTGAAGCCTTTGAGGTTTGCTCTGTATTTTAATTGAAAGAACTTTTCTTATTTGTACCCTATTATGAAGACAGATTTTACCCGCGAATTGCATGACATAGCTAATATTTTTTATTTTTCATATCCTTCAGTAATTGTGTCGAAGTATAAAAATCTTAATATACTTAACTACCTAGTTAGTCCATGTTCTATAGGTATCTGTCTATATAACGATATTGCTATGTTGTTGAGTGCAAACTAGAAAAGTACAAGAAATCATACTAACAACAAACATTACGATCAGATAATTAACGGATGTCGACTATTTTGCCGTCATAATTATCCCTTAATAATTAATTACCTTGTACATTTGAATAAATTTTTATCAAAATTCCTTGTTTGAGTGTGACTTGTGACAGAATACCTATGACCTTTGGGTCAAGTTGACTGTTATAAATGAGGTATTTGTGAATGCAGGCATGAAGGCGTCACGTAGTCTAGGAGCCTGACCTCATTACACGGGCAACGCTTTTTCTGAGGGTATGCTCTGAACTTTGCCGTCCCACTCGCGCTAATACAATCTAGGTACTACGAGAACGAGACGGACGTCACGATATGAACTTCGAATTTCATTCATCGAAGTAATACCTCTATAGCAATGTCGGATTGCATACGGCTAGCGTAACACTAACACCAATCAAGCATTGGGCGAGTTTCGTCAACCATTTTTAATGGGGCTGACATTAAAATTGGCACTGACAGCTGCCATCACATAGAAAAACGTAAAATTTTCCGTATTACAAGATTTAAGGTACGGTCAGTTGCAGAGAAACATGAGCCCCTAGCCTTGACAGAGGGGGCACTTTACTCTGCAGCTGACTCTACGAACTCGTAACTTAAAATTACAGACGTATGTACACACTTAGTTTAGGGAACACTTATCAAACTTGGTTGTGTTGTCTGAATAAATATTTGTCGAAATTCCTTTTTTTAGTCTCTAACCTAAAAGCTAATCCGTTTGACCCTTGGATCAAGTTGCCTGGCACAAGTTAGGTAATCTGCGACCGTACGCAGGCGTCACATAGTCTAGGAGTCTGACCTCGTTATCTGAATGCCACACGGGCAACGCTCCTGTACCTACTCATGTTTGTTACCCTAATAAAGTGTGGACGTGAACAAATCTGGTCGTACATGATGGTATACTTTTTCTTTCAGGTGATAACTTTGAAGCAGCACTTTTTAGGGTTCCGTAGCCAAAATGACAAAAACGGAACCCTTATAGTTTCGTCATGTCCGTCCGTCCGTTCGTCCGTCCGTATGTCACAGACATTTTACCCAAAAACTACAAGATGTATGTTGATGAAATTTGGAGTATAGGTGTCTTGTGTAAGCCGCTACTTAGTTCGATAGTTAATAAATAAAATAAAAAAAAATCTAGGAGGGGGCAATCCATACATATAACCGAAATGAATTTTTTTTTTCAGCAAAAATCAATGTGTGGTACATATTTTGACAGATCTTTTAAAATCTCTTTGAGGAGTCTAAAAAAACATTTCGATTTAGTGGATATTTTCGGACATAATCGCTCCGAAAGTAGCATAAATTGTGCCCCCCCCCCCCCCCCCTTTTCTATTTTAAAAACGGTACCTAAGTCCATAAAAATACAAAGGTAATACTTTCAACGAATTGTTTAGAGCAGGAGCTCAAGATTGTCAATCAACAAACCAACGCTCCCAAAACATTATATCGCCTAAACGTCATCCGCGTAACCACATGTTCCGCGCGACACCGTATCGAGTTAGCGGCATCACACGTCGCGTAGCGTCACATCACGTCACTATGACACGCGACACTTAAAACGTCAACGTCACGTGCAGGCTTTTACCGCGTGCGAGTGCCTCAGGCTGTCCAAATAGACTGAAAAGTACCTTGATTTCCACAAGGCAATTCCGAAACACACGCCCTATGTGAAACCATCGTTGTATTGCGAACACGACAATAAATCACATAAATTATTCGGTGGCAAGTACGCACAGGCGTTTCGGGATGAGAAATAATTTGTGTGTTACTGGTAGGTAAGATGTGCGTGGAAGTAATGCCGTCACAACGATAATGGTTATTTTTTAAGAATAGAATTGAAGTTCAAGAAAATTTTGACGTACTTTATTTACATTAGAATACCTACATAAAGTAAGGTTCTGGAATGGAAACTGTGTTCCGGCAAGCGCAGCGTGGGAAGGCCATCCGCAAGGTGGTCGGACGACCTCGTTAGGGTTGAGGGGACTCACTGGATGCGCGTCGCCTCTGTCCGGCCCATGTGGAAATCTATTGAGGAGGCCTGTGTCCAGCAGTGGACGTCCTATGGCTGAAATGATGATGAATTGGAAAGTAACTAATGTCGTGTAATTCGCGGTAAGGTTAAGGGATATATATAATATATATATAGATGATGATATAACCCTACCAATTGCTATCTATATGTTTTTAGGTGACAGGCATCAGAGGAAGAATCGAGGTGGTCAGGCACCATGAGAAGCGCGTTTGATTCCATGTAAACGCAGGCTATATAACTATTGACCGCATCATGTGAAAGGACATCACAGTTGGTCATGTTCCTCAATCATTGAGGGAGCGACGAATAAAAATTGTGGGGATTTCCGACTGCCTTTGACTTTGCCATGATATGCATAAAAGTTACACGTGTTTGTGAGTTCAACAACTATAAAATATAGTCTAAACACTGTTTGAGGAAGCCCTAGAAAGTCTATATTGACACACCTTTATTGCAAAAAGCACTGGAGCAGCAGAGCACAATTTTAAAGTTAAAGAAAAATAGATTAATGGAACTCCACTTTATATTTTAGACAAAGCGTTCGTTACACCCAAGGTGGACATTTTTCTCGGAAACTGCTGTTAAATAAGTTTATGAACTGCTTTTTAATATAACCTTTTTTTGTAGACAATAACCAGTTTTTGTTAGCAGTACTCCTTACTTAACATAGTGTAACTATGTAGACATATGAAATAGGCTCAAACAGGATTCCTATGACTTTATGTCAACTTTTATGTCAATTTTTATGTCAACTTCATTATCAGACTAGCTCGAAGGTGATATAACAATGCATTGTCAGCAAACTTAAAACAATACGATTACTTTGAGTTTTCCACTGGCGCATTCGTGGAATTTTATCGAAATACCTCGGAAGTATAAATAAAAATAATTTATTGCTGCATATTTGCAATATTAATTGCACTCTACTAAGTAAGTCTCTTCGATAGACATAAACAGTGTAGTGTAGTGTCTACACCATCTCTCTACTATATTTACCCTATGCAGAAGTGGAATTACGAACTTCGCTGATTAAAACCGAAAAGTGCCGAGTGACACACTCCAGGCCCCTATTTCATAAACGCGACAAGTGACAATTGACAACGAAAATTCGACGTACATTGCTGTCGGGTCGCTGGCATCATGATGGAGACGTAAAGTATGCCGAATTATCGTTGTCAATTGTCATCTGTCACGTTTATGAAATAGTGGCGTAATCGTATCCATACTAATATTATAAATGCGAAAGTGTGTCTGTCTGTCTGCCTGTCTGTCTGTCTGTCTGTTTATCTGTCTGTCTGTCTGTCTGTCTGTCTGTCTGTTACCTCTTCACACTTAAACCACTGAACCGATTTGGATGAAATTTTGTATGGAGATAGTTTGAGTCCCGGGGTAGGACATAGACTACTTTTTATCCCGGAAAAATACCCTTATCCGCGATAAACGAATTTAAGGCGGACGAAGTCGCGGGCAGAGGCTAGTTGTAAATAAATATGACAAACTTCGACACAAGGATACCAGAATATGCCGACATGAGGATGCCAGAGCGGGCCTAATCGCTCACTGAAAATCAAAGTGACACTATACAAAATCTAAAATTATTCAATAGTGACGTTCTGCTGTTTAACGAGAATTTATATTTGAAGCGATTTTCATATAGTGTCACTTTGATTTTAAAAGAGCGCAGTGTGATGGTTGCGTTTATTACTAGATAAATATACTAGGTGAAATCTAAGATGAACAAAGTTACTTTTCGACTCTACTCACAGTTACGATAAAAGCTTTTCGGCGTCAAAATCACTAAATAAAATTTGGACCTTCCATACTAAGTTAGCTTCATGTTAAGTATGGAGAAATCGTTTTTAGGGTTCCGTACCAAAAAGGTAAAAAAGGAACTCTTATGGTGCGACTCTATCTATTTCAAATTTTGAATTTTTATAAACATCAGCCCACATGTATTGCAAAGGACACATTACAAAATATATTTTTATTTTCTAAAAAAACTAACAAATATGAGGGGGGCAAAATTTAAAACTCTAGTCACTACAAAAAAAATACTGTTCCCTCCTTTATCTCCGAAGTTTACTAAACGAAAAATATGGAATTTTCTGGAATTAGGATGAGATTTAAAATGAATATGACACTAAAATAATAACCATATATCTGTCTTACTTTTTAGTTAATCTCCAAAAATCTTTTTTGAATAACCCCGTTTGTTGAAATAAAACAATTTAACGGATTATATCGCGTATATTATCTCATTTTAGTTCCCGACGTTTCGGAAACTTTTCAGCTTTCCATGGTCACGAGTGGACTGAGAAAAGATGTATTTTCCTCTGTCAAAATTACAATTTGTGCAAACTACCCATTTTTGAAAAAACAAATAAAGGTTTACATACACGCCAGATGGGCCTAAGCTGTAAAGACAGTTACACATGTGCCAGAAGGGCTTAATTATTGTATTTTAATAATTTACCAAAACTTTAAAATGAGATAATATACGCGATATGATCCGTTAAATTGTTTTATTTCAATGAGTAATAATCGCGGAAACAGAAGAAAATATTATAACCCTGTTTGGTTAAGTTTGTTCCTCATTTGTATGTGACCCCATAGATACCAGAGGCAAACTTAACTCAAGCGACAAGTTAAGTCGGAATAAGTGAAAGTTCTTGGTGCGCGAGTCAGACTCGCACTTGACCGGTTTTTTTTTTATGATTTCGAAATTGGTCTCATACTAAAAGTTGATCGTCATTGTGAGCAGCCTCGGAGAGTAACATTTTGTTTCACGTCTTAGAGATGTTACTTTGTAAAGGCAGCCGTCACTCTAGAACGTATTATACTTATCAGAAATTGATTTGTGCTTTACGATAGGAAACTGACTGAAAAATCGTTTGAAAATTTAGAAACTGGCATCTTGCCATACGAATATTGCAAGGAAAAGAAAACTCATAAAAGAGTTTATCTTAACTTTAAACTCATAAAAAAGTTTATTTTAATTTGGAAGTGATGATTAAATTGGCCCATGATATATAATTTTTTTCATGGCGTTTTTGGATTTTTTATTTAATCAAATTTTGTAGTACTGTTGGGAGAAACTGAGGCTTGAATTATGGTATTTTTTGAACACCTGTCAAATTTAGGGTTAAAATGCGATTCAAATAAAAAATACAAAAAAGACCTGTTAGAAATCACACCCGCCCTCAAGTCATTCACTCAAACGTGTGAGTGTTTTTTTTCAACCAACGTCCCATTCATCTGATACCAAAACCTGGCTGGCGTTCTTAAAAAAATGTTCCTTACCTTTATACATAAGTAATAAAGGTCAAAATGAGTTACGAATTTGCAATTTGGTAGCACGAGCTACGTTTGCGCTTACTGTGCATAGCCTCGGGTGAAGAGCGTCTGAGTGTTCCCGGATACGTTTCGAAGCGATATCCTCATGGAGGTTTCTGAACGTGTCGAACTTTGTTTGATATCATTCAGGCGTTTGCAGTATAATGAGTGCGTTCGGAAACCGCCCTCGGTAAAGAGCTTACCGCGGGCGATCTTGAAAGGATAAGTATCATCGATAAACTGGTGCTCAAGTGAGAGCAATATTTTTAGAAATGTAAATCCTGTACAAAAAATGGATTTTTTATTGAACTTCGCCCTCGCTGTGAAGCTATTTATTATTCTTACACTGCGAGAACTGGAATAAAAAGCATATATTAACCATTTGCATAGAAGTTTTAATCAACTACGACTATTTGACGAATGCGTTATGCTTTCAATGCATGAAAGAAGGACAAGCTAAGAAAACTTTTTCGTTTTTTTATAATAAATAATATGGGATTTTGTTTCATTATTATGGGCCTGGGCTGGCCCATCTGTAGTATCCACAGAGGTGTATGCCCCAGGATGGACTCCGGCGTCGCGGTTGACCAGGGAGGAAATGGCGGGACGATCCGGACGTATTTCTCAAAGAGTGGTCAGATGGTACTTTAGATTGAGACGACAATAAATCTAGGTGGGAGGCTTTTGCCCAGCAGTGTAACAATTATACAATTATATGAAATACAAGATGTGAATTAAAAAAAAACTGTGCTTATCTGTGAAAAAAAAAAGACAAATATCACACATTCCTCATAAAGTCAGCCTTAAAGCAATATGAGCACAAATAAAAATTAAATCCGTGAATAGTTAATGAAGCACTTTTAGGCTCACGTCATAGGCTGGTTCAAAATGCTCCACATTCCGCAAGGGGGCATTCATGCCAAATAAAAGGCAACCCGGAGGCGTGCCTTCAAAAGTCATCGCCGGTACTGCTGAATAGGTTCTGTGTACGTAGAATTAATGTCCAAGTGGATTTGGAGAACTAGTTTCAACTGTAAAAAAACCACCGAAATGGATCAAGGGTGTATGAAGCAGTAAGGGTAAATAAACAGGCGCATACTGTGACACGTCATGCTGTGACATCTAATAAACGTTAAAATATATCTGGCAATGCAGAAATTGGCATACCTGTACATTAAAGGCGGATTATGACACTAATTCATAACCGAGTAGCCCAGAGAGCACCTTTCTTTGACACTTCAGCACTTTTAGGAGAAATAATTTATATTAAATACTTGGATTTCTATTTACCAAGTTATTGATACAATTTATTATCCACTGTTTCATCTGAGTATATTTTAGGAGAGTTATTTCTCAGTGATGGTGTTCAATTATTATTATCTACTTGTTATTAGATTACGCCGTATACATTTACGTAAGTGTCAGTTACTTACGTCGTAAAAGCCGAGTAATGCTCGACATATTTCGCTCCATTTCAAGGACCTTTATCATGAGTGTCACGGGACACGAGCAAACCCCGAAGCTCCCTTTCTCGCACTAAATACTAGATACGTCGAGCAGTAATCGCCTTTAAGACGTGAGTAACCGCTAATGTCATCTCAATAAATATAGAGACAATCCGTAGTTCTAGAAAATATTTCTAAATCGATGTCTTTCCCGATATAAGAACGCAATTGTTTCCCATATGACTGACTGATAACCAATCGTATTCGGGGACATTTCCTGCTCTGATGCGGCCTTTGTAACATCATTCACTTATTGAGTTTGCCGATGGCAATAAAACGACTATCGGCATACTTCACTAACAACAATATCACAATTTATTACTTCCAGTGAGTACTTATTTGCAACAGAAGTAGAATATTCTAGTCAAGGCAAATATATTTTAACTTTATTAAGGAATGAAATATATTCAACCAAAACCCATTCAATGAAATACTTTCAACCTCCTTATTTATCTTTTTTTATTATGCTTTTTGGTTTCTTTGCGCATTGATCGTGCTAAATAGTATCGTCAGGCGCAATTATTGTTTGCCGTTATAATGTCCCACCCATTACTCTATTCTGAAAGTCGTTCTGAATAACTCATACATGGATCTACCCACAAAATCTATTAGATCCTGTTGGTTCGTTGTGCCCATAATATGTGTGACCCTCTACGCGATATGGTTTCTTCTGCCTTTCGAAGAATGGGGGTCAGTATTGGAGTTGGATCATTTCAGATTGCGATGCTAGTCATCATCATCTCTGTCTTGATCTTTTTCTTTCCAACCGCTGCTCAGCTACTTTACATTAGATGATTCTTTTTATTAAGTGGCAAACGGGCAGACGAGCTACGTGATGGAAAGTGGTCATAGTCACCCGTAGATATGTACAACACTGGAGAAACCGCCCATACATTGTCAACCTTTGATTACCCTTTTAACCCGCTTCTTGAAGAATCCCATGTTATAGCGCTCCGGATACACCTCAGGGAGAAGCTCATCCACAACCTCCAAGTACGTAGTAAAAAAGAACGTGATGCGCGTTTAATTTTGGGATGCCAAGCATCCAGATAGTGGAGATGTACAGGCGGCAGGTGCAATGATAGAAACGTGACGGTGGCACCAACTTAAAAAGTTTTTCAGAACATTCCCTATTGTACAAGCGGTAAAACAAACGAACCAACATTTCTCCGGAAGCTAGGTGGTTCCATGTCGTCTGTCAGTTTGGGATCGTCGACAATACCAACTGCCCAGCGTGCTTTGATGCTTTTCTTACATTTAAATATATAATAATGTATTGTGTAAAATATCTCCTTCCCTTGATCAGTTATTTTTCCCCTCCTTAGCAACAAACGAGGTTAAAAGAGAAAAGATTGAAAATTGTTCAATCATAAATAATTATTAAAACAATTTTGTTGAAGCGGTTTGTTAGTTTAGGTAAATGTTACGAAATTCATTAAAAGTTTGATATTTCCTTGAAAAATAACATCTAGTTTGGAGGAGAAATAATATGTCTGATGAAGATAAACATGAAAGTTACATAGTTAGTCAGACTTTAGGGGCAATGGGCTACTTTCTGAACATTGTTTCGAAGTTATTAAATATTAATTTACGAGTAAATAGGTAATGTTACCGTCGCCTTCTACCGAAATAGCTAAATAGCTAATCGTGATTATATGCGATCAAGTTTTGTTCAGATGTGATATAATGTAGGTACGAAAATCAGTATCCTGGAATCTTTGGAATAATATCACTGGAGGCCTTTTAAAAAGTATTTAAATTTTAGGAATACTTAGTAATTAAATTCAGATTCATACAATTTAAATTTCCGTCCATCCATTTCCGTTTGACCCATCCTGTTTTGTCCATAATGGTCGGTTAAGAAGTTCCCATTTTTATTAAGTTTTTCTTCTATCAAAAATAGTCAAAATACATTGTAAAGTGATGCAGATTTTTTTTTTTTCTGCGAGACGGCGTAATGCGCATATTATATTGAAGTAAATTTAGATGTATTTATCGTTGGTCGTCAGTGGCGTTTAATAACAAGTATAAATAAGCCACCAGTTTGCTCAACAAAGACTTTAAAAATATATAATTTTTCAGACAAATCGAGCTACTATCATGTAGAGCATTTTAGCACACAATAAACATTAGATGTACACTAGAACAATGAAACTTCTCCAATAGTATAACATGCTCGTGGTCTACAAGGAACACTGCGGACGTAGCTTGCATAATCTTAGCCAGATTATAACAAAAACAGGGGCTAAATTCAACGAGGCACTGCGATATTTCCAGTTGAGTAATATCCGGGATATTTACGATGTCCATATTTCGGACACGGCCTTATAACGGACGTAGGTAGGTTATAGATAAATTTGCTCTTCAAGCTGCATTAGGTATCAATAACAGATGGTAGTTCTACATTCGTTTCTTTTGACTAGTAATTTCCTATTGCATTATGTAGAAGAAGTGATCGACAACAATTTCAATATAACACAATTGTACCGCAATACTAAATATTAACGCTGATTGTGGCTCACTTTTTCAAAATATGAACAGCGAAATAAGATATAGTGTTTGCATCTGTCATTGTTTATTGATATTAATGAGAAAAAATATCATAGCGGTTATTTTGACTAAAGAACATCACTAAAAAGTAATCATCTTCTTCATCAGTCCCTCATGTATGAGGATCGGGACCACATGTAGTTTGCGTTCGATAGGTGCGTGCGGTCGTAAAGCCGTGTGGATCGCGCAGTACGTGAGACTTCTTCACTAAGTAGATAGTGTACGGTTTCATCTCAGATGTATTTCAAAGAAATGTTAAATTTCACGTGGCAATAGCCACGTGAAATTTAGCCCCAGTTTACTGCAAACATTTGCATATACCGCGTCCGCAATAAGAGCTACATTCCCAAGAAACTTATTCGATACAATTCAGAGCACCGACATAACTGCTTACAATTTGATATGCAAAACTAAGCCTTGCGCTCGCAAACTTATGCACAAACTTGCTTAGGTTTCACCTAAAAACTTTGGGTTAGACATCTAGCAAAACCGGCAAGAAAAACAGTGAAGTTAGTGTTTCAGGGTCGCTAGCACGGCGCTAGTTGGGAACTTCCGTCTGGCTAGAACTTGCTTTTGGTCTTATTAGCTTAATAGGTAGCAAATCACGGTAACATACGCTTAGAAAACTGTTTAGTGCCCCTGATTAGATGGAGATTGTCATTTAGTGAACTTCCTGAAATTACCTTTTAACTTCTCATGTTCGAAAAGTGCCTCATGTTAGCTTTGTGTAGTGGGGCTAAGACGACTGTTTTAGCCGCTAAGAAAGGTATAAAAGTGGACGCGGTCCCAGCGCTTCTGCATCGGGGCCGGCCGCCGAGGCAGGACCCACGGAGCACTAGTATAACACCAACGTCAGTGATAAACGTGCGGTACGATGTATGATTATAAATATTAATTTAGTATAGGCTTTCGCTCTTTTCTCGCATCCGAAGTGAAAAGTAGGGAAGTTCTCGCTCGCTTCGCCCGCTCTCGTACAAACAAACACTTCGTGTCAAATCTAATACTATTAAATTAGTAAATCACATTTAATGTTGCAATTAAATAATAAGCACTGAACAGTTTTTGGAAAAAAGACTATTCAAAATAGTTAACCATTTTTAAACTTGACAAATCGGCATAATAATTGTAAAATCATTTTAACAGCGCAATAAACTTTGTACGTTTAGCAAGTATACAGTGCCATCTCTGGAGATGTTTTTATATACTGATTTCAAACCATTTCTAAACGGCTTTTTCAGATTTTTGATACAGAAGTAGTTGGACGTGCACGTTATACTTTTATCAGATTTCTTTAGTAGATTATTCCTTTTGTCACGTTCGTGTAAGAAGCGGGAGATACATTCTAGTTTATAATATTGCTAAGGGTAATCTCAGTTGTAAATTTTGCGAGAATGTTGTTTATCTCCCAGAAAAGCGGCTTTGTCTACAGACTCGCGATAAACAGGCCAAAACAACCCGGAACATAAAGGAATACGAGACGAATATTTGCCGTGCCACGGTGATAGATAGTGCTATCTTGGAATTGATTGTCATGGGTTAACTAATTTCGTTTTGCCCCAAGTTGTGTAAATTCTATCAACTTATAGAGCGAGAAATCCAAGTGGGTCGGTTTAGAAAAGTTTGAAATAGTAGGCTGAATATTTTTATCGTACGAACACAGACGCCAAATTAAGAGTTAAGAAACAGTACTGACAGATTTTTCAATGCATGTTTGGTATAAAATATACTAATTAGATCAAGGACAGTGAATATGCCGCTACTAAACTAGCGTTTTACATCTTAAGTTTGTATTTTTTTGGCGTCATAGTTGATGATGATGACTGTAGTAAGTATGGAATAAATTGTAAATATTCTTTAAGTCCTTACATTTTTTTTGTCAATTATGTTAAATTTGTCAATTTAAGAATTGTTGCAAAAGATACGAGTGTGTGTTATAGTAATTTAACATCTAATAAATTAAGCAGTCGATAAATTGACAGACCTTATTAATAACATATAAAAAGTCAGAATTTTTGCCTTCAACTTTTCTCAAATATTCGAAATTAGTTTCATTTTGGGTCTGAATTATAAAGAATCTTAGGTGATTGCAAAAATACTGGCTTTCCCTGAATTTATTAAAGATAATGAAGTTTTCGTCAAACATTTTTAATATCGCGTCCTCGAATCTAATTATATCAAAGTAGATGAATAAATTCTTTCAATTTCCTACAGTTTCAGGTGAATAATTAACGATGTTTCAAATCAATTGGTTTTTTTTTGTAGAAAACTTTAATCGAAAATGTATACCCTAATTCACCAAATTCAAACATACGATTTCAGAATTCTTTTGTTTCAATATAATATCAATTGTATATTATAAAATAACAAAATTTCCCAATCAGTTTTTGCAATTTTTTTTAATTTCTTAATCTATATAAAATATACCATGTAGTAAACTTTCTAATTTGAACTTTACACATAAATGAAATTCTAAGTTATTCATTTCCTTCGTCATCACGAAGTTGCTTTAAAAATGAAGTGAAAATCGTACTAAATACCGTTGAAAAAAATTGTGAGCACTCACGTGAAAAGCACCCCGAATGAGCGGTCCAGCCTGCCCCACGTAAAGCGTCGAAGCCGAGTCAAACACCAGCTCCAGTGGATTCCTCTTTACAGGTACCGTATCAAATTCATGGCAATTCAAAAACAACGTCACATTATCCGTAGTAACTTTCAACCCAAACCGACTCCACTTCTTAGAGAACGATGGAATAGCGAAGGATACAATGGTTTGCGAGAGCGCATAGATATTCGGATCAGTGTACAAAAGGGAAATGTTTGTTAGGTCTCTGCCAGACGGGATCAACTGTACTCCCAATTGGACTACCGTCTCTAAAGGATTTACGACTGAGAATAGGAAGCCTCCGTTCTCGGTGGCGGGGCGGACGGTAGCTGTTATAGAGAATTCCGGGTACAATTTCTCTGGCATAAAGAGGCGGTAGGGCGATTTTATGTCAGAGCCCGGCTTCAGGCCGTAGGCCGGGAACCCATCTAGACCTTCGTCGAAGTACTGGGTTTTGGGGTTGCTGAAGGGAACTCCGATGGCGTGCAGTAAGTCGTATTCTGGTATATCTGAAAAAAAAAGAGAAAATATTGTAAATGTCTGTCACAAAAAACAGCAGCAAGGGCTTATGAGACCGTTATATTTTATTTCGGTTTCGAATGGCAGACGAATTTTTCTTTGATTTTTCTCTTTCAAGAGTATTTTCATTACGAAAGTCAGAATTTATTTGTACATCGGTTATTTAGTTTATTACCTAGTCTACATTTTCGTATCCAAATAATATTCCATATTTTAATAAACAAAAAAAAACGGCCTGTTCCATAACTTAACCTGGAATCCCGTATTTTCAATGCAGTTGCCCCTTATAACTGGAAATCAGATCTGATCCCTCTTAGGAGCAGAATGTAGAGAGGTAATTTTGATATTAAAACACAACTAAATGTTTGTGGGAAAAAATAACAAGTTATTACTTGTTATTACAAAACACACACACTTCTGCGTTTATGACATTAATAAGGATACATATTAAACAACTTTAATTTTTTGTTTGTCTGGAATGATACCACCCGTTCCATCCTAAATATCAACCAGTTAAAATACAAAGTAATAATATTACTGCGCTATAACACGGCTGATTTAGGCCAATTCAGTACAAACGGCCTATAAAATCCGAAAGAACTATTAAACTGCGTAAAATATCGTTGCAATCTGCTAGTAGGAAAATTCAGCAGAGTCTCTTAAAAATGCAAGTCGCTCACTATATACAGTTAGAGTAAGTGGTACGCTCTGATTCTATCGACTATTGGGTTGCAGTATTAAGTAAATAGCAGCAAGTTAGGTTCCATACCTACTTGTCATTTCTGATCAAGATTCTGATCTCACCCTGTGTATAATAATGTACCTAGAATAGATGCCGAACCCATGGTAATACTCCCGGTCACTCAGTTATCCCAATGTATGGTGCCATCTGTTGCTTCATAGTTAAGTGAAAAAGCCGGCCAAGTGCATGTCGGACCATGCTCAGTGAAGGATTCCGCAGCTGTTCATACGACAAAATGCACTACAGATTAAAATAATACGATATGAAAAAGTGGACTCCACCATATCTCCAAGGCACTTACATCTTTTTGTTGAGAAGCGCCGTTTTTCGGCAATAACTCAAAAACAGTATATTCGATCATGTTGAAAATAATTTTCGAAGTATTTACGAAGCTTAACTCTTATTTTATTTAATAGTTTTTATATGTTAGGCTTAGAACACAGAGAGAGACCACAATTTATTTATTCCACTTTCGGAGCGATTATTTCCGAGAATATCCACTAAATCAAAAAACATTTTAGAAACCTTAAAATAATTTTAAAAATATATATTTTAATTTAAATTCGCAAAAAAACGACTTATAAATACAAGACACCTGTGCTCTTCATCAATATGATCTCAGCGGAAGATCAGCGCTGGCTCCCGAGCCGACATTCTGCTGAGGTGGGCATTTCAGGGCATAGTTTTAGTTTTTTTTTTGTATGTAATTTGTTTTATTATTATTTTTTATGCTATTGCTACCGAATAAATTTATTTTATTTCTTTCTTCTTTCTTTCAATATGCTTAAGTGGTTTTTGAATAAAATGCCTGTGATATACGGAAGGACGGCCGGACGGACATGACAAAACTATAAGGGTTCCATTTTTGCAATTTTAGATAGGGAACCCTAAAGAACACCACTCGTTTTATGTAACTACTATTACACCAGAAATAATCGATTACGGCACTGTAATTGATAGCCATTTATATCAATTTCAGAGTCGTAAAATGTTTTCTGATTACGTCACCCCGTATATTAACTTAATCCACACAGTCTGATGTAAGGTGTAAGAACTTATGTGTTGATTGAAAAATGGATGAAATGAGATGTGTGAATGAGAAATGGATGACAATTACTTGAAACATTTTTGTGTAGGAACTCGACCATATTAAAAGTTTAGAGACTTTTCTGTTTATTTAACTTACTCTATATCCGAAACATGTTTGACATCAAAAAACCTGAATCAAACAATCAAATGTCAATACCTCTTTTATTTATTTACTCAAGGAAATACTGATTTATTCCTCACTAAAGTTTCGAGATGAACGTAAATTGGACAGACGTTTTATGGACAACGGATGACTTTCTTAAAATAAATTTCATTCACGAATTGAAATAGAATAAAAATAAAACTAACATATTTTAAAGCAATAAAGTGTAAGTCATCAGGTTTATTAATTTCTTCCCCGAATATAGAAATACAAACTATTTTAAATACGCGGTCCTTCCAGCGGCTTTGGCTGCGAGGCAAACGTAATTTACCTACTTGTTATTCGATGACCGTGCATTTATAGCATATTTTTAAGGAGTTTGCTTTTAACAAATAGCTGAATGTCAAAATCAGTCATATTTTTTTTTATTAAATTGAATCTCCATACATGTTAGAGCTTTTAACCATTTGAGATAGAAATCCGACCTGACCTGACTTTTGTCATATACTTTGGCAGAGGAATGAGTTCCTGTTATATATAGATAGAACAACTACCTAAACGCAGTCTCCCACAATTACAAAATGCATTTTTTTGTATAATTTAAATTTATTACAATATCTTTTGCCTTCTCAATTTTTACGAGGCGTTTTCAACTCTCATTAGAAAGGCAAATATTTTGGACTGCGCTTCTCATTTTATTACTGACGTTTCTAAAGTTGAAATAGTTGTTTCGATAACCTATTGTTCTTTGCTCTCTCTTGCTCTCCGTCCCTGTTTCTTTTTCTCTTTTAGTCTCTCTACCACGCCGCTAGTCTAGACTAGGTCTAGACTAGGTCGGGTTGAACCAGTTCAACCCGACCTAGTCCTTGTGTCTTGGGAACTGCATCACATCCCAAGTATTAGTGGCCGCGGTTGGCATTCCTGTTTCTGAGTTTGCGCTCCTCCCACTGAATCCGATTACTGGTAAGAAGCCCTAGTCAGACCTACCCTGTTCGAAGTCAGGTGCTAAAAAAAACAATTGGATCTTACCCGGATCGGTTTTTGCCTTATTCAGATAGTACCAACGGCATCAGTCAAAAATTAAAATAAAAACGAGTACATATCGACATTATTACCAGCAACAACAAATATTATTTACCTTAGCACTGGGATTGTATCATTTTAATTGTTAAATTTTTACCCGATCCGATCCTTTCTCAAAATACTTCTGCAGATGTTTTGTGTAATGGATAACCTGAAATGTATCAACTTAGACTGGTAAATAAAAACTAGTAGGTATCGATCGATGAAACACTGTCGTTGCAAGTTACTAAAAAATAATCAACTTCAGCTCTATATTATTTTTACAACCCAAGTTACTCTTCTATAATTTTTGTATACTGCAAAACCGATTATGTATCAACCGTAACTGGCAAATAAAACCTTAAAGGTATTGGTCGATGGAATAACGTCATTGCAAGCAACTAGCACCTAAAAATGGTCTACCTCAGCATCTAATTTTAATGATCCGATTTCTTCTTAAATTAGTCTCCTAAAGTTTTTGTATAGTGCATTTCGTTTATTTATCAACCAACACTTATATTTACAATAAAAAACTATAAACAATCAATCCTTGCAACAACGTTGTTGCTAGGAACTAAATACTATCTACTTCAGCACTATGCCATTTCAATAAACCGACCTTACCCTAAATTATTCTTCTAAGGTTTTTGTATAAAGCAAAGTCAATAGCGATTGATAGACGTCGTTGCTAGGAACCAAAATAATATTTACATGCACTGTGCAATGTATTATTTTTAATTACTCGATCCGATTTTTACCCCAAGATACTCCTCCCTAGTTTTTGCCTAAGACAAGCGCTATAGTATTAATTATTAACAAAGACTGGTTATCAAACCAACCACGAATAGTAAAATAATAATACTAGTGACTATCGATGGAGAAACGTCGCTGCCAGAAACTAAAAACAATATCTATTTTAACGCTTTTAATAGGCTTGTGTCCTAAAAAAATATGATTACTCTGTCAATTAGATTATCAGAAAATATTGGACACGTATTTTTTTTTGTCAATTAAACAAAAAATGGTGAAGATATAGCCCGTTAAAGTTCCCCATGACGTCAAGCCGTGCGACCATTTTCCGAACGACGTGACGGCATGAGCCCCTCCTCCCAAACTTTGACGTATCCTCGTCTTTTTTTGTTTGATTGACAAAAGAAAAAATACGTGTCCAATATTTTTTGATAACCTAACTGGTGAACTTATTAGAATAATATTATTTTTACCCAGGACACTACCCTATTATCCGATCCTGATCATGATACAATCCGATACTATCCCAAAATCCTCTAGAGTTTTTGTCTAATGCAAAGCCAATACTTGTGGTATCAACCATGAATAGTAAATAAAACTAGTATCGATCGATGGAGCAACGACCGTCAGACTGCTATTTGCATTTTAAAGCAGCCTTCCTTGCCGGTCGTAGTTAGTGTAATTTGGATTAGTATTGTATATAAACAAGTATCCTCGACTTGGGCGCTTTGGAAACTTTCATGCTCGTTACAAATTTCCATTTCAAGCTTTTCGTTTAGTGTTATCGCATGTTGTTGTTGATTCTAAAAGAGAACTAGATTTACATTGGGTTATCTTTATCGACGTATTTAAAAGTTAGTTTGTTCAAAATTCTATTAAAATGTAACATATTTTGATATTTATCGCGCCTCGCCCTTTAAAACATTGAATACTGCATTTCGAGAACAAAACTAGCATGTGTTACTTTCATCAATCCATACTAATCCATACTTATACTTTACTTATTACTTATAATATTATAAATGTGAAAGTGTGTCTGTCTGTCTATCTGTCTGTCTGTCTGTCTGTCTGTCTGTCTGTCTGTCTGTCTGTCTGTCTGTCGGTCTGTCTGTCTGTCTGTCTGTCTGTCTGTCTGTCTGTCTGTCTGTCTGTCTGTCTGTCTGTCTGTCTGTCTGTCTGTCTGTCTGTCTGTCTGTCTGTCTGTCTGTCTGTCTGTCTGTCTGTCTGTCTGCCTGTCTGTGACCTCTTCACGTTTAAGCTGCTGAACCGATTGGATTGAAATTTGGTATGGAGATAGGTTTAGTCCAGGGGAAGGACATAGGCTACTTTATATCCCGGAAAAATACCCTTATCCGAGATAAATGAATTTAAGGTGGAAATATCGTACATTACGCTGGCATGCAAAAAGTACAAAACAGATTTGCGTAAAATTCTGCAGTAATATAGCTTAGATATCAGAAGAGGACATAGGCTACAACTTTTTAAGGGTTCTTCATTCATAAAAGGGTCTTTTTTTTATGGCAAAATATGACATTTTGTTCATTGTGACATTTAGCGTTTATTCCTGCATTGTGACAATTTCATTTCTAAATCATGAATCAACAATTGGTAACCTAGCAACAGTAATACTACCTAGACGATTAAGCAAAGAACACACTTTCATATCATACAAATAAGAGTATATCTTAACATATTTGGACTTGCGATCATCTCTGAATGATAAACATTTTGTTACAAAAATATGGTTTATAAATAAGATAAATACATAAAACGAGTTCTTTTTAAAAATAAAATGGAAAATCATCACTTTTTTTTACTTTTTGTTTTACAAATATCATGATAATAATCACAATTTTTGTAATTTATTAGTGGATCACTCCACTAGCGTTATTATTATGAACAAAGATCAAAAACAAATGAAAAATTTTTTCGACGATACTGGACTTGAATCAGTGCCTTGAGCCAGACCGGGGCAGCACGCTCTACCATCTAAGCTAATCGTGCATACCAGTAGTCGACGAATTTTGTCATCTGTTCTTGCTTATGGATCTCTGTATGATGCATCCGACTTCAACGAAATTTTTTCATTTGATTCTGATCTTTGTTTATAATCATCACTTTTTGTTAAATCTGAATTTTTTATTCCGAAGAACTATAAACCAATATGACAAGTTAGTACCTGTTTGCGTAACTGGATGGCGTTAGTTGTAAAAGCTTTTTCTTTCTTTATCTATATATCGATACCTTAGTTCACACTCGAACTAATTACAATATTTTTGCCCATGGAATTTCAACTTTACGTGTTTGTGCACTCACGTACTAATTACAAGCATTTTTCTCAAACAGTTACCGATACCTACCTACCGATTTTGAGTACATTGCTAGCTTCTGAAAGATTCCCATAACGTAATGTATCGAGAACACCTTACATTTTTCTCTTGATTCTGGCAAGAGATTTCGTCTACGCGAAGTTTCCAAATTGTTCAAATCAAATCAAATCAAATCATTAGGTTATGACTTTTACCGCGTATACTTTGAACTTTTTCAGACCAACTTGCATCCGCCTTTTCACCCCTTTTTCGTTCATTGGAGGTGAAATACGTTATCGTGCACTTAATGGCATATCACTTCGTACCTTATTTAGTATGTATTCTATATGTCATACATATAGCAGGGAACCTACGTTTGGAACCTAAGTTTTGGTCAAGGATCGTTAGTTAATCTTAACGTGGCTGAGGGCAAACTTGCTCGGTCTGCACACATGATGTTGTCAAGTGTACATACCCAGGAGTATTAGCTAAATTTTATATTATTTTAGCGATGCTCTAAAAAGGTGTCTGTATATTGAAAATATATATTTTAGACAAATCATACCTATACTTTTGTAGATATGAAATGTTGTATTTTCCTCAGCGGAGTGTTCGCTACAGATCGAGTCTACATACTTGTGTTCGTATTCTGAACCTTCGAACGACTTCAGTAAAATGTTATTAATAACGGAAGCCTGGTCGTTCTTAGGTGTCAGAATCGCTCATTCACACAACCACTCTATGGATTTGCTGTGTAGATTTTGAACATCTGGGTAAATTTGAGACATGAGGTTGTCAACGGTCTGCACAACTAAGGCAAGATCAGATATAATTGTAATCCTTCCCTCAGTTTTGGGATATTTTTCATTTCCTAATTTATGAAGAAGGTCGGAGAATTCTCCAGCGCAAATATCGCCCTCGAGGTGCACACGCATATTTATCTTAAAGTGGACTGGACTTTTTTGATTATAGGCCAAATATTTGAAGCCTTAACGCAAGTTTTAACTTCATCAGCTCGAGTTCCCTTCGTAAATACGGGCAGAGTCTGACAAAAGTCTCTAGCTAACAACATAATGACTCCGCCATCTAATATCTTTCAAAGTTCTATTCAGCACTTCACAACACCCTTTATGCGCCATTGTACTTGCGCCATAGACTGTTACCCCTTATTTCACCCTTTTTAGGGATGAACTTCCAAGAATGATGAAATTCATTTTCTTAGTTTTAAATGAAGAGTCTATCCGTGAAATATTGTAATAGTTACTCAAATTATTACAGGTTTTTCATACCAACTTACAACCCAATTTAGCCCCGTTAAGGGATGAATTTCCAAAAATGCTGAAATCACTTTTCTTCGTTTTTTTATAAAGAGTCTATATGCGAAATATTACAATAGTTACTCAAATAATTACAGATTTTCAATACAAACTTTCAACCCCAATTTAACCCCGTGAGGAGATGAATTTCAAAAAATCCGTTCTTATTTCTTGCCTACGTTATAAATTGTGTCTACTGTGAAAATTTTATTTCTAGTCTCTAAGTCCAGTAGTTTCGGCTCTGCCTTGAGATGTCAGTCAGGACTTGTCCTTTTATATATCGATACCTTAGAGCACAATCGTACTACTCGTAACTGTTTGAGAAAAATGCTTGTAATTAGTACGTGAGTGCACAAACACGTAAAGTTGAAATTCCATGGGCAATGTTACTCCGTCAGGCGGTTCGACTGATTGGTTGTATTTTAGAATGCTGTTTAAATATTTGAGAAGCGTATTTTATTTTCTGTTAATTTTCACCCCACGTTTAATTTTCAACTCGTATGTAAACTTTCATTCCTATCTTTTTAGTTAAATGGGTGGATCAACTTTTTCTTATTGTTATTCTCTATCGTAACTCAGGAGACAATAGTGACAGATTTATTCAGAAACATGTAAATAATCTAGGCTATTCACATACTTACGAGATGAGGCTTAAAATGAACCTATATATATTGGCTAAAATAAAATATGTGTTGCTTTTATATCCTTTAAAATCGTTTTAATAAGTTACTCAGGGGTAACCATGCCAACGAGGTACAGAAAAAAAAAATTAACACAATTATCAGAAAATCTTTTCGTAGCTTTATTCATCTCCTGTACCTTATCATCTACACACTGTATGGAACATGTTCCTTTATTTTTTATCGTTGACACAGTCGGAGCCACACTCATACAGTCATTTTTAGTCACATTCAGTAAGCGTGTGCAGACTTAAGTGTTAAGTGTGTACACCGTTACTAAATATGACTCAAAATGGCTGTATGGGTAGTCGGAGCACTGGCTGAGAATCGTAATGTTAGTCACGGAATTGATATATATGTTTATTCTGTATTTTAAATCTACCTGCTGTGGAGGCAAGCCGTCATTTCACTTATTCAACTGTCGAAATTTGGCCGAGTCGATTTAGTGCTGCCAAGCCTTTATTCTCTTTAAGGGTAAACATGACAACCGATGTTTAACATCCACGTGATTATGTGCCGTACCTAGGTCTTATCTCATTATACTTTCTTCTGCCTCATTTGATTCTCTTCTTTTTACTGATTTGACGGATGTAATTGGTGGTCAAGCCATTATTACTAGTCTATAGTGAAATTAGGTACTGGTTAAATAAATGTCACTTTGTGTTTGTGTGTAGTGTGTGTTTGCAATTCTCAAGTCATTATTTTTTATCACGATGCTTTCTATCAACGTGCAAAAACGTTGTCATTTAGATTTCAACCAGGAGATTGCTTCCTCTTGAGATCAGATAAATTTTTAACAGTAAAAGCGTCACGGGCACTGTTGGAAATTTATTTTACATAAAATGGTTTTGATAAGTACAATCTTACCGTTTGGATACTTTGATGAACCGAACAATCCATCATTAGCTGCTGCGAGCGTCAAGATGAGAAGAACCGGTAATGTTCGACACCTGAAAATAAACGAAAATGTATAGGTTAATTTGACCCCTAAAAAAATATTAGTGACGTAACCTTCGGAGTCATTAAACAGGGATGATGACGAAATTTTAATAATTAGTCTGTCATGTAGATTAATAAAAATATTGGACAAGTATTTTTTCTTTTTTTACGTAATTAATTGGCATTGAGTCAAAATGTCACGAGCAGTACTGCTCACTCCTAAACTTTCCTGCGATTTATCTGAGTTTTTTTTTATTATTTAAAAGAAGCAAAAAAACCGTGTCCAACATTTTTTTATTATCTAACTGACGCACTAATTAGAGTTTTGATTTTCATACCCCGTTATTATGCCTATTCTCACATACATTGTTTAAAACATACTGTACTAAATGTACTGTACGTACAAAAATATTACGGGGCAATTTTAACACAAATTGAACTAGTCCTATGGTAAGCTCAATAAGGCTTGTTTTATGAGTAAAAAACGACAATATATTTAATAGATATATTTACTTATATACATAGAAAACATCCCAGTCGCAGGGAAAAATATTGGTGATCATCAAACAAATATTTGCCCTTACCGTGATTTGAACCCAGGACCTTCATTCAGCTACATAGGCAACGTTACTCCCGCTCAGCTAAACGGGTCGTCGCTATACTGAATGTATTCAGAACGATAGTTCAAATAAACGAGACTTTGCGAAATGACTAGAGACACACTTAAAGAAGAAGGTAAATCTGATGTAAAGATTTTGTTAATCATAAATAACGTTACACTAATCGTTGATCGAGGTAAAAGCATAATTCATCAATCGATAAATAAATTTAGAAACCTAACAAAATATGTTTTTGAACTCTTAAATTATGACACCTTTATTTTGATTTCACTCGTATCATCGTTTATGATATTATATTTCGCATTATTCGTATATGTCAAATAATATCATAAGCGACGCATTATTTCTGAATACCACTCTAGTTCAGTCGGTTTCTATGAGATAAGGAAAATAAACAGTAAGAAATTGGTAGGTAATACGAGTATTCTGTATATTTCCGTCTACTATTCTATATTCATCGCAAATGTCAAAGGTCAGAAGGGCCGGCCTAACGTTTTGGAGGGTAAATGTTAAGTTAATATAGATACCTCAAGATATTGAAATACGTGAATTCCTTTTGGGTATAGAGTTTTGACTAGTAATTTTTGACATCAGATAAGATTAGGGTCAGATATAGCCAACGAGGACGCAAAATAAAAGAAACATCCTATAAAAAAAATATGGCGATAAAGAAAAGTAACTTTTCATAGAATATTGTATATTAAAAGACAAAATCTAAAACGCGGTGAAGGCAAATTCAATGTGTATTAAAAGACAAAATCTAAAACGCGATAAAAAGCAAATTCAATGTGTATACGTACACATTGAACGCTTGTAAATATTAATTAATGTTGCAATTTAATTCGGTCTTTTAAATGAAAGTAAATAAATCAGCTGAAATATACTCGTAGCTACATTATTATGTAGCAACAACACAGTTCAGTCCAGTCTTGCATTTAAACACCACTAGTTTAAATTATGTTTGTGATTTTTGCTTCTGTCATCGTTAAGGAGACCTCTAACTCTAAGTCTTTTTTTTTAAGTCTTATAAGTCTCTATATCACCAATAGTACAATACTAGGGCAATAAATACAGGCTAACCACCCAACTGTTTTCATCCCCCTCTATAAATGATTCGAGTGTGCAAACGAACCAATTCAGCTAGTGAAACAAACTTGAACCAGCCACGGAGAGGCGTCGCATTTTCAATTAGATCCATGTCGGGTTTGAACTGCACTAAAGGAAAAAAATATCGATTTGCAATTCAGATGGAATCGTGTCGGGGACCGTGTAAAAAGAGCATTAATTGACTCGAATATTGGATATTTTAGCCCAATCATTTTTGAATGAGCATCGTTCATTTTGTGGACGTGCATTGATTTCAAATGGAGCGTAATTAAATGCTTCCATTGGGTGTGTCAGGGCATTAATTAGGGCAATTTTCACCGATGCATGTTTTCATTAATTACCGTATCGGTTGTAAAATCTTCGAAGTTATATCAAGACCGTATTTAGTCACCCAACTAACTATTAAGTAATGTAAGTGAATTAACATGTCTGTATATCGCGGTTAGGCTGAGTTTGCACCTCGTTTACATCTGATGCTATGGTGTTCAAGTTTATAACCTAATATAGTACATTACTTACTAAAAGAAAGAAAGCCCGAAATCACAGGTATTTGTGACTCGAGCCGCAGGCGAGGGTTGTAAATATGCGATAGAGGGCTTTCTTTTTTACTGCCCGTGGTGAGTACATAATTTTACATCTTCATGCATGCATAATGCGAGTTTTACCGTTCGCGTAGCGTGCGTAAGAAACTCGTTAAAAATATATGACGTAATTTGTGAACAGCCCCTAACGTAAAATATATTAAATATACAAGACATGAGTCAATCGCATCAGGTAAACCATATTATAGTAGGGTAGCAATGTCTGAAACCGAGCACGAGATGAAGACCGATACTAAACGAAAGAGGACAAAACATCATCATTCTCTTCCCTTATCCCTTTTATTTGGGATCAGCGCAGGATGTTTTTTCTTCCATCCCTCTCTATCACCCGTCATCTCGTTGCTTAGATTCTTCTTTTTCATAGCATTTCACAGGGTGCGTTCCACGAGGTATAATGATATTATACCTAATTTCACTTAATAACGTTCACAAGACATAATGAACATTACCTATAACAACAAATTGAATAATATAATACAAAATGAATTAATGCAAGGAAAGTAAGTTGGGTTAGGTTAGAACTGTGAACCGTACACAAAATGAACTGTTGCTAGAATTAAATTTATAATATTAAGGCAGGTACGACTTGGGTTAGGTTAGGTACGACGACGAGCGAAGCGAGGAGGAGTGTTAGGTTGAACTGCGAGCCTAACGAGCGAGCGAAGGGAGCTAGCCGTGGAGGTCTATATCGAGTGATCAAAAAATCCTACTCATTATCATACTCAGTTTTGAAGTAGGCGACACGAAAACATAAACAAAATTAGATTCATTATATTACAGCAAGTAAATTATCAAACAAAAAATATTGTTGCAGATCAATTGTGTGGACAGAATTAGATGCCAACTAAGTCATATAATAAATGTACTTTTATATTCCTACTTACAACATTATTTAAAAACCTATAGTCATTATTTCCTACATAACTCAGTGCTATTAAAATTGTTGTAGGCGCTTATTATACTGCACGCATAACATTATGCTTTAGATTAATTGAATAATATATATTTTAAATCGTATGTGTTATAAATATTAGACACCATGACCATTATGTGTAATGGTATTATAATTAATCTACAGCGTTATACTCTACGGCATTATATATTTTAAAATTAAATATATTCAATGACCGTTATACTAAACAAGCTTATACAAAGTAAGCGTACATGATAAGTTCGTATATTTCGTATTACTTAGGTAAAATACCCCATTTGACACAATCTATCCAGTTTTTCTTCGGTCTTCCTGATCTAAATAAACAGAATGTATATTTGAAACTGTCTTTCAAGTACTTTCTTACAATCTATTTGCACAAAGCGAAAAACAACAAAATAAAAACTACATACTTGTATTAGGCGTATTAATGTAAGGTGCCTGTCGTTTCGTATAACGTTTTTTGTCCTAAAAATGTTTGGCCGAGAATGTTTGGCATACTGTTGAATGGCATACCTACTACGCGTTTGTCCTAATATTTTTTGCGCATACTCATTTAAAGTCCTAAAGCAAGTTTGTTTTAATATTGATAACTCTAAAATCGAATTACCTAAAGCATACTATTCCTAACATGAATTGTCCTACGAATTATTTTGCCTATTATTAAATTGGCTACACTTACAGCACCTAAACTAAACTATGGTAGGCGTGAAGTCAGAAGCGTTACGTATTCTACTTTAAGGCAGGTCAGACTTCGGTTAGGTTAGGTACGACGACGAGCGAAGCGAGGAGGAGTGTTAGGTAGAACTGTGACCCTAACGAGCGAGCGAAGCACCTAAACTAAACTATGGTAGGCGTGAAGTCAGAAGCGTTACGTATTCGACTTTAAGGCAGGTCAGACTTCGGTTAGGTTAGGTACGACGACGAGCGAAGCGAGGAGGAGTGTTAGGTAGAATTGTGACCCTAACAAGCGAGCGAAGTGAGCGAGCGAAACACCAGAACCAACAAGGTTGAGAAAGTTAGGTTTTGCTGCGTTGTTATTGCGACAGGCAAATATAGTGCGAATCGTGCCATTACTGCAATTGCTATTGCGGTTTTGCTAGGCGTTAACTTTTAACGTTTAAAAACTCTGCTTGCAAAAAATCATCAATATTTATGCTTAATGACATGTAGTAAAAACAATTTTAGCACATTAAATATTAGGAATACTACAATTATGCACACTAATCATTCGACATTAGAATCTTAGCCACATCAAACGATAGGACAAATAATATTTAGGACAAACGATAATAGGAGCAACAATTTCGGACAATCAAAAATATGCGGAACAAAGTGTATGCCATACGTTATTAGGACAAAAGACGTTATGCGACACAACGATAGGACTTATAATTGTATGCCAATCGATATAGACCCATTAATGTGCTAAAGGCTAAAATAATAAAGATTAACTTACACCAAAGCATAAATACTTTGGCTGTAGAAAAACCCTTGGCACTAAATAGCAGAACTCATCAATTACTTAGTTTGTGTTAAGTAGAAATTATGGCCAGAGTTCTCTCACGCTATTTTCACATTCCGTTCAGTATGAAACTTGTGCTATCATTCAGAAAATACATGAAATATTTCGAAAAGAAGAACAAGCAGAGTTTGGGAACAAGGAGTTATTTAGTACTCGTAAACTATGTGCTCCATTGTGTTGAGTTTAAATCATCGCTTTAGCATAGTACATAGATTACAAACAGTAGAACAGCCACTAATAAGTTTCGCTCTACTTGAGAAGAAGAGTTCCGTTAAAGTATTACTTTAATACTACACCTTTTTATACTAAGTTGCTCTTTCTGTGCGTCCATCTGAGTATCACAATAATTCTCTTTCACATATTATAAAATCAGATACAAGACTGTAATGCTGTACAGCCATCAACCCTAATACCTGCCACAACAAAGGTTGCATAAGTATATGACAAGACTATTTCTAGGGCCGGTAAGAACGAGTCAGATATTTTCGCCCGCTTTTTTTGACTGGTATTGGTGTTGGTGGACTTATATATAATATTTTCTTCTGTTTCCGCGATTATTACTCATTGAAATAAAACAATTTAACGGATTATATCGCGAATATTATCTCATTTTAGTTCCCGACGTTTCGGAAGCTTTCCAGCTTTCCATGGTCACGGGAGGACTGAGAAAAGATGTATTTTCCTTTGTCAAAGTTACAATTTGTGCAAACTACCCATTTTTTTTTGAAAAACACAAATAAAGGTGAACATACATGCCAGATGGGCCTAAGCTGTAAAGACAGTTACACATGTGCCAGAAGGGCTTAATTATTTTATTCTAATAATTTACCAAGCAGCATTTCACAAATGAGGCGTACTGAGGAGAAAAGTAACGCTGCAAAGAAAAACTCCCAGGCTACCTCATTACTAATTATAATATTTAAATAACAGAGACTATTAAACTACTTTTAAACAGATAAGATATTTTACACCGTTCGGAAATTAAGGTTTTACAGTCCTGTCTCGCTTGTTCCTTGATGAGATGTATTACAGGATCCCAAGCTGGTGGTAGTGACAATCCATCTTCTCTATTGAAATTAGGATGCTTTTTAATCTCAATAGCCTCGCGTAGCATCCTGGGAAAATATCTTTTTTCTTTGGCAAGGATAGAAGGTTTATCAAACTTAATTGAGTGGTTTGGTTTGTCAATGACATGTTCACAGACTGCAGACCTATTACACCGACAGTGCTTGACATCTGCTATGTGCTCCTTCACGCGGGTTGATACACTGCGTTTCGTTTGACCAATGTATGAAAGACCACACTCGCAGTCCAGCTTATAAATGCCTGCACTCTGCAAAGGGGTGCTACTCTTCACGGGTCTAAGGTATTGAGACACCTTCTTCAACGGCTTAAAAATGTTTTTATAGAAGCACGCTTCAAGATGTTTCCGATCTTGTCTGTGACCCCTTTCACATATGGTAATACGGCAGGTTTACGCTCGACTGTTAGTTCCTTGATACTAGGATTCTGCTTGGAACGTGGTATCTGGAGCTCGTTGGCTCGAAGCGGACTTATATATAGTTACTAGGTTGGATTACCAGAAATCATGAATTTTCCTGACAAGTCAGGTATATTGGTAATTTGTCAGGAATGAGGCCAGATTACGAAAATAAATATCCGGAATTTTTAATGAATATGATTTTATCTACTGACATTAATACAAAACAAATCATTTCCTGATAATGATTATACATTATCATGAGTGTTGTAACATTCTGAGTACGACTAAGGCGACTACTTTTTTTAAAAATGTATATCTTGTAACCCTACTCGTGAGTGCCACGTGTACTCGTGAGTGTGATGTGCCACGCATAATTCCAGTAGAAGTGCGCTACACCAAATGTATAAAAAGTTTTGATTCCATAATAAACAACAATTCTGCGACAGACACAAGACGACAACAACCAGGGACTTATCCATCATGTCATCTCTATTATCCGACTTGTCATCATGTCTTACCTTACCATCAGTTACAATTTTGTGAAACCCTATGTGAACGGACATCACGAAACTACTCGTATAGGGGTTCCGTTTTTGGTAAGGTTTAGAGTAACTAAAAATCGAAATCATCAAAAAATATTGCATCACTTTACTGATTTTCATACAATACTGTGACATTGTTGAAGAATACTCAAATCGTTGCATGGAATGTCTATCCCAATCTAGTGCCTAATAAAGTCTAGATTTTATGCCTTATTCCATAGCTTTCCTAGCGAATTCCTAAACGGCCCTGAAGCACGTTTATAGCTCGTGTACACATTTAATTGAAGTTAATTCGAGCTTCTGTAATAGTAGTCAGACAATGTTTGTTGGATACTAAATGTTTGATACAATTTAAGGTAAGTACCGAACAAATTAAAGTGCTTGTATGTAAGTAGACGTTCTTGGATTTTAGTTTTGATATTAATAACAAGCACCAAAAATCGAATTCGTTTGTCACTTCTATACTATTATAAAGTTGTAAAAATCAAATGTCTGTACGTTGAAGATATTTTCAAAAAAATGATTGTAATTTGGAGGTCACTAAAACAAAAATATTTTTTTGGATTTTTTGTATGTGTCGTTGTGGCTTCATCACACAAAATCGGCTAAACAGATTTCAACTATTTATGGTACACGGGTAGCTGGGTATCTCTAGATGGCTATAGGATATTTTTTACCCGACTACGCTGAAGAAAACAGATGGGTTATGACTTTTCTCCTCCACGAACGAAGTTGCGGGTGCCTTCTAGTTCAGAATAAAGTCAATGAATTTCGGCTTTGGCTCGACTCGCGTCAGGTGTAGTGCTGGTAAGTTCATGGATACTTTTACAACAAAGTAGCGGAGTAAATAGTTCGCATTCTAAAACGAACCCGTAACATCAACTTTTGATTGCTCAATCTCATTATCATTGTGGGTGGTCCCATCAATGGGCGCGGCATCAAAATGCATCGTTTTGGATGCAGACGGATCGCTTGATGGTAAACAATCACAGTCGCTCATAGAGACCTGCAAAAACCAGAGGACTCACAAGTGCGTTACCGGCCTTTCAGGTGTAAGATACTTGTATAAAGAGCTTGAATAATTATCAATACATTTGATGTTGACTATACAGTTTGTAATAAGTTCGTCTCTCTAACCCAGTCAAAGTCCAAGCCGGGTATTTAAAGACAATCCAAACAAGACAGGACGATTAAATTGCCCGGCAATTTATAACTGGTACTTTCGTGAACGTTTGGCCGCGGTCGTTGGACGTAAAACACGGATGACATTTTCAAAGCTGACATGTGTTCACATGAATGGATTGTGTAGTTAAATGAGGTTATTAGAAGTGTGAGCACACATTTGCAATATTCGTAAGATTTTGTAGGTTTAATAAGTAGAGAATAGCTTAAGTCATCTTCATGATCATTGCCAGCAGATTTTCCTATACCAGCTGAAAGACACCCACTGCCACGAAATGTTGGAATTATTTGTCACCGCCAATAAAAAACTCATATAGTAAAGCGTCTTTTAAACTACGTGGGTACCAAAAAGTTCTTTATTGACAAGCCGAAGTCCCTAACACATGCAGCCAAGTATGCATTCACTAAATTAGCACACACGCACATTCACTCACACATAGTGTACTGTTGTAATTGTAATTTTATTTAGTAAAATATCAGTTCTGTAAACGAATGTACATGATCAAGCAGCGCACTTTTCATGCCGGTTTCGTCATATTGACGTAACTACACACACATGATACTTTGAATGATGGATAAAGTCAATCCACGTTTGATAATAACGCGATATTAAATGTTAAAAATGCATATATCGATCTATGCACATACTTGAACATAAATTAAAATTATAATGACAATTTAAAATTAAATCGATTACAGTAAAACTAAACTTAAACAAAACCAATAAAACTTAACCTAAAAATATAATTAACCTAAAACAAAATAAATTTAAATTAAATCTATAAATGGCCCCTGCGGCATTGCACCGAAGATGCTGGCGGCGTTGCCTCGCTGAATCGCCAGACTAATTCTTTGAGCGAGGAAACCGCCAGCTCACCGGTCGCTAGTGACTTCTGTAAGCCTCTTCGAAACGTCTTTGAAGAGGCCCCACGGACCCGGTCTCGACGCCAAAAGGAACAAAATTGTACTCAGCGCCAAGACCACTGTATTTATTTGTTTTAAGGCATTCGGCCGCTTCTGCTGCTATAATGTTAAAAATAATCAGCATGTTAGAATTAAAATATTCTGCTGTGTAGAATAATTTTAATGTGGGTTCAGTACATGACCATCAGTTCTAAAGTAGGCATCAACATACAATGGGCAACCAGCCCGAGAATGGCACATCTCTGCTGGTCGATAAGTTGAGACGCTGACGTTGCACCAGACGCAAGAAAATCTTTCATTATGCTTTGATCTTTGTGCCTGTATTAAAATGTTACGTCGTTAAGAGGGTGTAAAATAGAGGGTGTAAATTCAGCTGGGCTGGGCAGCGTTCGGCAAACTACGTCGGGTCTTCTCGTCATCCATACCGCAATGCTTGAAAACTAAAGTTTTCAATCAATGCGTCCTACCCGTCATAACCTACGGAGCTGAGACCTGGACACTCACGGTACGGCTGGTCCACCAGTTCAAAGTCGCTCAGCGAGCTATGGAAAGAGCTATGCTCGGAGTCTCTCTGAAGGACAGGATCCGTAACGAATACATCCGACAGAGAACCAAAGTTATCGACATAGCTCAAAGAATTAGTAAGCTGAAGTGGCAGTGGGCCGGCCATATCTCGCGAAGAACCGACAACCGCTGGGGTAAAGGTGTTATTCAGTGGAGACTGCGACTCGGCAAACGTAGTGTAGGACGCCCTCCGGCCAGGTGGGATGACGATCTGCGAAAGACTGCAGGCAGATGCTGGATGCGTCAAGCTGATGACAGGGCGCTATGGCGCTCATTAGGGAAGGCCTATGTCCAGCAGTGGACTAATATAGGCTGATGATGATGATGATGACGATGATGATGAAAATAAATTAAACATTAATGTCCAATAGCAGTAAAACAGTCTTTGACTTTTATGTCTTGTAAATTCTACTATTAAACAAACCACGGTTTATTAAATTTAAACGGCACCGTTAAATATCACTATTGACTCAATCTTACGTTTGATATTAGTTTATGCAAATAGTGAATTGGATAACCAACGATTCAAGCTCACAAAGATTATCTTAAAATTACATGGGAATTGGGAAGCCCTCTGTAGATAGAAGGTCGTAACTACCTGAATTTGCTATTGAAATTCATCTTTTCGAGCAGGACTCTGCGTAGGTTTTGGATTACATTTGAAAGGCGTTTTGCAATTGCACAATGCAATGAATAAGCATTTAAATATCTAGATTTAATAACATTTCAAGCTACGATGGATTAAAGGTTTACTGTCTAAGTTTTGAAATTATTGTCACGTTTATTTACAAAGCTAAACATGTATGTCAAAATATTTGTGCGATTGTAATGTTGATTTCGCTCAAATTCTCTGATAGTACGAACGTTACGAGTATCTTACGGGGTTCCGGATTGGATTTAAGCAATTTGAGTAATCAACAGCCAAACAATCCTGCAGTAATTTGAGTTGGAGAAAAGAATAACTTGGGAAACTCAAATATTTGCCAAATACGGAGCTGTGTAGTGCTACCCAAAGAGATGCAAAGTCAAAGTACTGCTGTGTAGTATAACTATAATATATAACCTATTTGGTTTATTGTCTGATTTCGTTAGCCAAGTGCCAGAAAAGGTTTACATTTGTGTAATTCATAAGCATTTCATATAATATTTATATCCATCCCAAGCATTTTTACCAAAACCGATTAAACTTTTAGGGATCGTCATAAAATAAATCTAACCCAACGGTTTCTCTACAATGACTTGATATGAATGTCTACGCCATGAAACATTTAAAATGAAACACCTACGAGATTTAAGAACACCAACACAATATTTATATGTATACTATTATAAAGTTGTAAAAATAAAATGTTTGTATGTTTGTATGTGTCGTTGTGGCTTCATCACGCTAAATCGGCTAAACGGATTTCAACTATTATTGGTACACGAGTAGCTGGGTATTTCCAGATAATTATACGATACTTTTTACCCGACTACGTTAAAGGAAAAAAGAGGTGTTATGACTTTTTCTCTTCTACGGGCGCCTTCTAGTGTAGAATAAAGTCCTTAATAAAATCAAACCGTACGCTTTTAGTACTTCAAAGCACCTGATCAATCAGCGCCAGCTGAATTATATTCAGTTTCCAATTTAGTAATTGCGTATTGTTCATTCACATGTCAGAAACTGAGATGCGGGTCCATTCTCCTGTCCGTCATAGTGCCCGATTAGCGCTACCCCCAAAGGGACCATGCCGTCCCTATAGACAGGCCAAATTAATTATCGCACTTGGAACAAAAGTCCACTGGGCTAATCGATCAACTAAGGGAGGTGGACATCGGCCTTCCTTTTCAGGCTGTCAGTAGCTTATACAGGGTGGAATATATAAATGACAATTAAGGACAACTACTTAATATTTTCTTCTGTTTCCGCGATTATTACTCATTGAAATAAAAACTCAAATGAGATAATATACGCGATATAATCCGTTAAATTGTTTTATTTCAACATCGACTTAAACTTTCATATTTATAAAAATTGTCTTTTGAACCGTTTACAAAACTTTTCGAGTACAATCATTCGGCACCTACAAAAGAAATTCAAAGAGAAGACTTTTTAGGGTTCCGTAAAGGGTAAAATGGGACCCTATTACTAAGACTTCGCTGTCCGTCCTATGTCTGTTTGTCCGTCTGTCACCAGGCTGTAATCTCATGAACCGTGATAGTTAGACTGTTGAATTTTTCACAGATAATGTATTTCTGCTATAGCAAAAAAATACTAAAATACCGCTATTACAAAAAAAAAACAAAAAATACTAAAAACAATATATTTTTTAAAAACCGAACACTGCGTACATTTTGCTTAGGATTTGCTTACACTGGTCTTTCATAGATACAACCATTTGTAACTTATATTTTGTACGGAACCCTCGGTGAGCGAGTCCGAATCGCACTTGGCTGGTTTTTTTTCAATTATGAAAAAAAACCCTTTTCAATTAGATTTTTCTAGTACCCTAACTTTAGATAGAATGATTTTTAACATGTCCGTCGTAAGCCTAACGGCCGAGCCAAACGAGAGAGACGATCTCTAGGTCTCTTTTCACTCTTGAACGATATAGTCTGAAGATCTACTGAGTTAAAAGCAGACCGCATCCACAGACTCCCCGCAACCCTTACGAGGTCATCCATCTAACTAGTCGGTGGCAACCCTACGCTGCGCAAAACAGCAAAGACTGGAGTGAACGTTTCATTGACAAAATCTAATGCACTTGCATTTCTAGCAAGCCTCTGAACTCCGAGAAAAATTTAAAGCAATCAACCAACAGAGGCACCCCATATTTTCTCAAAGGTTGCCTTAGCAAAATGTATGTATGGGTGTTAAGAAATTCATGGTTCGCTCGCCAGTGAAAGAAAACATCGCGGTTACCTTGTTAGCCATGAAAGTTTAAATTGTACTTATTCCGGTCCATGAAGATTCGAGCAGTACATTTACTAGGAGGTTTTCATAGTCCAAGATCCCGCCAAATATCGAACTAAACTCATCGTTTTTATTGATGAAACTATTATATAGTTCCGTATACAATATTTAATTAATCAATTCGTAGTAGCTGACCGAAGAAAAAAAGTTATATTATATATATTTTATTATTTGTATTTGTTATATGTTATCTATTTATAATCTAAAGAAGTTGTATTTCAAGTAAATTTGTTCATTCTGAAAATTTAAAGCAATTTACCAAGATAAACCTTTGCATCCTTTCTGAAAGGTTGCGTTAGCAAAATTAATGTATGGGTGCTAAAAAGTTCATGGTCAAGGGAAAAAAACCTCGCTACTACCTTATTACAGTTACTATATTTTCATACTTTAAAGATGGACTTTTCCACCTAACTTTCAAGGATCATAAAACAAGCTATACGTTAGGTATCGAACCCAATATTTGCTTTAGGATTTGCATCACTTAAGCTACCATTTCTCATTAAAATTTTATTATTATTTGAGTAGAGTAAACATCCCTATTAGTCGGGTATAAGAAACTCTCTTTTTCTGTACTGTAATAGAGTAAAACAAGTTTAGTTAAAAAAAAACATAGCGATAACCTCTTTGAAAAAACTTTCAGAAGGAAATCAAAAATATTTGCGATTGCCATTTTGCGAAACCTTTCCGTGTGTAGGAATAAAAAATATTGTGAGTCGGTACTAGTCGGGATCCTCTACTATAAAGGTCTACGCTACATAAACTTGTTTACTGAAAACAAGCTTTTAAGCCAATGTAAACATGAAATTCTCGTTCACAAAAATTGTCGGTCATTTTTGAACGATGAAAACGCGGTTGACCTGAATAATGATTTAACGAACCGGATTTAAAGCGCTTTTAAAATTGTTTCTCATAGTTTTTATTACTATTAAAAACTTTTGAAATGGAGATTGAAAAGAAATTTAAATCAATTAACACTTAAATGTTCTTTTGTATATTTAAATGTGGTTTATATAATTGGATATTATAACTATTGAAATAAGATACAGACACAGACTGCATAGAGGACTATTATCGTCTTACTGAAAATCTTAGGGTTGAAGCATAACGTATGGTAACGCATAAGCATACGAACTGTATCGAATTTCAACTTATATGAGAACTGTACGCTAATATGCAGTTGGCGGGCAGTCTACTTACAGTTCTTATTACAAATTGTACTTAGAAGCCAGTCCGTCTGTCTAACTAAATGCTTAGCTATAATTGAAGGCAGAGACGCGCTGTCAGCTTTGTCATGCAAAGGCTTTCAATAGCCAAACCTAGCTAGAGGGGCTACTCAGAAACCCGAAAAACGAAGTTCGTATGGCGCCATCCCGCTCACTCAAATACAGCTTAACATAAGAGCGAGAGGGACGGCGCGTTATACGAACTTCGAATTTCGTGTTTTGGAGTAAACCCTCTGCATCATGGGCACACCCTACCGAAGGAATCAATTTCGTTAATTAAAATCTTTGTTATAAGTATATAGCGTTGTATTTTTACCCATAAATTTACTTTTATATGTTCAATTAAATGTAATAAAGATGTTAAAGTTCCCTGTTTAAATGTAAATTCCACGATGGACGATGTCAAGCAGAAACAGCTCACAAAGAATAATGAGTACTATCCCTTCAAAGGATATTTATATTACAAGTAATCAATACACCAACTAGGTCAAAAGAAGTCATCTGTCCACTTAAACAGACCCTCATAATAACCGTCCGGTTGAAACAAGTACCCTCTATCTTAAAGCCTTAAGTCAATTTCCATTATATTGCTCATACGTCTTTATAGTTTTGGTGTCCATATCATTGCAATGCTAGGGATATGGTAATTAATTTATTGATGTATCGAGGTCTTGGGTCCGAGAGAGTGATATTTTATCTCAATTTATTAACGCGAACCTAGAACACGTATCGCGTTGTACGATCGAGAATTGATTTAAATTTTAGGGAACGATGACCGCACAGATGTAGTGAATACTGTTTTGCTATCGTATTGTATTAATGAAAGCTTGTAAGTATTTATATTTCTGTCTCATCTTTTTCAATTAAGTTAATCAAGAAGGCAAGTTAAATATAACGGTGAATAACTTTATTTTAATTAAATTATTAAGGACGACATAGTAAACAGTGTAAGCAAACTGAAGTGGCATTGGGCAGGGCATATAGTTCGAAGAACCGACGGGCGTTGGGGCAGAAAGTTACTCGAGTGAAGATCGCGTACCGGCAAGCGCAGCGTGGGTAGGTCACCCGAAAGGTGGTCAAATGACCTGGTTAGGGTTGCGGGGACTCGCTGGATGTGGTTCATCTCTATCCGGCCCAGCTGGAAGTCTATTGAGGAAGCTTGTGTCCAGCAGTGGACGTCCTAGGCAGAAATGATGATGGTGATCTAGTATGAATGTCGCATTGCTTGGGCTCTTAATAGAATTTGACGATAATATTAATTTATTTTAATTAATGTTCTATACCGGACGTTGTAGTTACAGGCATATCGACAATTCATCAGAAACTACTCTACCATTTGTTCAACGATAAACAAAACTAAAAATCTTCCGTTTCAAAATTTATATCACCTACATTCCGATACCACGGAAAAACTGAGCTAATCGCAACGACAGGAGATTCCATGATAGTTCCAGTTCATTTAGTAAATTGACCGGATGACTTGAGATCTCTTATACAATACGGTCCATCTCGGTCAATATTATAACTTTCTATACAAGCCTTTGTTAGCGTTGATAATTATACTATCGTAACCAATTATATTTTCATAAAATTACACCATTTGAGCAGCTCAGCTAAAACAACCTCTTATTTACTGTCGGAGTAATTAAAATCTAAAGTTCGAAGTAATGATACGAACGTAACTTTAATTACAAGATTTCGTTTCTAGACGTCTTGTGAAATTAGTGTAGTTCGGGCATATACCTAAAGGGCATTGAAGTTATAAAAGGATTTGAGGTTGGTAATACATATTAAAACTTTACGCCGATCGTCTTGTTACTAAGTGGTAAGTTTGATTGTATATATATACTTACAATTTGTTAAGTAGTAGGCTTTGAAACATGATAAAGTTGAATTGAATACTGGTTAAATAGGGCATCGCAAATAGATGTTGGGTTTTGGGTTGTTTCTATCGCAACAAATTTAGCTAACCTATATTGTTTAACAATTGTAAATTGTAACTTTGATACAGGATAGTATATCTCTTCTCAGCTTCCGAAACGTCGGGTTCTCAAATGAGATAAATAATCAGTTAAAATTGTTTTATTAAAATTAGTAATAATCGCGGAAACACAAGAAAATATTAACCTAATAGTTCTTTCTGTCCTTTCTCGGGTGTTTCTTAGTATTTTTTCTGCGATTATTTTTCTCTTTCCTTCTACTTGCTCATTATTATTATTTGTCGCAGTTCATATCGCTCGTCTCGTGCAGCTTTTGCAAAGCTACATTGTGTCTTCTCGTCTCTTTAGTGTCTTAAAACGAAGGTTTTTAACCAGTATGTGTTGCCAGTAACTATCATAACCTGTTATGACTTACGTCACTGAGACGTTGTCGTTCACAATGGGCATCATAAGAAGGCTCAAAGTCACTCAAAGAGTAATGGTGCGAGCTATGCTCGGAAAGTCCTTGCGTGATCGAATCAGAAAAGAGGAGATCCGCAGAAGAACCAAGGTAGTCGAGATAGCTCAAAGATTTGATAAACTTAAGTGGCAGGGTAGTGGAAATTGCTCGTAGAACCGATGGCCCACCAGAAAGGTTCTCAAGTGGCGACTGCGTATAGGACTACGAATTGTAGGAGGTCCCCAACAAGATGGACCGGTGATCTGACGAAGATGAGGGCGGTGCACGACAGGTCGCCCATAGGGGAGGCCTTTATCCACCAGTGGACGTCCTGGGGCTAAATGAAAAAACTGTTTGATGGGCACGAGTTTTTTTCTCATCAGGTGTCATACTTCTGAAGAATCAAACTTGTTAAAGATTCATAACCGAAATTGTTTTTTTTACAAAGTTTTGTATTAAAGATGAATTTAATCATTACCTTCATATCTCCCGAGTCTATTTTCCCAAGTTATTACTGGATCCAGATCTATCGTGTTCATATCCTTGCAAATGGTTCCCATCCAGATCGTTGGCGGGCGGATTATGATTTTCAACTGTTTTCGTTTGTGTTCGTCCTAGTTGTGTGACAAAGGCATTTTGCAATCGTGTTTGTTTAGAATACTGAGGATATACTTGTGTTGTCATAGTTTTCAATAAAAAGCCCGTTGGGAAGAGATCGCGCCATAGCGTCGCTGTTGCCGCCCGTCCGTGTCACGTTGTCGCGTCCCTATGAATTTAATGCGTGCGGTCGCGGTCGCGATTTGGATTCCGTGCGCGCCTCTCGTCGTCTGATTCTGGAAACTTCGAAAGCTGGGAATTTTGTTATTTATTTGAAAATAAACGGTACGCTACAACAGTCGTGACCTCAGTATTTCTTTTTATTTTCTTTGATTTTGGGTGAAGAATCGACGTATTTTTTTTTCAAGATTGCGGACATTACTTTTTCGAAAAATCATCATGGTGTGGTTTTCTAGATGGCGGCGCTGATTTTAAACAGCTATCTTGGATTTCAAAATGTCCACGATTTCACGTTTTTTTCATTCGTATACCCATTAACACCCCAAAAGCTATACATAATACATTAATAAATCATTTATTTTAGGCCTACTGACCTCAAAAAGTTGTTATAATGTTAGTTTTATTTTTATTACACAATATCTCCTACTTAACATATTTATAAAATAGTTTGACTTGCCCAATCCAGTGTATTAAGATTGGGCAGTCAATCCTGCCAGTTATAAGTCTCAGAATGCTGTAAAACGACACCCCGCATTTTTCGCAGTGGTGTTTGCAATTTGAAAATCCAACCTTGATGCCATTTTTGGAATTTACACCTCCAAAACTTAGAAAACGACACTCTCGACGATTTTTTTCGAAAAAAGTAACGTCTTGAACCCCATATAGATGTCGTTTACGAATCCTCACCCAGTAAAAATAAAACTGTATATCTAACTAATGACAAGTAACATTACTCAATTTAATTTGGCATGCAGCACAAGACTAATTCGGATTAACACAATTGTTGTTCCAAACATGCCACCTATTACTTTGTCGGCCTGCTCGCTAAATCCATAGAAGGCCTGTATATTTATACGAAATTTAGCAATCGAGATTGAGACCATCTAACACCACATTTCCGAGCTGTGTCGATAAATAAATATTTATTAATTTGCATTTGTGGCTTGTACGCAACCCGTGCCGTAAAAATATACAGTGCGTATATGTTTTTAATGACGTTCCGACACCACGTCCAATTTATAGTAATTTATCGTATGATAAAACGCGAACAGTACATTTTCGGTAATTATTGTCACTCAACGTCCCCGATAATTGAATGGCCGCGGTGTTCGTTCGGAAATTTATAATAATGCGCGATTCAATTGAAATCACTGTCTTTAATTTACATGTCCACAAATTATTTCATATTTTTATTCCAAAATTTAATAACGTAATTTATAAATTATTTTAACTTTACAAGTGTTATTCATTGAAACATACATATAGCTACGTAGCGTTTTATTGATTATAATAAAATAGGTTTTTAATAGGTATTTATTTAATATAGTAAGTATCAAAATAGTCTGTAGCATCCATAGCATATTTTATTATAAAGATTTGTTGCAATATATTTGGCACTTTGGATGCTCCAGGCGTGTAGTCTTGTTGCTGACAGTACATATATGTACTCTCTACATGAGCTGATATACAAATCACAATTACCAGACAAGAAACTTTTCATATGCTATTTCATAAGCTACTGCTATAAAGATACAAATGAAATAATATTTATTGATATTCGGCAATGTGTATGTAGTACTGAAGACAACCTTAACTGACCTATGAACCTCAATATAATGATCTACAAATGGACACTGTTTTCGGTTTTTGTGAGAAACTGTACATTTATAGTATATTATTGTTTATATGTAAAAAACAGGCAATTCGCATGCACGTAGCCGAATTATTTGGAAACTGGAAATGACAATTCCACATTTATATTGTCACCAAAGGGCCGCTGATTGATGCAATTTTGTCACGAAAACTTAAAATGGACAAGACGTGTGTTAAATTTAGGGAACGACGTATGAATTTAAAATGTAAGTAACATACTTACCTTTAAAACGCTATGAATTTGTAAACCGTAAATGTTGTCAATAACGCTTATGGTTACACCTTGTCCTTTTTATGATTTTTCCTTCAGAAAATCTGAAGAATAAAGAATCTACCAATTTTTCTACATATTTTCATCTCCTAATATATGTACCCGTAAATATCCGCTTTGGATATGAATTTTTCTCGTCTCCTAAGTGTTTCGTTATTGCTTCTTATTTTATGAACTATGATGAAATCTTGAGCCAAATTTCTTGCTATTACTAGTCCAATTGGTTTAGACTGTGCAGTTAATTTTTTTTTTAAATTAAAATATGAGTTTCTAATTTCATGTTTCCTTCCTTCAGAGCTGTGCTGTGCATTGTCAACCATAAGTTAAATTAGAATCAGATTATTGTTTTAGATTGTCAACCGCAAAAGATATTTCCTATTTTTCTTGTAAATTAAGACATTACTGAATCCACGAGTCAGAATAAGGCGTGCAATCGTGCGCATTGCGTCGAATACGAATTCAGTTACGCATTAGATCTCATTTGCGGTCAAACGGTTGGCGTGCTTTAATAATTCAGCTTACCCCTAATAAACAGAATGTGTACAACTTTGGGGTGATTCATTCAGAAATGTGGATGCGAAAGCGTAATGAAAATGTTAAAGCATGTAATGTTATTGTTTTCTCGCAGCTTTTCCGTGGCGACAGTTTTTTGTTTATTCTTCGGAAACCATAGTTTAGGCAGTTTATGTATCTGTTTTATGCTACAGGAAAGAAGGATGAAGGTATGCGTGGTTAAAATCTTTCTCATATATGGACAAATGTGTTGCTGAGTTATATAGAGGAACGCAATATTTTCGAAGATGACGATGAAGGGAAACAATGAAGCCTAACACCCTCCACCAAATGGGATGCATTGCCAAGAAGAGAGAGAATATGTTATATTTGTTTTTAAGGTGGAGATAAATGTATTTAATATTCCCCGTTCTAGATAAAAAACGAGTTAAATTGGTAATTATTTCAACGATCATGATTTTACTCGGATTAATACATATAATATGTCACGGTTTCTTGACAAATCAAATACAAAACAAAACATAAATGTTCAATTTTAATTCATGACATCATGACTTACTTGGAATTAGAATTCGGTAATAATCGAGATGGGTCTCTAAATAATTTATAAAGAAAGGGCATTGATGGTTAAATAAAATGTTACGTAGTTTGTCAGGCAATTGTCTGACATGAACAAAAGACATTTTGGCATGTGATGTCTTCGTAGCTGTTTATAATATAAGTGTACTTATCAGTGTATTCTTAAAAAATATATACAGTGGGCCCGAGTAACCCAACGGACTTCAAACATCGAGTTAAGTGCCTCATTGGAGTACATAAGCGAAACGTTCAGTTTAAAAAAAAATAGTTTATTTTATTTGAATTATCCTCAATAAAGAAATAAAAAGTAGCTGGATACCAAACGTATTGCAAAATTTATAATACAAATTGCTTAAAAGGCATGCAGGTACTGTTTTTAACCGACTTCCAAAAAAAGGAGGAGGTTCTCAATTCGACGGAATGTTTTTTTTTTTTTTTTTATGGATGTTCACCGATTACTCCAAGACTATTTGACCGATTTCAAATTATTTTTGTATATAAAGGTACATCACTAATTGGCTGCATCACATCATTAGGGTTAAATTAGTCATGACATTTTGAGATTTATGAATTTATAAAATGAATTAATATCACAAACTTGCTTTCATTTTTTCATAATGTTAATGAATTCAGTTTCTCATAAAAAGAATATGTGTATAAAGGACGAACACAAATTGAGCATTACAAACCTCTGAAATGCCAGTCAGACATAATATTTTCTTCTGTTTCCGCCATTATTACTCAATGAAATAAAATAATTTAACGGATTATATCGGGTATATTATCTGATTTTAGTTCCAGACGTTTCGGAAGCTTTCCAGCTTTCCATGTTCACGGGTGGACTGAGAAAAGATGTATTTTCCTCTGTCAAAGTTACAATTTGTGCAAACTACCCATTTTTGACAAAAACAAATTAAGGTTTACATACATGCCAGATGGGCCTAAGCTATAAAGATGTGCCAGAAGGGCTTCATTATTTTATTTTAATAAAATAATTAAGCCCTTCCATGCCAGTCAGACAATTTAAAAAACACCCCATACTAAATAAGCTATGACGTCATTCTTTTATAGCGGGCAGTAAAGCTTTAAGTATTGTGGTTTCAAATTTTATTACGATTATGTGATGTATTCGAACCTGTAGATACAGTAATGATTTTTTTTTCTTTATGCAAGTTCTCAATTACGCGTTTTTGGACTACATGTTATACAACGTCATATGCTCATAATAGGCTCTACATTTGATGGCGGGTGGCCCACTGTGTATTAGTTGTCATTAATTTTCTCATGTAAGTTTTATTTGTAGATAAAACTTAACCATAACTCATACTCATTTATTTCATGTTAAAATAACAGTATAATTTACCTTAGTCAAAATTATAAGTATTTGGAACATGATCGTCAACTAAAACAATAAAATTAAAATAACCGGTACAATGTCAAACGCAAAAGAAATAAATTAATAAAACGATTTAAAATAATATAAACATTATAAATTTTAAATAATAAAAACAGTCAAAGATATCATCTATCACCCGAAAGGATCGTCATTTACTTTAATAAATTAATGTATTTTATTAGACTAAATTAAATACAGTGTTTAATAAGAAATGAAGCTAAATGGAATATAAAAACAACAATGAATGATTCTCCAGGGTCCTGGGTTCAAATCCCGGTAATAGCAAATATTTATGTGATGAGCATACATATTTGTTCTAAGTCTTGTATGTTTTCAGTGTATATAAGTAAATATAATATATTAAATACGAGTATATTGTCTTTTTGTATAATACTGATAACACAAGGCAATGACCTTACCATGAGACTAGTGACTAGTGCGATTTGTGTAAACTTGTCTCCTGATATATATATTAATTCCATTTTTTCAAGATAATTATTAGAAAAATATTAATACAGGTAAGGTAAAAATAGAAGTTCAAACTGCAGATTTGCTATTTTTATAAAATCTATATTATCCTGCATTATGAGAACCCAATGAAACGTTTTGCGCAGTATGAAGTGTATACATTCCAAAAAAAAATACCTAATAATAAATGCACATCACACAGCAACCAATCAACTGAATGTTAATTACACACCAGTAAAATATGTTATTAAGTATTCAGTTAGATTTATAAATTATAGTTCCCCTGATTTTCCGCGAAATAAAAAAATCACTAAATTATTTCGCGGAAAAGCAAAGGAACTATAATCCGTTAATTTAATATGGAAGTCCGTAAAGTAACGACCGAATTTAGTAATTAAGTATTCAGTTAAAACTTGTTCTGTACCTTATATTATAGGAGAGCCGAATTATTATTTTTCTTAAATGAGTATATTCTTAAACCGAGTCACGTAACAGCTATCTGGCTGCATGAATTATAAAAACGAACGCTTGTTCTACAGGAAAAAAGGAAATGTCACCTTTTCTCCCTTGAGGGCGATATACAAACGGTAGGGTAGTAGCCTTCTGAGACATTTGCGTAAACTACCCCATATCCATAAAACGCCAGTAATTCAATAGGCCCAAGGGACCGAAGAGCCCTGGGACGAGTTAAAAGATTCAGGAAAAGCTTTGGAAGAAATTTGGATATATTTCCATTGTGATACAATTTAATTTGTATACTGGAACTTTTGTAGCTTAAATCTTGTATTAGGGAAATGAAGACGCTCGTTCGTCAACCACTAAATATTTGGTATTTCAACATAAATAAATCGCACCCTTAGAATTACAGTGACCTAACTTAAAATTACAAATATTGAAAAATGTTCTTTAGACTAGGTATTTTTATGTCTGTCTACCTATCTTTGTACCTTTGTACTCTCTTCGACTCTCAGGCAGTAAAAGTGAGTCACGTGCGTAATAGTGGCGAGGCGTCCATATAAACCGATTTCCACCGGGTTGCCCAAGTAACGGCTTAAACCCACCTTTTTCTTTAAATATGCGTAAATAAATACGCTTCGGCTTTCGTTATAATTTTCCTGGAGATTAGTACTTAAATGACTAATATATGACTTGAAAAAATCTAAATTTAGAGACCGAACTAATTTTATTATATTTAATTTTCGTGTGAATGTGCTAAGAATGTACAGTAATGTTGATGAATTTCACATTTTTAGGTCCAAAAAAAAAACTGCATATACAATGACATGAGGTATATCTAGGCCTGAAATTAGTTTATATGGCTCCAGTTGATAAAATAAACGAAATACAGGAAAAATAAATTTCGCTGTATTTGTTTTAGTATGATATCTGAAGCTACATAAACTAATTACAGGCCCGCATATACCTTAACTTATTCTAAGTACAACGTTTCAGAGCAAACTAGCCAGTCGTTTTAAAATGAGAGCGTAACTACGTTTGTATGGAGAACCAAGTTTACCGAGGACTATTAACTAGGCCTCATCATAGCATGTCATCAAGCATAATCGGAGGCAAGAGCAATCTTATGATTAAAGTCAGAAAAAAATCCCGAGGGCGAAGTACACCAATATTTGTCTGTAAACACAACCATAAATAACATCCTTCTTTTTTTAACTGGGAGAAAAGATGAAGTAAATGCCAATGCAAATAACTTGGCTTTTGCGCGTGTTTTACTGTTAAATTAAGTGTCAATAAACCTCACGCCGTTTCTGAGCGTCGAGTCCAGCATGGCCTCTTGACTTGACTCTCATAAAGTTAAACCTTTTTGTAAAAAGTTGTACGCATTTTATTCAATAAGTGTAAATGCCTCACACGGCTTGTGTCGAGTTTGTCGAGGCTTTTGAAAGGTTAAAAGTTGCATTTTTAATGTTTCAATACTTTAAAAGGTTGTGAGAGTTGAGTTCGACAACTAACTTGGGTTGGATAAAGTTTTGAGTCGTCACATAACTGAGTTACCATTACTTGTAACGAAATAAAACAGCCAAGTGCGAGTCAGTCTCACGCACTGAGGGTTCCGTACAAAATATACACTAAAAACATCGGTATCTATGAAAATTCAGTGTTAGGGGGCTCTGCTACTAAGCAAAATGTGGTAAGCAGTGTGGGGTTATTTTACATTGGCTACTAACATAGACATAAGACATAAAAAAAAGTTTTTCAGATTTTTCTCGTTGGTTGTGCTATAAGCGCTACCTTCTTACCAAGTTTCTAGGACAACTGGAATACTGGAAGAACCCTATAGGTTTCAGTTCACGGTAATTTGTATATGAAAAGATCTTTTTTACAAGCTTTTTATTGGTCTACCTGTAACTAAGTAGATATGCATGTAGGTAACTATGTAAACAAATATTGCAATTATAATTTGACCTACTTCCCGGTTTGCAATTGAGCTAAAATTTGCCATACTTGACTAAGTTACGTGATAATTCAATATTATGGCATCACCGAGCTGTTAATGATAAAGCTGGAAGGTGGTAATAGGAATTCTGTAATAAATAACGCAACCAATTATATAATACTCGTTATCACTTTATGACACGTATATGGGTGCGATAATGACGAATGCTTATTTATTTATCTAACGCACGACAAACGCAGACTCATCCCCAGCAGTAAAAAGTCAAACGTAAAACAATAGGCATGATGCCAGTCCGTCAGCTAGATAATAGAAAAACATCGTACACATATTTTTTGCTTTTTCAAAATAATAAGAAAGTACTCAGACAAATCGCATAAAGTTTAGGAGTGGGGGCTCGTGACGTCACTCCTACGAAAAACTTCCACTCCTAAGAAAAACCACGCGACATTTTGACTCAATGTATCGCCTTTATTTTTTCATTATGTAAAAAAAAAATTACGTGTCCAATATTTTTTATTAATATACTGTTAATAGTTCACAGATTTAAGCTGTCAACGTGTACGACACATATACCACACAGGCTGTTGGAGTCCGGCTTGGCCTCTTTGTTCGGATAAAGTTTCAGGTGCAATCCTACGACGCATGACTGGGTCACAATGGGTTTTATAATGTGCTTCATTTACGTATGTATGCAGCTTGAGAGCTTCGCAGTAGATAGTTTTAAACGCGATACAAACACATACTATTTTTTTATTGCACATCTCATCATAATCATCATCATCATCATCACCATCATCATCCATCATCATCATCATCATCATCATCATTATCATCATCATCATCAGCTTATACCATTGCTGGGCACAGGCTTCCTCTCATAGATCAGAGTGGCTCCATTATCATTTCAACTGAATGTCGTCCATTGCAGGGACCTATCATTGCGGCATCACCTGGTAATTTCCGTGCATGGCGTGAAGAACTTGATAAGTCGAAATATACCTTTAAAGAAATTTGAACTAAGGACATGAGTTATGGTTTAATTTTGTTCAGACTTTACTGAAGACTTATCAAGTTCTTCACGCCATGCACGGATTTATCCTTAGGAACTTCACAATGACCAAAGCACAACAACAAACAAGTATTGGCTTTCCTGTAATTTATACTGATCGCCAGGCCATCTTGTTGGGCGCTTTTCTGCTCCAACATATAACAGGAAGATTACACGTGGACGTACATAAGTTGTATTTTTATTTTATTGCATCGTATGTGCCTTCTAACAACTGTTTGCGATGATTTTTTACGAAAATCTTGATGTTTTACCATCACATTTTCGTGATTTTTAAAGTGAATTTCTTCACTTATAACCTAATATACTTTCATTCATATAAAAACAAAGATAATAATTATGACAAAAAATCAAGAATCTGAATAGATTGAACCAGTGCTTTGTTGTGTCTTGCCGGGCCGCACGCTCTCAAGTGTGTTAATAAAACTCTTTGCACTACTGACGAAGGAAGCGCAAACTTTAAAATAAATTAGTATCAAAATCGAATAACTATAAGTACCTATCCTGAGCACACTGCTTGTGATTTAGGTTAAAGTAATGGTGACATGCAACTACAGTTAAATAACTGCAGTTGTTAACGACCTGTTAAAATCAGATCAAGTGCTTTACTTGATCTGATTTTAACAGGTCGTTAACAACGGCAAGTGGTCTAATATCCATCGCTTTTCCTATTTTGGGATTAGGTCGTTTTGTTTAAGATTGTCTCCGATTTGTATTTTTATATTAAATAGTTTATGCACTAGACTACACCAAAAAACAATATTTTATTATGATACTGTTAAAACAATGTTTACTCTGCATACGTAAAATGCTTTACCGGTGAATTTCGAATTTTATACTCGTATTGATTAAAACCTCTTGTTTGACGGGAAATGTTCTGTTGGCTCGGCGATGCTGTGAGCTTAATTATTCAACTGAGCTCATGTTGATTACCTTTTATTTTGAATATATGCTCACAATCTGTTCGAGGAAATTGCGCTATGAAGCCATAAAATTCGTATTGAGGTCTATCCATTGAGGTTCTTCAATTTTCTTTCCATTTGTCCGATTCTCTTCCGCTCGCCGCCCCAACAAAAGTCAGATTATCTATTTATCAGACACTGACGTTCACTGCTGAACATAATCTTTTTCTACATATAGTTCGCCACAGGGTGTGATCATGCGCAGATCGCATCCACTGACTCCTCGCGATACTCACGACATTATTCGTCCGCGAATTTACAAAGTCTAACATTAGAGTGTAAGTGCGACCTGAACTGGATTAGCTTTTGTTTAGTAAATACTTTACAAAACCCTAATCTATTACAGTACAAATGCTTGAAATCGCGTAGACTTTGTTAACTTTTATACTAATATTCTTCTGTTTCCGCGATTATTACTCATTGAAATAAAACAATTTAACGGATTATATCGCGTATATTATCTCATTTTAGTTCCCGACGTTTCGGAAGCTTTCCAGCTTTCCATGGTCACGGGAGGACCTCCCGTGACCATGGAAAGCTATCCGTTAAATTGTTTTATTTCAACTTTTATACTGACATTGCAGCTACAAATCCTATTCTATTGCGATCTATAACTTTAACAGAATTTCTGTCTCAGATTTCAGATCAGATTTGTATGAACGTTCGTTCTTGCTAATTCCTTGACAATATCTAAACAATTTCATTAAATAATTTTACTAAAACAAACTTGTTTTGATTTAACGTGATTTTTTTAATTTAACGACTACTTACAATTAAAATTTAAATAGTTACTAATCGTATCAGGTACTAGACGGTGCACAAAACTTCGTTCGAAGAGGAGAAAAAGTCATAACTCCTCTTTTTTTCTTCTGCGTAGTTGGGTAAAAAGTATCCTATAACCATTTGGATCTCCAATCCAATTTTTCATGATGAAGCCTCAACGATACATTCAAACATACAAAACAAAAAGATGTTTCTCTTCGGTGACATCCAAATAGTCCCTTACAGTACGATTACTTTGAGTTTACCAGTGACATATGCTTTTATTCCAATGGATATTCGACTTTAACGCTAATACAAAAGAGTTTCTATTACAAACAAACGGTGTTTAGACAGTTACACACTGTCTGTCAGTAATATGTATAAACTCTTGTACATTAGTGTTAAAATCGAATATCCAATGGAATAAAAGCATATGTCACTGGTAAACTCAAAGTAATCGTACAGTACAATAGCTTTTCTTTAATATCTTCAACGTAAAAATGTTCATTTTTACAACTTTATAATAGTATAGATATGTATTGGCTTGTATAAAATGTAAGTAAATTCTCTATCCGTCCACCTAGTCGAAGGCCGTTCTACGCTGCGCTTTCCTAGACGTTAGTGGCGACACTGAAAATAAGATTGAACCGCCTACCTCCGTAGTCCTTGTGCCTTGCACACTGCGTCCCTCCCCGCTTCTAATAAGCTTCGAGCGGCATTACCTTGGATTTAACATCCCTTTACTGAAACTAATCACAGGTTTTGCCCCCTGCAGGGGTACCCCTTTACCCAGTTCAAAATCAAGTTTTAAATAACAGACTAAGAGTATGTCGGACCATGCTCAGTGTAGGGTTCCGTATCCGTTACTGCAAAGAAATGCACTACTGATGAAAAAATACTATGTGCAAAAGTGCACCAGCAAAAAAGCGTATGTTCCTGGCACTTACGTCCTTCTGCTGAGAAGCATAGTTTTTCGTAAATAACTCAAAAACGGTACATCCGATCATGTTGAAAATAATTTTCTTTGAAAGTATTTATTAAGTTTTATTTTTCTAAGTATGTTCATATTTTTTGGTCATAGGGTTTAGAAGATACAGGGGTCGGGGGACACAATTTATGCAACTTTGTGAGCGATTATTTCCGAAAATATTCACTTAACTACGTTTTTTTTTTAGGAACCTCAAAGTGTTTTTAGAAGGACTGTCGAAATAAACTAATTACAAGCCTAGATATACCTCATTTCATTGTATGTGCAAAGAAGGTGAAATTCGGCCGAGCTTGCCGGGGACTCTTAAATGCTCTACGTACTCGTATGTTGAAAAATATATCAATGCGGCACGTAGTGGTCCATCAGTTTAGCCTTTCCATTAAAGACACACCTGTCGCTCTCCGCATATTTTATTGTGGGTTGGATCCGTGCTATCTCCCAGATACATACACTCTGCATGTTCCATACTATTATAAAAGTAAGCGTATCTGCAGGATATACTATAAAGTTCTAAAAATAAAATGTACCATGGAATATATTTTCAAAAAAGTATGTGATAAGGACTATTTGAAAGTTACTGAATCGATTTTTTTTGTATGCTTGTATGTGTGGCTTCATCACGTCAAAACGGCTAAACAGATTCCAACTTTTAGTGGTACGCGAGTACCTAGCTTGGCATCCACATAATATGATAATACGATACTTTTTACTTCGAACACTGAAGAAAAATAGAGGGTTATGTTTATTTTCTCCTCCGTTGAAGAAGTTGCAGGCACATTCTAGAGTCTTATAAAAATCAGAATTACGAACTTCGGCATTACAATATATACCTACACAGAGTCATCTATACTTTATATTATAATACTATAAAATTATTATCTGTTCTATAATGTGCGTCTCGTAATTCGTAATTCTCTACTCGCTATTCACTATGTTAAACTTTACGTCAAGGCTAGTCACAACAACGAGACCCACACATTCGAAATTATTGTTTCAACTGAAACGTTGAGATGGGTATTACTTACTTACATTGAAGTCCAAATATGTATTTAAGTTACCCACATGATCATATTTCTTATTATATGTATTCATACCTACGGTGATCTATTAGTAAGTACCTCCATATATTTTGTGATTATATGATAATGATGAATTGATGATGATACGACACTTAGCTAAGTTAGTTGCACAACGGCCTACGAAGCGGGCTAACCCGGGTTTGAATTTTGACTAGGGCAAAATTGAATAGGTAAGTATTTGATGGCGCCTATATTTTTTTCGGGGTTTTAATATTTTCTATGTATTTAAATCAGTATTATATCGTACCTATAGTACAAGCTGTTAATCACCAACTGAGTTACGGGAGGTGACGACCGGGGGCCAAGGCAGCGCGACGTCATCGGTGCGGACGGCGCGGCAACCCCGCGGCGACTCGGTGTCGACACCCGGTATCAACACCTTTACCAGCAACGGACGACTATCCAATTCTTACTTAGAAGTGCTTGTCCGGGACCCACGTATAATTAAGACGGCAAATAAACTAGCCTTATATAATATAGTAATACAGTCCATTATCATTTACGTCCCAGTAGGAACCTCACACAAGCATTGCTTAGTTTGGGATTAGGTCAAGTACTCGTTATATGAATATTATGTAGATAAGGACCTCTCATCCATGAGGGAATCATGGTAATGATGATAAAGATGAAGACGATGATGGGAGGATGTAGCCTGCCAGTTCTTATTTTTTGAGTTTAGAAGTATGTTTGTTTGTTCCTATCTGGCACTCTAGAGACCAAACGCGTGGACCGATTTTGATTATTCTTACGTCAATCGACTTGTCTATAAGCGTGTGCAAGTGTCACTAAAGACACGAAAATTATGAAAACTCAAAATAGTGATAATGACACGCCATATTGTGAAAAGAAAAAAATTAAACGAGAGCACGTACTCAGAAAACTCGTATCTAAATTTCGAACAGGTCACACGAGTTTAAGGCTCTGTCCGGTCTGAAATTTGAAATTTGAAAATTGTATCGTACCGTACCGCTCACACAAATGTAGATAAATATGTGAGGAAGTGGGACGGTGTTATGCTTCGAATTTCAAATTACGGAGTAACAGCTCTCATTAACTGTGATAAGCTCGGCACTGCTGTAACTGCGCTATTGGCAAGTTTTGTGAATATGTTTATTCTTTCTATCTGGCACAGTGCGAGTGATGATAATATGTGAGAAGTTTAGTCTTAGCTATTCCAGCTGATCGGTTCAGATAGGCAGTTGCGCGTAAGAACATTAATGTAATAACATTATTTGTTGCTATTAACCATTGACATCATTTAACGAATAAAGCAAGATACCGCAAAATTATGCTCCTTCTGTACAAAGCAACAAACGCATTCTACCTTGTAATGTAATTTAAATGTAACATATTCATCATCCGATATTATCGGACGATAATTCAATTAGTCCAGCTCATTAATCATGATATAATTGAGGAACAACGTCGTATTTAAAGCGGCGCATTATTCATTGGATGACGAATACATGACAATGGATTTTCAGTATAAATTATCTTTCCGATATCTTATAGATTGATAAAATACATTAAAGGCAAAAGAAAACAGAAATCGTTCCGCTTTTTTTGGGCACCCACAAAGTTCCTAATCTATATGAACCTTAAGACCATTGAAGATTTTTGCAAAAAAATTAATGAAACGGACTTTTTATATGTTCATATGTAAGTACCTATATATCTCTGCGGCTGCATCACGTCAAAACGGATTGGTCATACATACTGATTCTAGAATTTAGCCGTCTTTCCTGTGGACAACGCAATAGTTAAGGGCTTGGGTAACATATAACTGATATTTTAATCGCTAAGATCTAGAGTATTAATCAATTTGTATTTAGCCTATAGGGCACTAAGAAAAATTTGTATTTAAAGCCTTTAACTTTCGAGTGTCCACAGGAAAGACACATAACGCTAACTCATAATAAAAATCAGTATGACCCGGATACACCAAATTTTACATTTTTTTATATATAGGTAGCTTAGGCAGAGATCGTTATATAATACTTTTTAAACGACTGCGCTGAAACAAAAAGAGTGTTATGACTTTTTCTCTTCGACGTACGAAGTTGCGGGCACCCTCTACTTGATAATATGATCATAAGAGATCCATTGCTATAGAGAAAAGAAATTCATACAAATATACATTACATACCCTAATAAAATTTAACACAATAATAATATACCTACATAAAGGTCGACTGAATAAGCCTCCTTCTTTAAAACCGGTTTAATTTTTATTAAATATAAATGACAAACTGCATTAAAACAGATATCACCTAAATCTTAATATTTCGTTACGTAATACGTTTTAAGGTACAGATTGATTCAAGGAACGGATCACTTTAAAATTAACGTAACATTGTCTTATGTTCGTGCTCATTTTATGCGTGACACACTTGCATACAAATGGTAAATAAAAAACAAGGAAAACACCCAGGGGGCATCATTGTTCGTGGCTGTATTGATTCTGCCTTGCATTGTGTATTATGAAAGCCGCTGTCAAAGCATTATGAATACAAAGTGCGCTATTTAAATTTCACGATGATTGATTTCTTAAAATTAAAAACAGTGTCGGCACGTATTTTACGATGAAACCAAAGGTTGACGTACTGAATCCACAGTGGAGACTTCGCAGATAAAATTTAATAGTGAACTTTATTATGTACTAGAAGACGCCAGCAACTTCGTTCGCGGAGGAGAAAAAATCGTAACCCCATTTTTATTTTTAGTCGGGTAAAAAGTATCCTATAACCCAGCTACCCGTGTACCAAAAATAGTTTAAAATTTGTTTGGGCGATTTGGTGTGATGAAGCCACAACGACACTTACAAATATACAAAAAATCCAAACAAATATTTTTCGATACAATGACCTCCAGATAGTCTGTAACGATTGTTTTTTTTTTTTATCTTCAATGTACAAACATTTCATTTTTACAACTTTAGAATAGTACCTAGAGATGAAATGTAATAGTAATATTAGACACGGAAATACTGCGCAAGATAACAGTCGCGCAACAAAAATACTGAAGGCTGCTTTAATTATAAGTCCTATTGACTGAAATGGCTACAATAAAAGCTTATTTAAATGCCAACTCATTATTTCCATTGACTCAGCTTCCAAACAATAACAGTGAATGAAATTGGGAAAACGTTTTGCTCCATAGACTCGTTGAAGGCTCATATTTACAAACAACCGGTTTGTTTGAAAACAGTCGGCCTTTTCCAATTGGAAGGGTACAAATTGTGATATTTTCACAATTTCCACGCATGTAATTCAAAAGGAAAATAAGCAACCGGATTTGTTTAAAACTAAATGTAAAGCAAAATTACTGTGGTTTTGTAGGTCGAGACGTTCTGTTTTACCGATGACTTGGTTAAATGTATCATTTTGTTATATTGGGTTACAATCGAATTGAAATAAAATACCTATTATATCTATTATACTTATTGCTAACATTTTAAATTATAGTATCGTGTTACAGAGATCCGGTGCCTACCTTCCGGCTCCATCATCAAAACAATTCGATGGTACCATTCTCATCAGGACTATTTCAATTTGAAACTACGAAGAAGCTTAGCTATTTTAATCGAGATGTATCTCGTCGCCACCCGTAAATCACTTATCGTCGAGGAGTTCCAGTGACGTTATCTGGTCTTCTTCATCAGTTCCACTTTACCAATATACACTTTCTGAATGCAAATGCTCATTATGTTTCTTGTAATGCCAAAATCGTCATATGTATGCCTACAATATTTGAGGAGTTCCTTAAATGTCTCATGGATCCCACCATCAGATCTTCACTAAAATTAAATGGGACCAATAAGGAGGCACCTCTTATAAAACAAAAAAAATCTAAATCGGTTTATAAATGACGGAGTTCTGAGGTAATAAAAATTTATAACCACCTCCATTTTTCGGAGTGAGTTAAAAACAGACTTGCATGAGAATCGAATATTCAATACAGACAACCGGGATAATCAACACTAGAAAAATCAGAAAGGGGAGTCAAATTGAGTCGTGAGACTAACGTTAAAAATGCTTCATCAAGTCAGCGGAGGAGAAAACAACTCATAACCCCCTTATTTTCTTCAGCGTTGTCGCGTAAAAAGTGTACTATAATCATTTTATAGAAAATAATATAATATTAGGCACTCCTTATGCCTGAAACACAGGGGGAACCCTAGTTCAGGATATATAAAAATCTGAATTTAATTGTGCCGTAACTCTCTGTATATTATGTTGGTTCGATAAATGTATTTATATTTTGTATTTGTATCTGTGGTAGCACTAAAAAAAGTTAAAATCTGTTTACTTAGCTATTTTGACTTGATGAAGTCACAACAACACTTACAAAAAAAAACAATAAAAATACTATTTGATACAAAACATAAAATAAAACAAACTATTTAGTGATCTTCAAATAGTCCGTTTCACTTTTTTTAATATCTTCAATGTACAGACATTCAATTGTTACAAAGTTACAACTTTATAAAGATTTGCTATTTTGTAGTGAACTTATACTAATTATAATTAAAAATATTATTTGTTTTGCTTACAAAAATAAGCAGTTTCAAATTCAAAGTACAAGCAATTTTATATTTGTAACACTTTCTGAAACAACAGAATTGCCGCGGCGGTAGGTCTGTCTATACGAAGAGTTCCCGAACACACTTTACATAAAACAATTGAAGAACTCAAGTTATTCAAAGTACAACACGTGTCGTATTGTATCTACTATGTTACTTCAAAAACATACCAACCGTTCTTACATTTACATTAAATGTATCTTCCACCGCTGTTATTGTGATAAGAATAAAGTCCGTTTTCGTTCAATGGAGGTTTGCTCCCAAAATGAAACTATAATCTGTATTCACTTGTTAGCAACTCATTAGCAGCCACCGATTACCAACGAAGCTGGTTGCAAATGACCTGCTTTATTTCTGCTTAGACCGAGTTAGTACTAGTTGTTAGGAGGCATACTCAAAGCTATAGCCGATTCATGTTGTTTTCCAAATGCCATGATGTGCACTCATTAGGTTTTTTTTTATATTGATCTGTACTATTATAAACCTATGGGCCTCTTAAGGAAGCTCAGAGTCACCCAGCGTGCTATGGAAATGGCTATGCTCGAGATTTATCTACGAGATCGAATCAGAAATGAGGAGATTTGTCGACTAACCAAGGTCATCAACTTAGGAAACAGGGTAAGCAAACTGAAGTGGCGATGTGCAGGGCACTTAGTTCGAAGAACCGATGCCCGTTCGAGCAGAAAGGTTCTCGAGTTGAGACCATTAGTAGACGAACCAAGGTCACCGACATAGCAAACAGGGTAAGTAAACTGAAGTGGCAATGGGCAGGGCACATAGTTCGAAGAACCGATGGCTGTTGGGGCAGAAAGGTTCTCGAGTGGAGACCGCGTACCGGCAAGCGCAGCGTAGGAAGGCCACCCGCAAGGTGGTCGGACGACATGGTTAGGGTTCCGGGGACTCGCTGGATGCGGGTCGCCTCTATCCGGCCCATGTGGAAATCTATTGAGGAGGCATGAATCCAGCTGTCCTATGCCTGAAATGATGATGATGATGATTATATAATGTTGTAAAAATTAAATGTCGGTCCATTAAAAATATTATCAAAAAAAAAAGTGATACGGATTATTTGAAGGTCTTTGAATTATTTATTTGTATGTGTGTACGTAACATTGTGGCTTCGTCACTACAAATCAGCTAAACGAATTTAATCTATTTTTGGTACAACGGTAGCTGGGTATCCCCAGATGGTTATAGGATAGTTTTTACTACAGTTAAAAAAACGGGTTATGATTTTTTTCTCCTCCGTTGATTTACCTTTTAGTCTCTATTATAGTTGTAAAATTAAATGTTTGTAAATTGGAGATATTTAAAACAAAATACGGACTATTAAACTACGGACATGACTAAGTAAAGTAAAAGGGTTTTGTTATTGCTATTTTGGCTACGGAACCCTAAAATAGACTAGTAAAAGTCATTGATAAAATATCCTCTCAGAACTTGTTCTTGACCGTCAAGTGGTAAGCTGTGTGTCACTGCCACCCAAAGGCACCGTTTAGATGAAAAACTGAAGTAAATCATCTGTTGCATGTAGTAGTAGCGTATCCGTATAGGCAATTTGACGTTCCATATTAGACAAATGACATAAGTTCCATATCAATTATGTGCACTAGTACATACAACAGGTGACTTGACTTACTTATGTTTATTTTATATACTCTATTATTTTTATTCTAATAAAATATGAAGCGATACTACTAGGAATCAATCAACGATTGCTACGGGTTACAGTTTCTAGCGATCTATAAAGTAAGTAATTGATCGTTCTGGGAACAAACTTCCGTGTGTGCGTTGTATGAATGGTGTATGGGATCTATTAACTCGGTATCGAATTCCTGGTATAAGATGAGCCGATGATTGTTTGGTTATGAATAGAGGAAATGTTAGGAATAATATTTTTTAGAAAGATGCAGAAATGTTGTTAGTTAGGTGAGATTTATTAATTTATAAAATGTAAGATAACTTTATAGACTGTATTGAACGTGCTTTAACAAAGCACGTTTTAAATTAGATACGAGGATCTGTTCAGTCTTCTTCCTTTTTATTTAGTTTTTATGCGTCATTTTCTTATTTTCGATTCTATAATAATAGCCTTTACAGGTCACTTGATCTCAGCAGGTACCTGTAATTTAAAACCTCGCAAGAAAAATTTCATGCCGTTTCTTAAATTCAATTTGACATGTTAGAATAACTCACAGAAAATTTATTTATTCTTAACGTGATTCAATAATGAACAGGGTAAACGTGCAAATTAATATCCGACGTTATTAAGAGGTCCTACAGTGGCAAACCCCTTGAGAGCGAGCATGCCACAAAAGCGGATTCCATTACAAAAATCTCCTCAAGTCTTATTCCTCCGTTTCCTCCGGGAATCCAGCTGAATTCAGAAAAGTGTCTTCTTAAATTATATCAAAAGATACTCTCAGATATTTATAAACCCCCAAATTTAAAGTACTAAATCTCTTTATTGCATCCTTGAGATTTAAAAGGACCTCAGTGCATAATTAAATTTCGCCCCACACTTAGTTCTTTTATATCTTCATTAAATTTTTCTTTATTCATATTTTAATGCGCGGTATTTAGCTTTGAGTGAATACATTCAGTCCAAAAATTGCCTTCATTTACATAATATATCCTTGGGAATAGGTAATACAACTGCATTTAAATAAGTTTGGTATAATGAGCAGTTACTACATCAGCAAAGTTACAAAGACAAATCTTTCTCAAATGATATATGAAACGAACTCACTGTGATATTTCAAATGTTATCTAACAAACCCCATTCTACGACGAAAATATCTGCTGAGCACGTATTCTCTAAATTGATGTGAAATCGTGAAACTAAACACCATCCGACATCAATTCGACTCTTTGTGTTAAAACAGCAGATGATATGTTGCTTTTGAGATAAAATATGTAATCGGATATCTACGAGCGCTGTAACATATTCGTTTACCAAATGCAAGTGGATTTGGTGTCTTTTGATCTGCCATCCAATCGCCATTTTCGGAATTAACATATAAATTGAAGTGTACCTTTTGATGCTTACAACGGTAGTGAACCTTTTACTAGTGAATGGATCCACCGCCCAAACACCGTGTATACGCTGTCTAACGTTCATAACAACGTCAAACGTTGACTAATTGTACCTTTGTCATGTACAGAATACCAGCCGTATTATTATGCCCGTGACGTCCTATTATGACATGAACCAATCAAAGACGACCCCTGGATCTTCATTGACATACACTTGTCACAAATATGTGAGCACGCCTGCGGGGATCTATCAACATTGGTTTAATTCAGGCCTGTTGTCTTTGTAAACATTGGGTCAGGTGAACGAAATTGTGCCTAATTTTCGGGTCGTTTGTAGGAACCATAAATTCTAACGAGGCTCGCTTATTAAGCCACATACGTGACAGTACGTTCGAAATACAAACAGAGAATTTAATTTTATCGTTGCCAAATGAACCCCAATTTTTGAATTAAATTAACAATACGATTGTTGGAGGTTAGTCCTTTCATGAAATGGGAAGTGTGAAAGCGGAAATGTGAATACGTTTTGGGGTTTGATTTTATGAATTTACTCACAGTGCTGACTTTCCGACCAGTCCTTCAATAATTTGGCAAATTGCGTTATCTCGAATACCGTGCATTTTTTTGGAGTAAAAAGAAACCTCCGTCACATTTTAACACATACTTTATCTAACCAATAAAAATATCAACATGTTTCATGGATTACCCAAGGATATTATTTGGATGTACTAAAGTAAAAATATCTAACTATATTTTTCTATATCATAGTTTTGCTTTGTTCTTTGAGACAGAATTCAGCGTCAAAGAAATAAAAGATTGTAACGACTATACAAATTGGCGATCGCGTAGTGAAAAATATCCAGACAAGAACAGTGTACAGTTGTTGATTGGCAAAACGAGCAAAGAAGGGAGATCGTTAGCTGCGGTTCTTAAAGAGATGTAAGCACGAAAAGATGTTAAGCTGTTTCAATAAATTAATTTTCTTGTAACCAGCTGAAGAACAAAACATTTAGGTCTATCACTTTATACGATAGTCGCGTAGATGCACAGTAAAACTAAATAAATATACCTAGTCGAACGATTTTCATTTGTTATTGTTGGGTTAGGTTAGGTTATATTAATTAAGGTTATTGAGTAATCAATATAAAGTTTTTGCTTTGAACTATCATGTTGAAATCAAACAATTACTCGTCTAAATAAGTCAAAAGTTATTGTTGAAAAATGTTTTCTTACGCACTAACTTTCTATAAAGCTTTACTTGTGTCAATATTTACACAAGTAATTTAGAAATAAGTGATTCTAAATATTAATAAATTCACGGTAATTTCTATTGTATCTAATAGTATGTATTATAAACGTGAGAGATTGTGCCAATGTATGTATGTACGTTCTTCCTTATTTTAAAAACGACTGTATGGATCTCAATGAAACTTTCCGGTAATAGGCTAGGCTATAAATTGCATATCTACGTATACGAATTCACGAGCAACAGCTAGTTATCTATTATATAGATTTATTTTTCCTCTAATATCACTTTTTTAATTTAACCTTTTCATTTTGTGTGAACATTTTAGGTCCAAGATAATGTATAGTATCGTAGCAAGATAATACTTGTTAATCCCGCGATAATATTACAGAGCAAAGTAATCAAACTAAATTACTTTGATACGACATTATCCCAGAGGTATACTTAAAGTCAATTATAATATATAATTATAAATAGTAATAATTACTATTAAGATTGTAATGTTCTCAGTTCTCAAAAGTTAATTAATAGGCGAATTTTAAGGCTCTTGCAATTATTATATTTTATGTCTAAAAAAGCCACAAGTAAAAAAAAATGAATTGGTCATGTGGACTAATAATAATAATATCGTTTATAACATATCACATAGCTTAAAGGGAGGTACAATTATGGCAGTTTTACATGTGATACCCTGCATAGGGCGCAGCAATATGAGTGGGCATCTACAGCTTAATAAGTATTATGTTTAAGTAAGTTATACATACAAATTATTAAGACTTCCGATTCTACACTTTATCATTAAAGAAATCTTCTATATTATAGTAGCATTTGTCTACTAAATAGGATTTTAATTTTGTACAGAATGATTTTAGTTCGGTTTCATTTTTTATATAATTAGGTAAGTAGTTAAACATTTTTATTGTTTTATAGTGCGGGCTACATGTAACGATCTTTAATTTTGAAAAGGTAATCTTAATTTACTTAAATTTTGGTCATTTATTTTGGTTTGCGTTACCTGTGAATATAAATCTATATGTTTTCTAACAGATTCACTCGACTCCAAAATGTACATGGATGTGACAGTAAATATTTTGTATTTTATGAAATGGAGTCTACACGATTCCATTTGATCTATGATTGCTCAAATCCTAATGCACTTTTTTGTAAGATAAATATTTTTCCTATGTCTGTGCGATTACCCCATAAAACGAGTCCGTAGGACATCCTGGAGTAGGCATATGCATAATAGGCTGAAAGAGCGGTAGTTAGGTCAGTTAAACGCTTTTAGGTGATTTAGAGCATATACGAAAGACGATAACTATTTAGTAAGCTTTTGTATTTGGAGTTTAAAGTTCAGACTAGTGTCTAACTCGATTCCCAGTAGCGGAGCTGAGGTCACATTTTCGAGTTTAAGATTATTATAGCTATAATTTATTGGGAGAGTGGATTTTTGATATGGCCTTAATTGTATAATTTTTTGTTTCTTTAATGTTGAACTCAAGATTCTGAATTTGTAACCAGTTAAGTATTTTAACTTAAATAAAATTTAGTTTAAAAGAAATAATACGGAAATGTCGTCAGCAAATAGTGTGCAACGTTCATTTAGGATATCTGGGAGGTCGTTTATATAAACTAAAAATAAAATACAGCCTAGCACGCTTCCTTGGGGGATAGAGCCATTTACGAGGACTCTATCAGACCTGGAACGGTGAACTATATAAGTTTCAAAGTCTGTACTTTCTATCTCTGTGTATCTACCTAAGAAGTATTAACCCATTTAGTTATTCTGTATGGCTCTTCCCATTCAACTGTTTTTTTGCGATTTTTGACCAGACTAACGATCTATTATGATGGAGGATCGCTGCGTCTGCCGGTGTTTACTGCGATTAACAGAAAAGTGAGTCTTCCTTCGACGCTAGTTTGTCCCTCTTGTACTGATATTGAGCTGATTCCTGGTAATCAACGGGCTAGAAAATGGCCAAAATCTACGTCGATACGTCAATAATATCGAACACACACAGCTCCACTAACCTTTGCCTTATTGGTCGTCCCATTTCAGAATTGCGATATTCGCGATCTTCATTCATACTTTCTATGAGGCCGAGTTATTAGATGAAGCGGTCATTTGGAGTCGATAAAAAAGAAAACAATGGGATATAAAAAGAAATCTTGGAGTTTTTCTCAAATTGAAATATCTCAAAACTCCTACATGTTGGTTAGCGAAAATATTTAAGAGCACGAGACGAGGGAATATATGCAAATTTTCGGAAACACATTCGCCTTAAGTGCACTCCGTAGTGCATGCGAAATTCAGACAAATTAACAGCAGCTGTGGGCTAATTGGCGGACGCATTTAGGCTTATGAATAAGCGCGATGTAATCAAGATTTACGGCCAGATTGCCTTTGTTTCGATATTTCTAGAAGTTATTTAAAATAATTCTTCGTAGGATTAATAGGGCTGCGTAATCGACGTCGAACATAATAATTATATGCTTATACAAGGATTTGATTAGTTTATATTTTGAGTGATCAATTCCCTATATAAACTCACTCCCTTTTTCAATCCCTTGAATGAATTCCGGGATAAAAACTATACTGTATTCTTCCTAAGGTCTCAAATTATCTCCATACCAAATTTTATCTGCTTGTAAATCGGTTTCAGCAGTTCAAGCGGCAAATGATAACAGACATAAAGAGTTACTTTCGCACTTATAATATTAGTAAGGTTAATTGTTACCCTGTTTTGACAGAACTAGTGTAAAATTGACATCAAACTCTGTAGTTTCCTCCGCGTTACCAAGAATCAAGTGTCCTTTATTTTTAATCCATGACCCTATCTTTACATGTACCAAATCTCACTAAATGCGTTATAAATATAGTTTACGCTTTATTTAGTGGCAATCCAAACGTTTGCCTATTCCTGTATCCAGAATCCAATACGCTGCCTATCTAACCGTTCTAAAATATAGAAACAACTCAAAAGAATTCATGCGTACAGGAACAAGCAATTCAAATTTAGACCCCTTTCGATGAACATTTTTTCAGAACCCATTTTCACTAGTTCGCCCGGCCAAGAAATTGGTCTGCCACTTTATTACATATGTTTTAAGGTTCTACGTGGTAGACCTATTTTTTTGGTCGACCGTACAATATCGGCTGTTAATTTTCACAAACTCGTATTTCTGACAAAGGTAGATTTAAAAAGAACCTCACATTTTTGAGCATAAAGTTCACATGTTGTGAGTAAGAATACGATGTTGGGTGAGTATGGTTGGATATTGGACGGTACAAAGAGAAGCACTCGGGCTTGTTATGGAAACGGTCTAAATCAAATTTCCTTTGTAACTCATATTAAGGAGTATTCTATTGTTGTTACTATTTCAATCAAACTACAGGTTGGGGAAAAAACAATGTTGCCGAAATAACTTGATGTTAAGTACATAATCTCAGTAAAACTTGGGTGCACATTGGGGTAAGACAGAAGTAGGGGGAATTTCGAAAGGTTAACTTAACACTGAACAAAAAATGATTGAATCAAACAAGAAACTTGTTTCCACCAGAGCATATCAAGTGCAATAGCTGCAGCAACAATTTTAATTTGATTACTGCATCATTATCAAAGATATCATAAAAGTTATATTATGCTGTCAAGTTTCAAATGGCTTGTTTCAAATAAGATGTTTGCATGCGATAGACACAATAAGTGGATTGCTCTAAACAAGTTCATTATGAGTTCAATCAAGTTCGAATTAACTTCTGATTGAAACAAACAACAGTTTTAGTGGAACTCAACATTTTCCTCGTTTATTTGCTGTTGCAATAAGCTTAAGGTCAACTAAGTAAAAATGTTCAACTGTTTGATCATTTTAAGACGTACTGTTGCAATCATGTGTAAAGTAATGAGGTTGTTCATGTTGTGATTGAATTTATTAAAAGATTTCCAATCAAGCTAAAGCGCCGCTTGATAGGCTCATATTTTTTCAGTGTATTACAACGTCCTTAAGAGTATTTTTGGTAAAGTTTTAGTATTTCCCATACCTCCGTCTTACCCCTACGCACCACCCCTGACGTATCATTAAAAAAATAGTGTAAAACCTAAAAAATTACGAATATCCTCCTTGCCAGACTTCTCTAAGCTTTATTTATAAACTAACTTTTGCCTGCAGCTTCTACCCCATTACAATTTCAAAGAAACGCCTTGCTTCTCGTTTTATGTCAAAACGTGAAACCTCTGAAAGTTTAAATTGTAAACAAGTAAGTACAAGGAAATAAGTGTTGATAAAATCAGTCATGCAGGTCTTCACTCGCGTAGGAGGAAAAACTCTTAAATAAATAAATAAATATTACGGGTCAATTTTACACAAATCGAACTAGCCCCATGGTAAGCTCAATAAGGCTTGTGTTATGGGTACTAGACGACGATATATTTAAAAGATATATTACTTACATACATAGAACAAAAGAAACATCCAAGACTCAGGAACAAATATTTATTGCTCATCACACAAATATTTGCCCTTACCGGGATTTGAACCCAGGACCTCAGCTTCGCAGGCAACGTTACTCCCACTGAGCTAAACCGGTCGTCACTCTTAACACATAACCCTCTCTCTAGCTTAAGCTTATATCTTGTATTACAAGTGGAACTCTCTTTTTAATACATATTGTTGGAAAGAAATTTCCGCTTGTATTATATGTAAGTTACAAGCTTTTGTGTAACGGGCCCCAGGCGCAAACTTAACTTAACCGACATTTACTTTAGGTTAGGTAAAAGTTTGTACGGAACCCTCGTTGCTCGAGTTAGTCTCGCACTTGGCCGGTTTTTAACAGACTCCGAAAAAACCTCCTCCGGTTCTCAATTTGTCGGTTTTTTTTTTTTATGGATGTTCACCGATTACTCGAAGACTATTTGACCGATTTCAAAATGTTTGATGTTACAAAACACCCGTCCCCAAAAACTACTGTGGAGTGTAAACAGCAAATTACACTATCCCACTGCATCAAAGTATACAATCGGTTCGCTACGACTCGCAAAATTTCCCCCGAGCATCCCTCGGGTTTTGGCTCGCGTTAGGTTTCATTGAAAGAAAATGCACACTGTTCTAGAATTCTCGGGAGAAACGTATTTTGTAGTAAAATGTGTTTTGTGTTTCTCGGAATATGAAATGAGAGACGCCTTGATATGGTTATGTAGTGTTGCGTTCACGTAATGTTTCCTTAAAGTATTTTATTGAGGAAGGGAAATGTTTTCCTTAATTATGTTTCACTTGTAGTGTTTTGCGTTTGGTTTAAGTTGAATTTGCCTAGAAGGCTATTATTTTTAAACGACTTCAAAAAAAGGAGGGGGTTCTCAATTCGGTTGTATGTTTTTTTTTAAATGTTTGTTACCTCAGAACTCCGTCATTTACAAGACGATTTGAAAAATCATTTTTTTGTTCAAGAAGATTTGATGCCGGGATCCATGAGGAATCGAAGGAATTCCTCGAATATTATGAGCACATTTATGGCGATTTCGGTATTTATTACCGTAGTTTAAGCATTTACATTTGAAAATCAACATTTGGTGAAGAGAAACCGATGATTAAGACACAAGCCATCAGTTACCACTGAGAGCTCTGCCAGTGTTATTTAATTCGTGGATCGCAAGTCAATTTTGAAAATTATTTTTTTGGTTAAGAGAAGGAATCTCCAAGTTGGTCCCATAAAATTTTGGTGATGATCTGAGGATGAGATGGATGAGGAATCGAAGGAATTCCTAAAATGTTATGGGCACATCTATGGCGATTTCGGTCTTTATTACAGTAGAACAAGTATTTACACTCGAAAATCATCATTTGGTGAAGAGAAACTGATGATGAAGGCACAAGCCACTAAGTAGGGCTCAACCAGTGTTATTGAATTCACTAATCGCAATATAATTCTTTATCATATTTTGCTTAGAGGCAGTAGTTGGTTAAGATCGGGGTAGCAAAGTGGAGCTGATAGTGGAGGACCAGAGAACTCCTTAACGGTTAACGGACCTGTTTCTGAAATAGCAACGTTCAGCTAAAGGTCGTGAGCAATTGACATTAGAATGCATTATGTCTGTAAGTGCCGTATAAAAGTCGTGCTTCATCCCGAGCAACAATTTTAATTTTAATTAACCAACTTTAAAAAAAAATTAATTCCAAAGACTTTAGATGCGTACAAAGGGCCTCCTCAATCTTCCCATTCTGGGCTCTAAAAATACTTTATATCACTAAAATCCATCACTAAAAAGCAAAAAATAAAAGGTTTTAAATAAAAAAAGAACCGACTTCAAAATAAACTAAAAAGCCAAAAATAATAATTTATGTTCGGTACGGATCACATTTGAATCACCTTTTGAAGTCGGTGCCAAACCTGAAGTAAAGTTCTTTATTCAACAAAAATACGAATCACTATGACTAAATATATAGATAGGTAATATGATCTCAACTAAAGGCTCGCCGCCGCGGTTCTTGCGTGCCATCTGAGTTTATAGTAATAAATGAATGGTTTGGCACCGACTTCAAAAGGTGATTCAAATGTGATCCGCACCGAACATAAATTATTATTTTTGGCTTTTTAGTTTATTTTGAAGTCGGTTCTTTTTTTATTTAAAAACTTTTATGTTTAAATCTAAAACACAATACATTTTTCGAACTAGGAATGAGTTAAAATTACTTATTAATTATTCGAATCCCAGTACAGACCAATATTTAAAAGATGAGCTCAATTATTTGGTCATGGATATTACCCAAGTACAGTCAAGGACAAAGAAAAACACCACAAAATCTCATAAATATTTATTCAAACCTTATTACAGTAGATAAACTTGTAGTCTATCGTTGCCCCTGATGGACTTTAATTTTAAATATAATCATGCATACATATATGGGTATATATTTGCCTATATAAGTAGGTAAATACGTCACATAACAAATACAAGGGCTGCCAGTAATACACCCGGAATTGGTAAGACTAGTATTTTTAAATGCGACATCCGATATGCATAGCAAAGTTTACCTTTTTAGGGTTCCGTAGCCAAAATGGTAAAAATTGAACCTTTATAGTTTCCTCATGCCCTCCGTCCGTCTGTCCGTCCGTCCGTATGTCACAGGCATTTTACTCAAAAACTATCAGATGTATATTAATGAAATTTGAAGGATAGGTGTCTTGTATAAGCCGCTACTTAGTTTGATAGTTAAATAATAATAAAATATATTTCTAGGAGGGGCACTCCATACATATGTAACCGAAACTGAACATTTTTTTTAACAAATATTAATGTGTGGCACATATTTCCACAGTTCTTTGAAAAAGACTTTGAGGAGGTTTCTACATTTTTTATTTGATTAAGTGAATAGTTTCGGAAATAACTGAAAGTTGCATAAATTGTGCCCCCCCCCCCCCCATTTTCTAAACAGTATGTCCAAAATATGAAAAAAATTACAAAGATAAAGCTTAATATAAACTTTCAAGGAAAATTGCTTTCAAAATGATCGAATGTACCGTTTTTCAGTTATTGCCAAAAAACTGCGCTTCACAGCTAAAGGACGTAGGTGCCGTGGAGATACACTCTTTTGCTAGTGCACTTTTTCATATCGTATTTTTTTCAATCGTATGAACGGCTGCGGAACCCTTCTCGGAGCAGAGTCCGATATGCTCTTGGTCGGTTTTTATTAAAGTTTGCTACGCTTTTCTTTCGTTTTGGTGACTTTGATTTTTTTATGTCACTACAAAAACCAAACTACACTTCCAAAGTGAAACGCACCCAACAAAAGACGTTAGTCCAAAAAGCAATCTGAAGCAAATGGGGGCCCGCTTTCTTGGAATAAAATGCCTTGTAGCTACAGTGCCAATAGAAAATCGTAAAACTCATTGATGATCATTTGTTTGCCAGAAGTTGTTAGGAATAATCCAACGCAGAATAATTTTTCATCATGAAAATACTAAACTAGCTGTCAGACGTCAGCTGAAACAACTCGGTTTTTGGAAAATCAAAAGATCGAATTAACGGGTCATCCGCCGTAAAGCTCTGCTAAAGCACCCAATGTTTTTTATTTATTTCCAAATGTAAATAACAGATTACGTGGTCAACGATTTTCAACCCGTGAAAATGCCGTCGATGCGTTCAATTAGCACGTTTTGGAGATACCTCAGTCAGAGTGGAAAAAGTGCTTTAAAAATTGATTTCAACGTATGCAAAAGTGCATCGATCATCACGAATTTTTCCATTCCGGATGCATAAGTAGCAGCCCTCAAACCTGTCTTAGTTAAGCTTAATTTGGGACTAGGTCAAATCGGCTCCACATTCGCGCGCGAGCGGCGATAAAGCATTAAAAACAAATGTACTACATAAACATGAGACAGAGACAATAGATAGCTGCAAGTTGAAACCAGAACGTTTATCAATAGCGTAATCAGTGTTATCAAAGTATAACGAAGGTCATGACTATCATTCAAATATAAAATTAAAATTAATTATAATTTTATATTTGAATGTGAAACACAAAGAAACCGTTTGGTTTTATGAAATGAGGTCACCATCTAGTTTCAATTAAAATCAAATTATTATGTCTGCATCAAACTAAAGCTGACAATTTTACTACTGGCATATGTCAAATTGCATACTAAAATTATTAGTTACTTTTGATAAGATAATCAATATACTTACTTGTTTTTAATACCTAATGCAAAATTCATTGTTTTGATACTATTAATCAAGCTATTTATCAAAATAATACCTACTTAGTTGTATATACTTATAAAAAAAACATCTTCGTAACGAAAGACTTACATAAATACACTATTTTAGCGTCAATATTTAAAAAACCGGCCAAGTGCGAGTCTGACTCGCGCACCGAGGGTTCCGTACAAACTTCTTTCTCTTACCCTAACTGGTGGCCGGTTAAATAAGTTAAGTTTGCACTATTTGAAAAAGGAATAGGCTAGATAGATAAATGGATATAATTTTCCTGTAATGCTTTTATTATTGTATATAATTTCAGAAAATTTCAAAATTTCGTAAACTTTCTTATGCATATAAGGGGCTTCTTTTTATGGATATAAGGGGCGAAAGGTATTTTTTTCGACATATTCCTTGATAAATATTTTTTTAACAGAAAAATAATAAAAAAAATGTTCGAGAAAGTGCAAATTAAGCCCTTTCATATGATACCCTATTTGATCTAGTAGCTAGAATTTGAATTTTGCCCTCGTCATTTTTACATACAAAATAAAAAGAAATATTAAAAAGATTCAATTGCGATATATGTGGACTAGCTAATAATAGCTCTTCCAAATTTCAAAAAAGATAGCATAATTAGTTCCTTAGATTTAACGCTGTAACAGTCGGAAAAAACAGACAGAGTCGCACCATAAGGGTTCGTTTATTTACCGTTTTGGTACGGAACCCTAAAAACGCTGTTTGTACTGTCAGCTGTAAAAATACCATACTAATGAACGCATTCATTCATATCTTGAAACAGACTCTATTGTGATATGACTAAAATTTCATGGCCAGTAATATTTATGAATAAGTTCATTAATCTGATACTTTTTGAAACTAACTGTACATACTTTTATTTAAATAAAGCTATCGCTAATTTCGGCGACTCATCCAACGCCTTCGTGGCGCAATTGGTTAGCGCGTTCGGCTGTTAACCGAAAGGTTGGTGGTTCGAGTCCACCCGGGGGCGATTTTTTTTATTTGTGTTACCTTTAATATTTTACAAAAGAAAACGAGCTAATTTTTTTAGGGTTCCGTAGCCACAATGGCGGAAATGGAACTCTTATAATTTCGTCATGTACGTCCGTCCGTCCCTCCGTATGTCACAGGCATTTTACTCAAAAATTACTCGATATATATTGATATAATTTGGAATATAGGTGAGATATAAGAAAATAAGGTAACTTTATTAGGGTACCGTAGCCAAGAAAGCAAAAATGTCACCCTTTTAGTTTCGTCACGTCTGTCCGTCCGTTAGTATGACACAGGCATTTAACTCAAAAACAACAAGATGTATATTTATACAATTTGGATTAAAGGTGTCTTGTATAAGCCGCTACTTAGTTAGATAGTTCAGTAACAAAAAAATATATTATATCTAGGGGGGGCCATACATTTAACCGAAAATTATTATGTTTTTCAACGAACATAATTAAAGGTACTATATACTTCGACAGTACTTTAAAAAAAAGTCAAGTTCAATTTTTTTTTTAATTTAGTGAATATTTTCGGAGATAATCGCTCCGAAAGTACCATAATTTGTGTCGCGTCCTCCAATTTCTAAACAGACTGTCGAAAAATATGAAAAAATTACGAAGGTAAAGGTGATTAAATGACGTTGTCGCATATACTTATTTGATTAATTTTACATAATTACAAGTTCATTTATTTCCTTGTACAGCTGTATTAGCTAAGAAATACTTTCAACGACAAATCTTTTCAACACGATCGAATAAAACGTTTTTGAGTTATTGCCAAAATACTTAGCTACTCAGCAGACGGACGTAATTGCCACGAAGATACGCTCTTTTGCTAGCGCACTTTTTCACATCGTATTTTTATCATCAGTAGTTCATTTCTTTGTAGTAACGGCTACGGAACCCTACACTGCATGAGCATATTACGCGGTTTTCTTAAAAATATTAATTTCTTGGCAAGTAATAATTATGAAAGCGTTCATTAATCAGATATTTTCGAAATTGACTGCAAATATTTATATCTAAATAAAACTATCGCTAATTGCGGCGACTCATCCAACGCCTTCGTGGCGCAATTGGTTAGCGCGTTCGGCTGTTAACCGAAAGGTTGGTGGTTCGAGTCCACCCGGGGGCGGTACTTTTTGATTTATGACACCTTTATTTATTTTACAAAAGAAAACAAGGTACTTTTATTAGGGTTCTGTAGCTAAAATGGCAAAAACGGAACTTGTATAGTTTCGTCATGTCCGCCCGTCCGTCCGTCCCTCCGTATACGTAGGTCACTCGATAAGTTTTGAGATGCTGGAAATTAGAAAATGGAACGCACCTGAATTATATTTTTTTTTAAAGCAAATTTATTTAAAAATAGAACACAAGTTGCCGATTTGCTCCAATGTAAAAAATGAATATGTTACAGTCATTTTTCTAAAACGGTTCCCACGTTTTTTCTTTGTAACGATGGAGCTTAACCGCAAACATTTGCGTGCTATGATATTTTATGATTTTGAATTTGGTTTATCTGAACAATTGTGTGATTGCAGTCAGCGTTAGGAGATTCTGCTCTTTCACGGGCAACAGTTTTTAGATGGTGCTACGAATTTAAAAGGGAATTTAACCAGCCTCGAAGATGACCACCGAAGTGGTCGCCCGCAAACAGCAGTAACTGCAGAAAACGTGTGGACTACTGAAATGTTAGTGCGAGAAGATCCACGAATAACATACAAAGACATAGAGAATATCTTAGGCGTCAGTTCGGGGAGCGTTAGCATCATTCTACATCATCATCTTGGAGTAAGGAAGCTCTGTTGTCGTTGGATACCACGTTTGCTCTCCGATACTGAGAAACAGGCTCGTGTAGATTGGTGTCGTGTGATGCGTCTACGATTCGACAACGGGACATCGCGGCGTGTATCGGAAATAATTACAGGTGACGAAACATGGATTTACCAATATGACCCGGAAAACAAGCGGCAATCGTCAGTATGGGTCTTCTCAGAGGGAAAGTTACCAACAAAACTACAAAGGCCTCGTAACGTCGGCGAAAAAATGGTAGCTAGTTTCTTTTCACGGGACGGAAATTTATCAACATCAATACCGGAAAATTATAGGTCAGTCAACTGATTGGTATACTACAGTAGCATTGCCGCAAGTTTTCAAAGCAGTGCAAGAGAGGAGACCAAAGACTGGACTTCAGGGAATTTATTTATTTAGCTCCCTGCGATTTCTTTTTGTTCCTGGTGGTGAAAGAAAAAATAAAAGGGAAGCTTTTTTCGAGTGCTGTAGAAGCCGTGGCTGCATATGAAGAAGCAATTTCGGACCTATCTGATGAAGACTGGCAAAAGTGCTTCCAAATTTGGTTCAGACGAATGGAACTTTGTATAGAGAGTAATGGAGAGTATTTTGAAAAAATGTAAAATAAATAATACTTATATCTTTAATAGGTTTTTTTATCTCAAAAGTTATCGAGTGACCTACGTATCACATATATATTGATAAAATTTGGAATATAAATGCCTTGCATAAGCCGCTACTTAGTTTGATAATTAAATATCAAAAAATATATACTTAGCACTCGGGGGCACTCCATACATGTAACCAAACCCGATTTTTTTCAATAAACATCAATGTATGGCCATATTTTGACAGCTTTTTAAAATCATTTTGAGGTTTCCAAAAACGTTTTTTTAATTTACTAAATATTTTCGAAAATAATCGCTCCAAAAGTTTTATATTGTGCCTCTATTTTCTAAACCGAATGAACAAAAAAATATGAAAAAACCGGCCAAGAGCATGTTGGACCATGCTCAAAGTAGGGTAAGCAGCCGTTTATAAAAAAAAAAAACACCACAGATAAATACAATATGAAAAAAAAACACCAACAAAAGAGCGTATCTCCTGGGCACTTACATCCTTTTGCTGAGAAGCGCAGTTTTTTGGCAATAACTTAAAAACGTTTTGTTCGATCGTGTTGAAAACAATTGTCGTTGAAAGTATTTATTAGCTAATAGTTATTGTAATACCAACGTACAAGGAAATAAATGAACTTGTAATTAGGTAAAATTAGACAACGTTGTTGAAAATAATTTTCGTTGGAAGTGTTTATTAAGCTTTATATTTGTACATTTGTTTCGTATTTTTTTAACATACCGTTTAGAAAATAGAGGGCGGGGGACACAATTATTCTACTTTCGGAGCAAATATTCCGAAAAATATTCAAAAAACTAAAAAAAAATTGAAACCTCAAAGTGTTTTTATAAGAACTGTCGAAATATGTGCCACTCATTGATATTTACTGAATTTTTTTTTTTCAGTTTCGGTTACTTGTATGCCCCCCCCCCCCCCCCCAAGAAATATATATATATATCTTAGCCAGTTTTTTTTTATTTTCATGGCAAGTAATATTAATGAATGCGTTCATTATATAGTTACATATTTTTGGTTACGTAGCAGAATGTCTAAAATCAAATGTCATAACTTATGACTCATAAGTTCGTTATGCATACTGTCAAAATACATTATGTCAAATTGCATACCGTACGAAATCCATAATGTCATATGTCATAAGTTTAAAATATATACGGTCAAAATTCATCACGTTTATAATCTATACCGCTGACTATGTATAAGGTTCAAAATACATTAAGTCAAATTGCATACCGTACGAAATCCTTAACATCATTTTTCATACGTTCAAAATATACACGGTCAAATTGCATAACGTACGGAAATTCTTCTTCTATCCATACTAATATTGTAAATGTGAAAGTGTGTATGTCTGTCTGTCTGTCTGTTACCTCTTCACGCTTAAACCGCTTAACCGATTGGAACGAAATTTGGTATGGAGACAGTTTGAGTCAGGGGAAGGACATAAGCTACTTTTTATCCCGGAAAATACCCTTATCCGCGATAAATGAATATAAAGCCGACGAAGTCGTACGTTACGCTGGTACGCAAAAACTACATAACAGATTTGCCTAAAATTCTGCAGTATAGCTTAGATATCAGAATAGGACATGGGCTACAACTTTCGAGGGTATTCATTCATAAAAGGGTTTTGTTTTAACAATAAACGGTAAAATATGACCTTTTGTTCAGTGTGACATTTTCATGCTAAATAATGAATAAACAATTGATAAGGTAGCAACAGTCATACTACCTACACGATTAATTAAAGAACACACCTTCCGTATATGACGTATAAGAGTATATCTTAATATACCCGGATAATAGCCCGTTGACATTTTGGACTTGCGATCATCTCTGAATGATAAAGATGTTGTTACAAAGGTATATTTTATGAATAAAATAAATACATAAAACGAGTTATTTTTAACAATAAATGGAAAATCATCACTTTTTGTTAACCCTGAAATTTTTAATGCGAAGAATTATAATGATATAATTGCTTTAAAACCAATATGACACGTACCTGCTTGCGTATGAGTACCTGCTTGCGTAACTGGATGGCGTTAGTTGTAAACACTTTTTCGTTCTTTATCTATACGTTTAAAAGGACAAGTCCTGACTGACATATCCACGCAGAGCCGAAACTACTAAACTTAGAGACTTGAAATTTTCACTATGTATAACGTAGGCAAAGAATTTTTGGAAATTCATCTCCTAACGGGGTTAAATTAGGATTGAAAGTTGGTATGGAAAACATGTAATCAGTTGAGTAACTGTTATAATATTTCACGTATCTTCATTTAAAACTAAGAAATCTAATTTCAGCATTCTTGGAAATTCATCCCTGAAAGGAGTGAAATAAGGGGTTAACACTGTGGGACGAAGGTACAATGGCGCATAAAGGGTGTTGTGAAGCGCTGAATACAATTTTGAAAGATATTAGAGGGAACAAAATTATTATGGGTGGAGTCACTATGTTGTTAGCTGGAGACTTTCGTCAGACTCTACCGTATTTCCGAGGGGAACTCGAGCTTATGAAGTTAAAACTTGCATTTAGGCTTCAAATATTTGGCCTATAATCAAAAAACTAAACCTTAAGATAAATATGCGAGTGCACCCTTAAGAGCCATATTCGCGCTGGAGAATTCTCCGATTCTTAAAATAGGAAATAGAGAATATCCCGAAACCGAGGGAAGGATTACAATTCCATCGGATCTTACCTTAGCTGTGCGGACCGTTGACGACCTAATCTCTCAAATTTACCCAGATGTTCAAAATCTACATAGCTAGTCCATGGAGTGGTTGTGTGAACGAGCGATTCTGACAACTCAGAACGACCAGGTTTCCGTTATTAATAACATTTTATTGAAGTAGTTCGAAGGTTCAGAATACGAATACAAGTCTGTAAACTCAATCTGTAGTGAACAAGGATGATGCCATAAACTATCGCGTAGAGTTTTTAAATGCACTTAACCTTAAAAGTTGGTGCTCGAGTAATGTTGCTGCGAAATCTCAATCAGCCGAAGTTGTGCAATGAAACCAGGCTGCGTGAGAAAGCCTTACATAAAAATGTTATAGAAGCCATCGTAATTACTGGCTGTGCTCAAGCTGAATCTGTGTACATACCCTGGATACCATTTATACCCTCGGAATACCCATTTGAATTTAAAAGGCTGCTGCTCCCTCTTAAGGTCTGTTTCGCGATGACGATCAATAAGTCTCAGAGTCAGTCACTGAAAGCAGCAGGAATAGATCTTAGGGGACTGCTTCTCGCACGGCCAGTTTTACGTGGCTTGCTCGAGAGCAAGCTCTCCACGCAGCTTTGTCGGGTCTGTTGTTGTGGTTAAAGTTACTGCAAAACCAACTTTATTTTCAATATTATCAATAGTTCAATCTCAATTGTCCAATTACATCTGTTTTTTTTTAATTTACAGGTATATAACAAAGCAAGGTGACTTATAACTATTGACAGACAATGCATAGCCTAAACTACTATCGGTAGGAATACGAGAATTGAAACACATATTTCGTTAGAGATGTATGTAGAGGCACACTAAGGAAGGATTTTTCGAAATTCGACCTATACGCGGACGAAGTCGCGGGCAAAAGCTAGTACATATAATAAAGCTGAAGAGGGTCGAGAGTCTGTACATGAAAGATATTAAAAAAAAGTTGTCCGGGGATCCTTAGAATCGATAACAGAACACGTTCCAACAGTTTTTAGAACTTTTGTCTGTTTGTTTGTTTATTTGGCTGAGCATCACGTGAAATAGCAGGTCGATATACCCTACACACAAAATAGCACTAAGGCGTTACACTACCATATAAACCAATATGTGTGGAAAAACAACATTATTTTTATGAACTGGTTAATGAACTGAAAAAAGAAACCAAGAATAATTATGGAAATAGAAAAAATATTCTGGGACACCAAATTCCGTCAAAGACGTAGGAAATGTGTATCAATTTTATGTCAAATCATCATATTCATTTTTACTTCGATATTATATTCTTTCGATCAATCGTGTTGTATGTATTTTGAACTTTATAGATAACGAACATTATTCATTTAGGCTTTCGACATTCTAGACATTATGCGCATCAATTTTATGTCAAATCATCATATTCATTTTGAACTTCGATATTATATTCTTTCGATCAATCGTGTTGTATGTATTTCGAACTTTATAGATAACGAACGTTATTCATTTAGGCTTTCGACATTCTAGACATATGTTTTTGAAGATTACGACATTTTATTTTAGACATTCTGCTACGTAACCATATTTGTGATATTGACTACATATTTTTATATCTAAATAAAACTATCGCTAATTTCGGTGACTAATCCAACGCCTTCGTGGCGCAATTGGTTAGCGCGTTCGGCTGTTAACCGAAAGGTTGGTGGTTCGAGTCCACCCGGGGGCGATTATTTTTGTTTTGTTGTAATTTTATATATTTTACAAAAGAAAATAAGGTAATTTAATTATATTAATTTTAAATTAGAAAATAAAAATATTTAGATAAAACAATTTAATCGGATTATATAGCGTATATAATCTCATTTGAGTTCCCGTCGTCTCGGAAGCTTTTCGGCTTTCGTGTACATTTTAAAAAGATTATACGCGATATAATCCGTTTAAATTCGGGGCAATTTTTTTATTTATCAGTCATTTTTCCGTCTAAATTTCATTGTTTATTTAAATCTTTGTTGAGTATATGACAATATATAATATCCATTTACATTGTTTTATTTAAATGAGTGATAATCGCGGAAACAGAAGAAAATATAAAAAAATATGTATAAATGCATTTTTTTATAACAAAATATTGATATGTGAATGTTCTATAACACTCAATCGTCTATCTTAGTAACTTACGACTGATAACTTTGCCTAATTTGAATCTAATACCTATTATTATTAGGTGTCAAAGCATAATTTTTAGGCGTCCGTTTTCCTGCACAATAATGCTTAGTACTTAGGGGCAAAACAGACGGACAGCATTTGAACTGCAACTCAGCTGCAAAATGGCAGTTCAAGTGCAGTTCTGCTGCAGTTGATGTAACTGCATCCAAACTGCAAACCGACTGTGCAGTCCGCTTGCATTTGCCGTGCAATCCTGTCAACCGCACACCGACTGCAAACTGGCTGCACGGTCGTAATGCAGTTACATTGCAGTTGGAACGACTGCAATATAACTGCATTATACGTGTGTACTCTGTTCACTTCCACGAGTAACTGGTAGTGCGGAACATAAACACTGCAAACATTATGAGCCGTTCAATTGCAGTTGTATTGCAGTTGCTTCACCTGCAATACCCCTGTATCGGCCCTTATTGAAATGCATAAGTACATATGTTTTTCATTTCGTAATTTCAACCTTTCCTTCAACGCCTCCGTGGCGCAATGGTTAGCGCGTTCGGCTGTTAACCGAAAGGTTGGTGGTTCGAGCCCACCCGGGGGCGATTATTTTTTATTGTTATAAGTATTTAAAAAAAAATGGTTTATTTAAATTATCGAGATACAATACAAAATAGGTCAAGAGGTAAATTCATGGGTTATAAGAAATCAATCCAGCTCAGTAGGTAGCATAAAACGTTCAGATAATAGGGATATGTTGACTTGTACTCTAATAATAATACAATTTTGATGCGAAATGTTGGTTTTTATGATGCAAATCCTAAAAAAAATGTTTACGTTCGATACCTTACGTGAAGCTTGTTTAGTGAGCCTTTAAAGTTAGGTGGGAAAGTCCATTTTTAAGTATAAAAATATCAATACATAATAATACCATTGAATAACCTATGAAACGCATGGTAACTTTTGTTATGAAACCGTTTCGATGAACGCAAGTTTTAACATAGCTGTAGAACAAAGTTTTTAACTTGCTCATACAATATAGGAAGGTGTGACGTCACACCTTCCTAGGGTTTAGTATGGATAGCTTTTTGGGAAAGTCCAAAAGTGTGATTCTAACATTGCTGTATCTCGTGGAGTTTTTATGGCATTGAAGTAGTTTTTTCACCAGTATTTGTATTATTAAACATACCATTGAAAAAAGTTTTTAAAAATTTTGAGATAGTTTGAATAACAGTTTATGAATAATTTTCAAATATATCTCTGTTCGACTCTATATTGACTGGTAGAGAATGTCGTTTGGTGTCTGAGCTCCAATCAGTGGGGAGAAAAAAGGGGCATTGCCTTACAAAAGGTGGTGTAGAAAATATTTTAATTTGTATTGCTTAAGTATAGGCTAGTCATCTAAAAAAATGTAAGCTTTCGACCTTGTGGGGTCATAGCGTTAGCCGCCATCTTGAGTTGAAGAAGACAAATTTGATTCTTTTCTACATAATGCTTCAACAGTTGACTTAATGACAAAAATGTCTATGAGAAGTATAAAGACAATAAAATTTCAAATATGGAATTTTCTACCCCTTGTAACTTTGTATCCCTATTTTGTAGCCTATACTTAAGCGATACAAATTGAAACATTTTCTACACAACCTTTTGTAGGGCAAAGCCTCTTTTTTCTCCCCACTGATTGGAACTCAGACAACGAATTACGAATGTCGTGTAATGGCCTAACGAGAAACTAAAATGGCCCCTGGCTTTGACATTAATCGATTTAAGCCTTATGGTCTAAAGAATATCTTTGGGAGAGTTCAAGTACGCAAACGTAACGCAATTTTTACCCCCCTCAGTAAAACGTTACATAACCACCGAGTAGGGACCATTTTACTTAAAATTTGCAAGTGGTCATTCCATTTGAAATTTTGATAAAACACCCCTTCACGCCCCTGTACATCTTAACGTTTTACAAAGCCCCCCCCCACCCCACCCCCTCAATTCGTTACATAATACTTGAACGCTTCCTTTTCTGCATGTTGTCACTGGATATTTGAAAATTAAATTACAAATAAACTGGTTATTATTTTTATTTTTATTACTATACGAAATGTTCACAACTTCTGATTATTACCAGTGGTATACTTAAATTAAATCTTTATTTGAACTACACAAATATGTATTTAAAAAAAATGGTGTTTAACTTACAAAAATATTTTTAATTACGCGTACGGTTCATTCATACGGTGAATTCGATGTCCGACTTTTTTTGTAGTATATTTGATTTCGTTCAAGCGATATTTTCATTTATAAATGTACTAGAACGCGCCCGCAACTTCGTTCACGGAGGACTAAAAGTAATAACCCCTCTTTTTTCTTTACCATAGTTGGGTAAAAACCTATAACCATCTGAAGATACCCAGCTACCGCGTGAACTAAAAATTTTTGAAATCCGCCGATTTAGCATGATGAAGCCACAACGACACATTCAAAACATTTCATTTTTACAAGTTTATAATAGTAATAGATAATTGTACATGTATTATGGAGTTGGAAAATTGGAATGTTTTGCAGATATTTTCAAAAAACCGGCGAAGTGCGACTTGGACTTGCGCACCAAGGGTTCCGTACAAAATTTACGCTATAAACGGCCGTATCTATGAAATTCCAGTATTAAGTCCCTACTCCTAAGCAAAACGTACGCGGTGTGGGGTCATTTTACATTGGTTACTGATATAGATAGACAGACAAAAAAATAAGATTTTGAAATTTATTTCGTGGATTGCGCTATAAGAGCTACCTTCATAGAAATTTCATGTTTCTAGGACAACTGGAAGTGCCCTAAGTATAGGTTTTCCATGGACGACAATTTGTATGGAAACACGTGTTTTAAAACTATCTTTGGATTGCGTTGACTTAAAAGCCTGATTTTTTTGCAGCTTCGAAGGATCGCAGACATTGATTGACGCGTTCCTAACAAGAAAGGGCCGTGACAGACAGACAGACGAACGGACGGATGGACAACAAGGTGATCCTATAAGTGTTCCGATTTACCCTTTTGAGACGGGGCCTATATTTGTATCTAACCATCCTCGCAATTAAAATATTCAAACATCTTCCGTAAAACCACCAAACTATAGTCCAGGCACCCCAACTGTCTTCCGGAAAGAAATTAACATGGAAATAAAAAAAAATGACAAACCATACGTTAGAATTATAGCCGAATGACTTTGCCTATAAACAAATTAGTAATACAATCCCAACTAGGTGAGTAAAATTCGATTTATTGAAATAAAACAATTTAACGGATTATATCGCGTATATTATCTCATTTAAGTCCACCCGTGTCCATGGAAAGCTGGAAAGCTTCAGAAATGTCGGGAACTAAAATGAGATAATATACGCGATATAATCCGTTAAATTGTTTTATTTCAATGATTAATAATCGCGGAAACAGAAGGAAATAAAATTCGATTAAGTTTGGACCATAATTGAGTGTTTTTGGATTATAGTTGCGTGATTTTCCGGTTAATAAACTTCCATAATTGTTCTATCAATACATACTTACCCATACTAATATTATAAATTCGAAAGTGTGTCTGTCTATCTGTCTGTTACCGCTTCACGCTTAAACCGCTGAACCGATTTGAATTAAATTTGTTTTGGATATAGTTTGAGTCCCGGGGAAAGACAAAGGCTACTTTTTATACCGGAAAAATACCCTTATCCACGATAAACGAATTTAAGGCGGACGAAGTCGCGGGCAGAAGCCAGTTACAAAATAATCTCGATAATGCTTTTCTAAGTTAATCTCATAAATGATCAAAATTAGATATTATTTCAGTAATAACATAATGAAATAATTATCACATTTGTAACTAACATTTGCCCAAACACATCCACACTCCCGGGATCGCGTGTTTTTCCAAATTAATCATTTATTAATTAATACGAGGCATTGTCACGGTTTGATAGCGGCACTAATGGACTGCCAACTTCATGTCCATTGTTATCTGTTAGGTATTGAACACACGAAATAGCCTCTCTCATACCTCTTGGCACCAGTGACATATCATCTGACAATAGAACTTTGTGATCAAATACCAGACTATTAATTGCTTTTCCAGCGTTTTCTTTGTGAGGAATGTCACTGTCCAAAGCAAAATACTGTGTGAGTATTGGAATGAAGTTTGTTTAAAGTTCTTTTTGATTTTAAAGAACCGTGGTATTTGATACTAAGTACAAAAAATATAATTAAAACTAGAAGATGCCCGCAACTTCTCTAGCGGAGGAGAAATAAAATCATAACCCTCTTTCTTCAGCGTAGTTGATTAAAAAGTATCTTATAACTATCTGTGGCCCATTTAGCCGTTTTGGCATGATGAAGCTACAACGACTCATACAAACATATAAAAAATTAATCTTCTTAGATTCAGTAACCTTCAAAAAGTACGTATATATACTTAATCACTGTTCTTTTTAATATCTTCAATGTACAGACATTTTTTACAACTTTATAATAGTAGATAAATGTTAAATGGCTTTCCTGGTGTGTCGATTTAATATTGATGAGTGGGTACTATAACATAATGAAATTATTATAACCATTGAAATTTAACCAAACACCACTACATTGCTGGTAGCGCGTGTTTTTCCAAATTAATACTTTATTACTTAATAAATTATTAATTTGGAAAATTAGGTCATTGTCATGGTTTGATAGCGGCACTAATGGACTGCCTACCTTACGTCCATTGTTATCTGTTGGCAATGTGAATATTTGTTATTTAGTTACTCTTAAACCATCGAACGCCGATACAGAGATACACATATAGACCAGGCCATTAAAACATAAGCTATTAAAACATAAGCTATTTACATATACGCATTAAAACATAAGCTATTTTTGGTAACTTATGTGAAATCACAGTTAAATGCAAAAATAAATCCGTGCATGGGGTGAAGAACTTGGTAACTCGAAATATACATTTTCTCAAACATGCAATGAAATATTGACGTTGTGTTCCTTGTAATAGACCTCGAAGTCTCACATTTCGGGTACGGCGCAACGACGGGCACATAATGATAATTTCATATGAAATTGACGGCCAAGGCCAGCAAAGCGATCGTCTTTTGTTTCAATTCGCTCCGAGCAACGCTGTGAAGAGAACGAATAACTATATATATTAATATAACGTTAAGTGGGAAAAAAATATTTATTATATAAAAAATATTGGTTTTTATTTCATTGCATGTTTGTGGAAAGCACTCATCATCGTATCCTGACCGATTTCGGCCAAGGCGACTGTACACTAGCTGGCATTGGTTTGTTGAGAGCGCCGCTCATGAGCTCTCAGGTGGCTGACGTAGCCAATTTTTGCAACAAATGTGCGACCACTCGCTGCAAGTCAGCACCCCACCGACCAAATTATAATTAATGACCGCTGGTGGTCGGGTCTTTAGCTCTTCGCGCTTCGCATCGAGCTCACTCCTTCTCTTTTCCTCGAAGGCTTGCACATTTACCGCCACTGCGGTTTACTAATGTTTGGCAAATTATGTTTCCCAAACTGTTTCACTTCCCAAATATTTCATTTCCCAACCTCAGGTTTTTTCGAAAACAGTAAAATTTTCAGAATTTCTATAAAACAAACCTGACCTATCCTATTGGGCTCTACACACTGGCTGAAAAAAATATCTGGATTTTCTTCGGCTTCGGAGAAATGCGCGAGTTTGGAAAATGAAACATTTGGGAATTGAGGCAGTTTGGGAAGAATAGTTTGCTGAAAGAAAGTATCCACGCCCTGTATGCCACTTTGGTCGATCTTGTGCCAGGCTCTCCCAGTACGATTGGTCAATGTCACCTTTCCGCATATGGCGCATCAGTGCATCTTTGTACCGCAGAAATTGACCGCCCTGTTTCCTCTTGCCTTCTTGCAGTTCTGAGTAAGAGATGCACTTTGCAATTCTCTCCTTGGGCATTCGAGCGACGTGACCACACCATCGCAGCTGTCGCCGCATTAAATAGGCTTCAATGCCGCTGACATTAGCGCGACGTAGAACTAACGTGTTTCTAACACGCTCCGACCAAAAAATGTTCATTATGTCACGCAGGCATTTGAGATGAAACCTATCTAAAGTGCGAATATGCTTATGATAAAGGCACCAAGTTTCGGAGGCATACAAAAGATTAGGCAAAACTATAGCCATGTAAACATAAATCTTAGTTGCGAGCTTTATGTCATGTAAACGGAACACCTTGAGACGAAGCTTCCCGAAGGCAGCAGCAGCCGCTCCGATTCTGCTGTTACTTTCATCATCAAGGTGACACTTAGACATTAAAGTGCTCCCCGAATACCTGAACCGGTCTACACATTTCAGTGAGTCGTCGCCGAGTCTGATGTAAACGGGCAGTAGTGGATCAGACCCCATTACTTCCGTCTTCCTCACACTGATTTTGAGGTCAAAACGTTGACAAGACTCGTTAAGACCCACCATAAGCGCTTGTAGGCCTTCTGGGGAATCCGCCACAAAACAAAGATCATCATTATCTCCTTGACGGTAGCATAAGATACCTTTGTGTGCGCCCTCAATCTGGCTAAATTAAAGACACTGCCATCAGTGCGAAAGCGAATACGGATGCCATCAGCCAAAACCTGCAAAGCATCTCTGACTACAACTGCAAAGTTAAGGGCGAAAAGAGTGGGCGCTAGAACCCAACCTTGCTTTACGCCGCAGTTGACAGTAAAATATTCTGACACTTCGCTCTTTACGCTGACACAGCATTGCATATCATCATCAAGAGTCGAATAAGCCTTACAAACTTAGCTGTGCACCCCAGTTTTTCTAGCACCTGCCACAACGCCTCACGAGGCACACTGTCAAAGGCCTTCTCAAGGTCAGTGAAACAAAGAAACAGCGGTTGCCCTTGTTCTCTACTCTTCTCCTGAAGTTGACGAATGGAGAGGATAGCCTCACAGGTGCCTCGCTCAGGGTGAAAGCCAAATTGCGTCTCTGACAAGATATTCTCCAACAGTGATAGTAAGCGGTTTAGTAATATGCGTGCAAAAACCTTACTCTTACTCTCCATACTTGAGTAATGCCCCGGGCATGTTATCGACGCCTACCACCTTTTTATTCATACATCACATCTTTATCATTAGAAATGGTATTTGAATTTGAATGGTATTTGAATGGTATTATGTGTAATCGAATTACCACTCATTAATATGCTGATTGTAAATGTGTACTGGCCTAACAGCACTAGGGAAGTAGAAGTATTCTATACGTAACTAAATAAACTTTTAAAACTTCTAGCTCTGAAAGAAAGAAATAAACTCATTATTCTAGGAGGTGATTTTAATATAGACTTCATTACAAATAATAGTAATAAACATAGGATATCCAACTAAATGTCAACATATAATTATCATCAAAGAATTAATAAACCTACTCGTGTTACTATCTATGACTAGCTCATCCTGTATTGACCTATTGTTCACAAACTTAAAAATGAATAACTCTCTTGTAAATGTTAAGGAATTTGGCTTGTCGGATCACAAGTGTCTCTTGTTTTCTACACCTATCGACAAAGCAAAGCTATAAAAGATATCTCTTAATAGAAGAATATTTAACAAAAATAATATTGATAAATTTAAACACGCACTCCAAAACGTAAAATGGGAACAAATAATTTCAACGAATAAAAATGTAAATGATAACTTTAATAACTTTGAAAAATGTATAAATGTAATCCTAAATAAATGCATACTAAAAATAAAATTAAATATAAAAATTGGTTTTAAAAAAACCTAATTTCACTCGGGGGTTAAAAACTTCGTGTAGAAATAAAAGAGCCCTACGGTTGTTAGTTTCTCAGAGCAGAAATGAAGTTCTACGAAGCCATTATAAGCAAAATTGTAAAGTACTTAAAAAAGCTGTTCAAATATATAAAAAAAAGTAATAAATTATCATTTAACAACTCACAGAACGAAATGAAATGTATGTGGCAACTAATAAATAGAGAAACGAAAAGAAGTCGAAATATAAGGAAAAATATAGAAATAACAACCTCAGAAAATATAAATATAAAAGACCCCAAACAAGTGGCAGACGCTTTCAACTCTTTTTTTTCGTCCATTGGAAACTCGGAAGCTAACGTAGCAAAAATGTATCCTCTTACCAACAATATAGATAAATCATTTTATCTTAGCCCGGTTACACCAGAAGATTCATGCAATATTAAAAAATCTTAAAAATAAAAAATCATTTGGAATAGACGAAATGCCCCCAGTTTTGATTAAAAGCTGTGCTGAGCTTCTGACCATCCCATACACCCATCTAATTAACATATCTAACATATTCTCGAAGCATGTAAGTTTGTCAGAAAACATACGAACCTCTATTCGCCTCAAACAAAAATTAAACGTAATCGCGAACAGGGATTGTCGGCCTCGTATCTCTAGATAGCCTTGTTAACACTCGGCCATCTATAACTACACGGCCGGCAATCCCATACTTCGCAGCCTCTGCACTAATGTACTATTAAAGAAATTTGAACTTAGGACATGAGCCTTATGGTTTAATTTTGTTCAGACTTTATGGCGACTTATCAAGTTCCTCACGCCATGAACTGAAATAATCTATCATTTATATATAGATAAAACATAACAATACAAGTTTCCCCTCTAAGTGTGAGTGTCAGATTGCTTTTAACGCAAAAACGTTTCGGATTCGACGAGCGGCCTAATGCACACTTGATTTGATACAAGTACACACACAGGCTCTTGTAGAAAAAAATCCGGCCAAGTGCGAGTTTAACTCGCGCACCGAGGATTCCGTACAAACTTTCACATACCCAATTCCGTTTAAATTAAGTCTGCACCTGATATCAATAGCGTTGCATACAATTGACGTGCAAGCTTAACGCAAACGGGTTGTCCAAATAGGTTTATTGAAAATAACAATAAAAATTAGCTAGAGGCATAGTTATAATTTTTGTGTAATATTTATGTTTATATATACCTAAAAATTGTAAAATTTTCATACATAGATAACATAAGTAGTTTTTGAAATATGACGCACTTATGGTCGGACCGACAGACAAAAGGAGTCGCACCATAAGGGTTCCTTTTTTACTTTTCTGGTATGGAACCCTAAAAAGTAATTTCGATTCTTTTATTTGAAACTGCATGTTAATGCATTTGTCTTCAAGAATTTGGTGTTACTTTCTATTGTTGACCATACTCACAGAAGGCCTTGGTATGTATGTACAGGCTCAGCCTAGTTTGGTCTCTAATGTATCATCATTTCAGCCGTAGGACGTTCACTGCTGGACACAGGCCTCCTCAATAGATTTCCACATGGGCCGGATAGAGGCGACCCACATCCAGCGAGTCCCCGGAACTCTAAACAGGTCGTCCGACCACCTTGCGGATGGCCAACCACGCTGCGCTTGCCGGTACGCGGTCTCCACTCTAGAACCTTTCTGCCCCAACGGCCGTCGGTTCTTCGAACTATGTGCCCTGCCCATTGCCACTTCAGTTTGCTTACCCTGTATGCTACGTCGGTGGCCTTGGTTCGTCTACGGATCTCCTCATTCCTGATTCGATCTCGTAGAGAAATACCGAGCATAGCCCTTTCCATAGCTCGCTGAGTAACTCTGAGCATCCTTAAGAGGCCCATAGTCAGAGATCACGTCTCGGCTCCGTAGATCATCACCGGTAATACGCACTGGTTGAAGACTTTCGTCCACAAGCACTGAGGTATGCTGGACGAGAAGACACTTCGCAGTTTCCCAAATGCTGCCCATCCGAGTTGGATCCGTCAATTGATCTCTTTCTCGAAGTTGGACCTGCCTAACTGGATTGTTTGTCCTAAATAGACGTATACAACTTCGAGGGCCGAGTTACCAACCAATACTGGGGTGGGCGCTACATGGACATTCGACATGATCTTCGTCTTATTCATGTTCATCTTAAGGCCCACCTGTTTGTTTGTCTGCAAACATTCTATCACTGTTAACTTGATGCCGAATCCTTGCCATTTCAAGAGCTTGAAGGCGTCTTCCATTGCGTTGGTGAAGAGCATCGGAGATATTACATCTCCTTGTCTCACACCTCTCTGCAACGGGATCGCCTCCGTAATCTGGTCTTGTACTCGGACCAACATACTGGCGTTGTTGTACACACTCCTCAGCACCCCGACATACCGACAGTCAATCCGGCATCGCTGGAACGACTGCAGTACTGCCCATTTCTCGACGGAATCAAAGGCCTTCTCATAGTCCACAAACGCTAAGCAAAGTGGCAGATTATACTCCTCGGTTTTCTGTATAACCTGCCGCAGTGTATGTATGTGATCTATGGTACTGAAGCCTTTTCGAAACCCGGCTTGTTTCAAGGCTGGAATTCATCAAACTTGCTTGAAAGACGATTTGTGATGACCCTGGAAAACAACTTGTAGACATGGCTTAGAAGCGAGATGGGTCTATAATTCTTGAGCAGCGTTTTATCACCTTTCTTGAAAAATAGCACACTTCCGTTCCATGCCTCCGGCGTGATGCTTTCGAGCAAAACGGTATTGAAGAGCTTCTGAAGGACCTTAAGTACCGGTGTTCCACCCGCTCTGAAGTGATTCCGTCATCACCCGGCGCTTTGTTGGTCTTGAGCTGTTTAAGGGCCATTCTAATCTCGTACAGGCTGATGTCCGGGATATCTTCAGTATAGTGTCGAGTAAGCTTGGCTCTCGGGTCTTTAGCCAAGATATGAGCAGGTTTGGCAGCCGAGGTATATAACTGACCATAGAACCTCTCGATCTCTCTTAACACCTCTGGCTTCGTCGACACTATACTGCCGTCTTCTGTCTTCAGCTTCGTCAGCTGGCTTTGCCCAATAGACAGGTCCCTTGCAAACACTTTAGAGCCCTTGTTCCGCTCTATCGTCTCTTTGATATGGTTCGTATTAAAGAGACGAATATCGTGCCGCAAGGACCGATGGATCCGTCTATGTATATCCTTGTAGTATTTTATGCAATCGTTATATTCCTGCAGCTTATAGATTACTCTTAGACAAAGTATTGTATGTAACATAGCTAAAAAAATATTGCAAAAATAGTTCGTTCTTTTTATGAAATTCATAATAGTTCTGTGCGGAATTGTATAATATAGGTATTATAGTTCAGTGACATATAATATAAACCATAGAGTATAGAATGCGAAAGTCTAATCGAGTCTCTTTTTAGTATGGTTCACGGAATTCTTATTCACAGTAGTTCACGAGAAGATTTTTTTTTAATAACCTGTTCTTTTTTAATCAACCATTTGTGTTAATATTTAAAAGCCTTTGTTGTACTGATAATATTATTTATCCGGAAAACGTACACGAAATCGAGACGTTCTATTGCGGTGGCAACTTTTACTTGCTCAGATTCCATAGTACTTAATTACAGTCAGCTCAAACTTTCTCACTGCTCACAGTGAACTTCCTAGAGCCGTTGATAGAACTGCACATAAGTATTCACCGACACCTCTTAATTAGCCCGTAAAATTTACAGGAGCCAATGCGCTTTAATTATACGTATGCTAATTGGTCTTCATTAAGACTTTCCCAACAATGTTGAAGGGAAAATACTGTTGTTCTCATTTGGTATAAAAGTATCGAGTATCGTTTGCTATATTTGGAACGAATAATTTTGGTATCTGGGTGGAACGTTGGATATTACAGTATTAAATTCTGCTACGCTTTTATAAAGTTACAAATGAAATAACTGTAAATTGAAAGTATTTTAAAAATAGGCGACTACTTAAACTTATCTCAATTGAAAGAAAATTAAATTGAATACCTGTATTGTATCTAAGGCTTTATCACGGCCGAACTGGTTTAAATCAATTTTAGTATAAGAATATGTGGACATCTGAGGATGCTAATAGGACTTTTTACCATATTAAGCTGGAGCAAAAATGAAGGTTATATTTTTTCCTTAATCCTGAATAAAGCTCAAATTTCAAGTTCATTCTGTGTTTTTGTGGGCCTGAACATGAAATTTAACACTTTTTATTATATCTTTAAAAAGACCAATATCTGACAGTTCTCATCTTGATTATTTCATCAAATAAACGTTATTTCATAAAAATATGAATGAGAAATCGTGCAACCAGTAATATTAGGATGAGTTTTATTGATAAAAATACTAACACTTAAACCGGTACGCAGTGATCACAGCGAAAGTGCGCCCGTTGACGTAAAATTTTGGTCTTGAATTAAAAATCGGAGTAAAGAAGGCGCCCGCAACTTTGTTTGCGGAGGTAAAAAAGTCATAACTCTTCTTTTTTTCTGCAACGTAGTCGGGTAAAAAAGTATCCTATAACCATTTGGAGCCAGCTAGCCAAGAACCCAGCTACCCGTGTACTAAAAATAGTTGAAATCTGTTTAGCCGATTAGGCCTGATGAAGCCACAACGACACATACAAACATACAAAAAATAAAAATCGCTTCAGTGATCTGCAAATAGTCCGTTACAATAGTTTTTTTTTTTCACTATCTTTATAATATTTAAATAAAACAATTTAACGGATTATATCGCCTATATTATCTCATTTGAGTTCCCGACGTTTCGAAAGGTTTTCAGCTTTCCGTGGTCGCGGGTGGACTGAGAAAAGATATATTTTCCTCTGTCAAAGTTAAAGTTTTATTCTGTTATATTGTTTTATTTAAATGAGTAATAATTGCAGAAACAGAAGAAAACTTTATAATAGTATAGATTTTGATAAATTCGGTACCTTATATAGAAAACTTCTGTGAAATATTACGCGCAAACGAGCGCAAACATTGACTGAAAAATAGGAAATATGACATTACTTATTCAACGCTACAAACGTTCATTTAAAGGACTCCGAGTGGAGTCATAAATTTAAACTTCAAAGAGCATAACAAGCCAAGCCTGTTGCAATGTAAATAAGCTTTCTTCAAAACTGAATTTTCAATTGAAGTCAGACTATTTCTGTCATACAATGGACAATATGAGACTGCATTTTATGCTTATTTATGCATCTTTTGTAGGTAATTGAACGACAGTATATTGACTACTGATTTGATGTTCATAGTAACAATACTGCTATAAAAATACAGGCTTAGAAATACATGTAGCAGAGAATAAAAATAGATAGATCATAACGAAGGTGAACAGACTAATTGACGCTTTATTTCAGGTTTTTTCCGATTAAATCAAAGAGAAGATTTTAAAATTAATATTACCACGTTTTTAATTACTATAATTTCATATATATAAAAAAAATATAAAGTTTTTCATTCTAAAAGAGCGTAGATCATAAATAAATGAACATTTATCAAAAGCCTAGGGATACAGCAAATATAACTGAATAAGATTCAATTAAATACGAAGGGTCCAAAACTATGTCAAAAGGCTAAGACATGCTAGAGTCGGTTGCTAAGTTTCGAATTAAACCATCTTAACATTCCTGAAATCCAAGTCCGTAAATAAATTTAAAGGATTACCTTAAGATGTTTGCAATCCTCACCTCTTGACTTAAAATGGCGACTTTACGAACTTTGAGAGAGATTTGTGGCAACCCCTTCGGTTACGAGCTCATAAATGTTGATTTTTAAAGGATTTCAGTGCTTTTTGCTTTTGTTTGTGTTTATAAAGTCAATTGTGCATAGCAGTGTGAATCACGCGTGTCTGGTGTCACCAGCTTGGGCATAAATCAGTCGAGCGTGGACACGTGCAGTGTCCTATTTCTTGGCTATACATCATTGCGATATTTTGGGTAAAATCTTCATGCTGATGATAAGTTTTGGTTGTTTTCTTTTAGTATACATTTGAGAGGTAATGGCAAACTGATACTCGAGAACAGAATAAAAGCAATGTGTAAAAACCGTCGTCCACTGTAATATTTTATTTTTAATTTATTTCTGAGTATACGCATGTTTTACTATTTTAGAATCAAGTGTGATAGTATTGGTTTTTAGTAGTTAACAGACATTTATTCATTTTCTGGTACTTTACTTTTGCAATTGAAGTTAAAAAAGTGTCAGGTAACCAAACTACCATTTTTTTTTCAATGTTGAACTAATAAAAATACAGCTTATCCGTTGAAATGTAAAATCCGACACCACACTACGACACTACACGAAATCAAAAGCAAACTTAAAAAATATAGAACACCGACGTGCACACTCGTAACGCTTATTCAAAGACATAATGGCGCTTATAAGTTTCAAATGGTCACGAAATGCTTAGTCATAAACATCTTACGGGTCCCCGTATTCACCGCTCGGACAAGTTACACACCACTTAAATATATTCATAATTCGCCGAGCCCGAATGCTTATATAGAAAACGAATAATAAGGAACACTCTTTGAAGTAACATTCAGTATAATTTAATACAGAATCCATGCTAATGAAACAGTCTCAAAAGACTTCATGCTAACTCTAAATGACAGTCCGTGCTCCACAAATAGTAAGAAGTTTGTTAGTTATTTCGGTTACAAAATAAGCATAGAAAGGGTTATGCACATTATTTTCGGAATTTATTTTTAACTCTTTTTCTTGTAATATAACTTTATGACATTTTCAATTAATTTGTAAGTTGGTGTGTTACTCTAAATCTTTTCATCTTTTTTTAACAACTGTATCTTTTGATTGCTTTGCGTTGACTTCGAAGTCACAGATTCAAGACACAATATTAGATATTAATTTCAGCTTCTTACACAGGCGTCCTGAGAAAACCCAGGACTCAGTGGGCAGGGTAACAATTAGACTAGCTGTTTCCCACTCTGTATTATATGCCAATGTTTTGAGCAACCAATGACCCAGCCCTACGATTCCCGGTGACATTTGCTAACTTTTGTAGCAGCCTATGATGGTCGCATTTATAGAACGACATACAAATTACCAGATATCAGAATTTTCATGACAAAGCTGTCGCGATCTAACTAGTCTAAGAATATTTTTTTAACGATATCGATACTAGTGATTGAAGATCCAGGGGCAGACTCAAAACCAGGTGGAAAAAATGTCTCTGCCGCGATGTGCTAAAAGACATGCTGCAAGATCTGCTAAAAGTATCAGGTATCTGAAATTCATGTCAAAAACAGAGCGAAGTGGGGAAGACGAGTTCGAAAAGCTGACTCCACTACCATATGGGATACTAGCTACGCAGAGAGAGAGAAATATACTTGTGAAATAGAAGAATGCTCCACCAAATTATTTATTAGTTTCATCGGTTTCGTCGACGTTCATGTTTGTGAAATTATCAGTAATTTTAATAAATTTCATCGAGAAATTAATGGTTATTTACTCCTGTCACAAAACAGATGTGATGTGTGTACTGACGTGGATATTGAAAAATAAATTGCACCTGTTTCTATACAATTTTATACAAAGCCACAACAGCCACTCATGCAAGAGTGTCTTATAAATATTTGTTTCCTTTGGTGCACCGTTTTTTCTTCTATTCACAAGTTGTATCAATATCAATAAAAATAATCTAACATTTAACTAGTAAGATTGCGACAGTTATATGTTTTGCAAAAATTCCGACCTCTGCAAATGACAGCGACTATCACTTTCTGATAAGAATGTGAGTGCAAGAGAGTTTTGACGTGATAGTGTCTTATAAATCGATGAACACCGGTTGCACGCACGAAAAACTGTCACGTACAGCTCATTGTCTCTCTCCATTCTCTCTTCCATGTTATCACGTAAAATTAAAATTAAATTAGTCCGTAAACCGACTTTACAGACAACCAATTATTTTTTTCGTACATGTCTTTTAAATGGATAGGTCTGGCTAGACCACCCGAGCAGTAATCGGATTCAGTGTGGGGAGCGCAAACCCACAAACGGGAATGCCATCCGCGGCCACTTGGAATTGGGGTGGGACGCAGTGTGCAAGGCAAAATTACTGCTGAGGTTATTCATCACGAGATAACCGCAACCATGTAGATTGTATATGTCATGTAACTTTATTTTGACTAAAATGTACTTGCGCCGAAGATAGCCCGGTTCTTAAAGATGGCCCACATTCATTTCATATAAAGTTTCAGTTTTATCAATGGTACTAACCGAACATGGGGCGCAAAAATTAAACTCATTCGAACTTCAAAAATACAAAATAATTGATAGTGGGCCATCTTGGGCGCAAGTACCTCGTATTTTATTTTAACAATTCTAAAGAGCATTTTAGAGAGGCTGGTACTTTATTTAATTAATATTTACCGATCCGAGCGAAGGAGGTACTTAATACGCTATAAATACATAATGGATTGTGTAATTAAATAAGAAATAATAAAATCCACATCACAATAATTTGTGTAAACAATTAATGTTTGACGGTAGTGTGCATTCAAACTCTAAACACGCTCGCGATGAAGGTTGTAAAAGTAATTATCCAATTATAAAGTTGTAAACATAAGATGTCTTTACATTGAAGGTATTTTCAAAAAAGTTATTGAATTAGGCGCCCTAAAAATTGAATTTGGCGCCCTCTGGAAATGTCGCCCGGGACAGGTGCCCCGAGGTGTGCCGCCCTTTAGACCCAGGGCTGAGGGTCAGTTGCAGGGTAAAGTGACGTCTTTGCCATACAGACATATATAAAGCTGCAGTTTCTCTGCAGTTGACTATACGTCTTTACCTCGCCGTCCTTGCCTTCCACTAAAAGTGCGTGAAAATAGTTTGATATCGGTAATAATACGGCTTGCCATTTCCAGTGCTTTAACGCTTTAATTCTACGGTTTATTTAGACGTACCTATTATTTCTAACACTTTAATTTCGCGTAAATTTTACCCAGAATGACGGAACAAGTTGACAACCCAATTACGACGAACTTGATAAGGTACGAATTGATCGCTTCAATTATCAAAGGATTTAGATTGTTCGCGGATAGAAATTATTAATTCTACCCTTATTCTCTGTATTACAAGCTGGGAAACTTATCGATAACAAATATTAAATTATTTTTAAATGTTTTTTCTGAATCTGTTTTTCAAAAATACGACATATATGAGTATAAAGCGAATATTGTGACTTAAAAAGGGTATGTTGTGATGGTGTTTGGTCATGATCAGCGGATGAGTGAAAGGCGATTAATGAAAAGAACATAATATATGAAGCGAATGTGACCAAAAATATTCAAAGAGGAAGGCCTTTTTAGGGCATTCCTAGACCAAATATAGGACGTTTTAAATAAGGGTCAGGTCAGGATACTCTTAACCGACGAGCATATTCTAGAACATATTGCATGTCAATGGAATAAATAAGATTTGATTTTGACGGGTAAGTAATACGAGATTTAGGAACTTATCATATAACAGTCAAAATATATACGGTTACTTTGTATAAGATTGTTTAGTATAATGTTCACTGGATATAATTAACGGAAGATATAATGTCAAAATATCTACTTTCGTAAAGTATAACGTTATTTTGATATAATACCAATTGATATAACGTTTAAAGCGTGTAATATTCATAACACCTAATGCAGAATAATACATTAACTCGATATTGTCTGCCGCGGCTCGCTCGCTTCGCTCGTTTGTAAGGGTCGCAGTTCAACCTAACACTCCTCCTCGCTTTGCTCATCGTCGTACCTAACCTAACCCAAGTCGGACCTGTTATACGTTATGTATGTTATACGAACTAGAATTAGTTAATTTGAGTGTTTTATAAAAAAACATGATATAAAGTGAGTATTATGTAAATTGACCGAAATTCCTTATAAAAGTATTGATTTTGTTGTTATAGCTAACGTTTATTATATCTAGTGAACGTTATTAATATGAAATTATATATAGTGTTGTTATATCTCGTGACACGTAACTTCAGTATGATATATATGGATGAGTAAAATTATGTTTACTGATTTTCCTTTTTTAATGGAGCAACATTTTTGCCTTTTTTGGTCGTTTTTGTAGAAATAAAATGTTAAGGGGACGGACAGTTTGGAAACGAAGAATGGGTGGACAAAACCGCGTTTAATTAATTTTTTGTTACATAAAGTACAATAAGTGCAATTTGTATATTCTTTGATAGTACCTGTTTAGTTACATCTTAAGGTGCGTCCACACTTGTATCATTTGCTCGTATCCGATCACCGTGCCGTGGCATGACTACGTATCGCGCTGCTTGGACGCTCACTGTCGGCGCGCCGATCATGCCGCACTCTTCCGATGTAAGTGTGTGATACGCGTAGCAAATGGATTTCGAGCGATCGGATCGGCGCAACGTCCAAACGCGTGATAATGACACGCGATCATGCCACGCGACGATGATCTGATACGGGCAAATGATACAAATGTGGACGCACCTTTATACTGATTATTACTATTTTACCCTACAGAACCTGAAACTTGTTAGAATGTTGCTATAGATATATTCATGACTAGAAGACGCCCGCAACTTCATTCGCGGAGGAGAAAAAGTCATAACCCCTCTTTTTTTCTATAGCATAGTCAGGTAAAAAGTTTCCTATAATCATTTGGAGATACCCAGCTACCCGTATACCAAAAATAATTGAAATTCGTTTAGCCGATTTAGTGTGATGAAGCCACAACGACACATACAAACATTTTATTTTTACAACTTTATAATAGTATAGATATTACAAAACTAACTATTCAAATTCAAGTCAATGTCAAAATGTTCTTTATTTAGGCCTAGCTACAAGCACTTGTGAATTGTTAGTTACATCAAGATTTTAGAGAATTTAGTGTAATTCGTTTTTTATAAATATAGTGTTATTTTTTTTTATAAATGAAATAAGAATGAAAAAATACGAGAAAGGATTGTCAAGACAATGCAGAAGTTTGTATAATAAAATACCAAGTGTCATTATGTAAAAAATAAAATAAAAAAATATCAGTACCTTAATAGGTTCTTGTTATAATTATTAATTGTACATATCATGATTGCTTTTATTTTAATTAATCCCACGAGTCTTTATTACTCATGTAGTCTTGTGTGCTATCATAAGCATATATATTCCTTACCGGCATTAATTCTGAGCTCACATTTAATGCAAATCGCGAATAAAATTGCTGAAATAATCTTGTATATTTACAAGACAGGCGACGCTAGCTGTTTTCGACGTATCAGAGATATTAATGCGTTGTCTTCAGTAGAAAAACGTAATAAGTATGAATCAAGGACATATAGAGTTAATATGTTCTTGCTTTGAATGGTAATTTTCGTTGTTCATTTTGTTTGATAGTAGTCGTTGATTTGTAGGCACAGCTGTTCTTCTTTATGAGTATGCTTGGGATTATTCTGACGTTGTACCATTTTAAACAGCGATGTCTCACATTAAATTGTCTGACTTTAGTATGAAGATGCATTTCATTTCGTTGATTTAAGACGTTGGTAGATTTAGTTTTGGCTGCAGAATTAATTATCGCTCCCATACTGCAACAGCATGACGGACATGCTCAGTGTAGGGTTCCGCAGCCATTTATTACAAAGAAATGAACTACATATAGACCGGTTTGGCTCAGCGGGAGTATCGTTGCCTGCGAAGCTGAGGTCCTGGGTTCAAATCCTGGTAAGGGTAAATATTTGTGTGATTAGCATAAATATTTGTTCCTGAGTCTTGGATGTTTTCTATGTATATAAGTAATATATCTTTTAAATATATCGTCGTCTAGTAGCCATAACACAAGCCTTATTGAGCTTACCATGGGGCTAGTTCAATTTGTGTAAAATTGTCCCGTATTATTTATTATTTAGTTATATAATATTTATTTATATAGACGAAAACAATACGATGCACTAGCAAAAGTATTTTCATTGCTCTTACGTCTTTTTGTTGAGAAGCGTAGTTTTTCGGCAATTACTATATCCGATCAATAGAAAACAATATTCATGGAAATGAAAATTGATGAAATTATTTTTTTATATTTAAAATTACTGTCGAAATATTTACTTTGATGTTTGCTGAACATTTTTTCAGCTCATGTTATATGCATAGAGTGATATGTGATAGAAAAAAATATTTTTGTTAGTTACCTACCATACTTATTATTTTAAACCGATTTTATCGCGTATATTATCTCATTTGAATTCCCGACGTTTCAGAAATGAGTGATAATCGCGTATTCAAAATAGAATATTATATACCTATTTTATTATATTAAAAAAATATGTAGCAGACTTGAAAGTCTGTTAAAAAACATTCGAAAAGCAATAAATCATGCGCCGGAGTGGTGCTGCGCCAGATTAGATTGCATCGCTAATAGCACGCTCTAATTGAGGGATATTAATAAAAACCGGCCAAGTGCGAGTCGGGGTCGTACACAAAATGTTCCGTACTATCGTAAGCATAAACAGATACAAGAAACTTTTAATTATTTTCTGTCTTAAACTTTTAAGTTTATTTCATTTTAGTTTATGACTCTCACTTTTATATTTCTAAGCGTTTTGAATGTGAGTAAACACCATGAATACCTTGTGGTTGATACAGCGGCTATAGTAATTACACACTATGTAAAATTTCAGGTGTCTGTAAATCATGTACTATTATTATAATCAAAGTTAAATAAACCCATTAAAAAAATAGGCACCTTGCTATTATTTTGTTATTTTTCATTGTACTTAATCTTTATAATATTAAATATGTCACACTTCTGTATGCTTTTCAGCTTTCCATGGAGTCCACCCGTGGCCATGGAAAACTGAAAAGCTTCCGAAACGTCGGGAACTAAAATGAGATAATATACGCGATATAATCCATTTAATTCTTTTATTTCAATGACATTCATAATTTGTTATTTATAATTATTACTTTAAATTTATAATGTAACAATTGTAATCGCAGTCGACTTGTAAAATGTATCCTTTTGTCAATAAATTATCTGTATCTGTATCTGTGTCTGTATCTCCTTCACTTCTTAGTCAGCCATGACTTTAACCTTCCCCTGTATCTACTCAAAGTACTTTTCGGTCTTCCCCTGTCTCGCTTTCCCTCAATATTTCCTTCTCTGATGTTGTTGAGAAAAAATCATGCAGCGATTGTCTTATCAAAATCCCTCATCTGTTGCCTATTATTATTGTTATATCACATAATACAATAAAAAAAACATTAACGACACATATGAGAAGATAATAGCATGTCCTTTATAATTAATAAAGTCATGCGTCTAATTGCATCTAAGGGTGCAATCTACATTATCGACGGCGCGCCGATGCATCGCACAATTTGGTATGGAAATGCTGTAAGACCCCAATGTGTACGATTCAAAATACTTAACCCTTACAAACGGACCGACAGCGAAATATTACTAGTATGGCCCCGTGAACATTATTTGACGAACGGAACTCTAAACACACTTTATTTATATACGTACATTTTGACCGCAACGTTTTACTATAAAAGGGTCAATACTAATTTAATTTATTATAATTTGCCTTATTTATGTGTTAAATTTGCATAAAGATTTAGTTGTAACCGCTTTAGTATACCACTAATTGATCATAATCATCAAAAATACCGCTGTAATAAATTATAAATTCATGCATGTTGCTCAAATCTAAAAGCAATCAAAATTTGATCAAGTCTCAAGTAACTAATCAAGTTTACTTTTATTAACGGTTTCCAATCCATGAAAACTAATTAAATACTGCTTTAAACAGTCTTAAGTACTGAAGCAAAAGGTGATACTCTTCAATATCCAATAACAATAAATCAGACATTTACAGACATTGAGGCACTTAATACACCTAAAGCAATACAAAAGGAATAAGGCGATAGTAGCCAATTAAGAATTGGTAATGTTAATAGTCATTAGGATGTAGTTCGATTGAGAACAATAGTCCTTTTGTTACACGATAGGCGCGAGCTTAAGTCTATTAGTTGGTACATTCCCAAAGTTTACAAACTTTTTGAATAGATCCACGAGATGATTGCTGCAAATGAAGCTCGTATAGACTTTGGGAATGGAAACGAGCAATGAACTCATATCTTTTGTTACAGGAACGTTATGGGTCAAATGTCCCATAGCTTCAACACAAACTCATATTATATACGAAAGTTAACTGTCTGTCTTATCATTTTCGTGCCCTTATCCCTTTAATTAAGGGTCGGCGCAACATGTTTTTTCCCGTCATACATTCCTATCACCCGTCATCTCCTTGCTTAACCCCTTGTATGCAATGTCAAAAATTAGGCAGTCAAATTGAAACTATGTGCTAAATGCTCTGCACTGATCAGTGCCTTAGCATACCAGGTGAATTCTATTTAATTCACGTCATCTGTCGCATTACCCATCCATCCTTTCGTGGGTCTTCCTTTTCTTCTACAACCTTACACACTTATACTCAACGATTGTCTCATCATGTGGCTCTCGTCTCTTTGCATCACGTGCCCGTACCACGCTAGTAGTTTAGCTTGCACCTTATCTGCGATAGGTACTAGTTTCAGACCTCTTCGTATAGTCAATACTTATTCTGTCCATTCTCATCGCACCACATATCAATTGTAACATTTTCATGTCTGCAACATACATTCTAATTTAATCAGTGTTGAGCTATAATCACCACATATCAATTGTAACATTTTCATGTCTGCAACATACATTCTAATTTAATCAGTGTTGAGCTATAATATAAAAACGAGCCTTTACATCTGAACACTTTGATCAAAACTACTTCGATTGGTTTCGGAAGTATATTACTTCTGCGACATGCTGCGATTTCGTCCATCGTGAGCTTATTCAGTTTTTAGGAACATCATGGTCAATGCCGCCATCGCTCTGTACAAGTGAACAAAGGTACCTGAAGTCGGAACAGACTGGCAGGGTCATTACAGTTATAGCGGCAATGTATACCAGCAAAACTACAACAACTCATTAGTGAGAATTCATCAAGTCGTTTAGGCCGCAGAGCGTGCCATACATACGCACATAACGTAACCCGCCTTGTAATGCAGATTTGTAAAAAGTCTCAGCAGAATGATGAAAAAAAACGTCGCTTATCTTACTTAGTTAAAGCACCATAACCTTAAAATTATACAGCTTTACAAACTGATAGTGGATAAGCCTCAGAAATATTGTATTTTTAAGGAGCCTTACCTTATCTCGGGAATTAACCGGAAAACGGAGAGTATTCGATTTTCGAAGCGAAATTGCCTGAAGTGCTAACGAGATTAGTCCTTCCAAGATGTCGGGACCACTTCCATTAGAGTATTCAATGGTGGATTTAGTCATATGTATTTGGAATAGGTTTATTTTGCTACCTATACTGTATGTTGTAGAAAGTACTCGCAAAGGCTCTGCGCTTGGTTTTATAATATAATAATCCATTTATTTTCAAATAAAATATCAAAATAATTGTTAGTTAAATTGTTTTAAAACAATGCCAGTAAAAATTAAATGTAAACTACTTGACGTTAAACATGGGTGCTCGGTCCTCCATGTGTACCGCATTCCAGTATTTATTCGTTAAACCTTATTATGAAAGTATGAAAACCGAATAGATATATGATGACAATAAAATACGCTAAAATAGTCACTTCAGTTTGCTTACCCTGTTTGCTATGTTGGTGACCTTGCTTCGTCTACGAATCTCCTAATTTCTGATTCTATCTCGTAGAAAGTAGAATGAATACATTTATATTTATCTCCGGGAACGCATTTGCTTAATCTTGTTAAAGTTATTTATTCAACATCGTTTTGATTTGTTTTCATTAGTGTAATATGTAAAACTTTTGGCAATTTAACAACATACACATTTACACAAGTGGCGTGCATTGACAATTTCGAACTGGAACTTACCAAGTTTTTACAAACAATGCAGTCTCTGAAATGGCACTTCAGAGAAACGCTCGCCTAGATAGGTAACACAGTAAACTTTTATAAGACAGTAGTTTTCATATAAAATATTTTCTGAAGTTGAAATCTATCAATTCAATCTTGCTTTGATTGACATATCTGCTGCATATATATTCGCTTTATTATATATACAGTCGTATATATAATAAAGCGAAGAAGACATAATTCAACACTCTTGGGCCTCAAGATACAGGCTCAGCCTAGTTTGTGGTCCGCCCGGTATATAGTAATATATTCTTGTGTGTTGTTAAAGCAAATAAACTATTATGATTTGATTTGACCGTCACAAAGTAGTGTTTTTGTGATATAGAAAATTGTTCCAAATACCTATATTCACTCCACGGGAACATATATTATCAATAAATTGCTTTTGAACCACTTCAAAAAATGAGAAAGTTCTCAGTTCGGATGATTTTGTGTTTCTTTAATGATACTTATACGTTCACTGATTTAAAAATGTGTCATTTTAATTATTAATGATTTCTCTACAATATTATTTTTGAGAAGAAATTTATCTAATCAGAGTATGGTTTAAAAAAAAGGAATATTGAGTAACATTAACACAAAAAGCAGGTGTTTTAAATTACACAAAAACACATGAAACAATTAAGTCAAAGGGGCATTCCTCAGAAAGTGTTCCCAATGTTTGAATAGTTCTTAGAAATATTGTAACATTGGTGCCATTTTTTCATTGGTGATGCTAGAAAGCCAATTCTTGACATGATAGTTTTACAATTACTAGTGTACTCTAGAGCTTTTTTTTCATAATGGTGCCATAGCACTTTATTTCATTTCTATTCATTATATATGTAGGATAAATTTGACTGTCTGATACTCCTACTGTAAAAACAACACCCAAACTACAAGTCTGCGTGCATGTGTGCATAGGTAGAGAAATATACTTACGTTTACCATCGTGCAAACCCGTGGTAAAAAAATAGTGTCAAGTATTTTTAAACGGATGGCTTATGTAAAATGAGGACTTATTTGTACTGGAAACGTCGGGAACTCAAATGAGATTAATATACGCGATATAATCCGTTAAATTGTTTTATTTAAATGAGTAATCATCGCGGAAACAGAAGAAAATATTAAATTATTGTGTTACCGCGACAATATGTGTGCTACCTAGGTACGGTATTACGTAAGTACGGGCAAAGTTTGGAGGCGTTACGGTCGCGTATTTACTCGGTGCCGTAGTCGGCGAGTGAAAACATCTGGCTTCCGGTACATTCCGCCGCCTTTGTTATCTGTGCTGCCATTTTGAACAGCTAATAACGATCTGAAACCTTTTCAGTTTATTGAACTGTACAAGTTGAAATTTTATACAAGCGAGTAAATCCGTGTAATACAGTCGTAAAATCTAATAAAGTAAGATATTTTACTTTTTACAAGCTTTTATTTACTTGCAATGTAACTTGCAACTATGTATGTTCTGGTGGAATCTTGCAAGTTAAATTTGACCTACTTCCCGGTATCCGATTGAGCTAAAATTTGGCATACCCACTTATGTAAATTCGGTGACAATGTAATATTATCATTATACCATCGAGCTGATCTGATGATGGAGCAAAAAGGTGGTCATAGGAAATCTGTAATAAAATAATGCAGTCCCACCAAGTTTGGGTTCTTTAGAATCATCTCGGTGAGTAGTTGATGAATGTTCAAATAAAAGTACACTCGGCAGAAAAGGCTTGTCGCAAAAAAATATTTTTTGACAGAAAATTATATATTATATATAAAATTCACGATCTATAACTTCAATATTATTTTATTCATAAACGGGAAGGGGTCCACAATTTCGTTCGCGGAGGATAAAGAAGTCATAACCCTCCTTCACCTAAACAGGTAATAGGGTCCTGCGCGTTGATACTCTTTGGTTACGGAACCCTAAAACCAAATTATTTCATGCATAAGCTGGCATGAAATTTAAGCTGAACTCATTTGAGTATCTACATAATACCCAACAATGTTTAGCGATATGAAAACTATTACCAGAACCTAATAATTGTAATCTAAAAGTAACGCATTATAAATTATGCATAAAACATGACCAATTGCTTGTTGGTATTTTAATTACTTTGATGTTGCGTATTTTCCTGCGGTTTCGCTATCTTAAACGTTTACTCAATGCAAGTTTTCCTTTACGAACTTCAAGCCAGGGACTGCATAATCAATCAGAAAATAAAGGTAGCGTTATAAAACGGTTTCATACCGTTTCGATTCGGTTAGGTTTCGAAAGTACTTTTTCGGAAGCGTAATATAACTGTACCGTAATTTTAACCGTTTTCATAAAAGTACAGGCTGGTTCCCTGCACACCTTTGCCGGCTTCATCGCCGTCGTAAGTAACTACTTACTCGTACATCTTAAAAGTTACAATATATTTTTATCGAAATAATACCGGTTGACTACCGTTTTAATAAAGCTTTAAGCACTACGAAAAATTGCGATGTCGTCATTTTATACTGGTATACTTCTATTGTGATATAGATACAAGACAAAGCGCAAAGGAAAATAATGCTTTCGCACGTAGTCACACCAGGACTCGAACCCGGTACCTCTCGATTAAGCGTCGAGCGTGTCACGCCTCCATCAGCGGGTACTATGCCATCCGCCACGAATTTATCCAACCGCTGTGACCCCTGTACGTAGATTATAATACAAATCTTAAAGGTATTATAACCTTGGGAGCACCTAAAGTATACTTCGACCATTATAACGAAACGGTATTCACATCCATACCGTTTATACCGGTAATCGGTCCCAGCTTTAAGCCTTTATTTATTTATCAGCATTAAAGTAATTGGCGAAATGTTTCTATTGAATTCGTGTTTAGTTTTAAGACAGAACAGTAAGGCTTGACAGTGCACGTTTGTCGATAAATACTAGTTGAGCCCAACTAAAATTCCTTAAAAGCTAATATTTCACACTAACGCTAGAAACAAGACACGCACAAGCAAATATTTGGGTCGATTCCGTATCTCTATACATATATCACTTAGTGTGTTAACCTAGAATTTCTGCCTTAGCAGAGCCTTAATATGTGAAGATTTATCTCAAACCTCATGTTGATGTATTAAGAAAGTTATTTAATAGACATACTCCAGACGTACTTTATTTTTCCAACAACCCCTATACGTACTCAATATTCTCAAGACATTATTATGGATTAGTATTTGTGTTGAATTTACATATATTTTTCTATACTGAACCTGTTTCTTTTTGGCAGATTAGACTTGACGTTATTTTCAAATTTGAATTTTCGATGTTTCTTGTCAGATGGTTATTTTATTTAATTAACGTGTAGTCTCCACATTTACATTAAGACTAACATTAACGCAGGTGGAGCAGTAGCATTACAAGACTTAGCTGGGGACATTGGTAGTTGCTATCAGCTATAGCATTCCCAAAATGTGCGCTGGCTCACTCGTCGCTACTATAATATGATCCATACGTATAAACTATTCATTTTCATAGGTCTTGCCCTTGGCTTCGTCCTCTTGAGTCAGTTTTCACATGCTGCTTAACGATTTAATATATTTTGACCTGCGATCTGGAACATTTACCATCACTTCACGTGTCTAGCACATCTGTTAGGCACGAACTGATGGCGGTCGAGTTCGAAATTTAAGAATGACACCGCAGAAGATAAATGTCCGGAGACGCGTATAAAGCGACAACTTTATTTCGATCGCAAAAAGCTGGCATTTCAGAAAGGTCAGGTAATTGAATGGAGTTTAAGATTAATTCGTGCGTGAGGCAAGTCATTAAGCTCTTGTGCAAAACGCGTGTCCACGCTGACAGATTAAATGCGAGACTGAATGATTTGCGGCTCTGTGAGCAGTGAATAATTATTGTACATAATTAGTAAAAAAATTTGATTTGCTATGGAAGTTAAATTATCCAGTTTTACGTTTTATTTTAATCTCCTTTCCCTCTCCTTTACCTTTTCACTAAGCCTGAAATATACTTGCAATATTTAAAATTTTAATTAAACATGATGCATGAAAATCACGTTGTAATATTCCACGCGTTGGTATACTTCATTTGTTTTTTATATCTTTAATGTATATATTATACATAGTCTCTTAAATGGTCGGTTATCAGCAATTTTCATACATCTTTATTGATTGGAAAAATTACATTTACATATCATACTAAAATCCTTGAACTTACTTAAGAAACTAACAAAATATAGACTACCTACATAAACAAGTAAGGTACTTATTATGGTTAATTTTGTTACTAAAACTTAAATAATGTACGTAAAACTAATGTGCCTTAATGAAATATATTTATTTACGTCATTTCACTCGAAAACTTCCTTATCAGTAGTGTTAAGAGTAAATTCTTACCTGAAACAAAAATATATACTATTAAAAATAATATTACTAGCGATCATTTTGAACGACCGTCGTTATAATACTCGTCAATAACTATTGATTAATAGCTACGAGTAGATCTGATGGTGGCTACCGGTGTTATACTATAAAGACAGTCTAAATGAGGCTTTACGTGAATTAACATAACACTCATAATTTTAATACAAGTACATATTTTATTTTATGGTGCATCGCAACATCTGTCAAGCATTTTAGGGAAGAACCAAACTAAAGATGACAAAAATGCTGTGTATTGCGAAGGAGAAAAAGCCTTCTTATATATGTACTTTAGTGTGGTCAGATAAATACTATTAAGTATATAACTATCTTGGTTTCCATACTATCCCTGTATCAATAATTACTAAAATCTTTCCAGCCGTTTTGGCGTGATGAAAACACAAGGATATTCCGACCAATAGCCAGCACTATGGTGTGCACCATCCTTTTCTTTATTATCTGTAGTACAAATATATAGGTGAAAAACTTAAGTAAGTCACCTGCTGTAGGAATGTAGTAGTGTACAAAATGTATATGGAACTTATGTCAGTTTTCTAATATGGAACGTCAAATTATATATATACGGATACGCTACAGGTACAATTTCTCGTTTATAAAAACTACTAGAAGGGACAAGGCAACAACCAACATCGTTCGCGAAGGAGGCTAAGTCATTATCCCTATTTTTTTCTTCAGCGTAGTCGGTTTAAAAGTATCCTATAACTATATGTGGATACCAAGCTAGCCGTGTACCAAAAATAGTTGAAATCCGTTTAGCCCATTTGCCGTGATGCAGCCTCAACGACACATACAAATATACAAAAAATAAAAATAAAAAATCGATTTAGTGACCTTCAAATAATGTACACCCATTTAATTGTTACAACTTTAAAATAGTATTATGTTTTCATGTCGTCGTTAAAGCGCTTAGCAAATACCTCAAGTAATCTGCGGCTGTGCTATTAAGTATAGGTGCAATTCACTTGAAACGAATCAGCAAATACAATTAATCAAGCGATTGTAAGATTACTTGTGAGAATCGCGGTGTAACTGTACTATTATTATGAGAAACATGATGAAATGTTGCAGGCATCAATGTCACAACAACCTAACACCTAAACTAAAATCTTAATCACATCAGTGTTTGTTTATTCAAGTCAAGTTAAATAATATCGAAAATATAGAATAACCAACTCTTTTTTGATTGCTCTTTGCTGATTACAAGTTACAAATTGAATTTATTTCACTTTACAATTGACATATAAGGTTTCACAATCAATCGGAAAAAATGAGCCACACAAAACCACCCCAATTGCGGTAATTTTGCGATAGTCTTGTTTCGACCATTGACACTACCAGTTGTCAACGATGAAAGAAAAAATGTTAATAATTGCATAAATTACGATTACGTAACTAGAAAAACGGATGGAATATATTTTTTTTATTCATATACATGTGTTTTATATATTTAGCTTAGTGTTTTATATATTTTGTACATAGTGTTAGTTTGTATATCTTCCTTATATCTTCACTCACTTGCTCAAAGGTTAACTGGAAGATATCTCTATAAGGGATAAGTTCGCCTTTGTGCTTATATCTTTTAAGTTGATTGCATTTGTAACTATTTACTATGTACAATAAAGTGTTTCCATACATACATATTTTTTACGATAGATCTATTGATTGATTAACAAATACTACGTGCAGAAGTCGTACTTCTTAGATTTGAATATCGTAAGAATATTAGTTATTTTTAGTATGAAGTAATAACCTACGTTGATGCCTAAGCGAAATACGCATTATGTTATTAGCGTATTTAATACGGCTCATTCTTGAACGGCTGGTAATGTCGGACCATCGGACCATCTATATTGGCACTTTTGTTCAGGTTTGTGTATCCAGTATATCAATGCTCTTTATATTCCATCTGGTCAAAACACTTTGTTTTCGGGTTAGTCTTCGCAGATTATCACGACTTACAAGACTTAGTGAGTAACAAGCATAATATTTATTTGTATATTTCATATCTGTACGCAAATAAGTCCCGTTTGTTGTGGAAGGTATATAATGTGTACAAATCGTATAAGATTAATAAGTTAATTAGTATTTTGTCTTCGCTGGCTTGAATCGAGTTGCGTTACGCAAACACAGTAACGAATCTCTATAAATCCTTACACATATTATAAATGCGAAAACGAGTGTCCGTTTAGTTTATTTTACTCTTATACGGCGACATAAAAGATGTGAAATGTTGAAAGGCTACATTTATTTTTTATGAAATTGAACTGTTCCGATAAAATAAATTAAATGTTATTACTCTAACAAAACCCGCGGAAAAAGAAGAACTTACTTTTAATACATTTATGAACTCAATACATTTTAAAATTGTACGTAAAACTAGTAAACAGAATAAATCTGCACATCAAAACATATATAGCAATTTCATGATCAAAGAGAAATATAATGGGGGTCTCTGAACCTTATCCTTTATACGAAATTCCAAACAACACGGTCTACTTACGCAGATAAGATAAACCGAACTCTTTACCTACTTATCTCGTGTAAGTAGTATTTAAAAGCACTAGAAAAAGTGATTCCTCTTACGACCACTTATCTGTACTAGTGAGTTCTCTTCACGGTATTAAGTTATTTAGTAGTTTGGAGTACCTATTAGAGAGATTAGGTTTGGCATCTATGGAATTCTTTTGTAAGATTTACTTGAGGTCGTAAAACGTATGATATTGCGATACGACAGGCGTGAAATTGATGTCTAATTTGACAAAATTATTTATCAACCGTGAATAATACGAAAACGATATAAAACAAGGATTACCCATGTAATTTGAATCGGCGTCCCAATTTTGACAGATTTCTTTGAATCACGTTAGGTTTTTTAAATGACAGTTTGTACCCCAATTGGATTACGCTTAAGTCAGTTTCACACTTTGCTTTACATGGGATTTGACAGTTTAAAGCAAAACAATCTAAAGGCGATGTGTAAGAGGAATCGTGTGCGATCAAATATCTAACAAATTGCTAGTTTAGCGTAATACGTAAGTGATGTCACTGTTTATTATAATTATATTTTAAGTGATATTACTATTTTCCATACAACCCATTTGTCGTAGCGTGTCAAATTGAGAAACTTAAGTTCGGATAAAATTATGAATGAAATTGTAATTTCTAGAACTTATTATTGATCATTGAATCGAGCTAGACATTATTTATTATGATAATCATGAACCACGAAAACCGTGGGCGAGGTGTGGGAAGACAATTTATTATAGTTATTAGATTGTACTTAAGTATTTGTTAACTGTCTTTCGTTAAAGTACTCATCTATTCAAGAACTTGGAATCCTAAACTTATGACGGTAAAATTGAAATTGTTTGGCCTCCTTCATTTTACTTTATACGATCGCCGACAAGAAGTATTTATCAAAATTATTCATTGTATAGATTCAGACATAAAATGTGTAGTCATCATAAAACGATTATCCAAAAGCAAACCAATTTTTAACCTGCTGTATTCATTTGTTTATGTCCTCATAAAACTTTGCAATTGTATTGGTATAAAATGATTTGATGTTCACGATTTGTACCAAAGTAATTAGTTAGTAACTTTACGTTCGATTCACGTTTGACTCAGTTGGTTGCACAGCGGCCTATGAAGCTGGTGGTCTTGGGCTCAAAACCCGGTCTGGGCAAGTGTTTGTGTGATGAGCACGAATGTTTGTTTCTGAGACTGGGATAATTTGTATGTATTTATGTAAAATAATTTGTATTTCCATGGGGGATAGAGACGAAACAAAACTACTGCGATTTAAATTAAAAGTCTTATAATAAAAATTACAGCGATTTAACAAAACACGTCATTCCTTTCCAGATCTTTGAGATCTCAAAAACTTAACCCCCTCTCACCAACCGTTGTCCTTATTCATCCGTTCATTCTACATTCGTCTCTTTCAATAATTTCGCTATTTTTTTTGGACTAGGTCTTGTATAAACTGGTACTTTAGTTAAGGTCATAAATACACCGGTACTTAGTGCTAAAACTTTGTAACGTAACCTGTAGTAGGTAAAACATATTATTATTATGTAATAAAATGATGCAAGGAATATATATGTTTTAATTAGACGTTTTTCGTTGAATAGAAATTGCAAGTATGTAGGGTTTTAATTTCCGGGCGTTTAAGGGTCGTTTTCAATTTTTTTTACATGGTAAAGGGCTTTAATTAAAACAAAACTTAATTGATATTTCCCTTGTGTAACGAGTTACCATATATTTTATGTGACTAACTTTCATTACACAAAGGAAGCGATCATAATTTTGTTTTCATAAAGCCTTAGTTTTATTTTAAATGACCCTTAAAGCGGCCCGAACTGGTTCGTGTAATACTTGCCCTGGCCGATGTGTCGCAGTTTTGCGTTGTGAGTTTGTGACACACTACCGAGTGTCTCGATTCACAAGTTGCATCTACCTTATACCGGTTATGGGATATGGAGCCGGAACGTGGACACTGACGTTGCGATTGGTACACTAACTTAAGGTCGCTCAGCGATGGAGAGGCCTATGCTCGGGGTTTATCTGAAAGATCGGATCTGAAATGAGGAGGTGATCCGACAGAGAACTAAAGATATCGATGTAGACTGAAGCGGCAGTGGTCACATCTGTCGGAGAGTGGAGTGGAGACTGCGTCCTGTGCAAATGTAGTATAGAAAGCCTTCTAGCTTGGTTGGACGACCACATAAGAATAGTGGCTAGCAGAAGTTGGAAATAAGAAACTCTAGACCGAATTCAGTGGCAGTCCTATGACCAGTAGTGAGACTAATGATGAAACAACCAATTTAAAAAAATAACTCTTTTCATGAGCAAAGATTTCTAAAATGCAAAAGCCTATTAAAACTGAATAACCGATTTGAAAATCACATCTACCTATTAACCTTATATGGGAGTCGTCGTGAGCGGTTATGAGATAGTGATCTATCGACAACGGCTTTCACTGCCATTATAAAATAATGACATTTTGTATAAACTAGTCTCTTGTTACGATTAAATGCATGCAGGCGTGTCTGTTCTCTACCAAACCGAGCCAAGAGCTGGCTCCGATTTTCCGGAATGTGCCTGTAAATTTGACTGGCAGCCTTAAGCTTCTTGTTGTTCAGTTGACTGCCAACCTCAACTTCGGCTAATATATCAAGTCCAAACTAATACTGCAGCCAAAAACTCAGAATCCTCTCCAAGGTTAGGTGGCATATCAATCCAGGGCAACTTCTAATGCTTTACCAAGCACAAGTCTGAACTTTTCTTTGAACATCAATCAACTACTTACTGAGACGATTCTTAAAACCCCGAACTCAGTAGATTTGCGTGATTTTAGTACAGAGTTCATCTGGTGTTATGAACACCATCCTGCTCTACCATCAGATCAGCTTGATGGTAACAATAGGGTAGTTTTCTGGGTAAAAAATATATTATTCTAAGTAGTCCGTTCGTCAGTAAGATTATCAAAAAATATTGAGCACATATTTTTTTCTTTTGTGTATCAAGTAAACAAAAAAATAAAACCGACTCCAAAAACACTAAAAAATTAAAATAACGCCATAATTAAGTTTCTTCAAATTACTTACAAGTAACCGTTTGTATACTCAATCTATACAGTATATAAAATTAATCTTATTTTGGCGTCGGTGCCGTATAAAGAATGGGTAAAATATTGAAAATTGACGATTTTAGTAAGTTGTGACACGATGGCACCGACTCCAAAATAACATTAATTGTATATACTGTATAGATTGAGTATACAAACGGGTACTTGTAAGTAATTTGAAGAAACTGAATTATGGCGTTATTTTTCACTTTTTATTTTTTTTGGAGTCGGTTTTATTTTTTTGTTTAAAAGTTTATTTATTTTACACTTTTTAGTTAATCGTTACTTAAAAGTGTATCTCGTGACGATTCGAACAAGCCCAAACACGGCTAGGATACATTATTTTATTACATAGATGTGGTGCCTACCTTCCGGCTCTATCATCAAATCAATTCGATGGTACCATTCTCATCAGGAACATATAAATTTGTGACTATGAAGTTGCTTAGCTAAATTAATCAAGATAATTTGTCGCCACCCGTAAATCATTTATCATTGAGGAGTTCCGATGGCATTCTGTGTTCTTCTGCATCAGTTCCACTTCACCAATTTACACTTTCTGAATGCAAATGCTTATTATCTTTCTTATAATACCAAAATCGCTATATGTATGCCTACAATATTTGAGGAGTTCCTTCAATTCCTCATGGATTCCATCATCAAATCTTCACCAAAATTAAATGGGACCAACTAGAAAGTACTTTCTTTAAAACCAAAAAAAAAACTTTGAAATCGGTCAAATAGTCTTTGAGTAATCGGTGAACATCCATAAAAAAAAAACATTCCGTCGAATTGAGAACCTCCTCCTTTTTTTGGAAGTCGGTTAAAAAAAATGATAAAAGATAAAGCGCGTCAAAGTTTAGCAGTGGCATGACGTCACGCCGCGCGTAAAACGGTTGCTCGGCGGCGTGAAGTTACGGGGAACATCAATGGGCCATATCTTCATCATATTTTTTGTTTCATTGACAAAAGAAAAAATACGTGTCCAATATTTTCGGATAATGTAACTGCCGGACTAATTATATTTTTCGAGGACACAAGCCTATTGTCACCGAACTTATATGCTAACTTAATCGAACACCGGGAAGTGGGTCAAATTTGACTTGTAAGATTTCATTATAGATACCAGGACAGGTGAAACTTAGGGTTCATCCATAAATTAAATAAATTAAATATATTCGCTTTTTGTTTTTTTTTTTGGTTAGTATATAAATGTTTTACTGTCTAATGCTAACACTTATTTTAAGTACAAACTTTACTAACAAAATATGGATCCTTGGTCTGAAATAAAAAAAATATATATTATTATTATAAATCACGCGAGGTGTTTTTAGTTAGATGGTGATTTTTGGTTAGGTTAAGGGTTCATCCCGAAATACCCGTGAGGTTACCTTGTACCACCCCCTCCCCCAATGTGATGAGGTTGTGAGGTAAGGTCTGTGTTTCGTAAGCCCCCCACGTGATTTCTGGATGAACCCTTCAAAAAGCTTGAAACATCTGAGGCGCGATGTTGGTAGACAAGCATCATTAGCAAGTGAAACGCTATCTCCTCAAAAATTCACGGTCAATGTGGTTGCTGTGTTAATGGATCGGGTCGGATCGGGCCTATGACGATCGTGTCATAGACAAATGATAAAGCATTTATTTATATCTAGCTAGTAACTATAGCAGTCGACTCCATAAGACAGTCTTGGCTTAGTGCGACTGTCGTAGATAAAACTTTAATGTGAAATCGGTATTATGGCAAATACATGATGTTGTATTTTTTAACACTATACATGCATCACAACGTAAACGCAACCTTCATGCTGGCACTACACATTGCCGCAAGTCGAGGCGAGGCCGAGATACGTAGACGATAGACGTTTTCTCAAAGTAATGCAATCCTTCTCGAATGTAAAAACAGCAATATATCTCGTCTACGTCTCCACTCCTGGCCAATGTGTAGTGCTGGTATGAACCTGCTGGTTAAATATGCTCAAGTAGCGTAACAACGACAATGTTCTTTAACACCTTTATCTTGTATTAGTTTCAACACTGACCCCTCTTTTCGTATAACAGCCATTAAGCAATGAAACTTTTCGAAAGAAACACACATTGTTTCTCAGACGTTTAACATCGAGCTTTTATATTGAAACATGTTGTGGAAAAAGATAATTACCGAAGCTCGTCCAGTGCACTTAGGTGTTACCTAATGGAAATTAGGTGAAAGAATTTTGTTCAACTGTTTTAACCGATTCTCAAAATGGAAGAGGTTTCTCTATTCGTTTTTATAAAAAATTACTAACATTCTTTAAGATATCCTTTCCAAAACAAAAAAAATATATAATCGGTTGAACCGTTTTTGAGCAATCGGGGAACATACAATATTAAAAAAATAACAAAAATAAAAACGATATGGGAAACCTCTTCCGTTTTAGGTCTTCAAGTGTTTCGTAATAAAAAAAAAATCTAAACTGAGGTAAGTAACCGACGGTCTCATTGTTCAATAGCAACCATTCAAAACACAATCAAATAAAGGAACTTCTATTAACTTAAGGAAGTTCCCCTACACTCTATCCGCACATATACAAACATCTAAGCTATTCATATCTTATTAAGTTCCCAAACTGCGATTCATCAGGGATCAATGCTTCCTAACCTGCGACCCCGAGCGAGTGGAATTCATCCCCATAACCAGTAGTTGTATTAATAAGGAAACTAGGAAGTGAACTAAGGTAACCCCAGCTTGATTAAATAATCAGTTGGCTTTTGTTTGAAGAAGTATTGTTATCTTTGGTATGTGCACTGAATTACAAAATCATCATTGGCCTTTAGCATCTATGAAAGATGAATTAGGTACGGTACTTACTTACACGATTCGACAGGCTGATATGGGAGCGACTAAGGCCGCATAAGTGGGGAAGACCTGCGCGTTGATGTCTCAGTTCACATCTTTGGGAAAAAGAAGCCAACCGGGATTCACCATGTGCAACCACACCCTCCCACAGAATCATCGTCCTGAAGTCACGATCTTCAGATTCGTTTTCCCAGTAATGAAAGTCCATTCCAAAATATAGCATGTCGCGCATTGCGCCATCTTTGAAGTATCGTCTTAGGACGCCTAACCAGCCATTTAGCGTAAGCAAGATTGCTCACGCTCAGGAGATTAATTCCTATTCACAGAATAGATATAAGTAAAATTATAGAAGCTATTCTAAATAGGAGCCAAGGCGAGCAATTTTGGCAACCATTACGGCGCTTGCGAAGTAAACGTTAGTGGATGGCGCACGATGCGCGTCTGTGTATACCAAAATCGCCTCATGACTAAGGCCGTTGGTAAGTACTTTTTGCTATCTGTCTGTAAGTGTGTCGTGACTCATCATATTTCCAAAGCATTATTAATATAAACACTTATCCTTAGTGAAATAAAACAATTTAACGGATTATATCGCGTATATTATCTCATTTTAGTTCCCGACGTTTCGGAAGCTTTCCAGCTTTCATTGGTCACGGGCGATATAATCCGTTAAATTATTTTATTTCAATGAGTAATAATCGCGGAACCAGAAGAAAATATTACTTATCTTTAGTTTTAAGTTTTATACTGTTAACCATATATATTTCCCATTATTCTATTATTATTGATTAATTATGAGATGATATGTTATTTGTTGTCCGTTCGAACGATATGTTTGATCGTGTGGACGGCGCGTTACAGCCTTAAATTTAATTTTAAATCAGCAAATATAAACACTTATTGAAATGAGGAAGACCAAAGATGATCGCCCTACAAAATACCTAATGCGTTTAAATAACAGACACTTTAAACTTTAAATACAATAGTACTGTGCCTGCGAGGTACCTTCATTAAATTGTATATAAGGTCCCTTACTCCAAAACATAACAAATCATTACTTCTATGTAGTAAGTTTCAAGCCATCTCTAATATGCTAAGGATAATGTAAATGTCACCAGTAGGGATTGCAATCCGGTCCAATTCTCAATCCAGCCGGATCCGCCTGGATTAAGCCCAATCCGGTCGGATCCGGTCAAGCTGTCTCTAATTTGGATAATGTAAATGTCACCAACTTGAAACATCATGTCTCATTGTCATGATTTTATAATAATTATAAAAGCTGCATTAAAGGCTACAAAAGAAACACCATTTACATTTTCATCCATTACATTAATCTTCCAAATAATTTTGAAGCAGATGCGAGGATAACAAATTAAATATTCCATGGAACTGAATTACTATGCTGCCATTTGCAAACAAAGATACCTAAATGGTATTGTAGTTAGATCCGACATGATGTTGGCACTAAGCGGATCTTTTTATAAGGTTAAGGGACTTAGTAATGAGGATTAGCATGAACATTGAGCATAAATCTATGGTTATTAGTATTACACTATTTATACTTGCTTGTTACATTCTACACACGTATATGGACGTGGAAATTCCGTCAACACTGACCTTATGAACGAGATCTCAGGAAACTTTGGGGTTAAACGCACGACCGGTCGATCTGGAGATCTTTGGGAGATGGCTTTTGTAAAGCAGAGGATGCCTATCGGCTGATATGACGACACAATTGGGATGTTGACTGTATTCAAATAAAAATTTGATGCGAAATGACAGTTTTTATACTAGAAATCCTAAATAAACAAATTTGAGTTCGATACCTTGCGTGTAGTTTGTTTTATGAGCTTAAAGTTGGGTGGGAGATTCAATTTTTAAAGTATGAAAATATTAATAAATAATATACCATTGAATACCCATGAAATCTATGTAAACTTTTTTTATGCAACCGTTTCGATGGACGCAAGTTTCAACATAGCCGCAAAACCAATTCTTAGTTTCCCCATTGAAGTAGGAGCGTGTGGGGTTGCACGTTCTTAGGCTGTATGGAGCGTTTTTTGGAAAAGTCCAAAAATGTGATTTTAACATTGTTGTATTCTGGTTGATTTTTATGAGATTGAAGTAGTGTTTTTACCAATGTAGGTATCTATAATTGAGAGGTCGTTTTATAATACATATACCAAGGAAAAAGTTACTAAAAATTGTCAGCTGTCTCGACGTCAAATTGTGTACAAAAAGAAGCTATATGTATAGGGTTGTCTTTTTATTTCATTTGTACATAATATATTACCAACTAAAATATCTGTTAGTGAAGGAAGGATAGTTTCTATTCTAGTTTTCGACAACATTTACGCCATATTCTGTGTTTACATCGCCAATTCACCAACATGTCAGCCTCTAAAGCCCTCCAAAAACCCGACTATTATGTATTCTCCAGTATTATAATCCTTAGCATAGAGAGCCACAATATACCATCACTCACTCTGGGCATAATGGAGAATTTCATTTTCGCTAAGCCCAGGTACACGTCAAAAACTTGATGGACGGACGGCTTGTAGGTAAAATGCCACAATAGTCTGTATACGCCTTTAAAGGCCTTTATTGTTGCATATTTTACATAACTCCGACGGTCGGTGACATGCACAAAATGTTAACACAAATTGCGGGAGGTAAGGCTACGTGTAGCGTATGAAAGATTGGTTTAGACATACTTAGTGCTAATTAAGTTTTTATGTATTTATTTTTTAAGTTTTTAGGGATCCGTACCAAAAAAGGAATAAAAATCTGTCGGTCTGTCCGGTTATTACAGCGCTGTATCTCAGGAACTACTTATGCTATCTATTTGATTTTTTTTGGAAGAGTTACTCAAAAAAAATTAACTCTAGCTACTAGGTAAAGTAGGGTATCATATGAAAGGGCTGAATCTGCACATTCTGAAACATTCTTTAGCTTAACCAAATCGTACAATCGCGCTGTTAGGATTTTTTGGGAATTCTGACTACAGTAAAACAGCTTACGCCTTAATAGATACTATATTTAATAGGCAATAAACACCTTTTTTCTGTAGTATTATACAACGACCGTCTCAATAGTAGACAAATTGGTGAAAAAACTATACTTCACTCTCATAAAAACTCCCCGAGATACATCAACCTTACCCCTACCATGATGCCTACTAGCTTAGTGACACGTCATACGGTTAATACGAGTACCTTGTATCGGGAAATTAAGAACTTTGTTCTGCAGCTATGTTAAAACTTGCATTCATCGAAACGGTTCAATAACAAAAGTTACCATACATTTTAAGGGTTATTTAATGGTATTATTAGTTATGAATATTTTCATACTTTAAAAAAGGACTTTCCCATACAACTTTATGAGCTAATAAAAAAGCTACACGTAAGATATCTTACAAATTTTTTTTTACGTGTATATTTCCTTATTTTGCTTGAATTATCAGGATCTGATATAATTTTTACAAATTTTGAGAACAGGCAGCATCCCTATTAAATATAGATACCATAATTATCAATTACTATTTTTTGATTAATTGGTAACTAGCTACGTTTAAAAAAACCGCATCAACATTATGAAACAAAGTTAGCGTAAACATTACTATATAACGACTACGTACCGCCGCAAATTACTAGATTTACCATCAGTTAGGATATGGAACGGATACGAAGCCAATAAAGTGGTGTAATAAGGTTTGCTCACCTCATGAAACCGAATATCTTCCTTAATCGCAAGTACGAGCTAGCGTCTTGCGACTTCCTTTCGAAAGGGTAATGTTAATAAGAATGTATAGCTTATAGTACATACTAAAACATTTTTGGTGAGCTCGGAAAAATGTTGAAATCATACTAAATCATACTACTTAGTATAACATATACTTCTTAATATCATAAATGTGAAAGTAACTATGTCTGCCTGCTACCTTTTTACACTTAAACAACAGAACCAATATAGGTTTTTGCTATGGTGATACTTAGAGACTCTAAAAAGGACATAGGGTAGTTTTAATACCGGAGATTTGCACATTTCCCAAGAATCCCAAGGGATAATTACAATAGTAGGCCACAAGGGGAAGTCGCGGGAAAATCCTCGTAATATCTATACTGTCTGTAGATTGAAGATATTTTCAAAAAAACAATTGTTATGGACTATGTGGAGGTCACTAAAACGAAAAATGTATGTTTGTATGTGTTGTTGTGGCTTCATCACGCAAAATCGACTGAACAGATTTCAACAATTTTTGGTATACGGGTAGCTGGGTACCTTCAGATGGTTATAGGATACTTTTTACCCGACTACGCTGAAGAAAAAAAGCGGCCAAGTGCGAGTCGGACTCGCCTATGAAGGGTTCCGCAGCCGTTTATACCAAAAAAAAGGCACTACAGATGAAAAAAAATACGATATGAAAAAAACATTAACAAAAGTGCGTATCTCTCCGGCACTTAAGTCCTTTTGCTGAGAAGCGCAGTTTTTTGGCAATAACTTAAAAACGGTATGTCCGATCATGTTGAAAGCAATTTTCGTTGGAAGTATTTATATTTCTAAACTTTTTAATATTTTTTGAACATACCGTTTAGAAAATAGAGGCGGGGGACACAATTTTTGCTACTTTCGGAGTGAATATTTCGGAAAATATTCATTACATTAATGTTTTTTCTCAGAAACCTTAACGTGTTTTTAGAAGAACTGTCGAAATATATGCCATACATAGATACTTGCTGACCCCTAGAAATATATATATATATATATATATATTATTTAACTATCAAACTAAGTAGCGGTTTACACAAGACAACTATGCTCCAAATTTCATCAATATACATCTTATAGTTTTCAGACAGACAGACAGACATGACGAATCTACAAGGGTTCCGTTTTTGCCATTTTGGCTACGGAACCCTCAAAAACGAGGGGTTATGACTTTTTCTCCTCCGCGAACTTTGGATGAAATTTTGGTAAGATAGTTTTATATCTTACCCGATAGTGCCAATTTACAACCTAGGGTATGTGAGTGTGTCGTAAGCTATATAATTATTTTCATTATTTAGAGTCTACGCTCGCCAATTTCAAGAGGAATGCTCAAGGAGTGAGTCAAAGTCAATTTGCATGATGCAATAGTTAGTTTGTCATTGTTTGTCTGCGTTAGTTGAACGGTGGGAATGACCTTTAATATTGACCGAAAGCTTTTAACAATAATTTAAAAGGTTTACCATAATCAAGGAATAATTTTAATTTCATTCATTGTTGATGGTGCCGCGAAGTGGGTAAATAAAAAACACTGAATCTACGTTCAAACACAGGACTATGTTCAGTTAATTCTGGAAAACTATAAAAAAATCGGTCTAGTGCGAGTTTGATTCGCGCACCGAGGGTTTCGTAAAAAACATTCACTTATTGCGATTTAACTAGCCGCTTGAGTTATGTTTGCCTCTGGTATCTATGGCGTCAGATACAAATGAGGGGCAAACTTAACCAAACAGCGTTATTCAAAAATGATTTTTGGTGATTTTAAAAAAAGTAAGGCAGATAGATGTATGGTTATAATTTTTGTGTAATATTCATATTAAATTACATAATTCCAGAAAATTCCAGATTTTTCTTTTGGTAAACTTCGGAGATAAAGGGGGAGAATGGTATTTTTTCCACATTTTCATTAATAAATCAAAATATAAGGACAGTAAAAAAATCAAAATAAATTGCTCCAAAATGTACAGATTAAGCCCTTTCATGTGATACTTACATGACCTTGTGACTAGTCTTTTAATTTTTGCCCCCCCCTATTGGTCGTTTATTTAGAAAATAAAAATATATCTTATAATGTTTCCTTTGCAATACATGTGGGGTCGGACAGACAGACAAACAGACATATAACCACCACCATAAGGGTTCCTTTTTTACCTTTTTGGTACGGAACCCTAAAAACAATTACTTTGGCAGGATAACAGTTAGAAAACAATTTAAGGTAACACATGAAATCTCAAAACGGGGAATATTTTGACATCATTGTTCGAACGGTCTTCTTTTGTTAATTATTTCGTTTTTATTTTTTATTCCTTATCTGCCGTATACAGCCTACACCGAAACGCTACAACAGTTGTTTATTTATTACTGAGGTGTCGCTTACAATTATAATGACACTTTTATTTTACCTTTTAACGGTTTCTTCTTTCTTGATCTTCGTTCGCAGGGGAGAAAAAAGTCGCAATATTTTTTTAGCGTGGGGACTACGCTGAAAAAATATTGCGACTTTTTTATTATATATATATATTAAAAGGTATCCTATGGCTATATTTGGATGTTCAGCTATTCTTGTACTAAAACTTGTTAAACTCAGTCCAGCCTGCCGGCCAGTAGCTGCAAAACTATGCCGACCGAGACATGGCGGTGTTTTCAATGTAAGTTAATAAATAAATGTAAAAATATAAAATATAAGTAGTTAATGTCCATTTTAACGTTAATATTATGAAGGACCATTCAAACTGGACTGTCACTTACTATACTTTGGATCGTGTTCCGATCGCAAGGAGATATTCTGGCAAAAACTAGATGGCGCTTTAAAACTAAACATTTAACGATGTTATTATTGAATAAAGAAACATGATATAGTAGCAATTAGTTCGCAAATATTTAATAATAAATAAATCGTAATATTTAAATACTGTGTCACGCTTGCATAGTTGAATAATTGTAAAAAAAAATCGTATACATAGATGGCGTTTTACGTATAGGGGAACGGCTTCTTGTATGGAGATGGTCAGTCCTCTTGTTTTGATGATCCATGATATTATTGTTGAAAACTAAAAATTGAAAGAGCGTGACCCCCTGTTACAAGTTGAATAAATCTAATAGAAGGACTCGACCACACCTTGTATTTACCACCTAAGTCTAAATGGAAATAAAACATCCATACTAATATTATAAATGCGAAAGTGTGTCCGTCTGTCTGTCTATCTGTCTGTCTGTCTGTCTGTCTGTTACCTCTTCACGCTTAAACCGCTGAACCGATTTGGATGAAATTTGGTATGGAGATAGTTTGAGTCCCGGGAAAGGAAAAAATAGGCTACTTTTTATCGCGGAAAATGCCCTTATCCGCGATAAACGAATTTAAGGAGGACGAAGTCGCGGGCAGAAGCTAGTTATCAAATAAAATAAAATAAAATGCAGATCGTGCTGTTTAGATTTTACTTTGATTGCCTAATAAGGTAACTGGATTAAAAAAAATATATAATATTGAAAACTAAATAGAATAATTTAACAGTGATCCGTTATTTTTTTAAGGCAACGAATGGCAATGAAATCAAATGTCAATATTCAATAGACCAGTTGGTAAAGACAAATCCATGGAAAATCTCAACTGAATCATGCTATATGTTCCTTGACGTCATTTACCTGTCAGCAGCAGAGTTTAGCTCCCTCATCGAAGTAATTTAACACTACAATAAATAATTACTTTTCTTAAATGTTGTAGGTATATTATGTTATGTCTTTAATTGTGCTATCGTTGGTTTGTATAAGTCATCTATCCTTAGTTGTACCTAGATGATATTAAGTAAACAATGTTTCCACTTCAAACATAGGTACTAGTCTATTCTGCGCTCAAAGTTTCTCTATTGTATCTAAAAAGTCGTTAATTTGATTTAATACTTTTAACACAATTTAAGAATTCTGTTATAAACTTTATTCACAAAAAATAACTGCTTTCACGTTAAATGTCAATTCAATGTTAATTTAACGTTTGGAAGTTTATTCAATATAGCAAGTAAAGAATATAGTCAAAGTTTTACGATCGAAAGCGAGTACTTATCCTAGTTTAGGTTTCATCTATAACATTATTAAGTTCTAAAATTGAAATGACTATACAATAAAGATATTTAAAAACGTGAAACTGATATTTGAATGACACTGAGTCGAACAATATTTCACTTATTCATATTTATTAAATGCATTCGTGTGTACAAAGGTCTTAAATTCCTAGTAAGTGCCAACACAAACCTTGTAATGTCACGGCACTAGTACTAGATAGACTATATAATATTTAATTTCAGGTAGTTATGTCAAATTAACAATTTATTATTTATCATACATTAAAAATAACATTATTGAAAAAAAAAAGTAAAAATGCATCATTGAATTACACAATTAATTACAAATTAAATATGAGGGAAGAGAGGGAGACATTTATTTGTGCTCTGTATTGATTAATCGAAATATTCATTGACGGTAACTTACATTCTTTTGTATGTTTGCATGTGTGATTGAGGCTCGATCTTATTGAAACAGCATTAAATGTCAACGATTTTTGGTACACGGCTCACAGATGGCTATAAAATATTTCCGACTCCACTAAAGAAAAAAGAAGGTTATGATTTTTAGGGTTCCGTACCCAAAAGGTAAAACAAAACCCTATTACTAAGACTCCGCTGTCCGTCCGCCCGTCTGTCTGTCAATCCATCTGTCACCTGGCTGTATCTCATGAACCGTGATCTAGCTATCACAGTCTCTCAGTTGAAATTTTCACAGATGATATATTTCTGATGCCGCTATAACATCAAATACTGAAAACAGTATTATTGTATGTCTATCTATCAGTGACCAATATAAAATTATCGAACACCGCGTACATTTTGCTTAGGAGTAGGGTTCTGCTAATACTGGATTTTCATAGTTACTGCCGTTTGTAGCGTATATTTTGTACGAAACCCTCGGTGCGCGAGTCCGACTCGCACTTGGCCGGTTTTTTTATCTCTTCTGCTAACGCAGTTGCGGGCACTAGTTAAAAACAGTTTTTATCATTGGGTGAATACACGATAACAGTAAAGAAGTTTATCCCACCAAGAATCCTCAGCAAATAGTTTATAAGACGTAGTAAACAAACACACATGGCGACTTCTTAATTAAAAGCAGCACTTTTCCGTGGCGATTTGATTGAGCAATGAGCAGATGTGAGCACTTTCAAAGGGCCGAGTCAGTGTTTGGGAAATAAAGTAAACAGTTGTGACGCAATTGTTCGTCACTAGAATTTGACGTCACGCCTACTCATACTAACGTAATTTTGTAAGTAACTATTTTACATTAATGTGCCTAATGAATTATTTTCCGGGGATTTTTTTTTTATCTAATGACTATATTTCTACTCGAAGTTTCCCTAACTTCGTATGTGTAACCATCCTGTGGATGCCAGAAAAAGTTAGAAACTGTCGAAACTGCCGTTTGGACGTGATGAGAACACAATACAAAATACTTACATTACATACAGATTAATAAAAGTTTTTTCTTTTTAGTGTAAAGAAGGAATTCCAAGAAAGATATCGCTTCATTAACTTTCAAACAGCCCGTTTCACATAATTTTATGAAAATTTCTTCAATGTAAAGTTTTCATTTCATTTCATTTTATAATCAGGTATCGGATAACAGGATAGAGAGAGAGTTGCCAAAAACCCGGCAAAAGTTGGGCAAATATGGAGTCGGCTTCTTTATTAACTTATTTTCATAATATAAGTTCCGGGATTCCGGAATCGCATAAAACGATACGAGGAGGTAAAATACACAAACATGTTTAATTTATGACTATTTTGGTAAGCACGTACGTTGTTATGCATATGTAGGTAATGTAACAATGTCTGTAAGTATTTGTTATAACCGCGATGGGAATTGATTTAATTACAAGCTATATGTGACATAAGAGAATAATAAAACAAACATTGTTTTTCATAAAACATTTAGAAGTTTATTAGGAAAACTAAATTGAATCTGTCTCCATACTTTTCAACATAGACGCCGCCGCCAAAGTTTAGGTAAATATCTATCTGATTATTCGATGCCTGTTTACAATACTATGGATGTTTAGCCAGTATCGTCCCACTGATAAAAACAAAGAAAAAAAAAAGCTTAAGGAGACCGATGTCAGTTTTAGTGAAAAAAAATATATACAAAAAAAATAACGGTTCGACATACGTTCACTTTAATGGTGTCGTTGTTTGTATTGATTAAGCTTGCACCTTTCATTTCTTTCATTATTTATTTAGGGCCATCTGCATCCAATTTATCATCGCATACGAAGTATCCATTACGTTAGGCTAAGAATCGATAAATCAGTTATAGCATTTCTGTACACCCATTTACATTAGTAATGAACTTTATTTAAAATAACACATTTACTTAGTATAATTTTTAATTGACGTATGTAATTAATTAAAGTGTAAAACAGGTGCGCATGAATGTATTAAAATATCAGACTATTATTTCATCGAAAAGTGGTTTCCTCACGATGTTTATTTCCTTCACCAACACACCCATATGCGCATATGCGAGGAAACTCAAGAGTGTATGTGAAGTCTCCAATCCGAACTCGGCCAGCATAGATATTCCCTATTATCCATGACAGGCCTGTAGCCCTGCAGTGGGACGTTTATATGCCGTTGATGATGAAGTAACACGGTAGCTAAGGCTTGAAATCTCGGAATAGTCTAAAGGAATTCTGATAATACTGGATTACCGGTATTTTTAGGGTTCCGTACCTCAAAAGGAAAAAAAGGAACCCTTATAGGATCACTGTGTTGCACGACCGCCAAGACCCTCTATCACGGAAACGCGTGGAGGTATCGAGTTGAATTTAAAACTGTTTACACAAATCTACGGTTTCTGAAGCTGTGAAAAAAAGAGACTTATAAGTTTACATTAAAAAAAGATACGGCCGTGTATGCCGCTAAAAACGTATATTTCAACACTTTTTGAAATTAATAAGGTACTTCCAGTTGTTCAAGAAACTTGAAATTTGGTATGTAGGAATCTCTTAAATCAACAAAATAAATCTGAAAAGTATTTTTTTTACGTCTGACAGTTGAAATTTTCTCATATAATGTATTTCTGTTGCCGCTATAACAACAAATACTTAAAACAGTATTATTTTATGTCTGTCTGTCTATATCAGTAACCAATATAAAAAAAAAAACAAAAAAAAAAAATACATAAAATGATCGAGCACCACGTACATTTTTCTTACGAAATCGATGACGCGCGACGCGTAAACCCTCCTGCGCTTGAGCACAAACTGAGCGAGTTCTAACCGGTTTTTCAGCGTACGTGACGAAGAGTTTGTGCTCACGCACACGCGCATCGCGGTTGTATGGAGCTTAATTTATGTTACCTACGTTTCCTTAATCATATGATAAAAGCAATTAAGCTCGGTGAAAATGGCCTGGTAATGCTCTATACTCTATAGTGTACTGTACAGTGTAGTCATTTGCCGCGATTATTCTATCACACAATTATATACAACTTTATCTGATAGTAGCCGAATCCTATTTTCAGTGTTCAATGACTGTAACGTGATTCGCAAACAATACATTGCGATTCATATGTTTCAAATCGTATCAATCAAACAAATTTTGTTAACCCGATATATGTAGAATTGTAATTGGTTTTTGGTGCGTGGTTGCAGTGTTGCTTGATTTTATGATTTGTTGTTCACGATGGGGATTGTATTTCACATGTTTCTTTATAATCTTAACTAGAAAACTACCTTGAGACAGACATATTTATTCTTAGATTTCATTAGCGATTAGTCACATATTAGTCATGAGCAGTGATCGTAAATTTGTTAGCTTTTTTATTGATGAATTTTTGTTTTAGCGATCGTGGTAGAGTGTAATGCCATAAGTGTGGCAGATTTCAACCGCCATGATGGATTGCTACTGTCGACAATATTAACTATTTTAAATAAAGATCAGAAACAAATAATTTTTTTTTTCGACGATACTGGACTTGAACCATATCCTTGAGCCAGACCGGAGCAGCACGCTCTACCAACCGAGCTAATCGTCCATACCAGTAGTCGACGAATTTCGTCATCTGTTCTTGTTTCTGATCTTTGTTTATAATAATAACGCTAGTGGAGTGATCCACTTATAAATTGCAAAACTTGTAATTATTATCATGATATTTGTAAAACAAAACGTACAATACTAACTATGTTTAATCGTTTCAGTTGGTATTTTCCACATCAATAGCGCAATACCACAATCGCTGTACCAAAAATGCTACTTTTTTTAGTCTGTTTACTTTTGTTTCTTCTGGTCTAAAAGACCATTTTAGAGTTTCTGAAATGGGTGCCTACCAGCACCATAGAAAACGTAAGGTTATGCCTAGCAACCTGAGGGGTTACGTCTTTGAGACAAACAAAATAAGGAACTGGCAGTGTCCAGCTGTTCTGACGTAGGAATGGCTGAAGGCTTATCCTTTTCTCTTACGTAAGTCCCAGGCCCAGAACGTTGCTGATGAATTTAGAGGTCCTGGGGCCTCTTGAACCCCCTTCGGGAGGGTCTATTTCACATTTACGATCACTGGTCATGACACACGGTCCCGAACGCTGTTCTTCTCGCATTGTTGAGTGCGCGAAAAGCAAGGAGCAAACGAGTCTGAGGGGCTACTCTGAAATTCGATATCCGAAGTTCGTGTTGCGCCATCTCGCTCACTCAAGTACGGTTTAACATAAGAGCGAGAGTGATGGCACATTACTAACTTTGAATTCCGATATTCGGAGTAACACCTCTGCTCGAATCTTACGACTAAGGTTCTCGGAATAGGCAGAAACATGTCGAGCAGGACTTTTATGATTTACATATTTGTATAGCGCGACAAAATACCCAACCTTTCGAACACTCCCGCAACATGCGGTTTTCGGCACCCAAAATCGATTTTTATTTTAGGAATATGATCAAAATCTAGCCAGCATCAAATAGTCTGTGCGCATAGCCATACAGATGTGTTCTTTGTTACTACTTTACACTACGTAGTAACTAAAAAACGAAATAAAAGAAAGAATGTTTGTTTGCATACACACATACATAAAACAAAAGGTATAAGTAAACATTTGTACAGTTCGTGTAGTCACTTCTAGAAAATTTGCGACAAGGTTGAACTGGGGCTCGGTTTTGATGTGACGGCTTGGTGTGATGTGATTTGATGTGTGATAGGTATTATTTATTTGGAAGAAGCTCGTTTATAGAGAGCCATGGAGAACTTTCATGTGTGTTAAAAGCAGATATTTATTTATGAACGAAACTCAATCCAGTAACACGAGCCTGACAGTTGTAGTGCTAATTAGGTTGAACTAAATACATCAAGGTGATCAAACTAAATCGTTCAGTAGGGAGGAGTCAGAAACTATAAGAGATAGGGAAATCTGTTCTTAGAAACCATGGCGTCAATTTTAGACTTATTAAAAACTGATTTTTTTTTGTATATCTCATACCTACATAACCGGGAATCGAACCCGGTCAAAATTGGAGAGGAGAAAAAAAAAGTAGAAGATGTCAAACGATCTTATTTTTTATTGGCAACAAATGTCTGTATAAGAGTACATATATTTAGAATGCTCTTTAGAGTCAGAAATTGCTGTTAAAGCTGAAAACGCGCCATACAAATGTGCTGTGTATGGAAAAAAATACTTTTGCCATTTTGACCATGATAATTTGAGTTTAAGTTCATAGTTTTCGTACAATTATGGTTTTGTTGAATTATGAGGATTTTTAATCTTGCTTTTGGATAAAATAATCGTTAAATTTTCGTACTTTAAAGGAATGAGAAACTTTAACAGCAATTTCTGACCCTTAGAGCACTCTAAATGTATGTAGTCCGATACAGACATTAGTTCCCAATAAAAAATAGGATCGAATTAACAATTTAGGCTGGGTTTGATTCTCGGTTATGTATGGGATTTGCAAAAAACAATAATAATGCAGGTTTTATTAAATCTGAATTCGACGCCATGGCTCCTAAGAACAGATTTCCCTACCTCTTACAGTTTCTGACTTCTCCCTACTGACCGATTTAGATTGATCTACCTGTATATTAACACCCTAATCTATACTATTATAAAGTTGTATAATTGAAATGACTACATTCAAGATATTGTCTAGAAAATTATTGAAACAGACTATTTAGGTCACTGAATCGAAATATATTTTTTCTGGATATTTTGTATGTTTGTATGTGTCGTTGTGGCCTCATCACGTCATATCGGCTAACCGGTTTACAAAAAAAATTGGTGCACGGGTAGCTCGGTATCTCCAGATGGTTAATAGGATACTTTTTACCCAACTACGCTGAAGAAAAAACGAAAGGTTATGACTTTTTCTCCTCCGCGAACGAAGTTGCGGGCTCCTTCTAGTTTTCAATAAAAATAGGTTTACGTTGGAAGGCAAACTCCATCCTTAGGTTTTGATTAGATTAGATTAATTTATTACATAAGAAAATAACAGTATAACTTTTCCTTATTACTCAACGTTACAAGTGTAATGTTTACATCATGATCATCTTAAAAATAACTTAATTAATCTTTCTTTTATGTTGTCTGTGTAAGATTCAGTTTTCACATCAACACGCAAGTATCTTATGCAAGTACGATAACTACACATTGACGCAAGTCAAAACGAGACCTTGCGTGAAAGTCTTACAGTCCTTGTCGTATTTAAAATCGGCAGTGTATCTCGCGTCGATCGCCACTCACGGCAAAGTGTAACCTCGGGTATTGTAAATTGACACGTTCTCCGGCTTAAATATTATGTCTCTGTAAACTGGCATATATACTTTTCTTTATTCGTGAGTTAATTTAAGTTCAAAACTGATATTCTGTTATGTTTCCGCAATCACCCCTTATTTAAATAAAACAATTTAAATGGATTATATGGAGTTCCCGACGTTTCGGAAGCTTAACAGATTCCCCTGTCACGAGGTAGATATAATGAATATATCGGGGTAGATAGAATAAGATAATTTACGTGACAGGGTAGAACCCGGGTAGTTTTTGAAATTAATTATAGCTCTTGGTCCGAAAAGCGAAATTCTTTATTAGTAAAACGGGTAGGTACTTTGGTTTATTATCTTAAAATTTGTAAAAGGAATAAAAATTATCCTTGATATTTCCAGAGTCGTTGCGATTTTTGCGGAGCTCTAAATTTTGGGGCAATTATCCCATATAGGGGCTGCCTAATCTATGTAAATTAGATATCGAGAAAGAGGTCATTTAACCCGCAAAAACTTTGATCTCACCTAGCCGTCCCATGAAATCGCACAGAGACATGCAACACGGTCAACTTAGTTGTAGTTGCAGAGTCTCTCGATAGATAAATAGAATAGTATGTGTTTCATTCGCGAAACTAGAGTTGAATTGCAAGCGAGGCAACTATACCCCTGGGCAATTATCCGGGTTTTACCCTATAATCCGTTTGAATCGCTGTATTTGAATAAACTTAATACTTTTTTTACTGCCATTTAAATATTTGACAATAACGTCACTATGAATGTTTTTTTAATATTTATACTTTTATAGATTATACAATACAATTTATGCAAGCGAGTACGTAATAGTAGAATTAGGTGTTTAGAAATAATAGTCTTTGATTGGATTAGATAGACGTGATGAAATTTTCTTCTAACAAAGGTGTACGAGTAAACTGTGTACGAGTTACCTACATTCGTAATCCGTTATTCGGTTTGATGCAGTTATTACTATCGAAACAATGGATAATCAATGTCATGAGTCAATTTATCTTCATTACAATGTTAGAAGTAGGTAAAGGCCTTAATTCTATGATATTTAAATGCCATTGGAATAAAGTAGCGTTACGTACATACTCGTTCACTAATCTGATATAAACTTAATGTAATTTAGATCATGGCATCATGGGTTACAAAATTTCATCATCAAATCGTCGCTCTTTGTAAAGAAGCAGACTCATATCTCATACTCGTACTGCTCCAAGTGGAAACGCATCTAGTGTCTGTGAGCCGAGTATGTACTTACGCCGTTTTTCTCAGGCTATTTCGAGATATAAGTTTTTTAAGAAGTAGTGTCGAAATGCAATATTATAATACAAATTTGTTGATGTTCTTACCTAAAGCTCTCTAAATTTGATACCAATGATAATTTCGGAGATAAGCTAGTAAATTTACAATTCATATACAACTTTATTTAGTAATAAAATGTTTTACATCGATAAAATCGTGTTGTTACATTTTGTATGTAACAGTTACATATTTTAAATATGCTTTCATTAATTCAATATTTTTAATTCAAGATACAATACTAAATCATTTTAAGTACATTTTGTGTTGCGTTAAGATTATTGCAAACTATGTTTCTGCCACAAATTCGCCTGCGTGAAAAATTCTTTGAATACGTGGATTTTTGGGATGAAAATTAGTCTGGATGACTCTCAAACCTGTATTTAGTGCCATAAAAAAAACTAACAAACGAATAAATTCAATTTTTGTACCGTTCTTGAGCGTTTAATGTGATTTTGTATGGGCTGACAGTTGATTCGGATACCAATTGTCAAAATTTCGTTAAGCAACAAGCTCCTAGGTTTCGGTTATTGACGGACTCACGCGAGTATGACTGTGATGTACGAATCTGCATAAACGTTATACAACTACGAGTACCTATTTTTAAATGTTAAGTCAAGTTAAACAAAAATGCAATATAGGCTTATACTTTTTGCAAAATCATTTTAGTTGAATAACTCGTATGATTATTTTATGCCTGTTGATGTGATGATTCCCAAAGACTTTATGCCATGATATCAATTGACAATTTAACCATAAAAAACGAATATATACCCATACACTTCTGCCAAATAATTGCCGTTTTTTATTTGCTTTATATATTACCAAGTTATGATTTGTCGCGATCGTTATATTACAAAAAAAAACAAAATTCTACAGAAGCCGAATATTATTGTACGTGCTAACAGCCTGTACAGTAAGCATAAAAAAATCTGTAACAGGCAAAGCGCCCATCACACATCTTTGTGCCTAATAGTAATACATACGTGTTGTGATATATTGAGCTTTGGATGATACAGACTAATTGTTGCTGACTATACATTCATTGATTAAGTAGTAACAAATAAAGCAGCTTGGTATTTTATTATATACCATATAAAATATTAAAGGATACAAGTAAATAATCCTATTACGTTGCGGCAGAGAGCAACTAAAACTCCACTGCCACTGCTTGTACAAATAATATCCAGCAAAACCGCCTTTCCCAACGTATTAAATACAGCATCCAAAAGGAAGCATTTTGAAATATTGTATATTTTTCTAACGGAAACCGTTGGTCAAATTTATGACGCAATCCTTGGTATAAAACATGTCTTTGTTAAATTCCTGGTCGGTCTTTAAAAGCATTTGAAATCTTGACCTCTGATCCGAGAAAACATTGTGATCTGAAAGCTGCTTTTAAATCGGTTGGAAGGTAAAAATCGTTAAGTGCGAAGCGGACTTCAGCACAAAGTGTTCCATTTGTAAAGAACGCCGATATTTTTATCTTTATAATGTTCTGCTATGGCTGATCCCAAGATCGTCGACAAAATTAAGTCTATGAATAAGTTGGCTTGCCCGCGTTGAAAGGATGGAGAAGGACCGGGCTGTTAAGCGAGCGTATGATGGAAAGCTATGCGGCAAGCGTCCTGTTGGGCTGCTCAGATACCGCTGGAATAACCAAGTTTGCAAAGGCTTAATTCACTTCAGCCGGGCTGAACGGCGCGAAGATAAACTAAATGGCGTTCTCTGGTGTCCACTATGGAGTATTGAGCCCGCACAGTAAGTAAGGTGTACGAAAGGCAAGGGGTTTGTATGTGTCGCTATGGCTTCATCACGCCAAAAAAACACGTAAAAAGTGTCCTCTAACCATCTGTTGATGCCTATAGCTAACCTACCCGTGTCCAAAAAAAAGAAAAATCCGTTGAGCCGTTTTGGCGTGATGGAGCCACAACGACATTTAATTTTTACAACTTTATAATAGTATAGATTATAGAATGTTATAGCGTCCACAGTTACACATAAACCTATTGTCCCTTCGGGTACGGAATCCTAAGAATCGAGTAGTTAAAGTCTAGGCCACAATGTATATCGGATTTTTCCTTTACGATTCTCAACAAAATGTAGTTGGGCGAAATACTTTGCGTCCATGGATATCATTCTCGTTGCACTCAAGGTTTTATTTCCTCAATTCAGAAACATTTAAGACTAACTTAAACCTTTACTGCTAAACTCAGATTGTTATTTTTGAAAAAATATCTTTTATTTTATACACCGTACCGTTTTATACGCTTAATAAATACGACGATTTCCCTACTTTAAGTGGCTGCGCGTCGTCGCGTGGCATTTCCGTAGGTAGGTTTGCGCTCCCCGTACTGATTGGGACCAAAGACTCTCCACGATGACCGATATGGATCATTGTTATCTGATAAATAAATAAATTTGAATTAGATATTCAGCTACCTGATCCAACTGCTCACTGATTCAGCTTCTCACGGTACTCACAAATATCGCTGGTCCAGTTGTAGGGGGCTTTCACTGTCATTTCATTTGGGCAATGAATTACCATTAATTTTCTTCGAATAAAATGTATCTTTATATCCATTTAACAATTCCTCCTACTATGTCAGTTTCAGCGGGCTTCGTAATTTCTCATTCATCTTTCCATTGCTCTTTAGGTGCTAGTTTTCTGAATCGTGGTATACATACATACTATTTTGGCGCTCTTTATATAGGTAAGGTGTGCTTAATCTATTCCTGCTTTTAAGAGTCATCTTAAGCAGCACTATTTATCGCTCCCTTAAACTGAGATGTCGATGTTGTGTAGTTGAGTATTTATTTGTATATATATATATAGGTAAATATGTTTATTTGTATTTCAATATTTATTTATTACTATCCAGTAGCTTTGTGTGTATCTGATTTGAATTCTTCCTTTCTCTTTTTTTAATTGTTTTTCTTTCTGGCTTTAATTTATGATTTGTCTCATCTTCTTGTGCACCACTTACTTACGCATTGGTTGTTACTTTGCGCCATCGCTACTACCTTAAGGTTATCTGGAAGAGATTGCTTTTTAGCGATAAGACCGCCTGTTGTTTACCATTTTTTATACTTTGCAGATTTAAGTATCTGATGTTATTTTCTTTCGGTGTAATAAAGAGTATTATATTGTATTTTATTGCAAGTATGTATTGCATTTATATAAGTGTCAATACGATTGTAAAGCACCATCTTTAACGCTACAACAAGTTTGCAGTTAATAATTTCACCGGATTTTAACCGTTCTATAAAACTTTAACTCAAGTGTCGAATTCGGCTTACAACTTTATTATGTTTCATTATTTTATAGCAGAGCTAGCGTAAGCCCGGCTCCCGCCCTCGTATGTTATGCTAATTCTGTTACTTTTCTCATCTCAGCGGCGTTACATAAACTTGACTTTCAAATTGGTAAGACAGTTCCCGGTTAATTTTACTAAGAAATTTCCTAGTCCATTTAGAAATTTAACTTTCCTCCGGGTGAATTTATAGTGCACTCCGGTATTGGAAAATCTACAATTATTGAATTTTAAAATGCTTTCGAATCGAATTGGATTTCTTTTCATTTATAACGTTCTTGATTTAATCGACTTTCTTGAGATTTCACTTTTTAAAGACGCAGTCGTCTTTTATCAAATTTATTGCGCGATTAAAAAAAAGGCGGAAATCTAATCAGAAATGAGGAGATTCTTAGACGAACCAAGGTCACCTAAAAAGCTGCCGATATAACTTATGGGGCAGAGAGGTTCTCGAGTGGAGACCGCGTAACGGCAAGCGCAGCGTAGAAGGCCATTCTCAAGGTGGTTGGACGATCTGGTTCGGGTTGCGGGGACTTGCTGGATGCGAGTAGCCACTCTATCCGGCCCATGTCGAAATCTACTGAGGAGGCCTGTGTCGACCAGTAGACGTCTTGTGGCTAAAAATGATGACGAAGATGACAAAAAGTCATCGTTAAAGCAAGGTTTTTAAGAAACACAAATCTAATGGAGATCATTTTTATTTATAGCGACTAAAATAATAAGCTAAGTATGTACAGTCAGCGTACAAGTGAAGTAGGTATGACTAACAAACCATTTTTACACTGACCTTTATCTCTAGTTGACTGTAAATAATCAATATTTTTAGGCTTCAACTACATTTTCACCCAATACAAACATCACACATAAATTCCAAACCGAACATAAAAATAACATCGCACCTAGTTTTGAATGCCCGGATATTAACAACAAATATTCCCTGCAATAATATCTAAATGTTATTTAGGGTACGTAAAGCTTAAGTGTATTCGCCACGGCGTCTGTAGCTTACAGGAGATTGCTTAGCTTATCTTGTTGGTACAGAAATATTTTCAAACCGACGCTTCCGTGGCAGAAAGATGTCACGTGTAGCGGTGTTATGTCGAATTTTATAGATTTACCGGCAGATACGATCAGTTATGGAAGATTTGTAGTGAAATGTTTATGCTAGCGCAAGGAGGTTACTTTTTTGATGTTTTATAGGTGTGACTTTGAAACATCGAAAGTTTGAATAAAGATTACTGGTATACTCTTTACGTGACATTACTGGCATATTCTGTATGGATTCGTACCTATACTCTATTGATACTTATTTTTCCCAAATAGTAAATAACATTCTAACCCAAAAATATGCATTTAATGCCAAAACCAGCTGTTTTCTTTTCGCAAGGAATGTCAAATGAGTCAAATGTCATATGTATGAAATTGGCAACGTGGCACTAAAAATATTAACTCCTTACTTTATTTACGGAGAAGGTTAAGATAAAAATGGTGTGCTTTTCGGGCAGAGTGTTGTTTACTATTTAGGACAAGTAAGGATGAACATATAACAAGGATGAATATCGATTAACAATGTGAAATATTAGTAGCCGCTACTTATTCTTTGGTTGTTTACTTGGCATCAACTCTACCTACCTACCTTGTACCTTCACGTTGTCTGGAAGATATCGCTCTTAGCAATAACACCGCCTATTGTTTTCGATTTTTCATGCTGTTTTAGATTTAAGTGTTTTATCGTGTGGTATTATTGCTTTTTAAAACCTATTAATTTATACTTTAGACACCTTCGCGTCTTCAATTTTTCTTTGAATTTAGAGGTGACTATGACTGTGGTATTTACATTTCTTGCTGTTGTTTGTCGAATCTTCGATCAAAGTTGTTGGAAGTTGATTTTTTTGATGATAGACTCACTATGGCACAATATGGTGTTTTATTTGGAAACCAGCATCAATCAACGGATATATTTAACCCCTAGTTTGTTGTCGGCGTCTGTCATCCATGTCATCAATATTATGTAACATACCCACGGTTGTAACATTGGCGCGCCTTCCCATCTCTTGTAAACATAAAAAACCGACCGAAAGCTTAGCGGACCATGCTCAGTGTAGGGTTCCGCAGCCGTTCATACGAAAAAAATCACTACAACTGACTAATCTTGAGCCAGTACACGATGAATAAATGCGTCAAAATTAAAAACCCATTTAACAGCGCTTACTTGTTCACATACATTTGGAAAACGTTAGTACAAATATTTATTGTGTCACTACCTGCTTACAAATATTTAAAAAAAACCCGGCCTAGAGCATGTCGGACCATGCTCAGTGTAGGGTTCCGCAGCTGTTAATACGAAACTATAGATGAAAAAAAATCGATATGAAAAAGTGCACTAGCAAAAGAGCGTATCTCCACGGCACTTACGTCCTTTTGTTGAGAAGCGCTGTTTTTCGGCAATAACTCAAATACGGTATATCCGATCATGTTGAAAATTACTTTCTTTAAAAGTATTTATTAAGCTTTTAATATATTTTTAAGACATATGGTTTAGAGAATGGAGGGGGGGCATTAAAAACCTCAGAATGATTTTAAATTGACTGTCGAAATAAGTGCCACACATTGACATCTGCTGTTTTTTTTTGTTTCGATTATTTATTTATTTTTAATTTCGATTAATATGTATTTTTTGTTATTTAACTATCAATGTAAGTAGAGGCAAGACAAAGACACCTATACTCCAAACATCAATATACTTACATCTTGTAGTTTTGGAGTAAAATGCCTGTGATATACGGACGGAAGGGCAGACGCGGACAGACATAACGAAACTATTAGGGGTCCATTTTTGGCATTTTGGCTACGGAACCCTTAAAAACTAACGATAATTATTGACATTTAATACCCACATTTCATGTAAACAACATATCACCCGCTATTACACTAAAATCTTCCAGTTCAAAAGGAAAAGGTGGAGGTGTAAAGTGGCTAACACAATTTCGGCTCGCACGGTTTCGCCTCAAGAACTTTGAGCAAACAAACAGTACCTAAACGGTGCAAATATTTGCGTTGTTGTCGATTGCACTACACGTAACAAGCTGTGACCGGAACTGGGCTAAAGTGAGCCGGGTTTGAGTGGGTCCGGTTATAATGTTGGGGAAATTTTGGCGATAAACTGCGCCATTTTAGGTGATAATACGGCATGTTTTGTGTTTGTTCCCCTAACAAACACAAAACATGCCGTATTTCTACTTATTTTTCTACTTTAAGTAAATAAATAACTTCTTAATCAATAAAACAATAAATAAATAATACCAAGGACCAATAAAACGTGAGGACTTATACTTTGCAATACTTTGCATCGTGTTCCGATCGCAAGGAGATATTCTGGTAAAAACTAGATGGCGCTTTAAAAATAAACATTTGACTATGTTATAATTGAATAAAAAACATAGTAGCTAATAATTAATTAATTGCAAGTAACATTTAATAACTGTGTGTCATGCTTGCAAAGTTGAGTAACTGTACAAAATATTTTTTATACATAGATGGCGTTCATGGCGTTGTACATATCCGGGAATGGCTTTTTGTATGGAGATGGTCAGTGTTCTTATTTTAATGGTCCTTGCTGATACATAAAAAAATACATTTTTGTCATTCAGCGGACAAAATCATAAAAGATTTAACTGCCGCTGTGTTCGCTCAGTTAAATAAAAATAAAAACATTTTACTAGACTAAGCGTTCGAAACTGATCCCATTTCTGACAAAACTTAAAGCGGTACCTACCTAGAATTGTACTTATCTTTGCATATTTGTAATTTAAAAATGAATACTTGACATTTAAAAGTCAACCATTAGTAATTATGTCTATAAAAACATGGTAACATAGTGGAAAAAACCCTATTTTCATACAAAATAGAATAAAATAGATTAGAATATATTTATTAACACACGCCATAAGTTTATACAAAATTAGATACTAACAAACTTAACTACTAAGTTATGGCTAACAACACTTTCCTGCGTGACCTGTTCATTTTATTGTGCATAAAGTTTAAAGTACAATGTTTTTTATTGATATTTATTTTATAACGCAATAAACGTAATAATCTGCTCAGCAGCATTGTTTGTTCGCAAAATAAATAAAACATTTAAAAAATTTGGATATTTGTTTTGTTTTCCAGAATAATAAATATGATTTAGAATGGCAATAAAACGGAAACGCAATTCAAAACGGCGCTGCGCCATGCATAGTACTTTGTAGTTTAGCCTGTACATGCAATTGTAAATATACAACTTAAGCTTTTATTTCATGCTGTGAGCATCTCATATAATTTTCCAATTATCTGTAAATATGTGTATAAAGGACATTTCCTGTATTTTGAAAATAATATTTTCTAAACAAAAGACATGGAAATGTCTTTTGGTTTTTGATTACTATATAATTCATTTACTTACGTAAAAACATGCTAGAGACATAGATAGTAAGGTAGATAATATTAATTTCGCATGCTCTGTCAAACAGTGACATGCAAAATTATAAGCATCCATACAATTAAATCGTTAGGATCAATAAAATAAATAAAATTAGATAAAATAAATATCAGGGACAATCTTACACAAATCGACCGAGTTCCAAACTCAGCAAAGCTTGTATCTACTATGGGTACTAGGCGACGATATACATAATATAGATACATTATAATACTTAAATACATAGAAAACCTCCAAGACCAAGGAACAAACATTCGTGCTCATCACACAAACACTTGCTTTCGCCGGGATTCGAACCCGGGATTCGAAGCCGTTGTGAAACCCACTGAGCCAAACGTGTCGTCAATTGTGATAATGTCATGCGAGCCAATAGCTGGGACCGATTTCGTTTCTTTTAAGATAGTTAACCGAGTAGAAACACCCACTCAAAAGTAGGTACTGTGTGTCTGCATATGTCTTGAACAAAAGGACCGGTTTAAATTTGGTTTTTCGAGATTGGAAGGAGACTAAGTGTTCTTAGCCTTGCGTCAGGAAAACTTCGGTCGTTTCAAAAGTATAAGCAGTTTTCTAGATGCGTCAATGTTTTCTTATTCTTTTACCGGATTACCTAAGATATTCTATTCTATTCCATGCCAAAATGGGTTCAGTACTGATTAAAATTCTGTGTAATGCTCCCAAATATAAAAGTATCACGTAGCATAATATTTCGAAACACCGCGTTTGTTCTTCTATTTATCTGCTTCACTGCGGCAGTTTGCGGTTTGCACAAACAACTATGATCTTTTAACGAATTTAATCCGGTTGAAGGATTTCGCTTTAAAAAATCAAGAATAGCTTTGACAGGATTAGTTATTATGCTTAAAGTAATAATGCAATCAAGAACTGATTACTTTATTAGTTTATGTAGTTATAATGTTTTTGATATAATTATCGTTTGTGGCGATTAATTTTTTAAAGCGTTTACTTTCATTTTCTTTTAAAATTGTTATGTAACTACTAAACAATATTGAAAGTTAAGTACGGCTCCAGAAAGAAAAAAAATATATCTATGACAAACTATAGGTGATGTATTCACGGATTAATACTATACTTTTCGATTGTTAAATATGTGAGCCAATACGATCCATTTCCCACCACTGGATTGTCTTTATAAAGAATATAGTTAATTGTTATTTGTCACAGATACACAGTGACTTTAATTACTGTTTTTTTTAATTAAAAAACACAATAAACGCATACGGAAAAAAAGATAACATAGGTAGATATTTACTTTAACAAGACCAATTCTTCCTGTGATGCTTTATGTCTCTTAATATATTATCATAAATGATGCAGCGATTTGATTTAATGTGTTTTTTTTATAATTCTTATATATTGCATTACACCTATGTCAAATGCATAAAAGTATCTAATGTCCACATGTAAGTATTGTTGATAAAATAATAAGCTACGTAAACAAAAAAAGAGACATTTACATATATCTTAATTAAAAAAAAATCACACAGTATGATTTCCTCGTTCAAACAAATAATTATATCATAAAATGGTATAAATTAAATGAGTATATTAAAAAAATTAAAATAAATGTGCAACTTACTCACATGTATACAAATAAAAAATAAACACAACGCATGTACCCGACAGTATGATGCGTATGTTTTATTAAAAACGTTTTTGAATCCAAAAACGTACACGGTATGATCAATCATCACTCATATTTTTGGTGAAACGTCTAAAAAATGTTCAAAACTGTCACTACAATGATCAAATTTTATAGATTATCTCATTATATATAAGAAGTATAATAACAATTATTAAAAAGAAAGTACTTAAACCATCAACCGAGCACTGATTTCAGTTTTCCGTATTTTTACAGAAGTATTATTAAGTAACCGTCCATATTAATAGTTATCTCGGTAATAGATATTCATACTCGTTAAATAAATATGTATTGTAATTCTATTTTCTAACCGTTTTAAACGTATTCGTTTACATAATCTCAGCGTATCAAACAAATCAAAAAGTCCTCAGTGAATCCCGCCCACGATCGAAATAGGTGATCTAAACGGAAATGACCGAAATTCTAATTGGCGGGCGATGATTCAGTGCCGAGTTAGATCTAATTTTAGGCTGAACTGAGCTAGGCTAGACGTGCTCATCATTAGTGTGTAAATCGACAACTAGACCTATCCTCCTATGCCATTTAAAACCAACTTTAAAAGTGGACTTTGTCACCTAGGGAGCAAAGTTGTTTGAAACTGTTCAGCTCAAGGAGATACGAGTTTGAAGCGACAGAAAATTTAAATTACCTAATCGCAAAGCTCCGCTCAAATGCAGGAATCACAATTCAGAATCGGTGATGAAGTGTGACTAATTAGTTGAACTTGGAACGGGTTAGCTTCAATTATAGGGGGGTTTTGTACGTTCGAGTTTGATGTGGTATGATGTTATGTTGTGTTTGAAGAGCCATGTTTGTTTATATTTTGAAATGGTAAATTGGGTCAATTTATTCTGGGATTTAAATGCCAAAGCCATTGTGGCAGTTTAATTAAATGAAATCTTAGGTTCAATTTACTTATCTAATTTTTATATAATAGCTAAACCTTAATAGTGTTTTACTTTTAGTAATAAATAATAAAAACGTTTCAAATAATAGCATGTAAACAAAGAAATACAGGTATGTCACTGATAGCTTAAGCCCTGCCCCTAAGACAAGAACTATATTGTGGAAAAACCTAACTTAACAATATTAATTAGTAAAGATAAAAATAAATACACTAAACTTACTATTAAATGTGAATTCAATCTAAAGGTAAACAAATTAATGAAATCCTTTATCGATATTATTTCATTTGTTTACTTTATATCATAAAATGTTTACTTGATACTTAAAATCTGAGGAGTTAAATATTTAATGCAAACATTTAAACATAAAAAAGCCATTGACATCAAATATTTACAAAACAAAAGATTAACTTAGTAAATAACAAAACAAAATACAAGATAACTTCGTAAACGCGTCGTAAAAAGTGACTTAAACATTTCTTATATCGTTCTCCATAAACAAGCAATAGACGGCTCGTTGTGAAGTCTCGTCTGGTCAATAAACGTTGACTGTAGGGAATTTTGACTATATTATGCTAGACTAGCATTTACACTCTTCGTAGGCGACGTTACGACAACAGTTGTCTGTCCCTTTCATTTCAATACAGTGCGAGCAAGATAGGTGATGCTTTGTCGCGAGACAAGCAAAGTCACTGAGAGTTGCGTTAGCACCGCAGGAATCTATCTACCTCTAAATCAGTTGGAAGGTTAACGTCCTATTTAATAACAAACACCTTCATAAAGTTTCACATTTATGATATTAGTAGGAAGTAGGATTCTGTCCCGTATTCTTTGTCCTCGTGAATTTTTGACTCTTGAATATAAACGTTCATCCCAAGATTCATCACCTTAGGAGCTGATTTTCGGGAAATCAGTGATGTGTGTTGTCTGTCAATCGTTGTCGGCTATTTTATTCCCTTGAGTTCCAAAGTAAAATATTAACTGATAGAAGAGAAAATTTATGTAGGTAATGCAAGGATCGAATGTAAAAAAATGGCATTAAGACAAATTTTATGGGGCTTTAGCTTTAGGATAAAATGTAAAAGAAAGAAAGGCTTACTTAGTGCTAACAGGCAGTGCTAAAACGGAGACCACTCAGCATTTTTTAGTGCCTAGCCGCGGCGCTGATCATATCCTGGGCAATACCAGAAAATTAATAAAATCTATGTATAAAACTAAGTGCTTAAACTAAGAGTGACCACAAAAAGCAATAAAGTCAAAAAATAAATACTTGATACCGGTAATTGAAACCTGGGTATCTAGATTTGTAGGTACGATTACTAATAACTCGGCTTATCCATAATCACGACGTCAGAAGACAAATGTCGCCCAAGTTTATGTTAACAAAGTAGCATAATATCGGAAAACAACGAAGATAAACTATTCCAGCAACTAGTTTGCAAATTTCTCTATTTAATTAGCACTTTTTAAAGCACTCAGGCGCTAGTTGGGAAGTAACTTCGACACCTTACTTGGGGTAGGGAGGGGAAAGCGTTTGGCAAAAAATATTAAGATTATTAATTACATTTTCATATTTTCATTAGCAGCGCGAACATGCAGCTTTTGCTGCGAGCAAACAGTGAGCAAAATACGATATTTCTTCGAGCGCGAGGTAGAGTAAATACTCTACTTTTTTTAAATTAGAATGCCGCGTGCTATCATTGCTCAGTGCCGAGTCTACTATAAAATCCGAAATTATTAACTTGATTGCGCTCTGCCTCTTTCATATTTTTGACTCCTTCTTTGATCTTGTGTAATTATTTTGAAAACAACTGATTTTACATTAGGTACAAATTTTCTAGAAGAGAGGCAAAATTAATAAATAAAAAAACAAAACGAATGATGCATTAGATCATGCAAAAAATACATTAATCCGTTGCTACTTTGCAGTGTGGATTTGGATAAACCAATAAATCGAGCATTTAATTTAAAAGTAGGTAAAAATCAAAAAGAGTAAGTTACCATTAGGGATTGCAATCCGGTCCAGCGGATCCGGTGAAAATTTACCGGATTCGGACCGGATCCGGTAGACCCGAAGAGACTGAAGAGACGCTACAACAGACATACATACAGACTACCCAACCTACTAAAGCTGATTCTAATTTGGTGAAAATTTGAGTAAGGAAAAAAATTTCAATTGTCAATATGATCTAGATCTAATTAAGCTTTAAAGAACGATGTCTTTCTTAATTATTGTTTGAGACATTAATTTTGTTTAATAGTTATTTATGTTTCTTTGCTCAAATTAGAAAAAAACATTTTTTTTTCAATTAACGTTATTACGAGTGTAACATGTATCTTACCTATTATTTAAAGTACAATGTGATGTGATATGTGATTACTGATTAGCTTTATTTATGTATGTTTACTATACTTCCTTAATACCCGTAATATTTTAATATTACTGGTTTATTATTGTTGATTTTACCTCTTATAGTATTAATGAAGTTGATAAAATATTACATAGTAGAGAAAAAAAGTGGGGTCAAAGTTAAAATAACGATCATTTTGAATCATGATCCAATACACCAAATTAGTGGTAAATTCTTAGATTTGGCAATTAAAACTATAAAAACTTCGTTTAATTAGAGTGTTATTTTTATATAGAAGATTTAATTTTGTTTATTTACTATGAAACAAAGCTTACCATGGGTGTGGCTCAAAAAGATTAATAATGTTATTAAGTATAAGATAAATATTATTGAAGCAGATCCTTAAATTTTTCATATTATTGTGAAATAAGTGGCTAGTGAGACTGATTTTTGACTTCATAGGGGTGTGTTTTACCGCTAAACTATTATTTCATTAGTTAATTTGCAAAAACAGCTTAGCATGTCTACTTTACGGCTAATAAACTGAACAAAAAGCATAATTTTAGATATGCGCAATAGCAAAAGTTAAATCCGGCCGGATCCGGCCGGATTGAGAAATTGACCGGATTGCAATCCCTAGTTACCATGTTGACTGTTGAATACTTATGACATTTAACAATCTGGCTTTGATATATCTCACGACCTAATGATAGAGATCTAGGTGCAACCCTAATGCAAAATGTATTAAAACCACGTTATAGACCCGCTCAGAGACGCTTTTATGTAAATTAGGAAAGAGTGGATTCATTATAACGGGATTTTGCTCGATATAAAAATCATTCCTTATCTTACACTGAGCACCAAATAATAACGTCTTTGCTAAAGAGAATTTGCTTAGTGAGCGAATCTTTAAAAACGTAAAAAGAGTTTTACAAAGTTCAGAACTAACTTTGGCTAGAAAAAACATTTTATCTTTGTGCCAACAAGAAATGTTCGAAGAAGAATACGCCCTGTTGAAGTCTGGCAAAACACTTTCTTCAAAAAATAGGCTTCTTTCTCTCACTCCGTACATTGATTCGGATAACCTGTTAAAAGTGGGCGGGAGACTTGACAACACTTATTATAGTGACGAGGTAAAGCATCCAGTAATACTTTGCAGTAAACATCGCCTTACAAAATTAATATTCGTATATTTTCACCTACAATTTTTACACGCAAGCCTCCAACTGTTGCTCAATAGTGTCAAGCAGCTTTATTGGCCGTTAGGAGGTAGAAACCTGGCACGTAAAACTGTAGATGATTGTGTGACGTGTTGCAGATTTAAGGGGCAGTCAGTTCAACCAATCATGGGAAACCTACCTGCAGCACGCGCTCAATTAGATTACACCTCTTCTAATACCGGTACAGACTACGCCGGTCCAATATTGATAGCTGATCGTAAAGGTAGGGGTTGCAAATTAGTCAAGACCTGGATCTGTATTTATGTCTGTTTTGCAGTAAAAGCCGTTCACCCGGAACTAGTCTCAGACCTCACCAAAGATGCATTTTTGGCTAGTCTAAATCGATTTATTGCTCGTAGGGATAAACCGAAGAATATCTACTGTGATAATGCTACTTATTACACCGGTACTTGTAACGAACTGTACAGAGAACTCCTCAAACATAGCTTCGGATCTTGCTCAGTCGGAAATTAACTTCGTGTTTTCGCCCCCTTATTCACCCCATTTTGGCTCATTGTGGGAAAGATGTGTGCGCTCAGTTAAACATCATTTACGGCGTATATTAAATTTAACTCATTTAACTTTTGAAGAAATGAGCACATGTTTGTCGGAAATTGAAGCTGTATTAAATTCCCAACCTTTAACTCCATTTTCAACTGACCCTTCCGACTTAACCGCTCTCACACCTGCCCATTTCCTCATTGGACGACCTCTTATGTTTGTTCCTAATTCGCAGGATCCTATACCTGAGGAAAAAATCAACACGCTGCAGAGGTTTCAACGGGTCGAGCAGCTGAAACTTCATTTTTGGAACAGATTTAAAATGGAATATGTTTCTCAACTTCAGCAAAAAACTAAATGGTTCTCATCACAGGACAAATTAACAGAAGGAGCACTAGTTATCGTGAAAGAGAAAGGGGTGCCCCCTCTCATGTGGCTACTGGGCCGAATAGTTAAACTTTATCCCGGCAAAGATGGAATAGCTCGAGTAGCCGATATAAAACAAGAAAGGGAACGATCAAGCGGGCGTTCAACAATATTTGCCCTATTCCCACAACTATGTAGCATACCTGGCTATATCCACGCTTACATCCTGTTCTGAATTATAGGTCCCTTGAAGTACTTCAAAGCGGGGAGCATGTTCAGAACGCAGCCAAACTGACGTCACCGGCGGCCGTTCGCGTCCCAAATTTGAAGATCGGCGACAATCGGATTAACCGCCAGTTTTTTAACTGACAGAATCAATCGCCTAAAACCACGGAACGAACGACACCTAATTTTGATTTGTAATTCCAAAGTTCTGGAATAAATTGTATTTTTTAATATATAACAATACTCTTCATTGAAGATCCACCTAGGCTATTCCCGATACCCTAAAAAGGAACCTGGGTCCCAAACACTAACATAATGATGCTTTATCAATATTTCATTAAATATAGTACGGTAAATTGCCAATAACTGGCCAAATGATGGAATTACTTGCCACAACTTATGTCCGCATTTACCACGCGATTTGTAAAAATACTCTATCAATATTTATGATAATACTAGAAGATGCCCGTAACTAGTCAGCGGAGGAGAAAGAAATCATAATCCTCTTTTTTTCTTTAGCGTAGCCGAGTAAAAAGTATCCTATAACCAACCATCTGTGAATGACCAGCTACCCGTATAGGAACAATAGTTGAAATTTGCTTAGCCTTTTTGGCATGATGAAGCTACAACCACACATACAAAAATACAAAAAAAAAATCGATGCAGTGATGATAATCAAATAGTCCGTATCACATTTTTTTTGGAAAATATCTCCAACGGACAGATATTTTGTTTTTACAACTTTGTAACAGAATAGAATAATATCATATCAAAGAAGTCACTTCCACAACTGAAACGAATCTAACAACTACTCATACGTATCTTTCAAGTCATTTAGGCTGCAGTGTGACAAAGAAAAAGACAGAGCTACATACATACACTCGAAAAACATAACTCCATTTGGTACAGCCGGGTAAATGACAAAACACCTGAAGCGCTTTCATAAATAAATTAAAGAGTTTCCACGATACCACGCCATTTACTTAAGCGCGGCATAATTAAATGCACACTAAGCGAACTTCTGAACTATTTATGCAAATGTGCAAAACGGGAAGACGCCACAAAGCCTTTGTGCAATCTTTTGCACTCAGTATGAAATAATGAAAAAAGCAAGGAATTTTTTCGAGAAAATCGCTGGACCGAAAGAGTTTTTTCCTGGAATATAGAATTTGATATGCAAACTATATCATCGTTCCACGTGGAATCACTGCAGCGAGGAAAATTCTCATTGAAGACTTTGTTTTAGTTTTAGAAATAAGTACCACAGCAGGTAATAAATCATTTATCAGACGACCTGTTTGGCTCAGCAATAGTCTGCCTGCGACGCTAACGGTCTTGGATTCAAACTTCAAATCCCGGTAAGAGCAAGCATTTGTGTGATAAGCATAAATATTTGTTCCTGAGTCTTGAACGTTTCTTATCTATACTATTACATATAAAGTAAAGTTGTACATATGAAATGTCTGCACACAGAAGAGATTTTAAAACTATTGTAACGAACAATTAGAGGTCACTGAATCGAAATTCGAATTTGTATGTGTAATTGTGGCTTCATCACGCCAAATCGGATAAACGGATTACAACTATATTTGTTACACGAGCAGCTATCCACAGTTGGTGATAGAATATTTTTTACCCGACTACATTGAAAAAAAAAAGAGGGCTTATGGTTTATTCTTCTCCGCGAGTCGCAAGTCGGGCATATTCTAATGGGTATCTTCTATACTATTATAAAGTTGTAAAAATGAAATGTCTGTACATTGAAGATATTTTCAAAAAAATGATTGTTACAGACTTTTTCGAGTTCACTAAAACGAAAAATATTTTTGTTGGATTTTTTGTATGTTTGTATGTGTCGTTGTGGCTTCATCACGCAAAATCAGCTAAACCGATTTCAACTATTTTTGGCACACCGAATGCCGGGTATCTCTAAATAGTTATAGGATACTTTTTACCCGACTACGCTGAAGAAAAAAATAAGGTTATGATGATAGAGGGGTATTTTTCGCCTCCGCGTACGAAGTTGCGGACACCTTCTAGTGTCTATTGAATTTATCGTCGGCTGGTACTCACAAGCCTTATTGTGCTAACGGTGGGACTAGCTCGATTTGTGTAATTTGCTCTAATATTTAATGCTCATATATATGTATTTTTTAATTATACTTCAACATCGTCATCACCATCAGCCAAAAAACGTCCACGGCTGGACATGCGCCTACCCAAAGAACGCCACCATGACCAGTCTTGCGCCACTCGAATCTTGCGGACTCCAGTAACCCTCACCCAGGTCATCAGTCCGCCTGGTGTAAATTTACCTACTTCATTTATAATAGGGGTTTTGCCTGATCTCAAAATTCGTAAAAATTACAAGATCCTGACAAAACAAACAAAGTAAGGAACTACGTCAAAATTTTAAGTACGATATCTTACGTGTAGTATTGTTTATGAGCCCTTAAAGGTGGTGGGAAAGTCCATTTTTAAAGTATGAAAATTAACAATTGAATAACCCATAAAATGTATGGTAACTTGTGTTATGAAATCGTTTCGATAAACGCAAGTTTTAACATAGGTGCAGAACAAAGATTTTAATTTCCCCATTCAAGATACCTACTAACCGTGTGAGGTCACTAAGCACTTTAGTATGAAGTGTTTTTGGTATAATCCAAAAATGAGAATTGAACATTGTTGTATCCCGGGGAATTTTTATGAGATTGAAGTAGTTTTTTCACCAATTTTTTATCTAAGAGAGGTCGTTCTATATTTTTTATAACATACCACAGCAAAAAACTTGTTAAATAGCCTATTGAACCCACTTGTCAATGATAACTGACTCGTTTCACTGTAAACCGATATGTAATTGTTACTCTAAAGCTTTTGCAGGAACAACGTCATACGTTATGTTCGCTTTATACAAAGGGTTTCGAAAATAGATTGAAAGTTTATGATTCAATTCACTTACAACTTAAAACACAAACCAAATGATGAGTCAATGGTAATATTAATTGATTGGACACGATAGTACGCAACAAGAAGAAGAAATAGTAGCCTATTAAGGCATGTTTAAGACGTCCAATAGACAATAAATACATGACCGATGTCCAAAGATAACAATCGGACCTTGCTGCGACTGCTAACGTAATAGGCTATGTCTTCGTGTGTAGACATAAATGGACAAAACACAACATGGGCGCCCGTCAAACTTTATCTTACAGTCGTGATGTTGGATTGGTAATAATGTAAATTGAGTTGTCTCAATTTCAAAGTTACAAATCATATACAATTAACCAGTGTCGTTGTTTACAAAGAACTAATAATACCCTTTAAGGTATGTGTTGTGGACAGCGTCGAAATTATTTATAAAATCGGTATGGATGTTGAAATAATAGGTATCTTGTTTGTAAGTGATTTAAAAATGTTGCATGCTATGTTGTTAGCCGGACATGCTATATTATATGAATGCTGTGTAACAACTATGCCTAAATCAACCATGCTTACGCAAAATAAATTTTCGTTTCATTTCATTTAAATAACAATTTGGATGTATCTCCAAACAAGCCAAACAATTTCTGAATCAGTTTATAAATGACTGAGTTCTGAGGTAGCAAAAATTCAACCGAATGGAAAACTACCTCTTTTTTTAGGACTCGCTTAAAAAAACAAGAGTCTTGATATGAAGAAACGATTTCGCTCTCTTTTGAATGATAATCTTCACATATTTTTATGGAACGGACCATGAACTTAACAATATTTAGTGTGATGAGCGCCATGAACGAACACTCGTCTTATGGTCCACGGATTGGATTGAAACATGCTGAACATTCGACTTAAATAACAAGAGTACTTAATTGTTCTGTAATATAAATAAAATCTACCCAATATGTTATAGTTTTGGCTTACTAGTACCTACTTACCCCATAGCATAGTTTTAATTTAAAATAAGAACAGGTACAATTGTATGCGAATTCAAGTTTCCTGACTCTTTATGTTGTGTAAATGAAGCCATATAAATAAAACATCCCGGTAATTGACAGTTGACATTAATAGACAAGTTTACGACGGACAGAAGCTTCCAGCCCGTATATGGAAAAGTAGGTGCATTGAGGAACCTTTTACCGTGTCAGTCAAGAGTAACAGTGGCACAGAGTGGGCAACTTCAAAGAAAATAAAATTTGAACTTCCATATTGATTTTTGTCGTCCATCTTGGACGAGTGTCATGAATCGGTGAGGATCAAATCATTATTTTATAATCCATACTAATATTATAAATGCAAAAGTGCGTCTGTCTATATATTACCTCTTCACGCTTAAACCGCTGAACCGATTTGGATGAAAGTTGTTATGGAGATAGTTTGAGTCCCGGGGAAGGAAATAGGCTACTTTTTATTCCGGAATAATACCCTTATCCGCGATAAACGAATTTAAGGCGGACAAAGTCGCGGGCAGAAGCTAGTCTTTTATATAAAACCGTACCCTATCTTACAAACCTAAACCTTGACGCTGGCAAATTTGTCGTAATAGACGGAAACCATTAAGCTTATAAACTGAATTGACATTCCATACATTTTGCTAAACTACTGCCTTTTAGTATATGTTTTATGTTTATGTTACAGTTTAAAAAACTGAAGAACTACGAAACAAACTACAATACTATTTTCATGCACGGATTGGATTTGACAGCCGTCCACCGATGATCAAACTGAGGCTTAATTCCAAGTGGCAAATGTCATATGTCCAAGATATGTTCGATTACCTTTATCATTGATGGAGTTTCAACAACAGTATCTTTGCTGTACCTACCCAATTAAATTAAAATTGGCGAGTCATATCGCTACAGTTGAAATAAAAGCTATCGCTAGAGTCGAATCGTGGATAATTTACACTTAATTTTGCTAATTATATTGAGTTATACCTCCTTGAAACGGAAAGTTATCGAAGCCACTTAATATAGCTAGAAGAGCAAAAACTGGCCGAGATATTGCTTAATTGGACATATGCCCGTTAAATTTAGGCCCTGTTATTTGCTTATTTTCTTCACAGCACAATTTTCGTACAATAGTACACTCTATGAATACTCCATTCTCTCTGGTATCAGCAAAGCTTCGGTGAATCGTTCCGGCTGATTCGAGGAAAGAAACCTGTTGGTCACTGCATGGTTTTTATCTGGTTTATTGGTTCTCGCCTCGGACAGGTTTACTGTGGGTATCAAGTACAATTACGCATCAATTACTCACAATTTATCATTGTATTGTGAAAATAAAGGAATAAAAAAAAAAGGAATAAAGGAATAAATAAATAAAGGAACGTATTCTTGTTATATTCCTGTTGTAAAATATCAAGTACATATATAATATACACTGTGGGAACGATTGACCTGACAGATATTAACCATCGAGTTTAGTGTCTCATTGGAGTACCTTCATTGGTATACCAGTTAAAAATAAAAAAAAACTTTTTTTGCATGTACCTAAAGTAAATATGATTTAAAGCTGAGGGATACGAGTACTATTTGACACGAAAAAAAATATTGAATACCAGACTTATAGTAAAACTTAATACAAACTGGCCAAAAAGCATGTAGGTGCTCCTTCTGTGTTATGTATTATTATAATATTACTTTTTATTAATAATAGGGTAGTTTCCCGGGTAAAAAAAAATCATTATTCTAATAAGGCCGTCAGTTAGAATATTTAAAAATATTGGTCATGTATATTTTCTTTTGTCAATCAAACAAAAAAAGACAAATAAAAAGCGCGTCAAAGTTTGGGGGTGGGTGCGCAATCTTCATAATTTTTTGTTTAATTGACAAAAGAAAATACGTGTCCAATATTTTCTGATAATGTAACTGACGGAGCAATCATATTTTTTAGGAAATAGGCCTATTAGTTACTAAATAACACGGTGTCAAAAATGCCGTGACTTGTCCAAAAAATAAAAAGACTAACTAGTTGGTTACAACTTCGCCGTTAACAAGGCGATAACATCAGGCCCAATTATCTAGTTCCTAGTTCCAAATAGTCATTCTTTCACACTTTTTCTATTTTGCATCCAGTTTCTGTCAGCGAGCTAAATATGTAACAAACTACGGGTTTTTAATGATGTAACAAAAGTTCGGTCTGGTTTTTTCACAAGATAAAGAGTGGTAGCATATTTTATCTATTTAATCTTGCAGAAAGTTGATAAGAGACGCTTGTTTTGAATCGTCTGTAATCTTCATCTTAAGTTACGAATGTTAAACCTTATTGCATTTAAAATGTAACCCTTATGCGAAGACACCTGCTTGTGGTATTTTTAATGCTAAGCGATTCGATAATAGTTGATTCAACTTCCCCTATGTTATGGCTTCCAAAAGTTTCACGTCTAACTACTATAAAGTAAAAACAAAATGCTTGTACAGTAAAGATATTTAAAAAAATATACTAACGTTGTTATAAATATCTTCACTGTACAGACGTTTAATTTTAATAACTCTTTAATGGTACAGATGAAAAGAGAAACACTGTCTGAGAGACTCACTCATCAACGTCCACCCTTGAATTTAAAAACCTGAAACTTGGCAATTGGCAAAGATATTTCTTTCGTGATGTGGACTTAGAATAACCGTTTTTTTCGAAATCGCTACGGAAGCGACGGACAGGACAAAAGCTAGTCATAATAATTATATTCATAGTTCAGATACCTTATACAAACATTGAAAATAAATCGGTCAAATTCAAACGCTTCCACCTATCGTGCGGCATCGCGCGTTAAATCCCGTTTTATTATAGTAAAGCCATGTTCCTCTTCCGCCAATAAACTTTGATCCATGGTGATCCATCTTGTAACCGATGACCTAAAATAGAACACAGAACCATCGTCGGCGCTCCAGAATTAGAACTTGGAATCCTAATGACACACTTCACTCACACTTACGACGATGTTTTGATTTTGTTAAGCATGCTTATGGGGAATGCAAACATGGACATAAGTGATACTCGTATGTGTGTGGGTTTTGTGCGTTTGTTTTGGAATACTTTTAAATGATAATGCAATGTTCTAAAATTAGGGAACAGATTTTTTTACAGGACAATTTTTACATAAATCGAATAAGGCTTGTGTTTGAGTACCGGGCGACGATATATTGAATAGATAAATTAATTATATATATAGAAAACATTACAGACTCAGGAACAAATATTTTTGCTCATCACACAAATATTTGCCCTTACCGGGATTTGAACCCAGGACCTTCAGCTTCGCAGGCAAAGTTACTCCCACTGAGCTAAACCGGTCGTCTAATTAGCCCACTGATTTGTTTTCACTGGACACTTTCAAGTATTGTTAAATAAGTCGCATGGCCAGGAATACTTATCAGCCCGATTAAGATAATAGCGACCAGAGGTGCGGCGTGCAAACGGATTTTGGTCATATTTTTACTTTGTGGCATAATTTTATAAGTGAATACTGTTTGTAGGTGTTTTTAGTTGCGAGTACTAATAAGTATTAGAGCTGTTTAGTACAATATTTGTATGACCTTCGCTCGATATTTGTACATAAGTCAAGTTACTGGCGTATTGCATAAGAAGGATGGCGTCCAAAGGACAGGACTCCTACAGGAAAAAATGGCAACTAGACAGAAATTGTATGAAATTTACAGCGATTGACATAACAACACGTTTCATTACTATTCCGCGAACAGATTATTTCTATATTGGTATAAAACCGGAATGCCTGTACTAAGAAATTTTATAAATTAAAAATCATACAACACTCTTTACGAGTGTCACGTGGTATAATATTACTGAATCTGTCCGGAACCTATTCCAAACAGATTCTGTTACAAGATAAGGACTCTAGATACTAATAATAATTCATAACATTATATTAAGCTTAAGAGAACGGGGCACATTGGTCGTAGAACTGATGGCCGCTGGAACAGAAAGGTTCTCGAGTGGCGACCGCGTACAGGGTGACGCAGCGTGGGAAGGCCCGCAACAAGATAGACCGATGATCGGCTGAAGATCGCGGGAACCGTTGCATGAGGGTGGCGCACGACCGGTCGTTATGGAGATCTTTGGAGGACGCCTTTGTCCAGCAGTGGACATCTTTGAGCGCTGATATGATGATGATGAATACGTAAGAACTTTAGATAAAGTAAAAAAAACATAGGTATAAATTACACTACTGCGCAAAAGTCGTATCCGAATGAAAATAATGTTAATTTCGTCCTCTCCGCTTTCTTAAATACAAATCCTAACAAAAGCGTAAAATTATTATACGTGTATAGGGTACCCCTATTGAATCGTTTTTTTAAAACACGAAAGTTGCTGTTACAATTCTAAGCATCCAAAAATCTAGGCTCCAATGCATCTATTACACTAGTCTTATGTTTGTAAATCTCTGATGGCCGTACCAACGGGTGGTCCCGCCGATATTCTGTTTATTTGCTCCCGCTAATCGGCCAGGACTGGCATCATTATAGCCGGACATAAATTCCCATCGAAGTGCCAGGGATTGTTCCAGTCAAATAGCTGGAATTTAGACATCGAGCTTTTAGTGCTTGTCAAGCATTGTTAGTGGCGGCGTGACTATTTTCAGAGTTGAATCTGAATTCGGAATATTGTTAACGTAAAAATAAAGTGCATTAGGACATAATTATTTACGTCGTTTGTCAACGTTGATTAAAATTTAATGAACGTCGACAAACGAAGTAAATAAGTATATCCCAATGCACTTTATAAAGGGAACGGTAGGCGTCGTGACGTACCAAGAACTTAAAGAACTTGCACTAAGAACACAGGACTGGAAGGAACTGAACCAACAAATGTCAAACTCTTAAATAATGAATAAATGCACTTTTAGTGCTCATGGGTATACTATCCATACTGTACTAATATTATAAATGCGAAAGTGTGTCTGTATGTCTGTCTGTCTGTCTTTCTGTCTGTCTGTCTGTCTGTCTGTTTGTCTGTCTGTTACCCCTTCACACTTAAACCGCTGAACCGATTTGGATGAAAATTGGTATGGAGATAGTTTAAGTCCCGGGGAAGGCCATAGGCTATTTTTTATCCCGGAAAAATACCCTTATCCGCGATAATCTAACGAAACCTGCCTGTAATGATAGATTTAAGTTATTGAATTGAATAAATAAATAAATAAACGAATTTAAGGCGGGCGAAGTCGCGGGCAGAAGCTAGTATTTAATATACCCATGCGGCTTTCTTTATACTGATAGTCTACTACTAAAGGAATGCGACTAGAAGTAAAATATTATTATTAAGTATTTTTATGAAAAATAACCAAATACAAAAATTTCTTGTTTACTTGCTCAGGAGTGCATTTTTCTTAATATTTAAATAGGTTCAAGTTCACCAAAAATACATACCTTTTTATTTACAATAAAATATTTTTTTCTCAATTAAGAAAAACAAAAAGGAATGATGAGACGACTGATAATACAAACGACGGTGACTTGAAAAATTCCATCTTATAGCAGACGGTTTAAAAAGCTCGATAGCATACTTTATTCCGATAAGAGTATACATCAAAACTCAATCGACACTTTATTATGATAATGACATACTTTCGCATAACGCGTGAATCATTGATAGTATCGACTGACCATCGAAGGCCAATGACTCGACAGCTGGGCGATTGCACCGACTTGATTTATTAATAACATACGCTGCAGGTGGACGACGAACGTCATAGTTGTTATGACGTCATTAAATGTTTAAGAAATCCGGATTTATGTCAGTTACAATTGTAATGTATCAAAAGATAAATTTGATGACCGGTTTAGCTCAGTGGGAGTAACGTTGCCTGCGAAGCTGAGGTCCTTGGTTCAAATCCCGGTAAGGGCAAATATTTGTGTGATGAGATCTCAATTCTTGAAAACGAGTCTTGGATGTTTTCTATGTATATAAGTAATATATCTATTGAATATATCGTCGTCTAGTACCTATAACACAAGCCTTATTGAGCGTACCATGGGGCTAGTTAGATTTGTGTAAAAATTGTCCTGTAATATATATATATATATATTACAGGACAATTTTTAGACATTTTATATATATATATATTTATTATAAATACATGCGTTTACCCGCTCTTTCACTCGCGTCAAGAACTGAGCAGGTTATGTTTTAATTACTAAGTCTTCATACAAACTCCTTTCGCCTCCTCCTTTGTACAAATGTATTACTTTACTTTCTTTGTTTTATTGTTTTTATGTACAATAAAGTGTTTACAAACAAACAAACAAACTCCTACTCCCCTTTCCAATCCTTATGATGATATCTGGATGATTTCCGGAATAAAAACTATCCTATGTCTTTCTCAGGGTCTAGAATTATCTACATATGAAATGTTATCAACTTAAATCAGCAATATTAACTTCAAAATCTAACAGACAGATTTATTACTTTTGCATTTATGATATTACTAGAAGATGCCCGCGACTTTGTCAACGGAGGAGGAAATCATAACCCTCTTTTTTTCATCAACGTAGAAAATGTTTTTTATAACCATCTGGGGATGCCCAGCTAATAATAAGTGAAAAAGTTTAGCTGCTTTGGCGTGATGAAGCCACAGTCCGAATCACTTAATTTTTTGAAAATATCTTCTATGTACTCTATACATAGAAGATATGACATTTAATTTTTGAAACTTTATAATAGTAGATATAGAAGGGTGAAACAAAGTTATATCAAGAATAATTGTTGACCAGACTGTTATTATCGGGCCAAGCTCATTCAATTTCAGCGTATTGTCGAGTTCATAAATATATGAGCATTCCCAAGGCTTTAAAAATAAATGTACATAGATAGTACTTATACATCAGTTCAGATCTGAGAAAGCTTCTCAATATATGTAAGGAACTGAAAACGAATAAATATCTGTACTAAGCTTTTTAAAACTATTTTAACGAGTGGAAGTACATACTGCACAGGTTATGTGCCAGCAACACATACTCGTACATATCAGTACTAACGTTTTCTAAATGTATGTGTACAAGTAGACGCTGTTGTGTGTGTGAATGGGTTTTGGAGCATCAATGACGTATTCATCGTGTGTTGGCTCACCATCATTCAGTTGTCCGCTTTTGAGCAAAAGGAACCATTCAAAGTTTCCGAGAACGTTTATATGCAAAGTCAGTGTGGGTAAATGCGCTTTGGCAATAATTTAAGCATCTCTTTATTCATTTATTTGCTTAAGTGAAGTTTATTATTACTTATTTGTTAAATTAGGAACACAGTGTTATTTGCAAGCTTAATATAATAACATTAATACAGTAACAATGAAAATATTTTCAAATTTGGAGGTCACTGAAACGAAAAATATTTGTATTTTTTGTATATTATTTGTATGTGTCGTTGTGGCTTCATCACGCCAAATCAGCAAGCATAACGGATTTCAACTATTTTTGGCACACGGGTAGTTGAGTATCCACAAATGGTTATAGGATGCTTTTTACCCAACTATGCTGCCAAATAATAATTTAAAAAAAAGCAAAAAATCCGACTGCTTAAACCAACTAAAAAGAAAAAAACAAGTCCAGTACCTACCCTTGTCAAGTTATAATGGAAATGTTTCATGATTCATGATCGATACTCACATAAAAGAAATAATAAATTCTGATGTGTAACATAGCGATTTTAAACAGTTGGGACCCATAAGAAAACTAGATCGACGCAAATCTTCCCAACAATGGGTCCCGACTCATTAAAATCGCTATGTTCCACATTAGAATTTATTATTTGTTTTATGTGAGTATCGATCATGAATCATGAAACATTTCCATTACAACTTGACAGCGGTAGGTACTGGACTTGTTTTTCCTTTTTAGTTTTTTTGAGCAGTCGAGGTTTTTTTTAAATTATTATTTTTATTGTATACTTTTTAGTTAAAATTATAAGTCAGTAAATTTCGCAATCTTTATCGTGGGGGTTATTGAGAAGCTTGCACAGATTTATTTACAATTAAATGAAAATTTAGTGAGAACGGGTTGCGAACCAACTTTAAATCGTTATAGTTCCTAACTGGTCATTCAAAATTAAAAATAATAAAAAAAAACCTAATAATGATTTTCAAATCCCTATTCAATGATACCCCACTCAACATAGTACATCGTTTTTTATTTTTTTCTTTTTCACAATATGGCGTCTCATTATCGCCATTTTGAGTTTTCATCATTTTCATGTCTTTAATGACATTCGCCCAATTAAGACGAATCGATTGACGTAAGAATCATCAAAATCGGTCCACGCGTTTGGTCTCTAGAGTGCCAGATAGGAACAAACATACATACATACATACATAGATTGATAAACACATTACCCTCCTTTGCGTCGCGCAGTCGGGTAAAAAAGAGGGATTATGACTTTTTCTCTTCTGTGAACGAAGTTGCGGGTTGCGGGGCACCTTTTAGTAAAAAAATAAAAACATTAACTTTGCTATCATCTTGTAACAACAGTTGCAGCGACATGCGAGTAGCTCATAGCGGCATTCGACGGTAGCAGAATATTTTCCTTGTTATCTTTTCGCATACCGGGCATATGCTTCGGACGAAAAAAGACGCCTGACGCCTCCGCGGGTCTATTTACATAAAGCGGAATAATTAATAGCAACTTAAAACACAAAAGAGCGAGCTCGCCGCTATTCATGTAAATTTGGTCTAGACTAGCCATCCTTTATTTTTCCAAAGCTTTGTATACAATTTGCGTAACTTTGTAATACCTTTGGAGAGTTCGCCTATTATTTTGCAAATTGTATAAGCGTGTATTGAAAGGGGAATAAAAGGATTAGAGAAACGGGTTGAGGCTTGCCAGGTTTAGGTAAAGGCACGTGAAAGAGATTTGTGTTTTATTCATGTAATGTACGCTATTCTAGGGCATGAAATGTAGTTATCGAGGAGACGGAAATAAGATGTTTAAGATAAAAACGGTGTGGTATTTTATATATTATCGAGGTATCGCTACCCACGCTATGCTACTTAACCACAATACATGTCACCTTAGCAACGGACCAATTAATTTTCCTACATTTCAAGCATCAATGTACTGGAAAATTAATAGTTGTTAGTTACCTTTTACTTTTTTTTGGCAGCTCCAATGATAAATAGGTAAGGGAAGGAGAAAAAATATTATAATAAGTTTACCAAGGGTTTTACAACATAACGTTTTTTTTATAAATCACTGCTATTGCATGGGTATCATGAAAACAATATACATAATATAATAGATTAAATACTAATTACTGTTTTGCTTGACACATACAATGTTTTGTAATAATAACTGGCGTCACAAATTATAAGACTTTATTGAGAATAATAAATAAAATTATCATATACTGGAAGGCGGCCGCAACTTCGTTCGCGGAGGAGAAAAAGTCATAACTCTACGTTTTTTCTTCAGCGTAGTCGGGTAAAAAGTATCGTATAACCATCTGGAGATACCCAACTACCCGTGTACCAAAAATAGTTGAAATCCGTTTAGCCGATTTAGCGTGATGAAGCCACAACGACACATACAAACATACATAAAATCCAAAAAAAATATTTTTTGTTTTAGTGACCTCCAAATAGTCCATAACAATATTTTTTTGAAAATATCTTCAATGTACAGACATTTCATTTATACAACTTTATAATAGTACAGATTACAAATAAGAACCTGATGAAATAAAATGTTTATATTATTCCAACCTTACATTTCTTAATTTGAATTTTTAAACGCATTAACTTTTTAATAAAAAAATAGCATAATACCTCACCTCTGTGGATTTCTTAATCACCTTAAAATAAAACAATTTCGCAAAGGAACGTGTCCGGCATAAAATCGCAAATGTCATTAGGCGTAGTTCGCGGGCGATTTGTCTTGTCAGTCAAGCGCTCGTCGACTCAAGGGAGCTAATTTGCATTTGTAATGAAACAAGAATCGTGATATTATATGCATAGAAATTAGTAAGGGGATAACTGTCAATTTTTTACCAAACTTGTTGATGACACTTGTGTAATTTCGATTTGTTTACGACGTCCTGATGGTATCTAAACAACACTTACGAGAACAAAACGTAACCTGTACTGATACTGACAGCGTATTGCTTTGACGTTGTGACGTCACACCATGGCGGCTCGTTTTTCAGGCCACGTGATATGTAGATTAATAATATCAACTTTAAATTTTAATGTATTCAGACAATTATGAGCACTTATGACACAAAAAACCACTTGAAATTTGGTGCTGGAGACGGTTGTTGAGGATAAAATGGACTGCTCGCCGTACTAATTTCTCTATTTTAGAAGAGCTTAATATGAAACAAAGACTTTCGTCAAATGTGCAAGTGCGAATTTTCAAAATTCTATGGTTTGAGCAGGAGAGATCGGACGCATCTCATAAAGCCCACGACGAAATATTCTCCAACAGAGTGTATTCGGAGTGCCATAAACCAGGAGGGATGGAGAAGTATCGCAAAAGCTGCAATGAATATAGAAGAGGACAACCCATAACCACGACCACTCTGACAAGAATGTATAACTAAGAAGAAGAATAATGACTCAAAATCAGAATATATTTAATATTTTGTTCTGTTTTCGCGATTATTACTCATTGAAATAAAACAATTTAACGGATTATATCGCGTATATTCTCTCATTTTAGTTCCCGACGTTTCGGAAGCCTTCCAGCTTTCCATGGTCACGGGAGGACTGAGAAAAGATGTATTTTCCTCTGTCAAAGTTACAATATGTGCAAACTACCAATTTTTTTGAAAAAACACAAATAAAGGTGTACATACATGCCAGATGGGCTTAATTATTTTATTCTAATAATTAACCAAGCAGCATTTCACAAATGAGGCGTACTGAGGAGAAAAGAAACGCTGCAAAGAAAAACTCCCAGGCTACCTCATTACTAATTATAATATTTAAAAAACAGAGACTATTAAACTACTTTTAAACAGATAAGATATTTTACACCGTTCGGAAATTAAGGTTTTGCAGTCCTGTGTCTCGCTTGTTCCTTGATGAGATGTATTGCAGGATCCCAAGCTGGTGGTAGTGACAGTCCATCTTCTCTATTGAAATTAGGATGCTTTTTAATCTCAATAGCCTCGCGTAGCATCCTGGGAAAATATCTTTTTTCTTTGGCAAGGATAGAAGGTTTATCAAACTTAATTGAGTGGTTTGGTTTGTCAATGACATGTTCACAGACTGCAGACCTATTACACCGACGGTGCTTGACATCTGCTATGTGCTCCTTCACCCGGGTTGATACACTGCGTTTCGTTTGACCAATGTATGAAAGACTACACTCACAGTCCAGCTTATAAATGCCTGCACTCTGCAAAGGGGTGCTACTCTTCACGTATTGAGACACCTTCTTCAACGGCTTGAAATATGTTTTTATAGAAGCACGCTTCAAGATGTTTCCGATCTTGTCTGTGACCCCTTTCACATATGGTAATACGGCAGGTTTACGCTCGACTGTTGGTTTCTTCATACTGGGATTCTGCTTGGAACGTGGTATCTGGAGCTCGTTGGCTCGAAGCGCACGTTTGACATTCTGTAACTCAGCAGTCAGATGTTGATTGTCGCAGATACCCCTGGCTCTATGAAACAAAGATTTACCCACTGTAGCAAGTTGACAGGGATGGTGGTGAGATTTGCCATTCAAATACCTATCTGTATGCGTAGGTTTCCTATATACAGTATGACCTATGTCATTTTTAGGACCTCTAATTACTAGCACATCTATGAATGCAAGTGAATTTTGATTTTCCAACTCCATAGTGAATTTAATTTTACTATGCATGGAGTTCAGATGGTCTAAGAAAGCTGAAACACTAGATCAAGGTAAAATAGTAAAGGTATCATGTACGTATCTTTTAAAGATCCTCGGCTTGACAGGTGCCAATGAAAGCGCTCTCTCCTCGAAGTCTTCCATGAAAATATCGGCTACGACATAAGACACCGGAGACCCCATTGCCACACCATCAACTTGCCCGTAGAATTCACCATTCCATAGCATATAGCCAGATGTAAGGCAGTGTTGTAATAACTCAGCATATTCTATTGCCATCTGTTGTTCACCCAATCTTCTTTTCACAATTTCGATACATTCTTGAACTGGTAGGCATGTGAAGACAGACTGGACATCAAAAATGACCATAACTTCATCATTAGTTAGTCTCAAATCCTTAATCTCACTGACAAAATGGTATGAGTCCCTTGTGTATGCTTCCGTCTTCCCTCGCAGTAAAGAAAGCACACCTGCTAAGTGCCGAGCTAATCGATAGGTAGGAGCATCGATTTGACTCACTATAGGGCGTAACGGAGCACCAGGTTTATGTATCTTTGGTAACCCGTACAATTTTGGTTGCACCGGGCAAGAAGGCACTTAACTTTTCACATCCAGATTAAGATTTTCAGAGTGCTTACTTATCAGCTCGGCTGTCGTTTTTACTACTTTCGCCGTTGGATCTAGCTTAACAAGCTTGTATGTTGTAGCGTCTGACAAAAGTACTTCCACTTTCTGGTTGTAATCACTAGTATCCATAACAACCGTCGCATTTCCCTTGTCAGCTCGAAGAATGGTGATGTCTGGGTCTTCACGCAAGCTCTTCAAAGCGTTGAATTCAGTTCTGGGTAAGTTAACTTTAGGAGACTTCGCTCGTCTTAAAATTGAAGACACATCCTGGCGTACGGCCTCCAAATCCTCCTTACGCATATGATTTTGGACCCAACAATCTTCCACACCGACTATAATCTGTTCAAAAGGGATATTCCGTGGAGTAACAACATAATTAAGCCCTTTTTTAAGAAGCGAGGTTTGCGACTGCGAGAGTTCTTTCGAGCTAATATTCACTACAGGTGCAACGGCATTCGACGTTGACGTTTGATTACCTCCACGGAGCGTTTCATTCCTAGTGCGTTTTGATTTCAACTTGTCAAACTTAGCATTTTTCTTACGTGTACAGCTTTTAAATTTTGATGCGTGACGTCTGTCGCCTTGTTCAACAATACTTTTGAAGTCATCATCTGTCAATATCAACTGCAATTCGTCACTCTTTTGTTTAATCTGTTGTTCAAATTTGTGAGCTGAATAACGGGTATTGTGGATAAGTTTGCACAGTAACCTTTATTTGTGTTTTTTCAAAAAATGGGTAGTTTGCACAAATTGTAACTTTGACAGAGGAAAATACAACTTTTCTCAGTCCTCCCGTGACCATGGAAAGCTGGAAAGCTTCCGAAACGTCGGGAACTAAAATGAGATAATATACGCGATATAATCCGTTAAATTGTTTTATTTCAATCAGAATATATTTGTTCATTTGAACATATATTTTTTTCTTTGCGAAGTTCATAATTTATTGTTCACTACTGAAAGTACGCTAATTGTGTTTCTTAAACCGTAATATTTAGCCATGACCCTTTGTTGTGAATGGTATGCGTTTGTAAACACACAAATGATCAATCGGAAGGGTTTTAAATTGAAATTCACTCTTCTTTTTTTACAAACTTTTATTTAACTATCAATGTACTCGTATGTTTGGGTGGAGTAAGTTACATTTTACCTACTTTTCGGTTTCCATTTTAAGCAAAAATTTGGTAAACTTATGTAAGTTTGATGACAATGCAATAGTATGATACCATTGGGCTGATCTTATGATGGAGCAAGAAGGTGGTCATAACAACTATATAATAAAATAATTCAATCCTACCGAGTTTGGGCTCTTTAGAATCGTCTCAGTGAGTAATTGATGGATGTTCAAAGAAAAGTACAGTCGGCAATAAAAGCTTGTCACAAAATGAAATTACTGCCTAAACAGGGTCAATAGAGGCTTGGCACGGATTATAGATTAAAACAAAGAATACTGGTTCTCGGTATCACAAGCTAAAGTCGCGGGTAACAGTTTGTGACAAAATATTTATTTAATCGATTCGTATTATCTACTCTGAGATACACTCTAGTTCATTACTACAAGTTTAGCGATCCTTCGCAATATATTTCTGTCTCGAGCCGATGATTCTCTGCATGATTAAGTTTTGCCCGAAGGCAAGGCATAGTAAATGACTAGATTACGAACCGCAGCAGTAATTAAGAGTACTTCATTAATTTTAGAACGTTTCTCATTAAAACTGATGGCTAATGAAGTAAATTCACATACGTAATCTTAACTTTTGGTTTATTGTACGCTAGTGTTTATTTATTTTAGGCGCCACTGTGTCGCCACAGTGAATCATTAAGGTTAATGCCCCAGTGCTTGACACTATCCCATTAGTTAGCACCTTCAGTCTTAATTCGTAGCAATAAAGGTGACCTACAGTGGGTCAATTATTTGAATTAAAATAGCTGTTAAGCTTAGAGACGTTTGCCTTAATTGTAGTTAACGATTAATTTGCTTTAAGCTTAGTTAAATAATTGTAACTTAATAAAAAAAAACTATTCACGACAATTTTACATAGATCAACCTAATCCCAAACTAAGCATTGTTTTACACTGGGTCCTAGAAGACATATTTTTATAATGAAACTAGTAGGTGCCCCGCAACTTCGTAGTGGAGGAGAAAAATGTCATTACACCTTTTTTTCTTCAGCGTAGTCGGGTAAAAGTATCATAGGATACTTTTTAACACCACTTCCCACCCTCCCCCGTGGATGGTCAGGCCATTCATGTATCAAAAATAATTGAAATCATGGACCTTCAAATGGTCCGTATCACTTTATTTTGAATATCTTCTATGTACAGATATTTCATATTTACAACTTAATAAGAATACTAGAAGATGCCCGCAACTTCGTTCGCGGAGGAGCAAAAGTCATAACCCCTCGTTTTTTTCTTCAGCTTAGTTGGGTGAAAAGTATCCTATTACAATCTGGAGAAACCCAGCTACCCGTGTACCAAATATTTTTGAAATCTGTTAAGCTAATTTTGCGTGATGAAGCCACACCGACACATACAAACATACAAAAATATCATTTAAGTGACCTCCAGTAGTCCATGACCATCGAATTTTTGAAAATATCTATAATGTACAGACATTTCACTTTTATAACTTTATAATAGTATAGATAGATACAACATTCAAAACCCGAGAACAATTAGTACTCATCATGAAAATCTTGCTAGCCAGTAACTTAAGCTTGTCAGAATCCTAGATATATGGATTTATCTACGATTCTTATAATATAAAAACAAAAATATTTTATTTGTTTCCAAAAATGCGGTATGACAACTTCCGATGAATATGAAAATGGACATTTTTGTTCCGACACATGGCAAATAATTTATGATTTCTAAAACTACATGTATTTAGCAAAGTGGGTACCACTTTGGTACAAAAAAAGCTTTTTATAGTTAAGCGACTTTTCTGAATATTGTCTTCTGCTGCAGGGGTAAAACATATTTACAAGTCAGTTTCCAAATTATAAATGTACAATGTTTATTTTTACATTTAATTTACAAACTTCACCGTCGAAGGAACCTGATTTCATGTTGTTGCAACACATCAATAAATATTGATTTCCACAAGCAATAAAATTCAAATTGAGATGCACGAATCAATCCAAATTGACGAAATGCAGAAGCAAAAGACGTGATTCGTATAAAGAAGGCGTCTTTATTGAAAGCTCTTTCTGTGCATGCATTGACATCGTAACTTCAGATCCAAAGAGTTCTAAGTCCAAAATTGAACTCATTCCAAATTCAAATCGCCTTGCGTTCGATTTAAAACTGCATTTGTTTTTTTCGTTTCATTATTTTCAACTAAGCGTAATATATATTGTTACGTGTCGATCAAGTCGACTGCGTTGTGTCAAGCGACTTTAAAATAAAACAAATGACGCGCGCTTAAACGGTTGACGAAATCGGACTTAATTGATTAACAGTCGAACTCCTTTTTGGTAGTTGGTACGTAATTGATGTTCTGTTTGTGTACTGTGAAGAAACAAAACAGTTTCAGGTGCATTATGATCAAGATTAAGATGCTTTGTTATAGTTGTGTAGAAAATTAAATTACATTTTTAGCAATTTCTTTTTAAGATCAATATTCTATTATTTATATGGAATGATTTATTGAAATCTAATTTTAATTTAGGTTTTTATCTTATATGAACTTGTTTTTGATTATTTTATGCATATGAATATATTGCCGGCAATCATAAAATCCACTAAACGATTTATTTCAGATATATTAATCTGGGCATTATTATTTATTTATTAAGGTACAATGTACATGGGTCCCTTAAGGAAGCTCAGAGTTACTTAGCGAGGTATGGAAAGGGCTATGCACGGAATCTCTCTACGAGATCGAATGAAGAATGAGGAGATTTGTCGACTAACCAAGGTCATCAACTTAGGAAACAGGGTAAGCAAACTGAAGTGGCGATGTGCAGGGCACATAGTTCGAAGAACCGATGCCCGTTCGAGCAGAAAGGTTCTCGAGTTGAGACCGCCTACCGGCAAGGTGGTCAGACGACCTGATTAGGGCTGCGGGGACTCGCTGGATGTGGGTCGCCTCTATCCGGCCCATTTGGAAATCTATTGACGAGGCCTTTGTATCCAGCAGTGGACGTCCTTTGACTTAAATGATGATGAAGATATAATGAAAACGAATTTCCAAAAAAAAACACTAAAGGGCACTTTGGGTTATATGCTTGCCGCGTCTTTCTATCCACGTATACTATAGCCTATGTTTATTAAAGATTAAGTCAAATGGTTATTGGATCATTCTCTTTTTATTAACAACTTTAGTTTTTCAAATAAATAACCAATATTCAAGGAAAGAACGAAAAGTCATACGGTGATCATTATAGCCGTAAAAAGAAGGTAACGTAGCGGTAAGAACCTTATTTTCATACTAAAGTGGGAACATCGATGGCCACTGCGTTACCTGCTTTATAATTATAAACGATGACCAAAAAAATAAATTAATTAAAAATTACAGTTTAACAATGCTAAATTTAAGATTAAAAGGCCGCAAATCAATCTATCACTTTTTGCACAATATGCTTTTAACGTGAAGATGCGAATGGCCCTATTTAAAAAACAAAAAGTTGCGTCGAAAATATGCCTATTTACTAAACTGTATTTAAAATGGCCGCGCGCCTCGCTGTCTGGCAGGCGACATGAACTTTGCTAGTGTGTATGTAGAATGCGGGTGTCAAAACACGTGGCGTGACACTCGCGTCGCACTTCACCTAGTGTTGGGACGTTTGATAAAGTACACACTTGCGTATTAGGCGCAGGCGGTCCTCCCGCTTACATTATAATTGCGCCATATCACCACGTACCGATAAATATGGATATTTGGGATTTCCTAGATAGCTAAAGAGAATACGTTACCGCGTTGATGGAACAAAAATATGCAACTCAAAAAGTTGTTAGCACAATGCTTTATTTAGTTATATTTATACGAAACGCTTCATTATATGAAATATTGCATAATATTGATCGATCGTTTTCTCTTATTTTTTGTGTCTTTCGGCTGGATCGTTTTTATAGCTTAAATTATAATGATTGACCGATTTTTAAGTATACTCACGCATTTTTTAATATATTTATTTAGGACACTGTTCTACGTATGGCCAAGTGTGTCAGAATGTACAAATTGAATGAACGAATTTACAAATGCCTATAACTACGGTATATTATGTGGCTCGTATAATGACTAATTTCTTTTTTTAATATCTATTATTTTCTCATCACCGCGCGTAATGACGCCCTTTATAATTTTCAAGTATAAATATAATCTTTATAGTTAGTAGATTAGCCTTTCACCTCTCGAGTGTGGGCATTATAAATTCCCTCTAAGAACACTTTCCCTGGCGTTAATTACATAGTTAAATACGTGGACGTTCGGACCTTTTTAAAGTTAAGCACACGTCTCAAAGGAAGCGGATGAGGATTTTTTGTAATATTCTGTACAGCACGATTACTTTGAGTTTACCACTGACATATGCTTTCATTCCATTGGATATTCGACTTTGACACTGGTAAACTCAAAGAAATAAAGATTCCGCCCCATTACTTAGTCCGCGTCGATTTTCCACTGTTTCAAAAATCTTCGAAAAATATTTGTCTACCTCTAATTTTATTCGCTTGTCATGTATAGTGTATTTTTTCCTTGTCTGTTATCAATGCATTAACATCAGGGTTCGTAAAATGCGAGTAAAATTCATGGAAGTGATTCATTGGGTCGTCACTGGTTGTCATACCTTATTTCAATAAAATTTGTTCGCATTTTACGATCCCTGATTATCATTATTTATGGAGTATAATTTGGTTATTTTTATTTAAGCCTTTGTAGTAGGTTTATTTTTATCTATTTTATTTAGAACAGCCCTAATTTATAAGTCATAAACTCGGTTCCTAATAAGAGAAACAATTTTGTTTGACATTTTGTTTGGACCCTGGATGTTTACAAGTGGACTGATATGTCCAGGGGTGGACGACTTTCGACTGAATATGATGATGATCTTCAAATTGTTATACTTAAATTAATTAAAGCAATTATATAATTTTAATGCGTATTACCATATGTGAAAGTGGTCACAGACAAGATCGGAAACATCTTGAAGCGTGCTTCTATAAAAACATATTTCAAGCCGTTGAAGAAGGTGTCTCAATACGTGAAGAGTAGCACCCCTTTGCAGAGTGCATGCATTTATAAGCTGGACTGCGAGTGTGGTCTTTCATACATTGGTCAAACGAAACGCAGTGTAGCAACCCGGGTGAAGGAGCACATAGCAGATGTCAAGCATCGTCGGTGTAATAGGTCTGCAGTCTGTGAACATGTCATTGACAAACCAAACCACTCAATTAAGTTTGATAAACCTTCTATCCTTGCCAAAGAAAAAAGATATTTTCCCAGGATGCTACGCGATGCTATTGAGATTAAAAAGCATCCTAATTTCAATAGAGAAGATGGATTGTCACTACCACCAGCTTGGGATCCTGTAATACATCTCATCAAAGAACAAGCGAGACACAGGACTGCAAAACCTTAATTTCCGAACGGTGTAAAATATCTTATCTGTTTAAAAGTAGTTTAATAGTCTCTGTTTTTTAAATATTATAATTAGTAATGAGGTAGCCTGGGAGTTTTTCTTTGGAGCGTTTCTTTTCTCCTCAGTACGCCTCATTTGTGAAATGCTGCTTGGTAAATTATTAGAATAAAATAATTAAGCCCTTCAGGCACATGTGTAACGTCTTTACAGCTTAGGCCCATCTGGCATGTATGTACACCTTTATTTGTGTTTTTTAAAAAAAAATGGGTAGTTTGCACAAATTGTAACTTTGACAGAGGAAAATACATCTTTTCTCAGTCCTCCCGTGACCATGGAAAGCTGGAAAGCTTCCGAAACGTCGGGAACTAAAATGAGATGATATACGCGATATAATCCGTTAAATTGTTTTATTTCAATGAGTAATAATCGCGGAAACAGAATAAAATATTATGAATTAAAGCAAATTAAAATTACCTTTATAAGCGGTTACTTGTGTCGTAGAAGCCACGTAATGTTTCACGGATTTAGGGGTCCATTCTGAGTACTTATGATACACAAACGGATCAGGATACTGGCCTTCTCGCACTTTCTTATAACAATTTAATTTATTATTGACAAATTATACACATACTCACTCGGCTAAACCAAGGCGTATCCTTATCTCGCTTTTGCATTGTAGTGGTTAAGCAAGTTTTGTACCTCAAGATTGTAGTTTGTTGACATTCGGTGGCGTGTTTGATGCGGTCTCGTTAAACAGTGAACTCACTGAGGATTGCGTTAAGCAAACAGCGTATCATTAATTGGCGTCAAGCCTTTGATATAAGCCTCGTCATTCTGGTCAATAAATAACATTTACTGCCCAGCTACGCGGGTAGGAAATTCTACTTCCTGGCCGAAGGAAGACGATCAGGTCGCAGGTTTATCGGCCTCACTTACAGCTTGTGCTACTAAAACGCACATCTGACTGATGTCAACTTACTCTTGTCAGTGTGGTTGTGTCTTCGTCCTCGGTCTTCTTGACTTGGGTGGCCGCCTTTCAGTGTCACCACTTTATTTTGTGGAGACACAAACGAACAAAAATCTCGCTTTACTTTGTTTTTTGGGATATTTTCATTGTACAGACATTTAATTTTTTTACAGGTTTTTTAATAAATTCAATGGTAGAAGCGTAGCCCAAGTAGAACACTAGCTGTATTAGAGCTTATTCAGCCCTTAAAACGCTCAAACTGGCTGTATAATGGCTATATAAGCTCTTATACAGCTTGTGTGCTATCAGGGAATCGATTGACATAAAGACCTTTCCATTAAGGGTATGAATGTATTCGTAGTAGGAGCTACAGAATATCCTTTTAAGGAATTAAGCAATCAAGTTCCCATTAATGATTTGTTTATTTATAAACATCCTTTGATTTCGTTAAAAAAAAACAATGACTGTGGGAAGTGGCAGTGGTAGACAATTTTATATCATTTATGAGCCATTATTTGTGGATCAAAGAATAATTAGGAACGGACCAACGGTAACTGAATATTCAAACTCAATGAAGTTGTGTTTTTTTATTTGCTTTTGTTATCTACAATGTCTTGTGGTGTTGATGTGACTTAAGAAACTCGTGATTTTGGTGAAACTCGAGACTTATCATCATATTCCAAGTTCTCCAGAAAAAATGCACGTTAGCTGCGTCATCATTCGAGTGTCATTATCATGACACCTAAGCCTGTGGACAGATTTCAACTATTTTTGATACACGGGTAGCTGGTTATAAAAACCGGCCAAGTAAGAGTCGGACTCGCGCACCGAGGGTTCCGTACAAAATATACGCTACAAACTGCTGTATCTATGAAAATCCGGTGTTAGCAGAGCCCTACTTCTAAGCAAAATGTACGCGGTGTTCGGTCCCTTTATATCGGTTACTGATATAAGCAGACAGGCATAAAATTATTCTGTTTTTAGTGTTTGTTGTTATAGCGACAACAGAAATACATCATCTATGAAAATTTCAACTGTCTAAGTATCATGGTTCATTAGATACAGCCTGGTGACAGATGCACAGACAGACAGAAAGACAGACAGACAGACAGACAGCGGAGTCTTAGTAATAGGGTCCCGTTTAACTCTTTGGGTATGGAACCCTAAAAAGAGGGTCATCACTTTTTTCCTCCGTGAACGAAGTTGCGAGCACTTCTTATTTTGCTTTCAAAGTACTTGGTTAGACAGTTTAGAAAGTAAAGATACGAAATGTCAATTCAGAGCCTACATCGCTACAATCCCAAGCAAGAAGAAACCCACACGTGACCTACTCTTACCCTTTTGACATTTTCACCACACAAAAGAATCTTTGAACTTTAGTTACATAAGATTCACTTAGCGAAATTATCACTTAAGCGGAATAGACTTGTTTACTTTGTAACTAAAGTTGTTCATAATATAAACTTAGAATGCACCTGTTTCGCTTGTTTACTTTTTATTATTGACAAGCTTTCTTTTTTAGAGTGCAGTTCGAGAAACACTGACATTTATCGTACTTCTGAAGAACGAAAATAAAGTTTCCCGTAAGTTATCTTCAACCTTAACTTATACTAATAAAACTGACAAATAGTCAATTACTAGAATCAAAGTGTCAATCATTGGAGCCTTTACCTTAGCACAATAATAATATCGACAGCAAAAACGGAAACGTTGTAACCACCAACTGAATCCATTGGCGGTTACTACGTTTCCGCTTTTCGCCGTCGATAGAAACATGCGCGTAAACAGTTACCACAGAGGTTTGCACGCTTTGCTCGCTATAGACAGAACGGCTCATAGTAAAAACCATTTATCTGGCCCAACGCTGGCTGTTTGACTTTTGATTTAGGTATTTACTGATAAACTAAATTTATAACTCATTGAAATAAAACAATTTAACGGATTATATCGCGTATATTATCTTATTGTTTCCGAAACGTCGGGAACTACAATGAGATAATATACGCGATATAATCCGTTAAATTGTTTTATTTCAATGAGTAATAATCGCGGAAACAGAAGAAAATATTAAATTAATAACTTTCAAAAATTTGTAGTCCTGCCTAATTTCTGATTTTTATTCAAAATTTTTGACTGTATTTGTAAAGTAAAATTTGAAACGTAAAATTAAAAAAGTGCATATGCCTGCGAAGACTGCTGTACCATGCTCAAACTATCTCATTTTGGCTTACCAACTTACACTCAAAACGTCTGACAAAGTTCAGGATGAGCATAAAATTAATTTACAATCCCGGGACTGCATAACCGGAAAATAAATGTAGTGTTTTAAAAAGGTATGATGTCCGTTTCGTTTTGGTTAGGTTTCATCATCATCATTATTCACTTGTCCGTATCCCATTTACTTGAGGTCGGCACAGCATGTTTTTTTTTCCATACGTCATCTCGTCACTCACATTCTTTCTGTTCATTTATTCATTCGTTTTGGTTAGGTTTCGATAGCGCAAAAAAAGAATGTCAGTAGTGGAATATATTGGTACAGTAATTTTTTTAAATACCTGAACCATTTTTATCTAGGTAAAGACTGTTTCCCCGCACACCACTCCCACACTCCATGCCTTTGTCATCTCCATCGCCGCGCGCGCCCACCGTAGTAATAAGTACCTACATTCTAAAAGTCATAATCAAGATTTTTTGTACTGAAATAATACCGGTTGATTACCGTTTCAATAAAATAAATGTATAAATGTTAGGGATAATCTTAGTCCCAAGCGAAGCAAAGCTTTTACTATAAGTACTAGGCGACGATATACATAATTCTATAGATAAATTATAATACATAATTCTATAGATAAATTATAATACATAGAAAACATCCAAGACCCAGAAACAAACACTCGTGCTCATCACACACACTTGTCCTGAATGGGATTTGATCCCGGTTCGATAAAGGTTTAAAGAAAATAACGATATCATTATTTTATACGGGTAGCGTACCTTTATATTTCAACCGGTATACTTATTTCTAACGAAACGGTATTGATATATAATATCGCTAACATACCGTTTATGCCGTACCGAATTACAAGACACTTCGCTTTTGTCAGATTATATCTATCGCCGACAGGCAAGGTTGTATTAATTCCACATAACACATTAGCTGCCTTTATTTATGTGACATCGTGTATGCCATATCACCGGGATGTCAATACTAATCCTAGCTGTAATTATCGAAGCCAAGCATTTATCTTTAATGTATCAGTTGCAACCAATTTGTACTTGATTAATGACTAATTCTAAGAACAGCAAGCCAATCCTAATGTCATTGTTTAGTGTAGATTTACCGAGCCGTGACTGGGTGAAAGGGCAGGGTGTGGTGACACGACAATTGTATTGTGCTTTGTTTAATTACATTTCAAATATATATATGTAAACTAGAAGGGGCACCTTCAACATCGACCGCGGTGAAGAAAAAGTCATAAACCTCTTTTTGTTTCGCCGTATTTGGGTAAAATGTATTTCACTACCATCCTTGCATCTCCTGATATCTTTGTACCAAAAATGCTTCAAAGCTGGTTCTGACGCTTACACGTCATGAAAGCACAATGACACCATATTTTCTTAAATAAAAAAAATAAAAAGGGTCCATCAATTATTTTTGTCTGTATCGTGTCATATCATGATTACGTCTCCCGAGCCACTCTTAAAAACTACAATTTTAAAAGATAGAAAGGCAACAAAAATATTTATTCCCAGCTCATTTTTCAAGGGCCCATGTAGTATGTTTACCTAGATAGTGCTTGTTCTCACACTTATTATTTTTAAAATATTAACAATTGTACAGATATTTAATTTGTACAACTTTATAATCAATTGGATATCTGAGGTCAATGTTAGGCTTATCTACAAACAGACATAATTACGAGCATTGCGGCACGTGCTTACAAATTTTAATAGCATGACATAAACTATTTTAAGATCTCTGAGCCTATTTTTGCTATTATCTACCAATCATGTATGTATGCAGATTATGTATGTATGTATACTAATACTATCCAGTTTATAACATGTACCATAACAGTCGCTGATCGAAATTTGTTTTCTTTATAGGTAAAAAGTACAACAAAGTCAGCTTTGGTGCAAAAATCTCAGTTGCTATTGCTACAATAAGAGAAGTAGTATTTTTCAACGACAAAGTTTTTTGGATTATCAAGGTACAGTTTTGTCTTTATGCCCATGCTACTTCATAAAATGTTGTTAACAATTTATAAGCAATATCTACAAGAGCAACGTTCAGAGAAATCATAAATATTTCTTATCCTTAGAGTTGAGGCTCCCTGGACCACATAATAAAAACAAATATTGCGAATCATAATCTCTCAGAATCATTTTGGAAAGCAACGACGTTTTCCCTAGTGACGAAAAAGACGGATAAAAGGTATAAATGATGATATCTTCAAAGGGATTGTTCATTTTATTATTTTTGGAAAAATCTATGGGCCCTGAAGGAAAATCACCTTAAATTCTTAAAATAGCTCATTTTACATAAAGGAAACATTCATTAATAATCAAAAGCGTTCACTTATTTTGTGAAAAGCTAATGTGTCAGTGTAATTTGCCGTTATGAGATGTCTCTTATACAAGTCATATACGGCCGACGAGTTTTGAACCTTATGTTTCATCATCATCACCTTCATCATTGTCATAATCAGCCCAAGGATTTTCACTGCTGGACAAAGACCTCTCCCTCTTCAAACGGTTTCCCGCAATCTTTACCAGATCATCGGTCTATCTTGTTGGGGCCTGCGTCATCCTGTACTCGGTCGCCACTCGAGAACCTTTCTGCTTCAGCGGCCATCTATTCTACAAGCAATTTAGAAACTCTTTGAGGTGTGGACAACCTTGGTTCTTCTACGGATTTTCTTATGTTTATTAGAAAGATAATTATTATTCTTAACATTGATACTATTATTTAGTAGAATTCAATGGTGAGAATTTAGTTTTTAATGTTTTTATTGGTTTTATTCCCGGTTCAGGTAAAATTTTCATAAAATCTTTGGAAATTAAAAGAATGACTGAATTAAACTAGGTCTAGTTTCGCATCAATGCCCGTAGATTTTTAGTGAAATAATCGATCCGAAAGTTGCATATTTGTTTCGAATTATTCACAAATACAGGAGAATAATTCGAAACAAATATGCAACTTTCGGATCGATTATTTCACTAAATCAAAATATATTTTCAGAAACCTTAAAATGTTTTTAGAAGAACTGTCGAAATATGTAATCTTTGCTAACAAACAAAAAATCATAAACTGACCAGTGATTGACTCCAGTTGATACTGATGTTAAGTGACTACTACAACATCGAGAATTTAACTTGCTGCGTCTTTCGGTGCGTGTTCGCTACTCAAAAATTCGATAGCTCCAGTGGCATCAGACATAAGGAACGGGATAGACTGCTGATTTGCTGTAGCCGTTAGCTTTGTGCTAGGCGCTAGGATGCCGCAGCATCCTTGGAACTCAGCGTGTGGGTTCTACGCTGGGGGCTATGCCGGAAGCTAACATTTTCAGACGCTTGACCAAGTAGATGTCCACTAACTACGCTGCTACATATAACCGGAGCTTTTAGCGTGGAAAATACTGTAGTCATCGCATTCTACGATCAAAAATAGCCTATTTTCCAGGAACCGAAAATCCCCAAAATTTACTTTGCTACTATTTCAACTGCGAATAAAACTTTAACGCTTCGCTATTAAAATTTCGTCCATGGCCACAAAACAGACATGACGTGAGTAGGTTGATGACTTTTTAATTACCTTGGCGAGATCAATGACTCGTGAGCGCACTTTTGTATCAGTTTTCGCAATTTTCCGATACAGTGATGTCGGGATACAATATTGGATAGTTCAATATATTGTGAACGTGACCTATTTACTGATGGTGTAACAACATGATTAGGTATATTTTGACATATTTAAATGGAAAACGAGTGCTATAATCCTCACTAATATTATAAATATGAAAGTGTGTCTGTCTGTATGTTACCTCTTCACGATTAAACCGCTGAACCGATTGGAATGAAATTTGGTATGGAAATAGTTTGAGTCCAGGGAAAGGACAAAGGCTACTTTTATTCCGGAAAATTTAAGACGGATGAAGTCGCGAGCAGAATCTAGTAGCTAATAAATGCATGTTTCGCGAATTGAGCGTAAGAAATGTACCATAATATTTATTCCGAGACAAATAAATAAAGAAATAAGAAGTATATGCTGGCTTATTGCTATAAGGTTACTTAAATGAAAGAGATCCCTTTAAAGGATGATGCCACCTTTCTAGATATATGTTTTATAAATATTTTGTGTTCTACCAGTTTTTTGTACAATATATATAAAAAAATGTAATTATCTAATATTTGTGAATCTTATAAATACTCTTAAAAATATACTAAAATTCCCATTATTTTTTATTGGTTAAATGTCAGCATAAAAAATATCAATACTCATGTACTCAATGACTGGAGTATAAGCATAAAGAATAGAATGCACAGCTAAAACATTAAACTAAATCTATTCACTTACTACGCAAAATCGGCGGTCAAAACCCGGTCATAACTCTCCGCAGTACTTTAACTAGCAATATTTTACCGTCATCCATAGAAAATATCCTTTTAAAATTGCCATAAAATTTTATGTTCACGTCCCAATGTAAAGATTTCTCTTAAGAGTGTTTATTCGTCGCCCGTCATTTGCGAGAGCATCGTACCATATTGTAAACTTTGCTTGTTACGACTTCAGTAACTCTAGATCACTTTACATACTGCCAATAAGTTACGATTACGTGTAATCTAAACTGATTGAGTTGTAACAACGTGAAGGTTGATGTTTAATTGCTTTGCAACAATTAAAATACACGCTAATTAAAGTTTATATTATTTCTTTCTTTCTTTCTTTCTATATTAATAGTCAAGGTACGTTAGTGCTCGACATTGGTAACTTTAACCTTAAATCATAGAGATTGACAGGATGTGTTATTGGACATCCTAGTGTATATCCAAGATTCGTGGATTAAAATAAACCTCTTGTATAACCGAGTCGTGTGTGTCACTGTCACATGATATATCTATCTGTTTCTATTTAGTAAACACAGTATGCGAAATACCGATAATGTTGTGTCGCGCGGCAAGTATAGTCACTTGATTTGATGCTAGTCTAACAGAAACAGAGTTGTGCTGCATATTATTTATGGGTAAGTTCTGCAGGCGTTTCAATTCATGAGTTTCCTGTTGTATATTCTGAGAAGTTGTGCCACAATGAGCGTAATATTTGGTAAAACGATATAAAGTGCTTGAGGTAAAATCTTGATATATTACTTACTTACTTACTACGCTGGCTCAGTGACCCAAAGTGGCCAAGGCCTCCGATACCAAGCTGCGTCATCCTACTCTTTCTTGCGCAGCTTGTCTCCAATCAAATCGACTGGACGTCGTCAACTAGGATGTCCCAGGTAAAACTCTTTTGGCTACACGATCCTCTTCCATTATCTCTACATGGCCGAGCCAGCAAAGTCGGTTTTGATTTCGCCGATCACATTAGGCTCACACACCACCTCTTGAGATGCGAAGGTACAGGCAGAGTAGAACGATTAAACTCACACGAAGTCCCGAGGAACGTCCAAATTGATATATTAAAACGTTACCATTATTGATGAAATGATGACTTCTTCAATAAATGTGACAGAAAACTGATAGCCATTCGAACCACAAGTTAGCCAACTACTCTTATACACCATGCAGAACATTTTTGAGAATTGTAAAATGCTAAAAGGATTTCGGGCTCAGTAATATACCTTATGAGTATAATCAAACTCACAAGGAGAGAATAATGCACCTGTCTGTTAGAATAGGGGATGTACCTATTTAACTTCGACATTCCAACTGTAAATTAATTCGTGTCTATACCATTACCCAGTTGGGAACATAAAATGACAGAAAAACTCTTGATCTTTATATTATTGCTCAAAATTTATTTATTATTTAGCATTTACCCATCCAAAGCCTTGTTTACGAAAACCCCATAAAGTTTTCAACTTTACTGTATAAATCATAAGAAAACGTCCAAATTAATGAAACTTTAATAACGTTTATATAAAAAGGAATTCAAGGCACGTCCTATGGAACCCTTTTTTATGAGATTTCTCTTGGGAAAAACGTGAAACATCTTCCACGTTGAACGTTTCTTCTTATGTTCGATTTCTTAAAGGGATATCTTTAAGCAACATGTTTTCTTAATAATAGTAAATTACGTCTAAATTTATTGACATAATATAAGCATGCACAATCCGTTGAAAAAAAAGCGCAGTATCGCCCATTGCAGTAGTTTTGCGAATAGTCTTGTTTTGACCAGTTACGCTACCAGTTTCCATAATGACTAAATGTTCTGTGACTTATTGCAAAAATAACAGTGATAAAACTAGAAGGAACGATGTAATATTCTTTTTCACGTCAGTTCTAATGATTGATATAGAAATACTATGTGAAAATGTAGTATTGTCTTAGATTTCAAAAATTTAATTCATTCCTACTATTTTTTTTCCGATTCGACAGTCGAATAAAATAGGATATATTAATAGCGGTGACGAGCCCGCAAGTACTGCGCAGCATTGGTACTGGTACCACATTTGGCAATATTTGTCCACAGCAGTGGAGTTTCTAACAGATTAAACTTAGCTAGTAGTGTGTAAGAGAGTAGTGCTCGAACTAATACCCCTTTTATACGTGACCAATTCCCTCGGCCAGCTATATGGCCTTTAAACCACCCACACAATTAAAGCGCCGACCTGGGCGAGTGACCTTGGATTTTGTTGAGTCAGAAATTATAGCTCACACGATCAGATCAGCCACCTAGTAGCCCCTTAAGGGACGTAAAGGCTTTGCAGTAGTACGTCTGAAGTGACAAATAATTCATGTTATGGCTGATTGGATGCGAGTAACTATTACACTGTAATTGCCATATAGTAATTACAACATTCGGAGGATAATGCGGTGGAGACGTTAGATAGATATACGGTCGCAGTAATTACCTACACAAATAACATCACTTGGTGCTACCCATTTTGGGAAAAATCACGACTACAAAACAATAATCGCCTATGTTACACGTAAAACATATTAAAGAGTTTAGGCTGTACAACGTGTCAATAAACATATACATTCGACAAAAAACTATCCCTCCTGACGCAATCAGTTAAAAAACCAGTCAAGAGCATGTCAAACCATGCTCAGTGTAAGGGTCCCTAGGCATTACTACATATCATCAAGAATTTACAAACAACATTATTATATCATACTGTAACGAGGTACAAGAAATTAATGAATATAATTAAGTTTCACAATAATGTAGGTACAGTAACAGCTACAGAAACAAATACCTATGAGAAATATTTCTGAGGACGATATAGGAGTTTAGTCGAAGGACCATGGACGGGTTACACGGCTGCATAAACTAATATTACACTATAATTGCCATATAATTACACTGTAAGCGTTAACGCTAAGTAGACGGTACAAAATGTGCATGAGCAAGTTGATATACGTATTATTACTATTATGCAAGTTTGTGTCTTTGATTTTCCTCAATGGCCTCAATACCCTCCTGCTACCCCCTTCGAACTCCTTTGACATCTAAAAAACGAATGCGTCGACGACGCTACTACTAGCGAACTTTAAAGGACGCAAACTGAAGTGGCGCAGATTGTGCGAGTTTTTCTTTCGTTGGTATTAAGACTTGTACTATACTGCTATTTGAATCCCAATTTCAAAATCATTCGGGTGCAAATTCTCTGTCTATACTGAACTAAGGTTGAAGTATGGGCATTTTTATCAATAAAACAAATTTTACTGGTTACACGAAATCTAGTTCATGTGCTTAATAAACAATATTTAAATAAGAAATGAAACCTGCCAAACTTTGGAATTTAGTTATAAATGGGAGTTAAAGAATTGCGTGAGACTCTAGTTAGGATATCGCTTGTTTTGGTGCCGTGACCAGGGTACGTAAGCAACGTTAGAAAACTATCTCGGGTACATTTTACAAAATGAAGTTAAACGCGTTACTATTTTCAATATATATATACTTTTTATTTTGTTGTTGAAGAATTCTAACTTTCTCATCGCCCTTTTTTCAGAATGTTTTGAACAGTGGGTTACTCAACTACTACTGCGACGATAAGTTACGAAAAAACGTTTTTAATAATTACTATTTCTGTAAACATTGGTCACTCTATCTTTCGGATATTCCAAACATTCTAAATACTGGTCACCCTATCTTTAGAGTGTTCAAAACATTCTAAAGATACTCGTAGGTTGATCAATATTTACAAAAATAGTAATTGTAAAAAAAAGTTTTGTCGTAACGTGTTGCAGTCGTAGTTGAGTAACACGCTTATTTCACTGAAGGAATTACTTCTTTTTGGATCGAGGGAAACATTTTTCAAGAAATATATTGAATAAAGTTTTAAATAAATAAAGACTACAAAGGGGAATCCATCATTACATCGAAAATCGTTTCATCAATTATCGTTTCCCATAACACTATTCGCAGAATTTTATTATTACTTAGGTATCATGCGTCGAACTTCATTAGATAGCACATATATACGCTCGAATTATCTTTTACACAAGAATCAACTCATCGAATTTTACTTCATAATTTTATTTGTCCATCGAATCGATCGATCGTATTTGTTCGTCGAATCGCCTTTTCTATAATTTTCACTTAACGTAAATTGCAATTTCTAAAATTCTGAGTGTTACTATATTTGATACTATACGTTTCAACGACAGTACATTTCATCGGAGATTCTGCCGTTAAATAACCAAAAAGTGTAGGTTAGGTTTGTATTGTGATTATTAATAGCGGAGCGAGCGAAGCGAGCGGAAAGTGAAAATGGGACAAAAACTGAAAACCGTAGGTTAGGTTAGGATTGTATTGTGTCCACGTACTATCTGTGAATCATGTTTCGATGACAGGTAAATTCGATGAAACGTTAAGCTACGAATTGAGACAAGTTCAGAACGATTATTGATAAAAAGTTGTTCGATTATATAAAAAGCAATGAATTGATGATTATGTGGTCAGAAATAGAAATGTAATGATATTTGTAAAATAGTTTTCGGCGAAATGAAAATCGACGTATAAAATTTCGATAAAATGATAGCTACCCACTACAAAGGTAACGGTAAGGTTTAATAAACTACGTTGCTATGATGTAACCAAATTTAATATTTAAGATACACGTTCTAATATAAGTAAATTTTTATTTACAGTTTAAACCCTATTTATAAGTCACGCGATTAAATATTTTGCCACCGTAACTTATGCAAGTTAAGTACATTGATAAGGTACTCCTAGGAGCCCTACTTACCCAAACACATATAATATTAACGAGTTATAATGTTGACGCTAATGTTGCTTCTGATGTGTTATAAACGATAATGCTTCCCCTGAAATCTCACAGACCTATGTTATCTCATTAGAATGTTTGTTTATTTACGAAAGGCTCGTTTGCGTCATTACGGCCGAAACTTATACTAACATCATTGTAATCAAGAATGATTTTATTACATTTTATACCGAGGTTACATATCTTATTAGTGAAAATAAAGATTTATTAGCTTTATCCATATAAGATGAAACAGCATATTTTCATGGCGATATATATCAGAACGCAACTTTAAATAATTTTTACAACTAAACCTTGTAAATTTGAAAGTGTGGGCGCCACACTGTCACATTTACAAATAAATGGACATTTTAATATTAAATCAAAATATAAATTGACGTCCACAATACAGTCACTTTTGATTTATATGACGTAAAGTGTTATCTCCACTGGCAGAGTGATCTTGCTTAAACACAAAATGGTGTATCTGATTAGGAAATGTTTATCAATTACGTCTGACGTGGATTTGTGTATGAAGTGCTATTCATATATTTTTTGTATACGCTGCTGCTCTATGAGTTAATTAAGCTAATTTTTAAAACCTGCGCCGCCGCGCGACAAATGTTGTTTACTAACCGGGCTAGAGTTATGAGACTTTTGAAATTGGGGGTTAGAGATAGTCAGTTCTCAACTCAACTTTTATTTCAATATCATGGACTTAAAAACTAACATCTCAATCACTGAATAATTTCATTGTTAAGTTCTAGTTCATATTGCAATTCATGACAGTAGACCTAGCATTAAAATGTCGTCAACAAGCAATGTCGATGTCGCGGACACGTCTGTATTCAAACACAACTGTAAATATGTACCTTTCTATTTAGTACATTGCGAAAGAGACGGGTGATACCTACTGTGTCACGCGAAAAGTGAATTAGCGTTAGTTATCCCGGCTAGCCTTTTCTGGGCCAAGCTTTTCCGAATAGACATTTCGGAATAGCATGGCTGCGTAGTGTCCGATCTGAATGGACGATTTACGACCACAGCGTTTAGCAGTGGATCTATAAATCGTCACATTAAACTGCCGTATCTGCGCGAGACTCTGAATCTGAGAGAGAGATAAAATTCTCAAGAGTTGGTGATTGGTATCGCTGAGAACATTTTGATGAGGATTTTAGAGATATACTGAAATAGTGGATAACCCAGTGTTAACACTTGCGTGTTTTTTATGGTCTTTACGTAAGATTATTGACAATTACGTACGACGCACGATACAATAAGTGCAAGAGTTATTTAGAGGGCACTGAGCGGATATTTTATTTTTGTACCAAATGTGTGTATTCCAACGATTTTTGGTTCAGAGAAAGCTAAAGGACATTTAAAGATGGTAATGGTATACTTTTTACTCAATCTTGAAGATAAAAGAACTCCTGCTAGTAAAATTTTGTTTTTCTTTGCAACTGATGGACATGTTTTTTGCGTATAGAGGCTACAGAGTAACAAAAGCTACTTTTTTATCTTGCAAAATGTACAGTTGCCGAAGGATAAATAAAATAGTAAGCCATGCATGCGAAGCCACTTCAAGTTAATTCTTATACGAATGCGATTTATTCTCAATTACTTTGATAGCAAACCAACCTAGTAAGCTCCTGACCTGTGGTGAACTTGTGTGAACAAGCAGGTGACAATACTACCGATGAAGGCTAATAATAGAGTATATAATTCTAGACCATCGTTCCTAGGTGGACGTATTAAATTCGTATGTCTATAACATCTGCATTGCAAAGTACAATGTTGCGGATATGTAATTGTTGGGGTGAGAAAATAGACTTTTACTATAATTTAAGTTTGATTCATATCTTGGAAAAAATGGTGGATCAATAACTGTAGTAGACAAGTAAATTAATAATCTTTTTTTGCAATGTGTAGGAACGCGTGAACGAATTCTCGCAAAACTGGATGTACGCCGAGTTTTAAAGTCGTCAGTTGCATTTGTAGGGCTAGTGTAGATGCCATAGTTAATGAGAAGTGTCCTCGTTTTTTCCACTATTCATGTAAATAAATAGTGGAAAGAAACGAGGAAAGACGTATGTAGATTCGTCTTTCAAGATTTTCACATCTCTTTAATGCTTCTGATTTTCACATACGTTTCCAGTAACCTCAATCAGGTTGCAAGTTCATATTGTGGTAGATGACTCTCTGCACTAAAATACTCTTAGGTGTATAGCTAGTGAAGTGTACCTTTTACAAAATATCAATTATTGGTAAAATTTCACTTTATATAAACCTAAAAATTTTTGTATTTTTAGGTTAGCAAATTACGCTATGAGCATAATCAAAATGATAAACTACTGCTCCTAACCAAATATTTTCTCGAAACATGTATTTAAAATATGGAATAGCTGTCGCCTGTTCTATAAGACGATGACGTCATATCGAAAACCATTTAAGCCACGTAGAAGTGTTTGTAACTCACACGGCGGAAAAAAAGGTTAAAAGAACTTCATGCAAAAGCGCAAGGGGAATACCGAGGTAGCTCATTCCACATTCTAGTGCGCTCCTTCATTTAAAATGCTTTTGTGAAGTTGGATGTCGGTTTTTATCAGAGCCAACATTTATCACAAGATAATAAAAACCAGTTACCAATTAACCTCAGACTTACGAGTGCTGTGCAATGTATGCGCACTCACGAGAGCACAGGAGGAGCCACTGGCTATTAATAGGGCTCATGTGAAATTAAAGGCATTGAATGTAATTTGCATCCTTTTATGCGGGAATGCAGGTTGAAATGGCTAAGGTTGATCGCGCGCTTTCGATTTTTGTAAGAAGATTGACTTGTTGCGTGAAAGGTTTATCATAATTACCATCACTTTATTTCAATGGGTGACCCTTGAAATCTCGACAAACTATTCATCGAAATTCATTTCATCGAAAACCATTCATAGAATATTCAGTATAAATATTATCTCTTGGAGTCGCAATACAATACAACAATTCTTTATTACACACCAACAACAGAAACAGTACAATAGAGCCCTAACATAAAATACGGTAGACAATAGGCGGTCTTATCATTAAAGAGCGATCTCTTCCAGACAACCTTTAGGTAGCGGAAATGACACGAAGTAGCTAGGAATGAGTAGGTGGTGAGATAAGATTACAAATATTACAAAAATAAATAAAAAACAGACATACATATTAGACATATATACTAAACATACATACTAAATATATATATATATATATATATATATATATATATACAAAACAAGAAAGAAAACTATGATACAGTTGACATCAAAGTGATTAGAGAACCAGTAGCAGAATTAAAAATAGAAATTATGGGCGTGATAAATAATGATCCTTTAACTTAGTTTTAAAAATAGGCAATGACTTCGCTTGCCTTAAATCGAGCGGAAGAGAGTTCCACAACACAGTAGCCCGGAATGTACAAGAATTTGTATTATGTTATGGCTTCATCGACTATTCATTACATATTATAACAATTATTAGAGCAACGATATAAGGAATTTTAAATACTTAAAATTACATTTAATAGATTATTTTGAAGACAGAACATCAAACAGTTTATATTATTTCATCGACATTTTATTATACAACTAATTTATTGCATACTTAATTACATATTTTAAGAAAAAATAAAACAAACTCAAGCAATTTTAGACAACTTATGCTTGAAGTCCTGTATTCTTCTGAAACATAAAATAAATATAATTACTATTGCTATATTAGGTTAAGTTGATTCGCTCCCTGAATAGTAAGGTTAGATTAGGTTAGAACTGCGTCCCTAACAAGAATAATTCGCTCCCAGAATAGTACGTTACGTATTCTACTTTAAGGCAGGTCAGACTTCAGTTAGGTTAGGTACGACAACGAGCGAAGCGAGGAGGACTGTTACGTTGAACTGCGACCCTAACGAGGGGCGAAGCAAGCGAGCCGCCCAGGTCCGACTTGCTTACGATACGACCCTATGTCGGGTCCTATTTTGCTATTGAATAATAAGTATTGAAATACTTTTCGGCATTAATCTAGTTATAAAGCAGGTCTGACTTGGCTTAGGTTAGGTACGACGACGAGCGAAGCGAGGAGGAGTGTTAGGTTGAACTGCGACCCTAAAGAGCGAGCGAAGCGAGCGAGCGAAACGCCAGAACCAACTTCCGCCTAATAACTAGAACTGCGTCCCTAACAAAAATAATTCTTTACTAGAAAATTAAGTTTAAGAAAAACTACTTAGTCGAATTTCTACACTGTAAAATTTAAAACGAAATAATAAAATATCAAATAATAAAATATGAAGTAAAGATCTGCGAAATAAAGTATATAGTAAACAATATTTCTACACATTAAAAATCAGTGTTATAAAAATACACCATTTAATTGTTCGGTGTTATGAATATTCGATCAAATGAAAAAAAAAGCGTATCGTTGACTGAAATGAAATTCGATTAAACGTTTGTCGAAATTTCAAGGGTAAACCATCTCAATCCACCGGTAGACATTCTGTTGATTGTGCTAATTAATAGACCACCGATAAACCTTTTCTTCTTCAAATGAGGACCTTACAGCCATCTGCATCTCCAGCATAATTCTGTAATAACATTTTCATCGTCATAATTACAAGTCACCTCTCCATTCATATTAAGAGAAGACATTCTATTTGGTCTTCGGCCAAAGGTTTTTAGCGATTGTATGCGACTTTCTTTTATTTGAGCTGTTCTCTTGATTATATTTTTTCATTATAACTTCTTCTTTCCTTTCAGGGTTTCTTCAAATAATGTTTGTTACGGCGAAGGACCTAAGCATTGCTTTCTGTTATTTATTTTCTGACGAATTATATTTTTACTTCTGTTTTCTTCCAAAATGTTCGTCTTCTTTTCTGCCATGCTTATATTCTTTTCTATCTCATGTTAAATGTCAAAAGGTTAAGTCTCTAATTGTTAAGTCAGTTACTACATTTCTCATCCCTACAATAAAATACACTAAATATAGATTTTAATAGAAACTCTTTGGTAACGGCTGAAGAACTGGTATAAAAAATTGTCCTTTGGGATAGCTGCAAGTAAAAAATATTATCAAAATTCTTTAAGTAAGTGCTTTTTGACTTTACGTTAAATAAACGGGTAGGTAGACTGGTCGACATGGCGGATGACTATGCTGTATAATGTTAAAATATGTAGACGAGTTGTTCCAGTTCGGAGAAATGTGTCAATACGCAGTACAAACGTAACTGTTCAAAAAAGTACGATCATGTATGGGTGTCAATGGCGCATAAGACTTTTCTTATCAGTGAAAGAGAGTATAGTTATCACATTATCACGCAATAAATGTAAATCACCGGCACACAAACATAAACAATTTGTAATGGAAGTAATGACGTCTGGCAAGTCATGGAATACCGAAATATTTTACTTTTGACCTGTAGTTTTTAAAAATTGCAATTTAAATTGAGAATGAATTTACTATTATTGCATCCACATAACTGTCGTGTACATATTTTTATCGCAATATCTGTAGGTTTTATTGAGATTTTAAACTAGTCTTTAGAAATTCGAGATCTTCACCAAATAGCTCCAGCTATGACACAAAAATCTACCGGCACTCCGACGATAGTACGGCGGTAGAACCGCTGAAACAATGACTGATGATGCTGCAGAAAGATTTGATATGGTCACAAAGTACTAAAATCATCTATCTATTTATCTATCTATTAGCCACGCACGTAAACTGCTGAACATAGGCCTCCCCTATAGCTGGAGTGTGATCCTGCACAGACTGCATCCACCAACTCCCCGCGACCCGCACGAGGTTATCCGTCCACCTAGGCGAGGGCCGTCCCACGCTGCGCTTTCCTATATGCGTGGTCGCCACTCCATGAGCTTACTATCCCAACAGCAATCTGTTCTTCGAGTTATATGGCCCATATAACTTTGCTAGCCCATTGCCACATAATGGGACCCTGAAATCATCATCATCGGCATGTATCTCTTTTCTTTGTTTTCTCCAAAATCCTCTCACCATGACCTGGCCTGCGCCGTACGACCAATCATTATTTTAAGCTTGACTTCTATCTCAAATTAACTCTTTGTTTTGATCCTGTCATATTGTTTCACTTTGTTTACATCCACTGCGTAAGAGCCATTCACGGCCCCACATACCCGCAAACTTATACTTTTTGCCGTTTACTCTTTGTTTGATTTTAAATTGCCGGAGACCGACGGATGGATGTAGAAAGTTGTCTTCACCATCTGTAACGAAGCTCTTTAAAGAGAACCATGTTAAACAATATTTAAATGGGTTGAACTGGTGATGATGATGCGCTGCAATTTTAGGATGCATTGATACATATACATTGAGATATCATTTTCATAATAAACTGAACCCCAAAAAGGATAGGATAGCACTCATAATGGGCAGAATTCGTCCCTTTCGCACATGACAATTAAAGGGAAAGGTACGGATGATTTATGCCTGCGATTAACGCCAACTCACACGGGATGTCGGGGACGCCGCATTAGACCTATTTAGGACAAAATGATCGTTCTCTTTGTTGACGATGATGTTCACTGTGGTATCTATCAATGTACGTATATGATTATAAAGTTATAAAAATGAAATTTCTGTGCATTACTGATATTTTCATAAAAACAAATGAATTTTACATCATCATGCCTAAACTGGCTGGACAAATTTCAACTTACACACCAGCTATGTATGTATGTGTTTTTGTACACACATCATGTTAAAATGGCAGTACGGATTTCAAAAGTTTTTGCTAAAAGGATAGAACTTTCTTTGGATTTGGAGGTTACATCGTTAAAGGACCTTCTGTGAAAGGGTGACTAAGAAGAAACCGTATGATTTCCTTAGTTGATGTTTCAACACAACAACTAATCGGTTTGAATGAAACTACTTCTAGGAATCGAATGTTATTCTTTTTAATAAAATGGCGACGAGTATTTAAAAAAAAATAGTGAGTGGTAGCTGTCACTTTGATGTCCGTCTATAGCGTAACGTCGCAATCAAAAGAGCTTAATGCACTTCACACTAAATAGTTTACATGAAAATTTATAATATTTGCTTGGGGCTCATGTACTTTTTTTTGTTCCTAATGACCTCAGGTATACGCTGGTAAAATTATGTGGGCTCCTCACGAGCATGTTGTAAGCAATGTAATTCATTAAAGTTGTTTTATCGAAATGATTAATAATCTCAGAAACCGAAAGAATATCTGTCGACTATAGCTTGACAAGTTCTTTTCTGACACTCCCATGGTCTGCAGGCGACGGGGGGAAAGACAGCGGGGGCGAGTAAGAAGTGTGTGCGCGGCAGGGTACACTTCATAACCACCCCCCTGTCTTTCCCCCGTCGCCTGCAGACCATGGGACTGTCACGAAATAACTTGACAATCTATAGTCGGTTCATTTATTTATAAACAACAATGCAGTTTCGCAACTATTCGGTTTGTATATAAACGCTGACAATGCAGTTCCGCGTCCCTATTTACCCGTAACCCATTTCACCTCAATTTCTCTAGCCCCACACGACACTCGCGGGAGCCGAGTCTACGAACGTGGGAACGGACCAAATTAACAAACGTTGCGTTTGTTTTTCTTTGCTCGCTTATTAGTGCTGGTTTGGCACTACGAGCGTCGGAGCAAAAATACTCGGAAAACAGCATTTCATTTTAAATTGGGTCGCTTTCATTTGCAGTAATACAATATGAGTTTTCCATGAATCTGTTTTGAATATCTTAGTCTTGCAAACATACGTTTTAAGCACTCGGGAATACGAGCAAATTTCATAGTTTGGTCAAATAAGTAGTGTGTTTTTGACGACTGGTTTAGCTAAGCGGGAGTTACGCTGCCAGCTGCGTGGCGTCGGGAAAATAGCAAGGGAAGCCGAAGCGTATTTACTTATAGTTAAAGAAAAAGGTGGATAGAAGCCTTTCCATAGGCAACCCGGTGGGAATCGGCTTATATGGACGCCATACCACTGCAGTGCCTGCGAAGCTGATGATCCTGGGTTCAAATCCTGGTAAGGACGAATAATTGTGTGTTGAGTATAAATGTTTGTTCCTGAGTCTTGGATGTATTCTATATACCTAGAAGTAAATATATATATTTTAGGGACATAACGTAATATGTCTGTAGTTATATGATATTGTGTAAGTTCTTGTACGTATAAGTAGGTATCTGTGAATTATATAGCTAAATTTTCTTACTTTACAGACCTCGCACCATAACTGTTTCCGTTTAACCAAGATATATATTTATATTCCGTATAACTTAGATGACTAGCAAAGAATGCCTTTTGGCATTAAGTCCGTATTTTGTATACTTCTCAAATGTGCAATAAAGTTTAAATAAAATAAATCAAATTTACCGTCGTCAGGTACTCATAACATAGTCTTTACTTAGGTTTACCTTGGGATTCATGTAAAATTGTCCCATAATATATTTTTATAATTATTTTAAATCACGTGCGTGCGCAAAATATGTTAAAGGTCAGACGGGTCAAAAAGGATACCCCGGACCTAGCGACGCATCCACATTATCCGTGGGTCAGCTTTAGCAAATTTGCTTTAATTAAGGCCTAAAAGTTCTTAAGTAAGGTTGGGACCAAGGTCCATTAGACACTTAACTAATGCTAATCTAATGAAACATCAGTTTAGATAGTCGCTTTAGAAATGAAACAGCTGGTTGAAACATTTGCTTGAATGGAGAATTCGATGTACCAGTTGGTTGGTCGCCTTTATTGGCCCGGAGAGCTATTTTAGACAATGTTTCAAATCCCAATCGAAACATAAAATTATTCAACATTTAGCTTTAAAATTTACAACTTCGACAGTGCTGACCTCTGCTCTAATGCAAACGAAAACAAATCCGTACGATAAAACTGCTTTTTTTTTCATTACGCGTGCGATTCTATTCTATTAAACTAGGAAGTATTACGGTAGTCAGCGATGTGCGATTAAACTGTTTCATGTAACCCCACTTGACCTTATTTTTTTTATAAAACGCCCAGTCAAAAAAGTCAGACGTTTGCAACCGGCCTTCACCGCTCACGCATCGATCGAAAGCTCTCGAGCAGAATATCAAGCAGGCATCAGAAATTTCAATAAATATTTCAGCTGCACTGTACCTAAACCACATTAGAATTCAACATAAGACATAACGTACATAAACATAGTTTGTTGACATAGTAACGAGCATGCGCACACGAGATATTATCATTGTGAGAGTATAATGGGCTTAGGAATATGCGGATGACACGTTTTACTAAAATAACTACATTGTTAATTCACAAAAGCGCACCAACATTGCGAAACGCATAACTGGTTGATAATATCACTATGTTTATTACTGTCTACGGAAGCATTTTTATGATTTCAAATAAAACCACTGTTTTATTTTAAATATAACAACAAAAGTTGACCGTAAAAGCGTTATGTCGATATCCTTTAGTCATAATAATAACACACTCACCAAAACATCTCCATATCAGCAGCTGATAATAAAACGTTCTCAATCACACGAAACTTCGATCCAATCACCATAAGAGCATTGTTATTCCAATTTACCCGCTCATTAATGTATAAAACTGTTATCAGTGGACGTAAACACTCGAAAACTAGCCGGCTTTTTACATTCGACTGTCAAAAACACGTGGAGCCTTCACGCACACATCGACGGTTCGCTTACAGCGAAAAATACTTCCCGCGACGCGTTCGCTATAGCGCATGACATTGGAAAATTAGGTTCATGTAGCGGACTAACCTCCCACACTGTTCGTGAAGAACTAAGCGCAAGTTGTTGGAGCACGTGGCGTAGCTTACGCGACGACCGCCCTACCAAAGCGTCACGCGTGAACTATGAAAATCGACTTTCACCCGCAGTCTGACGATACCATTTCGCCTATAAAAGAGACAGAAGAGCAGAGATGAGCCGGAATATGGGACGTTACACACAGAGTATTTCCGTACTATCGTTTAGTGTGCGTACGCGTTAAAGTGTAGAAATGAAAAGTGCATTGCGATTTTTATTGGCTCTTCCGGGGATAATTCGTTAGGCTATCCGCTCTTTAAGCGCGGAAGATATATCGTTAGTGCTGTCCGGGGAGAAATTGAATACGAAATTTATTCCTCGAGCCGGGAATAAAAAAGAAACGTTCTATTGTTGCCGAGCGATATTGAAAAAGTTTCTTGCCGTATAACGAACGCTTCCTTTTGTTTTGTTATTTTAGGGATTATTTGAAACTTAGTGGGCAGTGAGTTTAATCTCCCTGCATTGTTAAAGATGACTGGCAGGTTTTAAACGATGCTTAACACGTGTCGAAATCGATGGTTTACCTTTCCGCTTTTAGTTTCTCATTATGAACTTAAGTTGTGAATGTATGTGCTTCTATACTACACTCGGAAGTTAAGAGAACACATGAGTTGTTACTGTTTTAAAAAATAATTATATAGTTTTAAAAGTGATCCGTGAATTGTTTATAAAAATCCTGCTTGCACACTGTTAAAAATGATGTAATGTTACATGCATTTATGTAATTTGACATAGGTAATAAAAACAGTAAATGCAAGAAAATTTACGAAAACTTATGTAATTTCACATAATTTTCATTGGCTTTAAATGAAAAAAAAAAAGTGATATAACGTAATTTTTTATAAATTTCCTTGTGTTTTCGGGAATTTTACATGTTTATGTGATTTCTTGCGTGTAAAATAAAAAAATAATAACATAGAAGTCCCCGTGGATTCCAAACTACATTTATATAATTGTTTAAAATGATATGACCATATATTTTGACACGTCAAAGCCGAAAGAGCTTTTTTATTTTTGTCTCCACTGACATACACACACGCATATTTATAAGTACACGAGTACTAGTTGTATTATAAAGATAAATAGTCTAGTATAAGGTGTAAACGTATGAATGGTATACAAACGCAATGCAAAGACGCAAGCCGACCTGCGGGTCACAGAGACGAGTTGTGTAGGAACTTTATGCGTAATCACTTATTGTTTGTTTGTGCATAATATTAAATCTGGCTTATTTAACCTTTACGATATCATTTAACTGCTCTTTAACAAGTGCCTAATTATACCATGATTTGTTATATATAAACGACCGAGAAGTCCCGTCAAATGGTCGACATTTACAAATGCAATCTACCCATTTACGGAGCTTGGTGAAATTGCATCTTAAGGAATTCGTCACATTCCTTATCATCGCATAATGAAATAAAATTATGAATTTTAGGTATATTTTCTTGGCAAAGACTCCATTGTAATAAAAATTAAAATTACTAAGAGATTAATAAACGTTAATTACTTAGATATTTTGCACCACACACTGTACCAAAGGTTAGAACAATAAAATGTTTATTTATACAAGTAATAAGTGAAACTACAAAAAAACCTCAACATATTAAAATCTAGTAAATTTAAGCGGCAGAAAACAGAAAAGTTCTCGAGTGGAGACCACGTACCAGCAAGCGCAGCGTAAGAGGGCCACCCGCAACGTGATCGGCCAACCTGGTTATGGTTGCGGGGCTTCGCTGGATGCGGGTCGTCTCTATCCGGTCCATGTAAAAGTCAATTGAGGAGGACTGTGGCCAGCAGTGGAGGTCCTATGGCTGAAATGATGATGATTATGAATTGAAACGGCTGAACCAAATTTCTTAACATAGCTAAAAACACTCTCGACGTACCTGTCGAACAAAACACCTAAATCAAAATCGATCCATCTGTTCAAGATCTACGGTGCCCCTGACAGACACACGGATATAGATACTATAAAAACGTCAAATTTTAATTTAAACTAACACGATTTTCACTCATGATCACAAGACAACAACACAGAGTTGAGAACGTCACGTCACGTCCGAAACGTCGATGAATTATCAATGAATGTTAATTAAATTAAATGGTATTTATACGCGACTAAGCCCCGATGAAAATTTGACGTCATTATCACAACACAATAAATGTTGTGACTTTGTGATTATGAAGTCAAATTTTCATCGAGGTTGAAAAATCATCTATACAGAGCTTAGAGTGCGCCTCAAACTCACTTTGACATTTCGTGTTCATCGCCCTTTACTCATAAACAAAGTTAATATTTCAAGTCCAGAAATATTCCGTCGCCAGTCTATCAAATGAGCAGGAATAAATCGATTTCTATTCTTGGACTCATTTGAAATGCATGTTCACAATCCGTCAACCTGATATCGACCGCGTATGCTTCTTGTAAGAACTAAAGAGTATTCATTAAGTTTTCCAACTTAAATAAAATTTTAACAAAACGTAGGTACTAATGTATTTTTGTGCTTAAGAATAAAAAAAAATAAGAACCCATGTAGCTAACAAGAAAATAAAAGTAAAAGAAACAAATATCAAGTTTTTGTTCAAAATTAGATTAATTCATTAATACAAACTTAAGTATATAGTAGTGGTGGTTTATATATTACAATGTCATGTCAATTTGATGTTTGAAAGTGGTTGAAAATTATTCGCTACAGCACCTCTAGCACAAATCAAATTAATAGTACAAGCACTCTCGAATTGTCAGTTAGAAAGAAAGAAAGAAAACTTAGGTATATTGAGAACGCTAGGTATATTTAATACGCGACTTTTTGTCGCGCGACAACGTCGTCCGTACCTTTTATTTCAATACAGTGCGAGCAAGACAGGTGATGCTATGTCGCGCAACAGGCGAAGTCACTGAGATTTGCGCTAGCCCCGCAGATCCCTATTTCACAATTGTGACAATTGTCAGCGGACAACGACTATTTTATATTCATGGCGTTCGCCGCAAGCTCGATACATCTTCTTACTTTATACTGGGCACGCAATGTACGTGAAATTGTCATCGTCCCCCGACATTTGTCACGATTGTGAAATAGGGGCCAGATGAAATTAAAAAATAATGCTATAACTAAGACAGCTTCGGAGTTCATTGTAGTATCATTTATCGTTTTCCACAAAAACAATGTCATTTCGAATCATTTTAATGGCATACAAATCCAAGCTACGGTTATACTCGTATACTAATACTATACTCGTAGGTAACCAAGCGTATAAGATCTTTGACATTTGGTTGTATTAGATCTGTTAAAAATATATTATCTACTGTATACATTTTTATGCAGTTTACGAGGTAATTGGGCGACAGGTACTTTGCCCACTTATTTTTGTAAAAAGTTTTGGCTCAGCAGTTGGTCACTCTTGTAATTTGGTGGTAGTATAATAAATATTCAATTTACTTTTCAGTGAGCAAATAAATTGAGGGTATTACACATCAGTGTCCTTTTTAAACTTCTAGAATTTTATTTCCTTTGTGGTGAGAGTTCCAACAGACAAACTCGCGGCCTACACAAAGAAAGTATTCTGGCCATGTTCTGTTCACGTTCCCCAGAACGTAACACCCATGTTATGTTACGGCGTTTACTGCGGTCAGCTACCTAAAACCTCGAAATTGAGTAACACATCACTCTTAAAATTTCACCTAGGTGTTTAGTTTCTTTTTTTCATATAATTAACGTGTATGTTAGTCTATAATATATGGGCCATTTCAGTTAATTTTATAAGCCCCGACAAAAAAGAGGCGTGTTATATTTGATGTGTGTGTGTGTCTGTCTGTGGCATCGTAGCTCTTAAACAGTTCTGATTTAGTTTTTTTTTTGTGTTTAAATGGTGACTTTATCGATACTGTTTATAGCTATACTAAGCTTAAGAAAAGCTGTTTGACAACTAACAGCTTTGTTCGAAGTTTTTCTGATATTTTTTATCACTTTCAAAAATAAAATAGCAGTATTTTGGTCTGGTCTCTCATATCACTTTACACGTATCGAATATGGGTCAACGTGTCACTGTCGAACCAAGAGTCTTCCTTCACCATCTTCCATCGCTTCCGCTCTTTCAACACAAACATTCACGTCAAGTTGACGAGTGAACTGACAGTCTAATCTTTGTAAGAAAGCGGTTCAATGATAGTGATGATTTAGGGTCCCATACCTATAACATTGTTGAACGAAACCCTTGCTAATTTATTACGTCCAACTAACTGCATCAATTAAAAACAAAAACTGTACATAGCTGAGAGTTACTAGACTTAAGTGGAACATTGCTCGTAGAAACGATGGCCGCTGGGGCAGACTTTGTCAAATAGCAACCACTTACAGGAGACGCAGGATTGGAACGCTCCCGATAAGATGGACCCATTATCTGGTGAAGATTTCGGGAATTTGTTGGATGCGAGTGGGGCAAGACTGGTCGTTGTCGAGATTCTTGGGGGAAGCCTTTGTCCAGCAGTGGCGTCCTTGGGCTGATATGATAATGATCCAAACACCACTTGGGTTTTAACTCTCTCGAGGTCAGACGTAATTTGGCTCAATTCACCGTAACGAGCAGAATATTGCGCGGTGAACCGAACTGCACCGAGTTAGCGGGGCAGTTAGTGCGCTTGTATGTTCCCTAGCTCACTAAATTTAATATTCGACCTCGTGACTGTCATCTGTTGGCGGTACCGACCTCGCGAACCGTTTCTCTAAGAAAATAGTCACTGGTTCGTGCTTTGCGCCTCTTGAACACGCTCCTCGCATCAGCCACAGAGTGTGATGTGTATTTGCGACCAGAAAGGTAGTACTAAGTGATGAATACTAGGTCCTGTGAGGGGATGGATGATGGAAATTGTAAGCGTTTAGTTAATAAGATAAATGTATGTTTTTATATTTTTATTATCTCACAGTGCTTTGGTTGTCATAACGGCTTTGTATTTATTTCAATAACTAAATAAATAAAATCATCGCCAATTTGAACATTTACACTATTAGAAAGATAGGAAAAAGTTAAATATGTGTATATATTTATATATAAAAATAAACTGATTGGTATATAATTTTTCCATGCAATATTACTAATATTATTTAATTTGCTAAGAAAACACGCATTTTTGTCTTTTATTACTACTACGGAACCCTTAATTGGGATTAGGCCAACAAACACTTTTCCGGTTTACACATATTGCGTCAAAGTTCATTTTGTACGGTTGTTGTGCTGTCAATATACAAAGACTTCGTTATAACCGTATTTTTATAATATAATTGAATATAAAGTTTATAAGCGTACTAAAGGCATATTCTATTAGAATAAATATAGTATGTCTTATGATTTCCTTATAGATTAGGTATAAGAACATTTTTTCGCGACATCACCCGTGAACCAGAGTATTTTGCAAATTTTCGCGACTTACTCATTGCGCATTAAATCCCGAAAACGTACGATAATTCCCGCTTTACTTAAAATAGCCTTGATCTCTTTTTTTTTGGGAGTGGGTAGGTCTGGCCAGGAATCCTTACCAGTACTCGAATTCAATGGAGAAAGCGCACAAATATTCAAACGGGAATGCCACCCCTGGCCATTTACAGTTGGGGTGGGACGCAGCGCGCAAGTCCTACGGAAAAGTGCTATGTTATAGCAGGACAGACGAAAAAACTAATAAACTTACAAACAAAATATAATTTTGCATTTCCTAGTACAGAGAGATACATAAAGACTGTATTCCAATTATCACACCACCGACCTACTACCTACCTATATCTAGAAATGAAATTGTCATAAAAGCATTTAGCGTTCGGTTAGTCTTTTACCTACTCGCTCGTGCTGCCAAATTGAACGAACCACAGCACGTGTAAAAAATAAATAAAAATGGTGCATCGTATGTACCTAAATAGTTTTCAGTCATGAGCATTAATTAACACACAGGAGCAAAAATAGCCTCTTTCGCTTCACCTCCTAAGAAAATAATGCTAATAAGATTAATAAATAAAAGATCAGCTGAGGAGTGGGAAAACGCGGTTTTCTTCCCGAGGCGCTAAATGAGAGCTCGCCTCCTTCATACATTTATGTAATTAAGGAGAATAAATGTAATTAATCTAACCAAGAGGAAAATAAATACCAGTATTTTGCCATTTATCTCCTTTGACAATCTTAGTTAGAAATATTGTGTTAGTAACGTTCTTTTGCACATAGAGTGTTAAAGGAAATGTTAATCAAAATGGTGATGGTAGATTTGCTGACGCAATTTAAAGCTTCATTAACTATCTAATTCCTGATTGCTAGCCGCAAAACAAATCAATATGTCAATAAGTTAACGGTTCAGTATAAAATAGGAGTTTAATTCCTAAATTTAAATTTTCGATTCGACATTTGAAATACTAACGCATTGGTCCACAATGCACGTATTCTGAAAGTGAGTTTAATTAAACTTAGGTATGTATTTTTTTCTGTTCTATATCCCAGAAACACCTGTATTTAAATTGAGAAATAAAGCGTAGTTACTTCTATTTTGCTACGCGTATCACCTCAATAAAAATGAGTAACGTGACATTTAAAGATTAATTATTGCTTAGAAGTAGCATGCGTGCTTTGCTTGCCCGATTATTTTTTACATATGTAGATACTAGCTGTTGCCCGCGACTTCGTCCGCGTAAGATACAATTTATAGCTTACAAAGTTTCACCCCCTTTTTCGTCCCTAAAAGGGATAAAATTTGACATAAATAATAGCTATATCCTATTCTGATATATAAGGTACATAACTGGAAAGTTTCATAAAAAATCTCCTCTCAGTAGTAACTTAAGTGGAACGTAGGTACACAAACGTAAACATACTTTTACGTTTAGAGTATAGATAGGATAGGATAATTTTATCTAAAGACAAGTCGTTTGATGTCATAGACTGGTTATGAAACAAAGATAATTCTCTATATCCTCCAATTATATATCTCATTATTTTTTGCTTATCTCAAATTCACTATTAACTTCCCAAACTTTCGCGTTCACATCAAACCTAATAACAATAAAGAAGTTCAGAAATGCTTCAAATTCTCCACACCCGAACTTGCGCAAGAATATTCTCAATATGGCCGCGTCAGTCGCGTAAATTTGTCACATGAAAGGACGTTTAATTTGCTGTTTCACTAGCTGCTAATTACAACTTTGATTGCTGCGGCTACACTGAAATGTTACGGGCGGCCGGATGTGCTCGTTTGCGAATTTGCTCGACACAGGTGCGAAATTGTATCAAGCATTTGAGTGATATGAAAATGACGTTGGATACTGAATAGGGGGCTCATTAAAAAGTATTCGAAGATTGTTCGCAACAACGCAAAAAGGGATGAAAAGGTGCAAAATTGTCTGGAGCGTTTGAGTGATATGAAATTGGCTTTTGAATACGAGCCGACGAAAAACAGGGACCTAACATTTATTTTGTTTGTTTAGTACCCGTTCTCTTGTTTTTTGCGTTCTTGTTTGTGCCGTAGGTCTCAAAGCAAGAACCATGAATTGGCTGGCTGGCTTCTTTGAGGTGGTTTTAAATGTAGTTGATGAAAATCGAACATGTAAAGATAATAACGTTTAATATGTAGCTTCGCCCATTTGTATAATTTTGGAGGGGTGCTGACTTGCACGGAGTATGGGCGCATTTAGTTTAAAATTGGCTGTCACAGTCATGAAGACTCACGAACACTTCTATATACATTTAATATTGATTTAAAAGTTTTAAACGAATGGACACAAGCATGTCAATCGCCTTCGTATCTATTATATAGGATAATTTGCTGACACTTCGAGACTAGTAGCGTTTCCCTGATGGCAAAAATGCACTGTCTGTAAATTGTATTCCATAAGAAAATGGTAAAGGTTAACCTTGACCCGAGACAATGACAGACAATGACATTCTTTGCTATTCAGTACCTCGGCGTTTAGTCAACTGAGCCAATTAAATTTTCTTCTTTCAATAACCTCTTTTCGCATGTGACCGCCTAACGGTGCTAATTAATCTAATTAATTATTTGAATCATTAAATAGTTAGATTTCCAAGAACGAAAATCATCGTGGGTGTGAATGAATAATTATGTAATAAATGAATTTAACAAACATAATCGATATGCAAATGTATTTATTTAAACCTTAACTCATAAATTTGCTATGACGGAGCATTCACTGTATTTGATTATTTGAAATACAAAAATGTGACATTAAAACAAAAGTAATACATACAGGGTGTATTACTTTTGTTTTAATGTCACCATGTACATGAAAATCATTGAAACCCACAACATTCCTGAAAATTTGATTTCATCAATCAGATCAAAAGTTTGTTTCATATCAACCAGGGTTAGGGTACCTACTTGAAAAGCTTATCTTAAAACCCTTTTTTCATCTAAAGCAAGACCACCACCGTAAAGAAAGTAGAGTTAAATTATAAAATAACAGCAAAACGCAAATATTGTACGCCGACTTTCGGCAGATTGTGACGGACATTTATAAATTAAGATCCACTGTACTCGCAATATCAGAATAAATATATTATTATATGAATATAGTAAAAGAACTTGAAACCACTAAAATATTAATCAGGATTTAAATGCAGAATCATCAGCTTCGCAGGCAACATTACTCAAACTAAGCTAAGGGTGTCTTTCCACTAGAGCTTACTACGCAGCTAAGAAATTATATTGTTGATTTTTCAAATAAAGCGCTCGGAAGAAGATTCATCACATTATCACATACCACTAATTCCTTTGACTACCGGGAAGCAGTTTTCACGACTAACTTTTTGCACAATGTAATACCTAGCGATGTTTAGTAAAACAAAATTTTAACGTTTAATTAAATAACATGAAACGGCTTTATAGTAAAATGTGACGTGACAGCCGAGATATGGAATTCCTTGGCAGCCAAAATATTTGCGATTATTTACGACTAGTTGATCCGAACAGAAATGCCAATAATTTTTTTAAAGTGTCTTTGTTTTTCTGCGAAATAGTGTTCAATACTTGGTGATTCGTGAAACCTAAGCAGGAGTGATGGGGATGGCCACACTGGGGCCAACCGCGAAATCGCGAAAAAAAAACATCTAACTGAGAGTTCATTGATAGTTAATTATCCGAAATGTATGGAATAGCTGTTTTTTCGCAATTTATTGGTTGACCCCATAGTGAAAGTCGCTTAGTGTAGCCCTCTCCCCATCACCCGCTGTCACTCCTGCTCATGACTCGTCAATCACTCAGTATATCGATATCTTTAGATTCAAAGGGCGTAACCACCATTCTTTGAGTGGCGTTTACGGCCTTTGAGTCTAAAGTATAATAGTATAGGTAACCATCCTCATTAATTTCTTTGCTGTTTGTGAGTATTATACTATCTGGTGCTGGTTTGTTGAATTTGCATGCGCTTTTTTTGTGGTAACTGCATGAAAATATGCACAAATGTGACCACAATCTATTGTCAAGGCACTATTTCGCGAAAAAGCAAAGGAACCATAATCCATTAATCTAATATGGAATTTCGCACAGTAACGCCTGAATCTATCAATTAGACACGCCAATCTTTTCAATCTACGCGTACGCGGATAAATAAAATATATTTATGATTTTTATTTCTATAATAGACTTTGAAGTAGTTAAGTACCAAATATGTACAGGGAAGCATATATTATAAATATTCCTGTTTAACTCAATGGTTGTCTAGTATAGAAAACGTTTTGACATTAAGTATTTTTATCAAGTAATAAATAAATGATGATGAAGCCGTCTTATTAGTCTTAAAATAAACTTCATAGTCAACACGAATCAAACAGCGCTTCGACGTACAATACAATAGGTGTTTTCAAAGGATGGTGTTGTATTAGGCGATATAATGGATAAATCCGGTCTGATGGGATAAAAACCTTTCTGATGTATAAATAGGCATATTCCGCACGTGAAATTATAGTCGGTAACAGAGGGTAATGGACGGTATTAAACTGGGAATTACTCGTGTTAGAGACATACAGACATGAAGGCGTACCAGTAACAATATACAGGGGTAATGTAGTCAGTAAGAGGAAAAAAATCAGAACACTCTTTTTTTCATCAGCGTAGTTTTTTGTTCTTTAGACTGTACTTTTTTTTAAACATCCATCTACTCACCGATATGATTGTAAAGAGCCCAAACTCGGTAGGACTGCGTTATTTTATTACAGAATTAATATAACCACTATCCAGCTCCAGCATCAGACCAGCTCCAATGATGCCATATTATTCTATTGTCCTGGAAGTTACGTAGGCGTACCAAACTTGGAGGTTAGAAATATGAAATTAAGTAAAATCATCTAAAAATGCATTAGCCATAAGTTTCCAATTATTCTGGGGTATCATTATTTTCGTTCTAGACCACCTGGAGTCTTCAGATAACTAGACACTTGCTCCTGATCACAGATCCAAATATATTGGTCCCTAAAGTAGGTTGTCAAAACTGACTTTTTAAGACAACGAATCCAAGGGCGAGATCTATCAAAATCAAGATGGCGCCGAGCTTCTGACGCGCGTGTGCGAGGTTCCGTGCATGATGCTCCCTGTCCGATGGACAAAAGGGGGACTGACAGCGGACAGGGGGGATGCGTGGCGGCTCTGGTTAGAGTGGGCGGGGCGAGCGTGAATTTAGGTATTTCCTTCGTGTTATTAAAACAATACAGATTTTTAAAATGTACAAGAATGTGCCCGCAACTTCGTTAGCGTAGGAGAAAAAGTCATAACCCATCTTTTTTTCTTTTGCGTAGTCGGGTAAAAAGTATCCTTTAACCATCTGGAGATACGCAGCTACCCGTGTACCAAAAAAGTTGAAATCTATTTAGCCGATTTGGCGTGATGAAGCCACCACGACACATCGAGGGTTGCCTGGTGAAACCCAATAAGTGACGAAAAGTGAGATTTTGATGTAATAACAGTTTTAGATTAATTCGATATCGCTCAATCTAATGGCAATATCGGATAAGCGGATTTGACATGTATCACGGAAATTTGCCGAGTTGTTAACCCAATAAGTACTTGATTTGAAGTTTTAATTTAGAACTAAATACTACAAGTACATTTAAGGCTTCAGTTTTTAGTATTACTTAGTGGAAGAACCACACAAGGTACATTTATAGGTATTTAGTGCAGAGATATTTACTCTAAATTAAACTAAACACACAACTTAGAACCAGTTACTATTACTTATCCGGTCTTACCTCATTACAACTCAAACCTTAAGACAATTTTACTAAGAATTAAAATACGTTAAAATCATTTATCGGATTCTACTTTTACAATATTATTTATTAAACGTACTAACTACTTAAAAGAGTAACCCAATAAACAAACTTATAGTAAGTTTTCATTTAAAAATATTTGTGTTAGTTTAGTTATCGGATTCTCGCACGAGCCTTTAACAAATTTCTTTCAAAAGTTGTTCGGGGAAGAACCCAATAAGTATTTTTGACGATAGCAAGGTCATGCGCCGCCTCGACAGGTAGTGACTAGTTACGCGAATCGCACGCTCGCAAGCGCAGCGCTTCGTCGTTACAAAATAATTTTAATTGAAAATAGCTGTTAAAAGTGGTGTATTGTATTAATGAAGCTTGTGTACGTGTTAAAAGTTGTGCGATGGGTGACCGAAGCAGAAAATTAGTGCAACTAGCCTGCAGTAATAAGCTAGAAACAGGTAAAATCTAATTATCTAACCTTAAAATACATTTAGAATTGTTGTACGAAATAAGATTACTTAATCATGTTATAATTATGACCTAATCGTCTGAATGGAATACATTGTGTTTATAGTATTGTGTTTAAATAACAATAAATCTAACCATTCTATGCTATTATAACCGTTAATAAATTACGAAAAGCGAGTGTTGCGTGGTCAAACCCGATAAGTCGAGTAAATATGTTTTTGAAATTGGAACTGTAGGTAAAGTGAATGAGGCTTATAATATCAATCACAAATTATTACTACTTATCGGGTTTGACCACTCACCCCTTTAATTGTCGTTGTTTCATTTAGAGCACTTTGAGTGAACTTATCGGGTTTTAGCACTAAATATTAATTAAACTACGTGACTATGAGTGACGCTTACGGTACAAAGTAATAAAAATAATAGGTAGTTAAAATTAATATATTCGATTAAATTATTAAATAATATTTATTTGCGTTTCAGCGGGATCATGTGCTTCTAATAACAGATTTTCTATGGCTGGACCTAGTGTTTCAACGGCAGATGAAAACATAAGTTGTTTCCTGCAAAACAATAAAGATGGTAAGATTCCATGGTTTAAAGATCGGTAAAAGTACATAGTCCATTAAACACGTAAGTTATGGCCGTATTTGTAAAAGTACAAAACAGTCCGCTAATTATAGCTTGGCAGAAAATAGTAGAAGTTAAAAAGTGGGAACACTGTAGTGTCATCCCTTTAAAATCAATCTAAGAAAAGAGGGACTTAATTTCTACTCTTTTGTCGAGCTATATCTGTACGTATAGATAAGATCAATAATTATAATTATGTGTTATGTATGCTCTTATTTGTACTTACCCGATAATCCCGTTACTTCCAGTAAATGATTTTAGTTATGGTGTTTTTGGTACTCATACATTATTTTATTTATTTTCAGACAATGACTCCTCTGACCTTGATGAATCGCAAATTAATATCGCTGCCCAAATGCACAATATTGACATCGATGATAGTAGTACGGCAGATTCAAGTAAGTTTTTTGAAAATAATACAAAAAAAACATCATTCATTCGTTTACTATGTTAATCTGTAACTTAATTTATTTTGTAAGTATAAGAAAGTTTTTTTTTCCAGGTGACGAAACTAATTTATTTGGCAATGACTTTTCGGATGAAGATCCCACTTACGTGCCAGATCCTAAGTATTATTCTCAAAAACAAATAGATTCCGACTCTGATTTTGTCCCTGAAAGTCCGAATGCCTTCTCAAAACAGGCAGACTTTTTTATGGTGCTGATTGATGAAGTTTTAGGTCGAGTTTGGATTTCTATGGAAGGTGACCATTTAGCAGCAGATTATGTTCTAGATTCAGATTCAGAGAACGATACACCTCAGCAAAATGATTCGGGCCGTGATATTATTATTGCTGAAACTTCCAGCCCATGCAAACAACTTGTAAACAACTGCATATTTAACAACGTTTGTTTTTCTGGAGAGGATGAATGCATAGAAAGAGCTCCTTCATATGTTCCAGATTCAGAGGATGATCCATTAAAAGTATTACAACCAACTGACTCTAGCTGCAATGACCGTATGACCCCTGAAAGTTCGAATGTTCGTTCACAAGTGGAAGACACTGTTCACTTAGTTGTAGACAATATATTAGACAGAGTTTGGAGCCGTGTCAAACCCTTGAAGCGACGTAAGCGAGCTAAGCCATCTGAATGGAAAATAAATATCGCCAAAAAGCGAAAAATGGAAGGGCTACCTTATGTGACCCAAGGCATTAAGCGTCCTGCTAAAGTTCCAAAGCCTATTGAATGTGATAAATGCCAATTCAAATGTACTGAAAAGTTTTGCGAAGAAGAACGTAACAGTCTGTGCCGTCATTACTACAGTATGGATTTTGTAGCAAAAAAGAACTTTATTCTTTCTTGCATAAAAATTCAGCCTGTTAAAACTCGAAAAGTACAGAAGACATCTAATAAAAAGGAGCGTTCATATAGTAAAAAATGTTTCCTCCAAAAATACGATGACGAAATCCAAGTTTGTCAAAAATTTTTCATGGCTACATTGTGCATTAGTGTAGATGTCATCTCTGATGCTGTGAATAAAAAGGATTCATTAGGATTGTATGTCGAGGATGATAAACGTGGCAAGAAAAGCCCGCCAAATAAAACTAAAATAGAAGATGTTAAACGGGTCCAGGATCACATAGAGAGCTTTCCTGTAATGGATTCTCATTACTGCCGTAAAGATAGTAAGAAGAAATACCTGTACCCTGACGCTAAATCGGTTATTAACATGTACAGATTGTATGTAAATTCATGTAAAGAGACTAATAAAAAGCCGGTTTCAGAGTCAAAGTACCGTAACATTTTTAATGAAGAATATAATTACAGCTTTTTCAGCCCGAAAAAAGATCTCTGTAATGTTTGCTCAAAGTACGAAAAATCTCTGTCGAAAGAAGAGCTAGCAGATAACTACCAACAGCATATACATCGAAAGACGGTCTGTCAAAACGCTAAAGACGCTGATAAAGCTCGTGCTAATATAGACAAAACATTCATGTCAATAACTATGGACTTACAAGCAGTTTTGCAAATACCTAATGGTGGGGAAAGTCTACTATATTACATGAGAAAATTAGTGCTTTTCAATTTTACCATTTACGAAGCCAGTCTCGCAAACAATGCTTACTGTCTCTGCTGGAGCGAGATAAATGGTAATAAAGGCAGTTGTGAAATAGGTAGTTGTCTTTTCTACTACTTAACGGAATTGCCTAAAACAGTGACCGAATTAAGCATTTTCTCTGACACGTGCAGCGGCCAGAATCGAAACCAATACATTTCCGCTCTCTTACTCTGGGCAGTACAAAAGATAGATCACCTACAAACTATTGAGCAAAAGTTTCTCGAAAGTGGGCATAGCCACATGGAAGTGGATTCAATGCATGCAGCTATTGAACATGCATCGAAAAACTTATCAATCAATAGCGTTTCTGACTGGAAAAATGTCTTTAGATTTGCTAGAACTAAAAAAACTAAAATCGTTACCACTCGCGAAGGAAAGACAAAAATTGAAGTTGATAGCTATAAAGTGAAAGAGTTTAAATATTCCGAAATGTTAGACTTAAAAAAACTAAGTGCTGCTATAATGCATAATAAAAACAAAGATACCACGAATGAGGCCGTGAACTGGCTGAAAATTAAAAGGATTCGGTACATAAAAGGAGATTTTAAAATTTACTTTAATTACGACATGTCTGAGGATTTTCGTCAGTTAGATGTTTTGAAACAAAAGCCAAATACACCTAGAACAAGAGCTAAGAGACAGTCTAACCCACCATCAGTTGCAATGCCATGGCCAGAAGAGTTAGAGCCAAGATACAGTAGTCAGTTACCAATAAGCATTGCTAAAAAAAAAGATTTAGAGACTATGTGCAGGAAACAAATTATACCTGAGGAGTATCATGGATGGATAAGAAGCCTAAAAACATTTGCCGGAAAAGCACCTAATGGTTCAGATGAAGAGTAATACAGTTCTCACTTGTAGAACTTTTTTTTAAATTTTTTTTATATAAGTAATAAAACCTTTAAGTAAGATTAACGGCTTTTTACTTTTTGCATAAACCCAATAAGTTGAGACCCGTAGGTAAAAAACATTTTCTTACTACAAAAGTAAATGAGTTACATAACTTAAACACAAATTAACTTAAAGTAGATAACATAACCTACATGAATAAATTATAAAACTACAAATTTATTTATCAGCAATTAGTGTTTGATGACCATAAACCTTTAACATCGTTTTTCTCGAAACTAGGTTTCTCGTACTTAATGGGTTTCACCAGGCAACCCTCGACATACGAACATTACGACCATACAAAAAATCCATAAGCGCGTTTAATATAGTCAACCGGGACACCTTGCTGAACGAAGTTAAATTACACGTTCCTGAAATTTATAACTTTTTGCTTCAGTGTTATCACTCCCCTTCTAAATTAATGCATAAAAATAATGAAAATCTTTCATCTGTGGGATGTCAGCAAGGTGATCCTCTCGGTCCAGCTATATTCAGTTTGGCTATCAATTCAATAATTCGAAACTTAAAATCAAAATTAAATGTGTGGTATCTCGACGATGGCAGTCTGGGCGGAGACTTTCAGACTGTCCTGGCTGACTTATCAGTAATCAAAACTAAATTCAGCGCAATCGGCTTAGAACTCAATTTTAATAAATGCGAGTTATATATCAGAGAAAGTGAACGCTGCTTTGCCTCCACAAATCTTTTAAAATTATAATAACGTTGCTCCGAGTATCAAAATCTTGCCTAAGGATAGCCTGCATCTTCTCGGTTCACCCATCTTTGTTGAGGCCATACCCCCCCCTGCTCAGCAATTCGGTTTCAAAATTCAGTGAGTATTCGGACCGCCTAACTAAAATTAGAAGTCACTCTGCTTTATTCATTCTAAAATTCTGTCTACTCGTTCCTAAATTTATCTATCTACTCCGCTGCTATCCTATTTGGAAATTCCCCAACCTGACGAAACCTATTGACTCACTCCTAAAATCCCAAATTGAATCCATAGTTAACATTAAAATCTGCGAGCAGGTATGGACTCAAGCCTCCTGATACGGCATGGTGGTCTGGGAACTCGAAAAATTTCGAGTGTCGCTCTACCGGCGTTCCTGTCTTCAATCCACAGCACCTCCGATCTCGCAGGGAAAATCCTCAAAGCCCCAATGGGTACAAACTGCGAGATCGCGTGCTTGGTTGAAGCCACGAACGCCTGGTTAGCTGGACCGAGTACAAATATAATGCCATCCAAACCCAAATTGCAAAGGGCCTGGGACACCATAACTTCTGTCTCGACTTTAACAGCACTGGTCAATGATGCTTCAGGCAAAGAACGTGCGAGGCTTTTGGCAGTGTCGAGACCAGAAGCTGGGCACTGGCTTCACGCCTACCCCTCACCTAAAACCGGCACCTTCATTGACCCCAACACGCTCCGCATTGCAATAGGCCTCAGATTAGGGGCTGAGATTTCTGCGAGCCATTGTTGCGCTTCTTGTGAGGTCTCCGTGGACCGCCTTGGCCATCATGGTCTTCTGTTCTCTTCGGGGGCAGGCCGCCACTCGCGCCATGCCACAATCAATGACATCCTACGAAGGGCCCTCGTCAGTGCCAACGTCCCCGCGGTTCTGGAACCCCAGATTAGCCGGGACGATGGAAAGCGCCCTGACGGGATGTCATTGATCCCGTGGCGGATGGGCCGCGCGTTAGTGTGGGACTCTACCTGCGCTGATACGCTGGCGGCGTCCTACCTCCCAGCGACCAGCAAAACGGCCGGTGCGGCGGCGGATGCCCGTGAGAGGTCTAAGGTGGCCAAATATAGTTGTCTTGGCGCCCAGTATGAGTTTGTGGCATTCGGCGTCGAGGCCGGGGTGCACACGGGCTCCACAAGGCCCTTAGCAAGCACCTGCGGGAGGCGACAGGCGACCCTCGCGCAGGCAGCTTTCTCGCGCAAAGGGTAGCAATTGCTATCCAGCGCGGAAATGCTGCCTGTCATGGGCACTCTGCCAAAGGGTCCCAATTTCTGGCAGTACATTTACAATTAGATTTTATTTAAGGATTTTTTTTTCTATTTTTTTTCATTATCGATATAATTCAGACAATATTTCTGTAATATTAATTATGTACTTAATTGTTATTTATACTTAAATAAATACCGATTCTTCTTTAAAAAATCCAAAATAAATAATGACCTCGAAAAAGTCCGTTACAATCAATTTTTATAAACATCTTTAATGTTTAGACATTTCATTTTTACAACTTTATAATAGTATAGAATAGATGTTATATGTTAATATTTTTAAAAAAGCAGATGACTTTCCATGCAGTATTTACGACGTGCTATTTTGTATATAGATTTATTTTGTATATAGAAGGTAACTGCAAAAAATTTTGAAGAAACTACAAGTAATCGTATTTCTAAAGCGTATGTATTACAGAGTGAATCCTTAAATATTTAACTTATTGACTGTATAACTAAATCATCAGTAATAAACGACACAGCATGGATTTAAACCATTGCAATAATTTCTTCAACTTTCACGTGGGTTCATTTTATATATATTTTTTTGGTCCTAATGAACTCAGATATACACTGGTACAATTATTTGGGTTCCTCACGAGACACCTTGTGTGTGTCTAGCACTCTGAAAATCTTAATCTGGATGTGAAAAGTTTAGTGCCCTCTTGCCCGGTGCCACCAAAGTTGTACGGGTTACCAAAGATACAGATTACCTACAGATGACATGCCCACTGAAAATAACTTCGTACAACTCTGTGTGTGTGGAAAGTGGAAAGAGACAAATGGCAAAACAATCAAATGTCTTTTACAGAGGGGAGTCACATCTGGTATACGGATAGATCCAAGAAAGGAAAAGATGTGGGATGCGGTGTCTATGGACAGAGACCAAAACTCAATGTCCGCGTCAGCATGGGTACAAAGGCCTCAATCTTTCAAGCGGAAGTCTTTGCCATAAATAAATGCGCGGAGATAAACCTTGACAAGAACCTAAGACTAGCTGCCCTGTTTGCACTAGAATCCCTAGAGACAAACTCGAGGCTAGTGCAAACCTGCAAAAATAACCTAAATGCCCTGGCTAATTCCAATAAAGTTATACTTAGATGGGTACCAGGACACTCCGACATTGACGGAAACGAACGAGCAGACATACTCGCCAATAAGGGCGCGGACTTGCCCCAAGTCGGCCCAGAACCTTTTTGTGGGATCACAAAACGAAAGGCATACGTTCTGCTCAACGACTTACATAGATCTAAGGCAATCGAGGAATGGAGGCTCGTAAAAGGACAAAATCACTCGAAAACCTTAATTAAGGGATTCAAGCAAAAGTTTTCGAAAGAGATACTACAGCTCAAAAGACCAAAAACCTGCGCAATAACAAGAATCCTGACAGGTCACTGCAAACTTAATAAGCACCTGTTTCAAATGGGTATGAAACAGGACGCAGTATGCAGATTCTGCCAAGAGACAGAGGAGACTGCAATGCATATCCTCTGCTCCTGTGGACCACTCATGAGGAAAAGAAGTATCTACCTAGGGCAACATGTCGTGCCCCCGGAATAGATACAACATTTCACTGCCCAAAGAATTTGGGAATTCCTAGACTCAACGGGCCTCAGTAGTGAACTCTAATAAAGGGCTGCCACAATAGATCAAATCTGGTCTAGGCGGCATACAGAAGGCCCACAAATAAACAATAATAATAATATCAAAGATACATAAACCTGGTGCTCCGTTACGCCCTATAGTGCGTCAAATCGATGCTCCTACCTATCGATTAGCTTGGCACATAGCAGGTGTGCTTTCTTTACTGCGAGGGAAGACGGAAGCATACACAAGGGACTCATACCATTTTGTCAGTGAGATTAAGGATTTGAGACTAACTGATGATGAAGTTATGGTCAGTAACGAAATTGTGAAAAGAAGATTGAGTGAACAACAGATGGCAATAGAATATGCTGAGTACAACACTGCCTTACATCTGGCTATATGCTATGGAATGGTGAGTTCTACGGGCAAGTTGATGGTGTGGCAGTGGGGTCTCCGGTGTCTCCTGTCGTCGCCGATATTTTCATGGAAGACTTCGAGGAGAGAGCGCTTTCATTGGCACCTGTCAAGCTGAGGATCTTTAAAAGATACGTAGATGATACCTTTACTATTTTACCTAGATCTAGTGTCTAAGCTTTCTTAGACAATCTGAACTCCATGCATAGTAAAATTAAATTCACTATGAAGTTGGAAAATCAAAATTCATTCTTAGATGTGCGAGTAATTAGAGGTCCTAACAATGACATAGATCATACCGTATATAGGAAAGCTACGCATACAGATAGGTATTTGAATGGCAAATCTCACCACCATCCCTGTCAACTTGCTACAGTGGGTAAATCTTTGTTTCAGAGAGCCAGGGGTATCTGCGACAATCAACATCTGACTGCTGAGTTGCAGAATGTCAAACGTGCGCTTCGAGCCAACGAGCTCCAGATACCATGTTCCAAGCAGAATCCCAGTATGAAGAAACCAACAGTCGAACGTAAACCTGCCGTATTACCATATGTGAAAGGGGTCACAGACAAGATCGGAAACATCTTGAAGCGTGCTTCTATAAAAACATATTTCAAGCCGTTGAAGAAGGTGTCTCAATACTTTAGACCCGTGAAGAGTAGGCACCCCAATTCAGAGTGCAAGCATTTATAAGCTGGACTGTGAGTGTGGTCTTTCATACATAGGTCAAACGGTACGCAGTGTATTAACCCGGGTGAAGGAGCACATAGCAGATGTCAAGCACCGTCGGTGTAATAGGTCTGCAGTCTGTGAACATGTCATTGACAAACCAAACCACTCAATTAAGTTTGATAAACCTTCTATCCTTGCCAAAGAAAAAAGATATTTTCCCAGGATGCTACGCGAGGCTATTGAGATTAAAAAGCATCCTAATTTCAATAGAGAAGATGGATTGTCACTACCACCAGCTTGGGATCCTGTAATATATCTCCTCAAGGAACAAGCGAGATACAGGACTGCCAAACCTTAATTTCTGAATGGTGTTAAATATCTTATCTGTTTAAAAAGTAGTTTAATAGTCTTTGTTTTTAAAGTATTATAATTAGTGATGAGGTAGCCTGAGAGTTTTTCTTTGCAGCGTTTCTTTTCTCCTCCGTACGTCTCATTTGTGAAATGTTGCTTGGTAAATTATTAGAATAAAATAATTAAGCCCTTCTGGCACATGTGTCTTTACAGCTTAGGCCCATCTGGCATGTACCTTTATTTGTTTTTTTCAAAAATGGGTAGTTTGCACAAATTGTAACTTTGACAGAGGAAAATACATCTTTTCTCAGTCCACCCGTGACCATGGAAAGCTGGAAAGCTTCCGAAACGTCGGGAACTAAAATGAGATAATATACGCGATATAATCCGTTAAATTGTTTTATTTCAATCTATACTATTATATCTATCTATCTATCAGCCACGGACGTCCACTGGCGAACATAGGCCTCCCCTATAGCTCGCCACAGGGTGCGATCAGGCGCAGACCGCAGACTCCCCGCGACCCTTACCAGCGCAGGGGGGACGGCCCCCGACCAGGTGGGCGGGTGACCTTGTAAGGGTCACGGGGAGTCAGTGGATGCGGTCTATACTATTATATGTTAAGTTGTAAAAAAAATATGTCTGTACATTAAAGAAATCAAAAAAAGTATTGTAACGGACTATTTTAAGGTCATGACTGATTATTTTTTTTGTATATATGTATGTGTCGTAGAGGCTTCATCATGTCAAATCGTCTCAACAAATTTAAACTTTTTTTTCTACGCCTACGCTGTCGAAAAAATTAGGGGTTTCTTTTTCTCCTCAGCGAACGAAGTTGCGGGCATCATCTAGTACAAAAGTACAAAACATAAAAAAATGAAGGTCGAGCGTGAAGAAGTCATTGTTTTACGACCGAGAAAGTTGATAAACCCAGTGGCCAACGATAAGTCGACCGTTTTTCTGAGCAGTAAGTATCACATTGAACTTTTGCCAAGAATTTAAAGTCCTTGAGATTAAACTGTGCTGACCTTAAACTTTGGCCCCTTGTCCTAAAACACGGCAGGAGCTGGTTTACGACAGTGGACATTCCCGGGGACAATTCTTATCTGGTGCCAACTTGGCCCTTTCATTCTTGTAATTCATTCGCTAAATTAAACCTTTTTTAGACGTTTATCGTCGTTTTGAAAAGTCTAAAAAACAGAATCCTTAGTTTCGCCTGCTTGGAAGGACCATTAAAGCGCTACCTAGTATAAAATATTTAATAAGTTACCTGAGAATATTCAAGAGCTACCCTTTAAGTTATTCGTAAAGAAATTTCAATACTGGTTAGTCGAACATAGTTTTTACTGTTTGAAGAAATAATTTTATTTGGGTTATTATTAAGTGACGAAGACTGTAATAACATGTTAATTACTAGAATTTTATTGACATCTAAATAGGTCTTAATGAACACTAACCAACTTAAAAAACTGAATTTAAATGATAATTCCTAGCTGATATAATGTACAATATTTTCTTCTATTTTCGCTAATTTAAATAAAACAATTTAACGGATTATATCGCGTATTATGTTATGTCATTTGAGTTTCCGACGTTTCGGAAGCTTTTCAGCTTTCCATGTCAAAAGATCAAGTGGCAGGATCATGTCTCTAATTCAGAGGTTCTGCGTCGATCCGGAATGCACGGCATGGAAGCTCTGCTCATGCAGCGCCAGCTCAGGTGGTGTGGGCACGTCTTCCGCATGGAGGACCACCGCTTACCTAAAGCTGTCTTCTATTCTGAGATGGCGGAGGGTAAACGGAAGCACGGCGGTCCGCATCTGCGCTACAAAGACGCGCTCAAGAGACACCTAAACGCCTGCGCTATTGATCCTGCAGGTTAGGAGGAGCTCGCCTCAAACAGGTCTTCGTGGCGCTCTACCATCCATAAAGCTATTAAGAATTTTGAGAAAAACCGGCTTAAAACGCTTGACCTAAAACGCCAATTTCAAAAAGAAAGACCTAAGCCCTCCTATACCTATTCGTATAACTTGCAACGTCAGCTCTATCGTTTCCCGTGCGATAGAATATTTAAGACTAAGTTCAGTCTAGCGAGCCATATTAGGGGCTCATACTACAAAATGAATCAATTTCAATATTTTCGTTTTCTTTGTAAATATATTTGTTATGTTTTAAATGTAAAATACATTATTATTCCTAGTCAGGTTCGCCGTCATCGAAATCGATTAGGAGGACTATATCTGTCAAAGTTATATTCAAGAATCTTGCTATGTATTTTACTATGAGTAGTATAATTAATATAAAAAAGTATAGTCCCATTTAAACCTATTATGTTTAAATAAAATCTGATTAAATAAATAATAAAACGTTAGACTTTTCTTCCAAACCAATTACAAGAACCTTACAAAATTCTCTCATTCATTTTGTAAGATTAAATCAACATGCTGATAAAATCATTGAATACTTAATCAATGTTGATGCATTCGTTCATATAAGATAAACGAAGAATTTAACCATCACGATAAATGTATTACAATAATATTAATGAAGAAATCAATCCATATCTTAATGTTTTATTGGAGGTGAATAAAATGATATGAATCTTTGAATCCTCATAGATAGGGCCTTTAATTATACCTCTGCAATATATGCTTAATACTCATATTATGGTACAACAGAGTTCTTACATACAGGATGAGAACAAAAGTAATCCGACAGACTTTAACCTTAAATGTAAAGCGTAATCGGAGCATATAAAGTGATATAATATGTTGTCAGAAAACGCGTAAATTTTGAGATATTAACAATTTTTATAAATTCATAAATCTCACTATCTCATTACTATCACGCCTTAATGATGTGATGTAGTCACTTATTTAATAGTCCTTATATACACAGAAGCAGTACCTGCAAACTTTTTGTCTAGTTTGTACTAAGTTCTAAATATACGTTGGGTATCCATCCCATAACATCATTTCTTTATTGAGGCTATTTCGCAAACTGAAGTGGCAATGGGCAGGGCACCTAGTTCGAAGAACCGATGGCCGTTGGGGCAGAAAGGTTCTTGAGTGGAGACCGCGTACCGGCAAGACGAACTGGTTATGGTTTCGGGGACTTGCTGGATGCGGGTCGCCTCTATCCGGCCTATGTGGAAATCTATTGAGGAGGCCTCTGTCCAGCAGTGGATGTTCTATGGCTGAAATGATGAATGATCAGGCTAATTCATGTCGGATAGTATTCGTATCTCTCAGCTTTAAGTCACATCTTCAGGATCTGCGAATTTGTGAAATTAAAATAATAATAATAATAACTGATACAAATGTACTCCAATGAGGGTTACTCGTTCCCACCCTGTATATTAAGCATTCCAAGGCTTTAAAAATAAATGTATATAAAAGGTTATACATCTCTACAGTTTTAACGCCCAAAAATATATAAAAGTTTCATCCTTCATATTAATCTCAGCAAGCCTTTCAGTATGTAAGCAATTGAAGAATAATAAATATCTGTTCTAAGATTTATCAAAATTATTTAAACAAGCAGCTTATCTGTACAAACAAAACAATTAGAATTTTGAAAAATACCCCTATGTACATTTATTTTTGAGGTTCTTCGAAACTCGACTGTAGTAGCATTCCTTCTGTAATTTACGAGATGATTGTTTTGAAGCTTTGTCGTTCAATCAAGATGTTGTCAATTCAGAGGAATCGTTTACTTAGACTGTAAAGTTAAAAACAGGACTAAGGTTTAAGTTTTAATCTCCAAATACCTACCTAAGTTGTCGAAGCCTGTGAATGAGGCTTCGTAAATAATTCTAAGTTTTACAAACTAGAATTAATCATTTGAAATAAAATGGGTTTGGATTTTTTTTATCAATAATGAATCAAAGCTGAAACCCGATGCAAAAAGTGGTCGTTGTAGGTTTAACATGTGTGTTTGTCTGTCTGTGGCATTGCAGCTCCTTACGGGTGCAGTGGTATAGTTTTTTTTGGAAAGTAAACTGCTCTACTAATTCAGTGAATCACGGCGCGAAAATAATTTGTAACAAAAAATGTATATGGAAGACTTGTTTAATGTTTTTTACTTGAAAATTATTAGCTCTCTTACAAAGAAGCCATAACTTTTTTATACACGAGAAAGGATTTTTGTTATCTCAAAGCGTTTTCCGCTCTTGAGAATAATTATGAGATATGAGAATCGTTGTAGCCAACATTTAAGGTAAATGTCTCAATGCTCGACACTGTCGTATTAATTAGCACTTTTCATAGCAAGAAAGGTGACAAAAAGGGTGCCAAAGATCACCTTATTCCGGTAAAGCCACCTTATTCCGGTAAAGCCTTGAACGATTTGCTACGATGTATCTGCGATACCCATTATGCAATCCCGGACACCCCATTAAAGTCTCCAGTTCCGTATTATAAATTAATATATGTAGCTGTGTACAGAGCGTAAAATCGAGCATCGCCCGTATTTACGAACGGTGCGGTCGTAGTGGCACCCATAAAGCTGTTTCCTTACTGAACAGCCCAAGCCACGACCAAATTGTCGAGACCCGTCCCTCCAAACCTTACTCTCCTGAATACGCTTTTAAAATTAAAATCCGGGACGCAGGGCAGCTCAATGATGCCTGGTTTCGTGTCCATGTAGCGTTTGGTAACAGCATGCGAAATAAACTATGATAACACCGTCGTTGTCCGTCTTTGGCGTTAAATTTCTCGCTTTAAGGAGCTTTATGAACACACTGGTCTTTTCTTGTTCGGTTTATTAAATGCTTATAAATTGATGGCTTATACAAGGAGCGTTTCTTGTTGAAATTCGTAAAAATAAATTTTGTAACATTGAGCCAAGACCACTCCTTGAAACTAGGATACTGCCAAAATCAAACTAAATGTTAATTGTTATATTTAGTGTGTAGTGTGTATCAAAGCGGATCTATTACTAATAGACTATTATAAAATTGTAAAAATAAAATTTCTGTACATTGAAGATTTTGTCTAAAAATAACTGTGCGAGACTATTAGAAGGTACTATAGAAGGTGCCCGTAACTTATCGTTTCTTCAGCATAGTCGGGTAAGAAGTACCTTTAACTATTTGTGGATACCTAGCTAGCCGTTTACTAAAAATAGTTGAAATCCGTTTAGCGGTTTTCGCGTGATGAAGCCAACAACGACACGTATAAACAAACAAAAAATCCAAAAAAATATGTTTCGATTTAGTGTCCTCCAAATAGCCCGGTACATTTTTTTTAAATATCTTCAATGTACAGAGATTTCATTATTACAACTTAATAATATTGAAGTTTTTTAGGTCAATCACGTCAAAACGGCTGGATGGATTTCAATTACCTATTTGGTATATGCTTAGCTGGTCATCCATGGATGCAAATTGGACTACGCTAACACAAAAAAGTGGGGATTAACGATTTCTCCTCCTCAAACGAAGTGGCTGGGATACTTTTTAGTAAGTATAAAAATAAAGGGTAAAAGCTCCCTCATATCCCTTCCAATCTGTAAAATGCCCGCTTAATTTATTAAATTTTATTAACGCAGAAACTTTTGCTATTGAAATCTAAATGTAAATAAGGCGCATTGAAAATGAAGCAACTGGTGGAAAGATTCGAAGGGATGGGTCGGAGTACTCGGAGTGTCGTTGTACCTACCAATTGATAGGTCGTCCATCTTGGCCCAGAGAGCCGTTGGTGACGAGAGTTCACACACTCTCCTCGCTTTCCGCTTTAATATTGTACAATTAGGATGCCCATTTGCGATAGAGTTGATATATTTATAATTTTAAAAACCGTCCAGGAGCATGTCGGGCCATGCTTAGTGAAGGTTTCCGCAGTCGTTCATACGAAAAAAGGCGCACTACTGGTGAAAAAAATGCTATATGAAAAGGAGCTTTAGCAAAAGAGCTTATCTCCACGGCACATGCGTCCTGTTGTTGAAAAGTACCGTTTTTCGGCAATAACTCAAACACGGTATATGAAAACAATTTTCGTTGAAAGTATTTATTATTCTTCATCTTAACATTTTTTTTCATAATTTTTGGACTTAATGGTTAGAAAATAAAGGGGGATGGGGGGCGACAATTTATGCTACTTTCAGAGCGATTATTTTCGAAAATATCCACTAACTCAATTTTATTTTTTAAATCTCGAAAATGATTTTAAAGGTTTTGTCGATATATCCACACGTTGATATTTGCTCAAAAAATCAGTTTCGGTTACATATATGGAGTACCCCTCTAGATTTTTCTTGTTTTATTATTTAACTATCAAACTAAGCAGCAGTTTACACAAGACACCTAACCTCCAAATTTCAACAATGTACATCTTGTAGTTTTTGAGTAAAATGCCTGTGACATGCGGACGGACGGACAGACGGACAGACATGCCGAAACTATAAGGGTTTGCCATTTTGGCTACGAAACCCTAAAATGCAACAACTTAGTAAAAGGCTCTATTATAATTTCAGGGCGACTGCTATATAATCTCTGAAACCCCTATAATCTGCTATATAATCTCTGAAACCTCAATAAATAAGACGTTGTTTGGTTGTTGATGGTGATGAGATTGATGAGACTGTTTTTGTTTTTAGATCTGTATTAATGATAAAAGTATTAGTCTGAAATCTACCGAATACTTTCTACGATACAATACGTTTTCGACCACCATGCTAAATCAATCATTCATATGCAAGAATCTAACAATGTTGCAGTTAATGAAATCGTTTCTCAACCAGATAAACCCGTATTTTTTTTAAAGCAGGTTGCATTTCGGTTTTGCTGTTTGATTTATACCGGCTTAACCTCGCGTGATTTTTTTATTAGGTCACACTAAAGTTAAATATTGATTCACACGAATGAAATACGAAAATGTCAATAAAGGTATTGGTAAAAATGAGGGATGCAACTAGTGAATCTTTAAATATGTATCCACGAATTATGAAGAACTAGCGGCCGCCCGTGACGTCTTCCGCCTTAGATTCGTGTAACGCCGATAAAAGGTACTTTTCCGGGATAAAAATTAGCTTATGTCTTTCCCCAAAACTTGAATATCTCTACCAAATTTCATTTATAATCAGTTGAGCAGTATAAGCGTGAAGAGGTAACAGACAGATAGATGGACACACTTTCGCATTTATAATATTTTACTAATTTAAATGTGAAGCATATTACCAAGATTTCAAGTTCCTAGCATAAAAAAATATTTACTGTCCATACAAATTTCCATGTTCTTTTTCGTCCCTAAAGGGGATGAAATTTGACGTACATTATAGCTTTGTCCTATTCTGATATATAAGGTACATAACTGGAAAGTAAAAGTAAAAAGAAATAAATCGTCCAGTAGTTTTTGAGATTAAGTGGAACGTACATACATACTTTCACGTTTATAATATAGAATAGGATTTTCAATGGTTGCTCGTTTAAAGTAATATCTATCTATCTATCAGCCACAGATGTCCACTGCTGAACATAGGCCTCCCCTATAGCTCGCCACAGAGTGCGATCCTGTGCAGACCTCATCAATTCACCTCGACCCTAACGAGGTCATCCGTCTACCTAGTCGGGAGCCGTCCCATGATGCTCTTGTATGCGTGGTCACCACACTTTACTTCCGCAACGGTCATCCGTTCTCCGGGCAACATAGCCCCTTGGTAAAGTAATAGGATACATGTTAAAGTAAAGCCTAGGTTTTCATACATCGTTTAGGGTTCCGTACCCAAAGAGTAAAACGGGACCCTATCACTAAGACTCCGCTGTCCGTCTGTCTGTCTGTCTGTCTGTCACCAGGCTATCTCATGAACCGTGATTGCTAGACAGTTGAAATTTTCAAAGACGATGTATTTCTGTTGCCGCTTTTAAAACATGTATGTCTGCCTATATCAGTAACCAATATAAAATGATCGAACACCGCCTACATTTTGCTTTTCTTTTTATGACATAGGGGGCAAATGAGCTGACAGGTCGCCTGATGATAAGCGATCACCGTGTCTATACACTTGCATCACCAAAGGAGTCACAAGTGCGTTGCCGGCCTTTCAGGTGGGAGTACGCTCTTTTCTTGAAGGACCTACTCCTTCAAGAAAAGAGCGTACTCCCACCTGAAAGGCCTCTGCTAATACCAATTTGTGGTTCAATGTTTAAATTTATGAATTGAATAATGATAGGAAAATTGTCGTTACTTTTCGTATGAGATAACCCCCTTTTTCCGAAAAAAGGGGGTTAACATTTTTTCTCTCATCCGCTGACAAAAGGACTAATATCGTCATCTAATACTCATAGCACAAGCCTGAGAAGGCAAGTATCGATATACTTGGCCACTCTACTCCACTCCACTTGGTGGATGCCCGTGTATCAAAAATTGTTGAAATCAATTAAACTATTTTGGCGTATTGAACCCACAATAGTATAGGTATACAAAAATACAAAAAATAAAATTGCAATTTATAAAGTGACCTTCAAGTAGTCTATAATATGTCACTATATTTTTTTTTTATATCTTCAACGTATCAAAATTTTCATTTTATTATAACATTAACAATTTACAATTTTAGACTATTAACTAGAAGGCGCCCGCAACTTCGTTCGTGGAGGAGAAACAGTCATAACCCTTCGTTTTTTCTTCAGCGTAGTCGGATAAATAGTATCCTATAACCATCTGGGGATACCCAGCCACCCGTGTAGGAAAAATAGTTGAAATCCGTTTAGCCAATTTTGCGTGAAGAAGCCACAACGTAGTCGAATATCGTCAATGTACAGACATTTAATTTTTACAACTTTATAATAGTATAGATTATAAGATCGTGGGAAAATCTCACCGCGATTGTAAGGAGTAATTATTAATAAATCGTGTAAAATATTAAGATTAGTTGTACTCTCAGATAAATTGCTAATACTTCAACTCAATCTAAATAGTAAACTTAATTTGACTAGTTCCGGCGGCACCACTATCGCACCCCCACTACCATCGATACTGGTGGCACGATCGGGGCTGGCAAAGGGCGGCATTCTGTTCATGGTCGGACACCGGAGAGGACGATCTAAGTGAAGTGCACGAAATAGATTTCATTTAAGAAAATATATCAAGCTTTGTACCTAGATCAGTAGTTGACCACGTTAAAATGTAATAAACTAATTCAAGAAGTTACCGAGTTTTCGTTATCACTGCTGAGGATCCTATAGTTCAGAAGTGGGATGATCAAAAATCGATAAGATTTTTTTTTTCACCACGCCTGATAAAACGCAAGTACTTTTCTTTGTTTTTCTATTTCTTTTTTTACGATTAGCAAATGAAATAATTCAAATTTTTGGTAGTAAAATAAAGCCATATTTACCGTAACGGAGGTATTCCGGAGGTTTATATGGTTAATCATGCATGTTTATCTTGCCAGGGTACTCCCTGGAGATGGACATGTTTGACATCGTGATTGTTAGTCGTATGAAAAACCTTGTACTGTATTTGCCGTAACGGAGGGATTCCGGAGGTTTATATGGTTAATCATGCTTGTTTATCTTGCCAGGGTACTCCCTGGAGATAGACATGTTTGACATCGTGGTTGTTAGTCGTATGAAAAACCTTGTACTGTATTTGCCGTAACGGAGGGATTCCGGAGGTTTATATGGTTAATCATGCATGTTTATCTTGCCAGGGTACTCCCTGGAGATGGACATGTTTGACATCGTGGTTGTTAGTCGTATGAAAAACCTTTTACTGTATTTGCCGTAACGGAGGTATTCCGGAGGTTTATATGGTTAATCATGCATGTTTATCTTGCCAGGGTACTCCCTGGAGATGGACATGTTTGACATCGTGGTTGTTAGTCGTATGAAAAACCTGTACTGTATTTGCCGTAACGGAGGTATTCCGGAGGTTTATATGGTTAATCATGCATGTTTATCTTGCCAGGGTACTCCCTGGAGATGGACATGTTTGACATCGTGGTTGTTAGTCGTATGGAACACCTTGTAATGTATTTACCGTAACGGAGGTATTCCGGAGGTTTATACGGTTAATCATTCATGTTTATCTTGCCAGGGTACCGCCTGGAGATGAACATGTTTGACATCCTGGTTGATAGTCGTGTAGAAAATCCTGTACTGTATTTACCATCACGGAGGTATTCCGGAGGTTTATATGGTTAATCATGCACGTTTATCTTGCCAGGGTACTCCCATGGACATGTTGAATGCCCCAATTATTAGCGATTTCAAAAGCTTAAGTAGCTTAATAGTGTCCCAAGATTATTTATTTTATTAATGACCTGTAAATATGTATATTTATTGTTGAGGCTGAAAATTATTTTTCTGAAACATGTGATTTAAGTTTCAGATATGGATGATGACCCAGGAGTGCCCCGGATTGGGGGCCGGGGTACAAGTCAATCTAGTTGCGACCGTAATCCAGGTGAGCCCGGGTCAAAGGGTCAGGATTCGGACGCAGAACTATATCGATACCCAGGAGTGCCCAGGCGAGAGGGCCGGGGTTTGCAAATTCAAAATCGTACCTTGAGCCCAGGAGTACCTTGTGAAGGTCGGGGACAAGGTGCTCTAGATTTATCACAACGAAATATAAACAAGGACATGACTGGCGATCAACAATCTCGTCGTGGAAGGGAATCAAGTCGTTCAAGGGCGTGCAGGAGGCATCGCAGTTCATCGTCAGAAGACTCCGGTGAGCGCTATTGTTCTCGAGCTAAAAGGGCACGTAGATCTAGTAAAGACCGTGATTCTGATGTATTAAATCAACTTTTGTCAATTTTGAACAAAGTCAAGAGTTCGAATAAACCAAAGCTTTCTTCTATTGCAAACGTTATCCCCGAATTTGATCCCATGACTAAGGAACAGACTGTACTAACCTGGTTAACTAAAGTAGAAGAGTGTGCCGAAATTTACGAGTGGGACGATAAAGAGACCTCTCATTATGCACTACTAAAGCTAGCAGGTGTTGCTAAGTCATGGTATCAGGGATTACCTTCAGTACTATTTACATGGCCCGAATGGAAAAGAAAACTAATCGAATCATTTCCATGTCGCGAGGATTATGCCGAGCTCTTGACGGAGATGTTAGCCAAAAAAAGCACGGTATGGGGAGTCGTTAGAGCACTATTACTATGCGAAAGTTAACCTCTTGAATAGGTGTAAGATTTACGGCAGACAGGCGGTTGACTGTATACTACACGGAGTAGAAGATAGGGCTGCAAGGGTAGGTGCTCAAGCGGCACAGTTTACGGGGCCAGAGCAGATTCTAAAATATTTTAGAACTGTTAAGTCTGGGCCGGTAAGGGATAGGGAATCGTACTCCTCGTCTAGGCAGCGAAACGAACCTAAGCCCTTTGCAACTCCCAAGCCAAGTACTTCAAAAGAAAGTTTGCCTAGCAATAACATAAGGTGTTATAATTGCAGCGAAGCTGGGCATCGAAGTACAAAATGCAACAAACCAGCGGTAACTTGTACCATTTGCAATAAATTAGGACATCAAACAGTCTATTGCTTTAGGAATAGATTTAACAAAGATCAAGATAAGGGTAAAGGCCAAAATTGGGAACAGGAAAAGGGTGTAAATGAAAAACAAGTAGCGAGGTTAGCTGTTGATAGTACGATTGACAAATATATAATTGATATTAAAATTAATAATAAACGTGTTACATGCCACGTTGATCTAGGCAGTCAGTGTTGTTTAGTGAGGTCGAGTGTTGCAAAAGATCTGGAGCTAAAAATAAACAGTTCGGAAGAACTGCCGGTACTAAGAGGCATAGGCGCTAATTTAGTTGCACCTTTAGGCATGACTATGGGCACCGTAGAGATTCAAGGCATTAAAGAAACTGTGAACCTGTATGTCGTTGAAGACTATGTTATCCATCAGCCCGTTTTAATAGGTCACTCTTTCACTGAGAAACCAGATATGGTAATCACCAAGACTCCATCAAAGTTAATATTCCAAAGAATCTCATGTGATAAAGTAAATCTGGCGGTTAGTAAACAATCAACGATACCTAGTAAATGTATAGGATCCATTGGGGTAGTTTCGAATAGTTGCATCACTGGTTTCGTTAATGTCAGGGGATCTTTACGAGGCGCCGAGGGACGGGAATATTACTTGCTTCCTGGGCAATACGATATTAAAATGGGCACTAGCGTTCTATTGGTATACAATAATTCACCCGATACCATCACGATGCCTGAAAAGTTTTTACTAACCAGGGCACCCTTTAAGGAAGACAATGCCATTTCTGAAGCTGACGTCCTTAATGCTTGTAGTGTTACCATAAGTGAAACTGAGGTTGACGAGTCTGTTCAATGTGGTGATAAACTTTCTGGCAATGAACGCTTACAGCTTCAACAACTTTTATCCAAGTATAATGAGTGCTTCTCAAGCAGCCTTGAAGACCTTGGTTTCACTAATGCAACAGAGATGAATATCGAATTAGAGGATTCACAACTCGGTCACAAGGTATTTTAAGCCCAGTCGTTAACGAAACTACGAATGTCGCTAATTCAGAAGAGTTAAGGGTTATTAGGGAAGAGGCCAGTGACAAAATAAAGAAACAACAAGCTAAAGATATTGATCGATTTAATAAAAAAAGGAAATCATGTAAAACATATTCAAAAGGAGATTTAGTCCGGGTACAGCGACAGTTGCCACATGATGGCAAATCTCAAAAGCTTGTAGATAAGTATCAGGGCCCTTATCGAGTAGTAAAAGTGCTCCCAAACGACCGTTTTGTAATTGAAGACACCCCTCTGACTAGAAAACACGGTAGGCGGTATGAGAACGTAGTAGCCATCGATAAAATACAGCCCTGGCTAACTTTCCTTAGAGATTTTCAAGCTAGCGATGACGAATTGACGGAAAGTGACAAAGAAGATTAGACTAATTGTAATTGACGTTTGTATTTGCAGCTATGTATATTGATTATATTATAAAATTCCTATATTACTTATATAAATGATTGTTACCTACTTATATAATTAAATAGGTAGATTAGATTAATATCTGTTGATACTGTTATATTTGATCTTGGTTTGCCAGGGACATGTCTATGCCCATAATTAATTTGATTGGAATGTTGTTTGTACTAAACTATTTGATTTAGCACACATGACCAGGCATACCAGCAGCTCTATATATATATTTAATTTATTAGATATTTACATACACGTGTTCTGTATTTCAGTGTCGCATGTAACTCGTAAGAGTAAGCAAATAAATATTGTACAAATAAGTGATTTCCCGATTTATCTTATGCTTTGTAATTTCATAGTGTAAGGCGAGAGGTCCCGCCTTGAACAGGATGGCCGAGCTGTAAGGAGTAATTATTAATAAATCGTGTAAAATATTAAGATTAGTTGTACTCTCAGATAAATTGCTAATACTTCAACTCAATCTAAATAGTAAACTTAATTTGACTAGTTCCGGCGGCACCACTATCGCACCCCCACTACCATCGATACTGGTGGCACGATCGGGGCTGGCAAAGGGCGGCATTCTGTTCATGGTCGGACACCGGAGAGGACGATCTAAGTGAAGTGCACGAAATAGATTTCATTTAAGAAAATATATCAAGCTTTGTACCTAGATCAGTAGTTGACCACGTTAAAATGTAATAAACTAATTCAAGAAGTTACCGAGTTTTCGTTATCACTGCTGAGGATCCTATACGATGGTAACGTACTTCCATGTTACGAAATTAACACGTCTGGGTTTACGAAACATTACAGTTTTACGAAACAGTAAAACACTTGACAAATAAACCTAATGGCGGTAACTTTGTAAATGCAATTAGCACCCTAATAATCCCTATAATGGGCCACAACATCTGTGAGTTCTTTGTAAAGGATGCGCAAAGTGACGCGAAATTGTTACGTGAAGAGACACGCGTACACGAGCGCGCATAGGTATATGTATGTTGTTACGAGTGGTGTATGGTGCAAGATTTAAGCAGTAGTGGTTTATTTGACTAACTGCCGTTTTTAAAGTTAAAATAAAAATAAATAAATATTACCGGATAATATTACTTAAAAGGCTTGCGTCCTAAAAAAATATAATTAGTCCTTCAGGTTATCAGAAAATATTGGACACATATTTTATCTTTTGTCAATGACTTATTTTATCTTAGGTTCGTGTCCAATATTTTTTGATAATAGATTATCAAAAAATACTGAGACTAATTAGAATAATATTTTTTTTACCCAGGAAACTACCCTATTTTGGAACAATATTGTCGCCTGCAGTATTTCCGGACCGATGCGACCTTCAAGCCTTCAAGAAAGGAGCGTATTTCAACCTAAAATTTTATGGAAAGCGACACTAGTGAGAAGTTGTAAACTTGTGTGACCATAACCTAATCCCAGTTTCTTTTGTACCACTATTAGACCTCGTAGGGTTCTTTTCATGTGTTTGAACCCGCTCCGTGCTAGATTTTGTTATTGACTTGTGATTTAAAACGTAATTACTTATCTTAAAGCAGATTAAAAAAAATGCACCTTTAATGTAATGAAATTGACAGATATGTCCATGAAGTAAAGGCAGGCCGGTTATGATTTTTTAAACAAAAAAACAACGAAATGATCTATACATATTTACAAATGCATCACGGGCAGCCAGAAACAGATTCACGCTGCTGTACATTGCAGAAATTGTCTTATTAATGTCATTGGATAATTATACGGGGTGACTCCCTAAGTCATGAACAGAAATATCATTTTTCGATGATCTTTTGTATGCTATTTTTTAATATATTTAATAGCAAATAAATTAAATATATCATTATTTATTACCGTTAAAAGCCTCACTTACATTTTATTTTAGTCACTACCTACTTAGCTTCTAGTGACTAGTCATTCATGTGTCAAATTCAAATGCCTATAACATGTAGGGTGACCATGAAATAACCAGAAAATACATTTTTCACTACAAAAAATATTGTGTGATCTCTGTGCCCTAATCATGAAACTATGCAGCTATCGCGCAGGATATGAATTAGAAGAAAATATTTATGTTCACAACTTAGGGAGTATAAGTACAACTTATTTCACAGATCAGGGCGAAAAACAAATAGAAATTAAATTTAGTTATACACGTCCGCTCAAGACTTGTGGCACACAAAGTCTGTGCACGCTTCCATTACAGCGGGACATGCTGATGCGTCTGTATAATAAATCTTGAATATAGTTGAAGTGGCAATTTGCTCCCTTCTCAAAAATCATTCCTCGGCATCCTTTTAACCCTAATGAAAAGGCTTCAATGAGTCTGCCTTGAAAAATGGAAGATGATATTTCTTTTGTTTAATGCGCCGAGTTTCACGAGTGCAATGATACGAGCGTGCTTTTTTGAAGGAATTATTTTGTATTTCTTAGCCTAAAAAAATATTTAATATTTTCAAAGTATCTATACATAGGTTTGATGAGCATAAATATTTATAGTCTTGGACGTTTTCTATGTCTACCTCTCCTGTATTGCCTGTTGTTTACTCCTCCTTGAAGGTATATTTTTCTTTCGCACTTTTTCGTGTGCACGAAAGAGATATTGTATTGTATGTATATACAAGTAAATATATCGTTGTTTTGTACTCATAACACAAACCTTATTGAGCTTAGGTGCCATGGGACTTGTTTGATTCGTGTAAAATTGTCCGCCAATATTTATTGATTACAAGTTTCTGCCCGCGACTTCGTCCGCCTTAAATTTGTATATCGCGGATAAGGGTTATTTTCCGGGATAAAAAGTAGCCTTTGTCCTTCCCCGGAACTTAAACTATCTCCAAACCAAATTTCATCCAAATCGGTTCAGCGGTTTAAGCATGAAGAGGTAACAGACAGACAGATAGACTATAATCTGCCCGGAATTTCATTCGGTGAGAAGAAAAAGTCATAAGTCTTTTTTATCTTTTGCGTAGTCTGGTAAAAAAATAATCGAAATCCGTTTAGCTGATTTGGCGTAACGAAGCCAAAATGACACATACAAACAATCCAAATAATAATTATTCTATGACATCTAAATATCCCTCTACAAATAATATTTTATTTGAAAATATCTTCAATTTGCAGACATTTAATTTTTACAACTTTGGAGAAGATGACTTTGGGCTGATATTTGGGTGATGCTTAAATATGGTCGATTTGCTGAAAACTGTGATAAATGATAATAATAGACACGTAAACATAATAATACCATAGTAGACACCTTAATATTAGATTGGCGCTTATAGAGCCGTGATGATTTCACAGCCACTTGCTATGATAAACGTACGCTGACACAGTAACAATGGCATCCGAATTAATTATTGCATCGTAAAGTGTTTATACGGCAATTTAACGACGTCTCGTCGCACCCTGTATAGAAATGCACAACAAGACTCCTCGTGAAACAGTTACATGATCGCCCGAGATCATACTAAATACTATCTAGAGTCAGCTAATTTAAGGGGGTACAAAAATTTTAGCAATGTTTTAGTGAGTTTTTTGTCTAATCTAGGATATGAAAGAGGCTGGTTTTCAGATATGTTTTTGACTATATAACCTATTCAGCGCCTAGCGCCGAAACATATTTGCTTTAAATTTCCTCAAAAGAAAAATTATCCGAAAACTCATCTTCATTTTCCGTTTTTTGTCTAATTTGTACGAACGACGGATTAATAAACGGCAAAATTAATTAAAAATGCCATTCTTCCCTTTATCTTTTACGTCACTAACTTAAAAGTTAACAAAAAATAATAATATCTTCGATTTCATTGTACTTTGCTATCTGGCGCTTACGCCAAAACAACCCAAGCATGTAGTGTATTAGCTTTCTCTTTTTTTGATGCGCGCGAGCAATAAATTTGTCCCTTATTACAAATTACGCTGGTTTATAAATGACGATGCAGGCCCTTAAATCTGAAGTCAGTCTTACCGAATTCTATCTTTCGTAAATATATGTTTCATAATAGATTCCTAATCTAACAAACTAATCCGCAAGTAATGAATGGACATAGAATCGGATTCCCATCAAATGCTCACTAAAATAACGTTTTTTTTTTATACATCAAAAAGAAGTAAGCAAAGTGTGGTCTGGCTTACCCTGCGATTGTATTTGCCGTCTTGTTTCTACAATCCGCTGTAGGCTAAGAACATTAAAACAATCATTACCGAAAAACTTTCGGTAATGATATTCGGTTTCGTACAGCACACATCGGAAATATTTCTGTTTCCACAAACACACACGACACTAAAAAATACCTAAAAATAATAACACGCACACACTGACACTTTGTCGAATCATAAATTGACTGACCATTGCTGATATACTTTGGCATGCACTACGGCCAAAGTATGGAAATATAAATTGTTTACTTTACCATTTACAGTTTCCATTCGTATATTTGGGTGGGTATGTATATAATTTTTATTATTGTGTATTGGTACCAAAAACTTAACTTAGACATCCCAAAAGATCACATATGCACCAAATATTTCTTTAAAGACATAAACTTGGTAAAAAAGTTACAAACCATAGGTATGGCCCCTTTTAATTGCTTTTCTACAAAATGTGAACTGGCAATTTTCGTAAGCAAAAGTTGGGCTAAGCATTTATTTTTAAAATGTTGTGTTCTGTAAATATTTTTAATTTCTACTGTTTTGTAATTATCAATGTGTAGTGTAAAAGTCCGAGATAGAAGCAATATTTCAAACGTGTGAATTAATAAAAAAGTTGGATCATAGTTATTAGGGATAATAATCTATGTAAGTAAAAATTTAATAATATCTGTTTGAACATCACAGCTTTTTATCTTCGTATATGTAGGTACATAAGCTTGTATTTCTATTTTTGGCCTTGGGTGTATCTATTTAATGTCATATTCAGTCGTTAAATGTTTTAAGAAAGTAGGCATACTTCAGTTGCTCTAAAATGATTCAGTACCCAGTATTTGTAAATAACAGTCCTCAGGCATGCAAAAGCGATTGTGTTCAGACTGCTCACAATCCAGACCTTCCCGAATTGCCTCGTAAACTCCAGTCGGTTTACGAATTGCCCAATTATTAGGGGTTTCACGTATCGTCTGTTTTATAATTTCCGGCAAAGCGATATTTTATTGCTGTACAGTTTTATGAACCATTCCGCAACACTGTGGCATTTCTTCAATATGGGCAGCTACTTAGTAAGCAATCTTTGTATGGTATCATTTTACGGTGTGTTTCCGTAACCTGGTTAAAGTACAACTTGTGATTGTTGACCTAAATAAAGACAACTAAAGTGTTAAAAGCATCAGTGTCTTGAAAACGCAAGTACTGTATTCGAGTAAGTATTATACGCAAGTATTTTTCGTATTATACTTGGTAATCAATTTCGCCATTATTATCCAAAAGAGGAAAACATAACCCTTAGTACAGTCACCAGCATTTATATGTGACACGACAAAGCGCGCATAAATATCTGACACGACTCTATTTCTAGGGTGGTTAGGACATATTTTTACCCGCTTTTTTATGGCAGATATTGAAGCTGGTGACTATACCAAATACATTGCAAACTTAATTTCGCAACAAGAAGTCATACATTTCCTATCTTTTTTGATTTTCTTTGTCAAAAACATGAGCAATTACCGGATCTATACCGGAATCCCTAACGTCATTTGTCATAACGCATTTTTTTATGAAACTGTAAACTTTTCAGGATTGTTATAAAACAAACCTTACCTTTTGATGATCTATTAAAAAATCCTGAAGAATTTACGGTGTCTGAATAAAATGCGTTAGGACAAACGATACTTTAGGACAAATGACATTAGGGATTCCGAAGGAAACCCGCAATTACCATACATAATTATTATTATTACATATATACACGATAAGATAACATCCAATTACTTGGCACATGGAATCTTGATAGATTGTACAAGCAAGGTGTCAATTAATTTCGGTGACAAAGATTGGGACCTTTGAAGTGTGTTTGAACTTATTGTTATTACATCTATATTAAACATCGTGAGAATGGGATATGATCATTAAACAGTGAAAACCGGTAGGCTCACCTACTTACCTACTTACAGGATAAAGTTCATCAGTTTAATGTGTTAAAGCACGCTGTATGAAGTTTAACCAAATAATTCAATTAATTACGTTAAGTTCAATGGTAGTTTGTCGTAAATTGTTTGTTTCATTTATATAGCAAACTTGCGTTACACTGCCACTAGATGACGTAGATTTTGTCATCATATAACGTATACTATCAGGAAAAAATATAAAACAGCTCTGAGAAATGTAATATTACCAATTATTGTAAAGTTTCTGAATCGTATTACATTTAAAGAAAAAGTCGCTGAATGTATGAAGCATATTTACAAGAGTCGTGCCATAATATATTTCTAGATTAAGGGACAAAATCGCTAAAGTGGTACTGTAAGGTTTACGATGTTTTCCTTAACCGAGGTACTAATTTGAAACATTAATAGCTGACAATCAAAAACAAATTTGATCACGCCAGAGGATCATTAGTAACCGAAATAATTATCCTTGTTCGTGTAATTTTCACTACCGATAGAGTATCTGCATTAGCAAATATCGAATGCGAACCATTTAGTAGCCAAATAGATGAGGAATCAGTGAATAATGTGCATTACTATGTAAACAGTGCGTATGCTGTAGCCTAATGTAAATGTGATGTCTTGTTGAGGTTTGCATAATTTTAATGGACGGTCTACATACTTTGTCATAGGATTGTTACACGAGATCATCATCGTCATATCAAGTTGTAGACGTAATTAATTGCATTATTTGGTTTAACTTTATACAGCGTGCTTTAACACATTAAACTGATGAACTTTATCCTGTAACTAGGTAAGTAGGTGAGCCTACCGGTTTTCACTGTTTTATTGATCATATCCCATTTTCACGATGTTTAATATAGATATAATAACAATAGGTAGAAACACACTTACAAGGTCCCAATCTTTGTCACCCAAATTCCAATTAATTGACACCTTGCTTGTATACTCTGTTAAGATTAAATGTGTCAAGTAATTGAATGTTGTCGATCACTGGGACATTTGCCTTAATCGACGATATAAGAAACAGACCAAACGTTTTTATACTGAAAAAGAGCTCAAAATGGAGAAGGCACAATGTTTGTCGTTAACCTGCTTACAACGCATGGTACAATACTCCGGTCATATAGCACGTAGAGGTGCTGGCAATCTGGAGAGACTAATGGTTACGGGGTAAATAGACTGTAAAAGACCTCGAGGCCGAAGTCCCAAACAGCGAAGAGCTGTAGTTAAATGTCAGCACTGCGCTCCATCAAGCGACTGAGCGCAAACGGTGGCGGCAGCTGGTAGAAAGTACTAAGAGTCACGATCCTCAGCTGGTAGGGAAAGATCAAGAAGATGAAAAAAGAGACAGACATATGCACCTACGTAGGTACAAGATTATTAGTATCATAGCTTAGCCACAGAAATCGAAAAGAGATAAATAATGGCTCAAGAGAGAAAAAAAGGGAAAGACTAACAAAGACGAATAAGATAAGGACAGTTTCTTTAGTATTCAGCGACGAATTGACCTCACTTAACTTAAATATACGATCCTTCCACACACACTGCGTTTCTTACAAAACACAGTTTAATTTACTCAAAGCTGTATAATAAAAAAACTTCAACACATTCAATTTAAATAAACCCTCCATCAAATTATTTTAATGGTGACATCAACAGCTCAATGAGTCTCGTAAACAGAATCACCGTACGGCGACATTAATTCATACTCCCACATGGTCACATGCCCAATGATCTTAAGGCCCTTATAGTGTCTATTAAGTTAATTTATCACTGGTGAGCGTGACGGAGAAAGCGTTGAGAATTTGATCGATGGCTTCGAGATGTGACCCTTAATTTGGATTTGGGTGAAGATACGGTTTTAACGGTTTTAAAGAACGCGTCGAGAACGTATACGTCGATAATTTGGAACTGTTATTACTTGAAATGCACAATTTTGTCAGTAATGTTGGAACCAATAATGCCATTTTTTAAGGAGTTAGTCCAAAAAATAGCATAGTTACCGTCAACTGGGGCTACTTTGATCAACGAGGTAACATTGATCACTCATTTTTAACCCATAAGAAATTTGTTTCTAAACGCGTTAATGAGATTTTATTGTTATGGTTGGCAAACTCGTTAAAAAAACATCTTTGACGCGTTCAGAAATACACTCCTTTTAGTTTAAAAATTAATGATCAATGTTACCCCGTTGTTCAAAGTAACCCCAGTTTACCGTACTTTGACTTAACTTGAGACGAAAAATTTGTGATTTATATATTAGTGTTATATTAAGTTAAGTGTGTATCTGTGCATTTGTGTAGGTATCTGTCTGTGACGTTGTAGACGTCCTAAACGCATAAACTTATTTAATACTTATTTTGTCTGATAGGGAAGCCCCTAGACTAAGTTTAGTGGTCTACGAGTAGAACTTTCTTAGGTTTCGATTTAGATTCAAGATAATTGGTTTAGCTGTTTGAAGTTTTTTCTAGTTTTTTCTGGGGCTTTCTATCAATGGGGATGACGACTAAATTTTATTAATTAGTAAATAAAATAGTAAATTAATAAAAAATATTGGACACATATTTTTTTTACATAATCTAAAAATAAGGACGATACATTGAGTCAAAATGTCCTCCACTCCACGAACTCCCACTCCTAAACTTTAATGCGATTTATCTTGGATGTTTTTTATTATTTTCAAAAGCAATAAATACGTATCCAATATTTTTTTATTATCTTGCTGACGGACTAATCAGAATTTTGATTTTGATACCCAGCCATCATGCCTATGTACCTTATGCATCTTGTAAATAAAATAATAACGATTTCGCAAGACACTGTCATTTTTCCGGATATTATATACCTTTTTTCGGATTTAAGATTCTGATAAATAAAAACAGATATTAAGTATAATTATGATTAGGGTTTGACTTACTTGACTTAGTGTCCTATGTCCCCTGGATGGGGCAGAGGGCGTTCACAGTACGTCACCATCCCGAATTTGCAATCCGAATATTCGGATGTTCGAATAATCCGGATTATCCTCTACGCTTGAAATCCGAATTTGAATTCGAATATTTCGGATATTTTGAATACTACCAAAAATAGACGGTGTTCATTATCTTGAACAACACTAAGAGATATATTGTTATTCGTATTCCTACGTTAGGTTTAAAAATCATTAAAATAATGATTTCTAATGTAAATTAAGTTCTTATAGGTCCCTAAAGGCTTAAAATTTTTTGCGCCATTTTATTGTATGGGGAAATTTTTGGAATTGCATTGGTGGCTAGTCGGTTAGGTATAGGTGGGGGATGCTCGACCAAATGTCATAGGGGTCTGTCATAGCAATCGAGTGGAATTGTTTCTTTTTCAAGATGGCGACTTCAAAATGGCGGCAGATGTACAAATTGGCCCTAGGAGGCTGATATTTGGAATCGGGGGTTTTTGGGGCCTCCGATTCAATTAATTATTGGTGAGGCGCTCGAACACATTTCATAGGGGTCGGTCGCAGCAATCGAGTGGTCTTGTTTTTTTTTCAAGATTTCGTACTTCAAAATGGTGCCTGACTTTCAAACTGGTCTGAGAGGGTTGAAATTTAGAATCGGGGGTGCAATGATACATACGATTCCGAATTTGCCTTCATATTTGGAAAATTCGGACAACATACATACATACATACATAAAATCACGCCTTTTTCCCATTACGGGGTAGGCAGAGACTACCTCTTGCCACTAGCTACGGTCCTGGCATACAACTGCCGCTTCATCAACATTCATTAATTTCTTCATTGCAATTGTTACTCGCGTCCGCAGGATTTACCTACCACAGCCCTGCACGTGTCCCCTGGGTGGTGCTAAAGAGTAACGCCTTTCAAAGGCTACATGCAATCAGGGAACGAAAAGTTACACGATGGTGATCACAAGTATTCCACAGAGCTCAAGCAAGACAAGCTCTACTCAGAGTCCTGTCACAAAGGATATCGGACCCTCTGTACGCATCCTGCAATTAAACATAGAAGAATTAAGTTTAGCTAAGAGTGACTACTTGACAAAGCTGCTAAAGGACAACAGAGTTGACATAGCCAATATTCAGGAAACACACACAAAGGATGAAGCTGATTTTGAGAAAAGGGGAAATATACCTGGATACACACTAGTAAAAGCCGTCCACCATCCTAAATACGGCATAGCCACGTTTGTCAAATCAGACATCAGAAATGTACAATTGGTTGACTTCAGTATCAAGGACAATGTCTTCTTCATCGTCATAAAGGTGGATAATACATCAGTAATTAACGTCTACAAGCCGCCCAGCATTCAATGGCCTGCCAGATTGCTGCCGACACCGCTTCACCCGAGCCTGTTCATCGGAGATTCTAATAGTCACCACACAAACTGGAGATACTCATCGGTGTATACCAATGGCGAAACTTTATGCCAATGGGCCGAAATACAGAATCTACATTTGGTTTTTGACGCTAAGGACAAAGGCACATTTCATTCAGCCAGGTGGAAAAAGGATTACAATCCCGATCTTGTTTTTATATCCAAAGATCAGTTCGATCGACCACTCCCGTGCAGCCGCACTGTACTGCCAAATTTCCCGAACAGCCAACATAGGCCCGTCCTCGTAGAGCTGGGTATAAAGTTTGTCCTAAAGAATTCGATGCCGCTACCGAGGTGGAACTTTGCTCGTGCGGACTGGATTGGCTATCAAGAGTGTTTGGATCTGAACCTGTCAACTACCAAATTGGACCCAACAGCTTCCAACTATGATAAGTTCTGCGAACTTATCCTGAATGCTGCAAAAAGTAACATCCCAAGAGGTTACAGAAAAGAATACATACCAGGATGGAGCCCTAAGAGTGAGGATCTTTTCAAAGAGTACCAAAGTACAGGGGATCACAGCACTGGCGCTGATCTTCTTACCTCTCTTGATGAAAACCGGAAAGCGAAGTGGGAAGCTGCTGTTCAAGACATGGACTTCAAACGATCCAGTAGAAAGGCTTGGAGAACCCTCAACAGCCTTACTGGGAAGCATACCCCTAGAAACGAACGCACTAGCGTTGAGCCAGACAAAATAGCTAATAGAATGGTGGAACTTACTAGGCCTAAAACGCCTTGAAGAGAGAAGCCGAGAAGGTTTCAAACAATTCCTCTTTGCCAGCACACTACGAGTTTTGCCATCCTCCTCCACACCGACTCAAATCCCGAAAGCCTCCCTATATTACAGCCTGGGACCTGGATAGTTTCAACATCGAGGATAGCTGGAAGGCTGAGTGGGCAGCTGCCACAGATGGAAAATCCACCCGGCCCACTGACCCGACGGCGAAACCAAAAGGATTTGATCTCCCTCGCAGGCTGTGGTGCCGGCTAAACAGACTCAGAACAGGACACGGCCGTTGCAACTTTTTTCTACACAAGTGGGGATGGAAAGAGTCTCCTCTTTGCGAGTGCGGTGAGGAAGAGCAGACCGCTGAACACATCATCCAACGCTGCCCGCTTCATTCCTTTGATGGACTCGCTGAAGACCTGGATGATGTGACTTCTGACGCAGCCGCCTGGCTTAACAATTTTAAAATTATTCTTTGATTGCCTTAAATTTGCCATACGATTAAATAAATAATAATCTCTTCATTTTGTGCTGTCACAACCCTCTCGCTTTGTCTCATTCACACACAGAATATGAACATTTCTCGCATCCTTCATCTGACATACTTCATCTATTTTATCATTCATTCCTCCCCTTACATTTAACATAGCAAAGCGGCTCTTAGCCCACTCTTCGCTCTCGCTGGTATAAAATATCGGAACCCAGCAGAGCCCCGCATACCAGGTAAGGGTTGAGCCTTATTCTGGGGTCACCAGTCCCAGGGCAATTCGGCACGCTAACGACTAGACTCGCCTCTAGCCAAGCATCCATCGGTACGGGATTGGCGGAATATTAGGATGGATAACAGGGTAAAGAAAAGAATCGTACGAATTTAGACATAAGAAAGGGTTAAAGGATACTACTGTCCCGGAAGCCTAGGTATGAGTCAGTAGCAGCTCGGGGAGCCGGGGTCGCATACCCGTATACCATAACAAAAATGGCGGAAAGGCAACTTCGTATGAGTAATCCCTGACTGAATTCGGACAAAATCGAAAAATTACAAATTGGAGCAATCACAGCTTGACCGAGTGCCGTAGGCACGAGGATGAGCGTCGAAACAGGCGAGAGACGAGAGAGGTGTGGAGCGTGACGTCTTTACGCGAGCCAGAGGGCCCCAAGGGCCCGCATGGCGAGCCCACCCAAAAACTTACTTTACCCCATGTAATTTTAGCTTGACTGAGGGCCGCAGGCCTGAGGGCGATCGCGAGGCTGCAGGCCAAGCTTTCGTGCAGCACCGAAGGTGCGGAGTTTCACCACCGGCTCCCACCTACGTGAGCCCAGGGGCCCTGTGGGCGCATTTTGCAAGACTTGCTCCTCGGCTAGTGAGCACGGCGTCGGCTTTGAGCCGGCTGCTGCCCAACGTGGGCGACCCGAGGGCCTTATGCCACAGGCTCTTCGCGGGGATTGTGAGGAGTATGCTCCTATTTGGGTGGACCGGCTTTCGTTAAAAAACAAGTCCCTTCTCCGGAGGCTGCAGCGCGTGGTGGCCCTCCGGATTATCCGGGGGTATACCATACCACAGTGTCCCACGCGGCGGTATGCGCCCTTGCCGGTACACCACCCTAGGATCTTGACGCCCAGGTGCTGGCTGAAACATACAGCATAAGATCGGAGGCAAGGGCGAGGGGAGAACGCCCGGATCTCGAGAGAGCCCAACGACAGGCGATAGACCGGCTCCAGGAGAGGTGGAAAACGGGACTGGAGGAGTCCCCTTATGGTATCCATACCATAGGGGCACTCCTCTCATCATTCGAGGGCTGGTTGAGCAGGGAGTTTGGCCACTTATCGTATAGGTTGACACAGGTGATGTCCGGGCATGGCTGTTTTGGACATTACCTGCATTTAATCGGGAGGGAACCGAGTCCTCCATGCCACCAATGTAGGGACCTGTACGACACGGCCCAGCACACCCTGCAATTGTGCAACAGGTAAGATGCAGAGCGACGAGACATGATCGCGGTTATAAGAGCGGCTGACCTCTCGCTGCCCAGAATAGTATCTGCCATGCTGAGTAGCGAGAGGGCAAGGAGGGCAGTGGCCTCCTTCTGTAAAACAGTAATGCTGCAGAAGGAGGCCGAGGAGCGGAAGCGTGAGGAAGACGTGAACGCGCATCCGCTCCGTCGCAGGCGTACCCGTAGTATAAGCCAGTGGGTTGGGGGTCTACACTCCACGGCTTCACCCGTTTGGGGGAGGGCCGTAGCGTTTTGCGATACCTCCCTCTTTGGCGTGGGTCCCCCGGCTAATAGTTGGGCCGTTCTGCGTAGCACCGAAGGTGTGGAGCGTCACGATTAGCTCTCATCTACGCGAGCCCAAGGGCCCTAAAGGCCTGCAGGGCGAGCGTTAGCTAACACGAGGCCGAAGGCCGAGCTTCAGAAGGTATGGAGCGTCACTACCGGCTCCCACCTACGCGAGCTCAAATGCCCACAGGGCCTGCAGGGGGAGCAGACCTGGATTTTAGCTCAACTGAGGGCCGCAGGCCCAAAGGCGAGCGACAGCCAACGCGAGGCCGAAGGCCGAGCTTCCGCGTAGCACCAAAGGTGCAAAGCCTGACGACCGGCTCCCACCGACACGAGCCCGAGGCGAGCCCACCCAGACACTTGTAACCTCCATTCCTTGTCAAGCAAACACACCCGAATGCAGACTCCTTCACCTTTTCACTCTCCTTTCACTTTCCCACTGCAAATTTAAAAAGTTGAGCGACTCCTGCCTCTCGAATTATACACGAGTGCGACTCCCGATGACAGAACAAAGCCCACACAAGGCTCACGGGTCGCTTGCGCTCCCAAGCACAATGCGAAAACCAACGTTGTTGACTTAGATTCACACTTGTATTTCTAACGGCTAATTTTATAAGTTTCAGTATGTTTATTGTTATGTACATTTTTATTTTGCCGTAAAAAGACAACCTTTTGCTATTAAACAACTTGGAGTCTTTATTTTATTTTATTTTCTACAACATTGAAATTATCCGAAAAATCCGGATAATTCTAATTTAAGAAACGGATAATTCATATTATCCGAAATCGAATAATGAACGGATTTTGCAAACCCTAATTATGATGCATTCAATGGCTTCATGGAACGCTTTCACTGGCACTTCCGGGCTTTTAAATCGTAAACCTCTAAGCTTATCTTTTATTTGGGAAATAAAAAAAGTCTCGGGGTGCGTGGTCTGGGCTGTACGGCAGATAGGGCATCCCTGGGCAAGCCAGTGTTTACGCAGCAGTCTACCGTCACTGCCCTTTGGTTTTCAAGCGAAACTGTAGTTTAATTTCCTGATTTGACGAAAAAGAAAGCAACCATCTTCTTACCGGTGCTTTGAGTTTTCTTTACTCTTGTCGGCAAATCTTCAAAAGGAAACACCCATTCCGCCGACTGGCTTTTTGTTTCCGGTTCAAAGCAGTACACCCATGTTTCGTTACCTATCACAATATTATAGACAGCCACTGACTGTCCTCCTTTGAACATTTTTATCCTTTTACGGCACCACTCTACACGGAGCCGTTTCTGGTCTTTTGTTGAATCATGCGGTATATATTCAGTGCTAAGCTTCCGGAATTTCTGATAAACATGCCAAATGTTTTGCACTTGGCTCTTTTAAATGCCTACTGTAGTACCAATTTGATGTTTTTTTTTTTCTCTTTCAATAGGTATACACAACGTACGGTATCAATATTGGATTCGCTACCCACAGTCGCCGGCCGACCTTCACAAACACCGACATTGAACATGATTACGTCCACGTCTAAATCCCAAAACACAGAGCTGTGACATGACGCTTCATCGCAAAATACCAATTGAAGGTTTTAGCAACTGTGTTGTTAAGTCACAGCGAAAACCGAAAAAAAACATTGAGCGAAAATGTGTAAATTCATTGTAATAGCGACACATATTTTGTAAAAGAACGCCGCATTAAAAAAACAAACGAGAGTCTCGTATACTAAAAAGTAACATATTCCTAGAGCGTTTCATTTTCGAATTCCGTAATTGCTGGATTTTTTTTATTCTAAGCGGCCAGTTTTAGAAACTTCAGAGTAAAATGTGGTATTTTTTGCTTACCCAAATCTAAAAATGATATCGCAACTTATTAACCCTAAAAATTCACAATTTCTGAAGAATTATTTCTTCTTAAGGCAAAACCGTTGCAAAAGCTAGACATATTCAAATAAGTCTTAAGCAATTTCTTATAACTTTCCTCCAAGACGTTCTACTAGAATAGTTGTTTAAGGAGCTTCTTAGTTCGCAATTCTAAAGTGCAGTGCAATCTTACCTTCACTGCCACCTGCTTTCCATGGAATTTAATTAAATATAACACGTCAAATGAAATATTTATCAAGCGTTCGCCTTTGACTAGCTAATTTTAAAGTTGAGTCAACACTAGAAAAGGGGTCAGAGGCTGCATTCGACGTGGCACTGAGACATCTTCAATTGGGTGGGTCGAATATGGCAATATACCATATCCCGGACATATAACGGCCATGTAACGGATGTATAACAAAAGAAATACAAATGTGTAACAAAAAAGCAAAAAATATAATTTTTTGCTATTTTGCATCAAGTGACGTTAACAATAGGCATTCAAATGAGATATGGCTCAATATAGCAAAATTCAACATTTGTTCCAACTTTACCGATGTAACTCGCCATCTTGAATTTTACGTCTATCAAAATAGAATATAATACTCTCTTCAGTAAGAAGGATATTGTTGGTATTCTTGGCTGATACAGTTCCGTGAGTGATATAAATAATAACCTTCCTTTAAATAAGCACATCGCTAAAATAGACATATATACTATTCATATCTCGGACAAATGTCATTTTCTACGTGAAATTTACCCTTGATCCGTGAATGAAACCTAAACGTCGATCATGTCTCTTTTGTTCGATTTGTTTAATCTTCGAGAGTGACAAAGACAAATTGAACACGATTTAGAATTTTCAAACGGTTAGTGCTGATAGGCTATTTATATCGGTTTCCGGGAAATTAATTACGTCTTTGATTACAGCCGATTGACAGATATCATCAATGTGATCATGTCCAATTTAAGCAATAAGGGTAAAAGATGTTTCTTAGAATATAATAGAAATGATATTATGATAGCATGTTTTGTGATGGTTCTAATTTATACTGCTATTTTGAAGAATTGGCGTGTCTGATAACGGTACTACTCATTGGTTCGAGTGGACACGAACGCGAGATACATTGCCGATTTTGAATACGCGGAGGACTGCGATACTTTCAAAATAACGTCAGTGTATCTCGGCTTGAGGCAATCAACTCGTACCAATGTGTACTCGTAGTGCCGGTATCAGAGACATTTCAAGCCACCTGTAGCTGAAAGACGTCTGTTAAAATCTTATAGTATGGGAATTCTGACGTTGTTCTAGATGGGAGCGTTCAGTGCGATATTATTAGCCGGTTCGTTAAATGTATTTGATTGCTCTTAAACTACATTACTTCTGTATATGTCATTATTATCATATCAGCCCAAGGACTGCTGGACAAAGGACTCCCTTAAGGATCTCCATCGTGCGCCGCCCTCATCCAACGGTTTCCCGCGATCTTCACCAGATCATCTATCCATCTTGTTGGGGGCCTTCCCACGCTGCATCGTACTGTTTGCGGTCACCACTCGAGAACCTTTCTGGCCAGTGGCCATCGGTTTTACGAGCAATTTGCCCCGCCTACTGTCACTTAAGTTTAGCAACTCTGAGCTATGTCGACGACCTTGGTTATTCTGCGGATCTCCTCGTTTCTGATTCGACCACGCGAGGAAATTCCGAGCATAGCTCGTTCCATTGCCCATTGAGTGACTTTGAGCCTTCTTATGATGCTTATTGAGGGACCAGGTCTCAGTATCGTATGTCATCAATGGAAACACACACTGGCTAACAACCTTCGTCTTAAGACACTGGGGTATTTGTTTAAATCTTTTGCGGTGTTTCTGTAAATCTGCTTTCTCTTAATGCGACAGATTTGGAGTGTAATTTCGCGTTGATAAGCTAAACGTCTGAATGCTTGACAAACCTTGCACGTCAAACATTGAGACCATTACCATATCAAATCCCTAACTGATCTCCGTGCTTACTTAGTTTCATTACAAGTTTTAATTTAACTTGTCGTGGGTAGAGTGTGTTTACGGAATGTCAATGTATAGCGAGACAGTTAGGTCACGTCATTTGTCACCCCTCACCGTCCGCTCCCATACCGCAGGAACGGAGCGTTAGACCTGTGCGCACGAGCGAGTATCAGCCGCTCGATGACGGTCTATCTCTTTCGCACTATCTGCGCGTGCGAGAGAGGTGCAGTGACTCTCGATAGGAGATACTCGCTAGCGCCGATCGTAAACTCAGCTCATGGCAGGCACACTGTAGTATGTTAGTTTGTGTGGATCAAATCTTGCAAGAGTTGGAAGTTAAATTTGACTCATTTCTTCGTTTCCGATTGAGCTGTAATTTGGCATAAATAATAAATTAGGTGACAATATAATATTGTGATACCATCGAGTTGATCTGATGATGGAGATGGAAAGTGGTCATAGGTACTCTGTAATAAAATAAAGCAATCCTCCCGAATTTGGGCTCTTTAGAATTGTCTTGATGAATAGTTAACGGATGCTTAAAGAAAAGTATCTACAGTCCGCAATAAAAGCTTGTCTCGAAAATGCTGCTTTTGTCCGAAACTAGTTTTCTATTCTGATAAAATGGTTTATTTGAACCAATGCTGTTAAGTGGATAGTGTTTATGAGTCCTTGTTTAGGTGTTTTATTGCTCCATGCTTATATTACTTGTGAAGGGATCATTTATTATAATAGGCATATGGTATTTCCATATAACACGATAGTAGGTAGTGTATACATACACTACAGTGGTACTAGGCTCTTTAAATGACATTTTATAGTGAACTTCAATTTTCCCGCAGCCTTCTAATTTGTTTATCCGTAGAAAATCGTGAATTTTTTCTCCGCTATTTTATGTAGGTACATGCAAAATCACAACATTTTGTTGTCTCGTTTTAGCGTAAAAAAAAGAGAAACCAATATTAGAATGAATATTGTTTTGATATGTAAACGAGTGATCGATATTTTTATATTTAGGCTTTCTGGATCATAGACAATTTTACATTTTGACGAAATACCTAATTTGCGGCATTTTTATATCTTGACATTTTTATATTTCGATATAAGTAGACTTCGAAAATGTTTTTATTTGATTTTTTTATACCCAGTAATGATTTTGGTATAGACCTTAGTAGACGAAATTATCTCATTGAATTCAATCGGCAGTTACGGTCAATCGTGATTAATGTAATCAATTACTTTTATAATTATTTCATCAATCCTATTACAAATACAAATGTAATCAACGATTAGACAGGTCGTAAATCAACTATCGCAACCCGCCAAATGGTTCACCCTATATTTTATTGACAATGGAATTAGTAGTCGAGGGTTCCTAAAAGATTTTAATCGGCTATTTTACACGCATCGTTTGTAACGCACATAGGGTTGCCAGATCGGATGAATAAATATCTGGACAAGTAAAAAGGAGTCTGTCTAGAAAAAATATTGTTACAAATCGAAATGTTGTTTTTAAAGATTCCGTAGCCAAAAAATAAAAACGGTACGTCTTCTCGAACCGTAATAGTAAATCTCGATGACTTCAAACCTTAAAGAAAAGAGCGTACTCCCACCTTAAAGGCTAAAAACGCAATTGTGACTTCTCTGGTGTTGCAGGTATAGGTAACGCTGATCGCTTGCCATTAGGAGACCCGTCTGCTTGTTTTCCCCACTAGCATAAATTTAATCTCGGAACAAAAAAATTAAGTTGATAAATAAAGGATATGGTTCGTGTGTGAATTGGACACGCACTTGGCCAGTTTTTTTACTCGCTTTGTTCGTCAGTTAAATAAATTTCTAGGCTGGTGGGACGTTTTATATTCAGTCAAATTCCCACCATTTGGCAACCCTAAATGCGCCGTGTAAATGCATCATCATGTTGCACTTAATTGTTATTTTGTGACCGGCATACTGCTTACATATCGAGCTTATGGCGTGTTATTGGTAATAGCCGTTATAGGTAACGGTTAGTACGTGATTAATTGTTGGTTTTGTTCACCATCCCAGCGGAATGAGGCAGCTGCTGGACAAAGTCCTTCCCCAGGAGTCCCCACGTTGACCAAGACACATTGATCCTCACAAGATCGTCGGTTTACTTTGCAGGTAGCGGAGGTGGAGCCTGGGAAGCCACGCTGCGTTTTCTAGTTCATAGTCACCATTCGAGAACCTTTCTGCCCCAGCGGCAGCTGCTTCTACAAGCGATGTGCTCCGCCCACGGCCACTTTATTTTATAAATTATGCGGGCTGTGTCAGCTACTTTGGTTCTACATTTATAATCGTCTAGAAGGTGGGCACCTTCGTTGGCGTAAGAGAAAACAGTAATAATCCTCTTTTTTACTTCAGTGTCTAGAATAGAATACAATAGAATAGCCATTTATTTACTTTTTAAAATACAATTAATTTAGCAAAATACATTTCACCCTTTAACATTGTCTATTTTGAATTTCATTTTTATCATTTTAAAATTGTGAAGTAAGATATTATTAAATTAATTAAATTAAATAAAACTTCTTTAATTAAAATGGCCTCTTCTTCACTGAAGAAGGAGGGACGGTAATAAATCTTCATGGGTTACCTGCCCGGCTAGGAGAACACTAAATGAAATAAAATATTATGTAAATTTCGTCGATATAAAAAAAAAACATAATTATTATTCAATTATTTTTTTTTACAAAAATATAGTATTAAATTAATGAAAAAATCTATGTGATGCATTAATTATTAAAATTAACTCATCAATTTTACTAATTATAATGTCCTTCTTATTAATTATATAATTCTTCAGTGCTAGAGCTAGTCTTAAGTAAATTGTTTATTTTTTTATTGTTGTGTTGACATGATTTGAATATAAAAAGCAAAAAAAAATTAAGTAGTAAAACTTCAGTGTAGTCGGATAAAAAGTATTATATAACTATCTATGGATACTCAGGTATCCGTGTACCAAAAATAGTTAAAATCCGTTCGGCCGTTTTGGCGTGATACGTGATAGATGTCCACAACGACACGTACAGATACAAAAAAAAATTGAATTCAGTGACCTTCAAATCCACACTAATATTATGAATGCGAAAGTGTCTGTCTGTCTGTTACCTCTTCACGCTTAAGTCGCTGAACCGATTTGGATAAAATTTGGTATGGAGATAGTTTGAGTCCCGGGGAAGGACTTAGGCTACTTTTTATCCCGGAGAAATACCTTTATCCGCGATAAACGAATTTAAGGCGGACGAAGTCGCGGGCAGAAGCTAGTAGTCTATATTACTTATTGTTTTGAAAATATCTTTTTGTAGTGACATGACATTTTTTACAGCTTTATAATAGTATAGATGTATCACATGGATTACATTTGTAATTGAAAAATACTGGTTTCAATAAACTACCTCTAAGCGCTTTTATTTTACGTTCATCGTCATTTGACAATAGAATTAGTAGTCGACGGGTTCTCAGAAGATTAAAATCGACCAATTTACACGCATACTCGTAGTCTGTAACACGCCGCGTAAATGCATTATCGTGCCGCACTTAATTGTTATTTTGTGACCGGCATATTGATATAGTGCTTATGGAGAGTTATTAGTTATAGGTAACGGTTTGTTCCTGATTCATTGTTGGTATTGTTCGTTGATATTTACGAGTATTTGTGAGATGGCCATTGAAAAGATTTAATGTCGTGCCTAGCACTTGTTAAAACAGATTATCCTCGCCCAACTCAGCTTTGCTATTAGGGACGTACCATTTTGCTGCACGCAATGCAGTCTTTGCAGTAGGAACATCGTATCTTTTCAAAAGGATTTATTTATTTGCTTAAAAAGAAAAGCCGGTCAAGTGTGAGTCGGGCGTGCGCACCGAGGGTTCTGTACAAAATACGCTACAAACGGCCGTATCTATGAAAATCCAGTGATAGCAGAGCCCTAACTCCTAAGCAGAATGTACGCAATGTTCGATCATTTTATATTGGCTACTGACGTAGATAGGCAGATATAAAATTATACTATTTTTAGTATTTGTTGTTATAGCGGCAACAGAAATACATAAGGTATCTGTGAAACTTTCAACTGTTTAGTTATCACGGTTCAAGAGATACAGCCTGGTGACAGACGGACAGACGGACGGACAGCGGAGTAATACCCTTTGGGTACAGAACCCTAAAAATATCTATGTTTAATAATGACTATTGATCGCGTAATTGATGTGAAATTTGCATTTTAATTCTTGGCGAAAGACTGTTTTTATTCAAAACTGAACTAAATTCTTATTTGACGAGACAATCTTGTCTTGTCAAATGGCAATACAACAGAGGTAAATTCTTTTCAGATTTTTTTTAAACCTACACTCATTGGGTTATATTTTTTAAACGAGCAAAACAAGCCATGAAATGTATGACTGCATACAACCAGCGGGGTTGCATCAACCATTTTAAAAATAATTTAATTTAATTGTTTTTTTAATTATTTTTTTAAAAATTTAAGTTTGGGATTAACATCAAATCTATAAATTCTTCGGTAAAACGATATCGATGAAAGTGAAGTTGTTGAAAAGTTGGAATAAGACGTACCTACCGAATCCCACCGGATTGCACAAGGAAAGGCTTATACCTCTTGAAATATGAGTAAATGAATACGATTCGGCTTCCCTTGTAATTTTTCTGACGCCACGCTTCTGGTACCGACCTACATCATTGTTCCATCGTCATCATGTTATATGAAAAAGTTAGACTCTTTTTGTTGGAGCAATTCCCATTTCTTCATATTCTCAGCCTACTTTTTGAAATCTCAGTACGACACGCTGTTTACTTTTTTTATTTGGTTTATAAAAGATCTTCTTGGTCTCTGTCGCTTTCTCTCTATTTTTCCTTAAATGATGGTTTTGATGTGATCATTGTGCCACAACAATTGTCCAAACATCTTGCCTCTCCTGTTCTCAATAGGGTATTTGACAATATTAAAAATTTGTGAAACATATTTAAAATCCTGATAGAACAACCAAATAAAAAACTACGTTATAATTTTGAGTTGGGATACCTTACGTGTAGCTTGTTTTATGATTATATTATCAGTCTTTAAAGTTGGCTGGGAAAGTCCATTTTTAAAGTATGAAAATATTAATAACAAATAATACCATTGAATAACCCATAATATGTATGGTAATTTTTGTTATGAAACCGTTTCAATAAACGCAAGTTTTAACATGGCTTCAGAACAAAGTTTTTAACTTCCCCATACGAGATACTAGCCTGTGACGTCATATGCCGGTAGTCTTTAGTATGAAGCGTTTTTTTGGGAAAGTTCAAGAATGTGCTCTCAACATTGTTGTATCACGGGAAGCTTTTATAAGATTGAATTAGTTTTTTCACCAATATGTATATTATTAAGATGTCGTTATATAATATACCACAACGAAAGTTGCCAAGCAGCCTATTTTTTTTTTCCCCATAAATTTACTACATAATAATACTCCACGGCATAATAATAAGACATATTCAATTTGAAATTTTCTTATTCTGCACGAATATCATAATACAGTTAATACGAAAACAATTTTCAACAGTAAAACTTATGACAAAACACGCCATATTACCTTTGAGAGATTGACGGAATATTAAGGATGTAACATCATATTAATAATATCGTTCGACTGTAATTACTTAACAGTTATTTGCCTGCTTGCAAGACCCTTATAGGTATGCCATCACGGGTGTTTACATATTAAACGACCTATAGGGAGGGATCACAATGCAACGCAAAAACGCTCAAATGCTGATATAAATTCTATAATACTAGCTACCGGCTCCGGCTTCGCACGGGCATATGAATGCTAAGAAAGAAGGTGATATCTGAATTTCCCTTTAGAATCAGAATCAAAATCAGAATAGTACATTACTTACCAAGGGCTGAGAAAGAAAGAAAGCCCGAAATCGCAGGTATTTGTGACCCAAGCCGCAGGCGAGGGTTGTAAATATGCGATAGAGGGCTTTCTCTTTTACTGCCCGTGGTGAGTACACAATTTTACGTCGTCATCTGGCCCTAACGCCAGTTTTACCGTATGCGTAGCGTGCGGTAAAACTAACATTTAGCCAAGTGTGACGTAAAATTTAAACTATGAATTACATATACTAATATAAAAAAAAATTGTACACTATTATACGAGTGTGGTACGTTGGTAATTACACTCGAGGCTATATCTTGCAGCACGAGTCGTAGACGAGTGCTATATAAAGCCGAGAGTGAATAATGACCAATGCACACGAGTTTCATACGACGTTTTTCAACACACTTGAGAGGAAACAAGCGAAAAAACAATCGTACCTGACATAAAATTTCGTCTGGGTTATACTTGCGTAACCAATTTCCTGTACTCGTAAGTTTTACATTAATCTGTCACCAGTACCTCAAATTTATGTACGTAGGTACCTACATAATGATTATATTTTAAATATCATTGCTTAAAACTATTTACACTAAATTGACATTTTTTAAATATAATCGTACTTCAATATGAAATATTAGTAAATATTAAATATTTTGACATAGATACAAATCATAGCGCAAAGAAAAATATGATTGCTCTCGCACGTGGTCACACCAGGACTCGAACCCGGTACTTTCTGATTACGCGTCAGGTGTCTTTCCCTTTCACTAGCGAGCACTGTGACGTACGCATCGAATTTATCCATCCGCCTTGATCCCTGTACCTCTTTGTATTGAAAGGTATATAACCTTAGCGCCATCTATGAGAATATGTATTACACCTATTCACATTCCGATAGTCCTTCCTTTACAGCAGTGTCAAATCGGACGAAGAAAAAGCTAGTGAAAGGAAAACACACATGACGCGTAATCAGGAAGTACCGGGTTCGAGTCCTGGTATGACCATTTGCGAGAGCAATCGTATTTTTCTTAGCGCTTTGATTTGTATCTATATCACAATAGATAGTAATGTGGTGTTAACTTTCCCGCATTAATAACACAGAATCTCAATAAACTTGTGGTTCATATAAAGAGAAGCAAATATTAAATACGTCAAATCACATCAAAATGGCGCGCTGCGACCGGTGCATTTGTCTATGCGCGCGCACGAGCGTTGAGGCAAAGGGTAATTAGCCAATTAATAATATAATAAACTGAATAATTATATCAATTTAATACAATCAAAATGTTATTTTGTTTAGAAAACTTTATAATTTATTAATATTCATTGCTTTTTACAAGTACCAGTTTAGATTTATTAAAATAACCTAAAATGTTTCTTGGACCTAAAACCTATTTGCTGAAGTTTAAAAAAGAACTGTAATGAAAAGGCACTAGTGCGATTATTAAAAAACACGCGTGTGTAATAGACTGCATTACAGCCATAAAAAACGGTGTAATAAGAGCCACTTTACGAGCAAGTGTGTTGAAAAATACAGTTACAGAATAGAGACCAAGAAGTGTGGTAATAACAATATTACAAAACAATAACTTAGACAAATATGAGGCAATTGGTCTCAGTCTCAGCGTGTGCTGGGCAAAAGTCCAGGGTTAGCCTACCCACGCTGCGCTTACCGGTACGCAGTCTTCGCTTGAGAACATTTCAGGCCCAACGGTCATCGGTTTTTCGAACTATGTTCCCTGCCCTTGCCCATTGCAACTTCAGTTTTCTTACCCTGTTTGTTATGTCGTTAAGCTTGGTTTGTCTACGAATCTCCTCATTTCTGATTCGATCTCGTAGAGAGATCCAGTCCTTTCCAAAGCTCGCTGAGTGGCTCTGAGCTTCCTTAAGAGGCCCATAGTCAGAGACCTCGTCGGACGACCAACGGCGACCAACAGCGTGTACACAGTTTTTATCGCTTACTTTTGTAGTTTTGTCCGAAAATTCAAGGCCGTAGAGCGTGATCGATCGGATGTTGTTCAGATCCAATCACCTGGCGCTTACAAGCTTGATTTCAGTTGCGGGAGTTCTTATATTAGACAGACAAAGTGAACTATTGCTGAAAGAGTCAAGGAACATATCGCAACTGTTAAGCAAATAGTTAGAGACCACGTCTCGGCTAATTACGGCCCTTTACTGTATGGAGTCCATATAATGTTTCTTTTTTATCTCCCTTATCCATTTTAGCATACTTTTTCTCTCTTCAAATTCCCCTTTTTAATAACTTGGATCTCTTTAAGAAGAAAGTAAATAGGCACTATCTAGATAAGTATGCTCCATCGTCGTCTTCATCGTCGCTTACCAACAGGTGTGATTGAAGTCAAATCCTTGCCTATCTAACATAAACATAAATATATCTTTTGCCTCACTCACTAACTCACTCTTCCATGTTTTTTTTTTAAGTATATTTTCTTACATACAAACCATATACAGACAATGAAAAATTCAACATAAAAAAATTAGACAAATAGCCGTCCTGAAATGATGCGTGAACATATACATTGCTTCAATTGAGTATTATTTTTTTATTTATTCTTGTATATGCCAGTAAAAAGAAACCGACTCAAAAGTAAAAAAATAACTGTGTAATATAGTTTCTTCAATTTACTTACAAGTATTTTTTTATCTGCTCAATCTATACAATATAACATATAGGTACAATCAATGTGAAAGGATGTAAAATAATATTTTTTTATAACTTTATAATTGCATAGATAATAATAGGTACGAACGTATTATTACGTCAGGTAATAGTATCTTTAGTTTTATTTTAGCAATATTACATTTTAAGTACAAGATTATCACTATACAGAAATAGGTAAAAGCAATCAGCTTTTTCCTTTGATATCAACAATCTCAACGGACACTGAGCACTGAGTCCGTGATAAGTTCAGGTTAAGTATTTTTAAATTACTTTTCTCAGAACTTTAATTTAAAAATACTCGTCGTATATTTTACCCGGCGTGTCGAATTGCGCTGAGCAAGGGAGTTTGTATGCATGAGGAGAGTGCCCAACTAGTTAATATTCTTTGTTCAAAAAAGACATATCCGTAAAGTAGCTTGAAGTAAGATGTGCCCTTTCATCAAAGGCACGGACTTGTATGGCGCCCCTACCTGTCTTGCGGGTGTTATTATAATGTGATATCATGTTTTTAAATGTTAATTGTGGTGCACTAGACTCTATCTTGTAGCTTGTAGTATGTGTAGTTTCAGTTGTTGAACGTTGTTTTGTGATTCGTGAAATGCATATTAAGTCGACCGTAGTAGAAGTTATAGAAAGTTTAAAGAATTTATATAATTTTAGCATTTATTATCATGGATCCCACCCAATAGAGTTCGGCATCACGGTAGATCATGACGGAGGTGGCGGGATGACCTAGTCCTAGGTCCGTTGCTGCCTTCAATAGGGACGAATGAAGAAAAAAGGGAGGCCTTTGCCCAGCAGTGGGATAGCTTAGGCTGATAATAATAATATTTTTTTATTTTTATCCTTTGGTTTGCAAGCCTCATTTGAGCCGTATTGAGCATAAAACATATTTGTAAAATAAATGCAAAACTATGGCCTAAAATGTGTGCAAGATTCTATACACATCTATCTCTTGTCTTCTGTCTATCTTTTACCTTTTCCTGATACAGTCCTGAACAAAACAAAATTTGGCAAGAAAATAATCCACACTATCGGTTATTAAGTTTTAGATCTATGGACGAGGCTTTTGCCCAGCAGCGGACTTTTGTGTACATTTCCATATGAAAGAATGCTTCCTCCCTGCTCTTGCAAATCCATTTGACACCATACTCCCACGCCTCTCTACCGTAGACAAGACTAAATTAAACAGTCTCCTTTGGTGTGTGACCAAATTCAATTTGTGCTTCTACTGTATCTTCTATATAAAAAATAAAAATAAAAAAAATCTTCACTATTTTATCACATTTTCAAGACGCTGACCAGGTCACTGATCCATGTAGTGGATGGTTATATGTCGCTTAGGCTTGATTTCGCCAAACTTTTATTATTATATACGCGTATTCTTGGTTAGTAATATCAAAACTCCATATTAATTTGACATAACTAAGTATTTGAGAATAAGCGTAATTCTCGGAATAAAAGATTAGTGAAATCCAGCATTAGTGGCGTGCACAGGGTTTTTGTTCAAGGTAGGCAGTTAAAATGTATTGATAACATGTGCCAATATGGATCCATGGTTGTTAAGGGTGCATACCCTAGTATCTGTGTGCAACGACCGTTGCAACTTTTTCCTACACAAGTGGTGATGGAAAGAGTCTTCTCTTTGCGATTGCGGTGATGAAGAGCAGACAACAACAATAGATGAACACATCATCCAACGCTGCCCGCTTCATTCCTTCGATTTCTAAAGACCTGGATGATGTGACTCCTGACGCAGTCGCCTGGCTAAACAATCTTAGAGTCATTCTTTGATTGCCTTAAAATTGCCATACGATTAAATAATAAGTGTCTGTGTGCCTGTATGGACCGCACGCCGCTGAGGTCACTACTGGCAACACACGACGACGTCCGTATCATGATGAATTTCTATTTCATCAAGAGCTTCATTCATTTATGTACTTAAGCAGCGTTTTTTACTAAGCTGGCGTCGATATGTCCCACTGTACCACGCCCTTTACCACCGCGACTGCCGATGTTCCAATTGCACCGTAAACAGGACGACTCCGTCCATTACTCCAGCACATTCCCATCCAAATACACCAACCAACGCCCTTACTGTCAACCAACAGAGCTGCTTTTACTAAAGCTAGAGCAACACAATGAAGAACTTATAGAGCATCGTATGCCGCGCCTTCTATTATTCAAAGCGGATGTGCTCCTAATTATATCCTCTAGTGTCGATGGGATATTGATACTGTTTTAGCGGCCTGACATGCCATTATGACATGTCATTTGCTGAGGTTCCGGAGTTAGAAACTAACACTAATAATATAGTCGCACGATCGCGTCAGTCGTCAATACTGAACGTAACATTTTTTTTCTATACCGATAATAGCTCGTTAATACAAACTTAATTTATTGTATTGTGATATAGATACAAGTCAAAGCGCAATGAAAAATACGATTGCTCTCGCACGTAGTCACACCAGGATTCAAACCCAGTACCTCTTGATTACACGTCGAGTGGGTTACTCCTTCACCAGCGAGGACTGTAGTCCATAAATTAATTTCTTTATGTGAACAGAATAATTTGTGTTTCATATAAAGAAATTAATTTATTGTAACTGGACTAACTTATTCAATTTAATTTAAATATTTATTTCATCTTCCAATTTTAGGCATTGACCCTCTAGTCCAACCAGATGGGAAATGTAAACAAGGCCTACGATGGTGCACGTTTCCTGAGATAACTATCATTTAAATATATAGTCAATCAGTAACGATGTCCTTAAAATACGTGGCATATGAGAATGAATGAGTCTTTAGTAGTTAAATTTAAAAAACACGAAGACAGAATTAATATGATTCGTGTCTAAGCGTAATCATTTTGCACATACTATGTTAAAAGTGAAAGTTGGCAAGTAATATCAGCTTTCCTTCAAACACCAAGACCAATACTTCCTTCAGCTGTCTGGGTAATACTATGTATTAGACGGGTGAGCGCAAACGTAATTGACAGCTGTTAACAGCAAGAATTTACTAGCAAAATTACAATATCTGGTTTAACGCTGAGGTGGAACAATCTCAGTAAATATAAAGGTGCTCCCTCACCGCAAACATTCACCTGTTATGTTACACAAAACAAATGAAGTTTTTATATTTATTTTTATTACAATACTGAAAAATGAGGCAAATGCTCGCGGTGAGGGAGTACCCTAAGCCGATAAGGCAATTAACAGTATTTAAAGATAGTAGTTTTTAAAAATCAGTAATAAGGAGATCCGCGAAGAACCATACTAAACGCCTAGCGCGCAGGATTGCATTGTTGGAGTGGAGAACGGATGGCCGTTGCCCAGGGTAGGAAAGTTCTGGAGTGCCGACCATGCATAGGAAAGCGCAGCGTGGGTCAGCCCCCGACTAGGTGGACAAATGGTGGTGGATGCATAGGTGTAAGTTTTGTATCTAGTACAGTGGTAGCAAAGAAGTTTCTCTAATGGTAAGTTAAGCATACAATACATCTTATAAATTCTTGCCAAGCTAAACGCATACCGCGTGTGTTGCTGCCTCTTAAAGTAAGAATCTGTGTACTAAAATAATACAAGACCTACTGGATGCTCATTTCCTATCCGCAGTGAACCAAATTTTAAGAAATCTATGTCATTGAAGCAATTGCAACAGAAATATAAAATGTGTTTTATATATAAAAAGTCCGAATGAGTGACTACAACTATAGACGCAACCCTACGTCAAGTGTGTTTGAACACGCACTTGACAGTATTTTTCCAATATATTAATTGTTCTGTGCGCACTCTATCTATAAATCAAGACGGGCTCAATTTCGCTGTCCATTGCAATACAAACCGCCGGAGGGTTAAAAAGCGGCTAGTTGCGCGTTCAATAATTTATTCATCAATTTAATAAATATTTATTCTGTGCCAGCGGCCGTCGACTGGTTACGTCAGGTACGTGGACGTGATAATTTCAGCCATATTTGTTTTTGGACAATGCCCACGTCGGTCGAGTAAACAGTGAAGTTTTACAGATTTAGAATTTCCCTGCATTTTTAAAATGGATATTTGGATTTGATTCATGCTGTATTACTTGAACTGGCTTTTGACCGTGGCTTCGTTCACGTTAAACATTATTTTGGATACTTAATTATAATATGGGACAGCAGTTATACTGAATAAGCCGGGGTGGCTGTGGACCGAACCAGTATCTGTCAAGAAACCGATAACCACTGGGATAAACGAGTTCTTGAGTGGAGCTAAAAAGCAGCTTACATTGACTGTGGGTAGAAGTTGTGGTAGAAGTACATGGGCAGTGGTATTCGTTAATGTAAGCTGCTTTTTAACTACGTGAAGTAATAATTTTAAAGTCAGGGATTACTCATACGACATAGTCAGTCAGGGATGACTCATAAGCCTTTCCGGCATTTTTGTCATGGTATACGGGTATGCGACCCCGGCTCCCCGAGCTGCTACTGGCTCATACATAGTCTTCCGGGACAGAAGTATCCTTGAACCCTTTCTCCTGTCTAAATTCGTACAATTCCTTTTTTCACCCTGTTATCCTTCCTCCTATTCCGCCAATCCAAGGTATGCCGTGCCGATGGTTGCGTGGCTAGAGGTGAGTACAGTCGTTAGCGTACCGAATTACCCTGGGACTGGTGACCCCAGTGCTGGGTTCGAATATTTTATCCGTAGCTACTCGTAGGAACGCAAATGGCGGCGATGTGGTCAGTAACCCATCACGTCTCGGTTCCAACGAGTGCGAAGAGTGGGCTATGGAGAGCCGCTTTGCTACGTTAAATGTAAGGGGAGGAATGAATGATAAAAAAGATGAAGTATGTGATGATGGATGCGAGAAATATTGATATTCTGTGTGTGAATGAGACAAAGCGAAAGGGTTGTGGCAGCACAAAATGAAGAGATTAATGAATGTTAATGAGGCGGCAGTTGTATGCCAGGACCGTAGCAAGTGGAAGGAGGTAGTCTCTGCCTACCCCGTAATGGAAAAAAGGCGTGATTGTATGTATGTGAGTAATAATTTGCAAAAAAACTGGTAGAAACTCGATGCAATAAATCCGGAACCGGGAAACCTAGCACGTATTGGGAGAGGCCTAAGTCCGACAGTGAAGTGCTATAGGCTAAAGATGATATTTATGATTTGGATTCATCTTTCTTGATCTATTTCTCTGCCTAGTTTGCTCAACTACCTGAGAGTTTTGAAAAATCAGAATTAGCTTGCTTTTAATATTGATATTACAATTAAATTAGTGCCATACGGTGTATACTTGTACGTATTAGCATATGATTAGCTCAGGACAATTTATTTACTGGACATAGTTTGACGAGTAAACCTTAGAAGTGTTTATTAATATGAAGTAGCTTTATTTAAATTACTTATTTATTTTTACTGCTCAAAAGAACGACATATCAGAAAAAAAAACTTATCGTACAAAAGAAAAGCTTATCGTACAAAAGAATAAATTATCGTACAAAAGAAAGGCTTATCGTACAAAAGAAAAACATATCGTACAAAAGAAATACTCATGGCACAAAAGAAAAACTTATCATATAAAAGGCGGAATTAATGCTATAAGGCACTCTATACCAGTCAACCTTGGGGCAAAGCGGACAAATTATCAGCGATGCAACTAATTTACAGACATAATTTATTCAGATAAATACTTAGATACATACATATTCATATAATATGTTTCTAAGTACATATGTACTTATATAAATAATTAAATACAGACGTAACAAGCTAATCACAAAATCTAAGAATTGACTAATTTCACCACAGACCTCAGCATGCGACCTTCAAGCCTTCAAGAAAAGAGCGTACACCCACCTGAAAGGCCGGCAACGCACTTGTGACTCCTCCGGTGTTGCAGGTATCTATCTATGGACGACGGTGATCGCTTATTACCATCAGGTGATCCGTGTGCTCGTATGCCACCTATAAAAAAAACCTATCTAAGAAATATATAATACAGAAATATAATTACAGGACAATTTTTACACAAATCGAACTTGTCACATGATAAGTTCAATAATGCTTGAGTTAAAATGAAAGCGAAAAACATCAGGTGAACTTATTGTTTTATTTACACTTTACTGTACCATCGAATGGCAAACTTAATGACTAAGGTTAAACAGAAACGTGTACATAGTGCAGAAAGTTTAAGGCAAATAAAAGTCACAAACAGTTATAATATGTAAGCATATAATTTAAACTTACATATATATTGATTATTGTCAGTAGCGTAGCGTCCATATAAGCCAATTCACACTGGGTTGCTCAAGGAAATGCTTTATAACTACCTTTTTCTTTTAAATATGAGTAAATGAATACCCTGCGGCTTCCCTTGTAATTTGCCTGACGCCACGCCTCTGGTAGGTACAGTTAGCATCAAATACTTTGTAACATCCAAATCGCCAAATATATTGCAACACATATTCATTCTCTTAAACGCAAAGATGGGTCATGATGTGTTTGGCGTTTTAGATGTAACAAAGTAGGTATTTAATGCTGACTGTATCTAGGGTAACAGTCAAGGGCACCAATAAATATACACCTCAATTTCAAAGATATGTATACAGGTCTTATTATTATGGTAGTAAGGTTTAGGTTTTACATATGTTGGAACTTTATGTGGATATTTATCTTTGACCTTGACTGTACAGCGATGGCTAAACTTGGAACTTAGTAAAGACGTACTTTTGCATATGCTTGAAGGTAAGTTTGTTTTCTGCTTACCTGATACTGAGTGAGAGGTTATTCCTGAATCGAAGTGCCTGAACAGTAAAAAAGTCTGTCATCATACTCGGTAAACCGGTAAAGCCAGTAGGAACAATGAGTATGAGACTACGAGAAGATTAACCTACCCAGTGCCCACGTTAATGTTATCTAGTATCTAAGCCCGGAAACGTTTTATCAAGTAGGAATGGGCCACTTTATTAACTGTCATTGGGTAATTAAGTTCAATTAAGGATGCTGTCAATTTCGTGATCAATGACCGGTTAGCATTTGTTGGAATATTCTATGAGGCGAAACCATTTTTGAATGAGCTTGAAACCAAAAATTATGATTTTTCGCATAGATATTTTGATCAAGACCGAATTACGTGTTTACATGGGTTTAATGAGGTTTATCATTCGTGCCTGGATTAAAATTACTAATATTTGGGACATAATGAATAGGAATTACAAAAACTGTGATTATTCCGACTTTTAATGTAAAATGTCGCTTAAGTCCAGTTGTATTTGGCAAACGTGTCGTCATGGTTCTCATTCTTGTTATTTTTTTAAATCGAATTTGACAAATTATTGAATGAACCAGTATACATTAAACTCTGATCTCGGATATCTACAATTATCAGTCGCAGTCTGTAGCGTCACTCAAGAGTAAATCGAATAAGTTGTAGCTTTGTCAGATGTATGTTTCGAACGTGTTCTATTTTTATCTCGCTCTTGCAATCTACGTCATTCTTCATGTTCGATGTATGGTGTCATTTCGTTTGTAATATTCACGATTAAAGAAATACATAAAAATGTTTAGAAGATTCCGTATATCTTTAGATAGCTATGTCTTACTACATTAAAGTTATGCTAGTGACTTTTAGTGGTGTAGAAAAGTTATAGCGAAGAAATTATAGCATTAATAGTTCAGTATGAACCGTCACCAAGTATTAAGTGGAGCCTGTAATTCAGGAGATCAATGTTTTGCTGTTGGTTCAGTCGAGGGAATCCCTTACACAGTAAGTCATATGGTTAAGTTTTTGATGACAACTCATGACAGGCCGGGTCTTGTGACCAGATTTCTCCTAAAGTAGAGTAAAAGTCCTAACAGGTAAATCTAATTTAGCCTAGTTTAATAAGCACTAGATTCTGCATTGGGTGCTCAATTATTATCCTGGTAATGATTTGTCCAGATAAGAAGGAATCTGATGTCTTTTGTCCAGTAGTAACCAGTGCCTCATGAAAGAGTGAGATAATTTCCTTGAACATTAATTTGCATTAGTTAGCTACAGTTATTTAACTAAGAATGTTATTGTAGAAGCTATTGTTATCCTTGAAGGTGATAAGTTATAATACTGGTAATTGTTATTATGATCTTGGTGATCCACTTTCAAGTTCACACCATTATTATTGAACTTCACTTGGGTAATTATAAATTGTCATTAGTATATCAATGTTAAAATCTTTCTAACAGAGTAGGTACTTGCATATATGGTAGTCAGTAAACACTTAGGTACAGGTAGCACTTTAATTTATAACCTAAATTAGTAAACACTGTCATTTTGTTTAAAATTATGCTTTGTTTGGAATAAGATAAGCTATATTTTAGGAACAATAAAATACATTAAAAATCAATCTAAATATTGTTTTCGATATTATAAGAGATTCTTTTATGTGCATCTAAACAAAACTAAAATTAAATAAATCCTTCACCTTTACTAGATGATGACTTGAATTTATAATCCATTGTTTACATAGCTAAATAATTCTTTTATAAAACGATTTGTAAAATGGTTGAATATTATTTATATTTATTAAATAATTGGCGCATTCCACCAGAACGTCTACTTTGTCGGGTACGTGACGGCTATGACAGCTACCTTAAAAACACATAAAAAGTCCACGAATTCACTACCAATACAAAAGCCAAGCTATAAAATATTGACATACCAAAAGTTTACTTCCTAACTTTCTTAGAAGTATGAAAAGAATGGCGTCACGTACCCGATAAATTGCACCTATTATTGTTTTATTTTATTTAGTTATACATTATGTAGGTAAACATGTATTTATTTATATATTTTATACTTTTTATTCATAAACATATGTTTACTTTAGTGTTTTATATATTTTGTACATGGTTTTAGTTTGTCTATCTTCTTTATATCTTCACTCACTTGCTCAAAGGTTAACTGGAAGAGATCCCTAATAGGGATAATTGCGCCACTCTACGTTATATTTTTTAAGTTGATTGCACTTGTAACTGGTTGCTAAGTACATTACCGTGTTTATATACATAATATATACATTATTCTTGTGTCTTATTAATTTTATTATTCTAGGATCGGACTAGATGCGGATTTTCTAAATTACAACGTGCTTTGCGATTTAAACCTTGTAGTACGGTTAATTTCAACAGAGAAGTGCCCTGTGCTAAGCAAAGGTCGACAGAATTAGCTGGACACACAACGAGACGCTATTGACATTTGAAATCTAATTTATCTCACAAACGGACTCGGCGAATAGGTTAAGATCCCACTGCAAATTGCACCGTTTTAATGTTTCAATAAATGTATGTATGTATGTAAACACTTTATTGTACATAGTAACCAGTTACAAAAGCAAGAAACTTAAAAGATATAAGTACAAAGGCGAACTTATCCCTATTAGGGATCTCTTCCAGTTAACCTTTGAGAAAGTGAGTGAAGATATAAGGAAGATAGACAAACTAACACCCTGTACAAATTATATGTACCTATATGAATAAAAAATATAAATAAATAGATATATATCTACATAATATATAACAAAATAAAATATAACAATAATATTTTATAAATATAAATAATATTCAACCATTTTACAAATCACTGGAAAGCCACAACTTATTCAATTTACTAGTGATGCCACAGACTGCGACTGTCTGAAAGATAACGGCAGCTCGTTCCACAACTTAACCGCGTGTACCGTGAAAGACCTGGAATATGTTCGCGTCTTGTTGGATGGTATAGCAAGTGTCAGGTTGGTGCTTGACCGCAAGCGATGTCCACTGCCAACAGCCATGAAATTAAATCTTTCAGAGAGGTAAGCAGGAGAAGCCGGATAATAAAGTATTTTAAAGAGCAATGACAGGATATGTACGTCTCTGCGCCGGCGGATCGGCAACCATCCGAGCTGTGCGCGATAATTTGAAACATGGTCATACTTCCGCAGACCAAATACGTACCTGATACAGACATTTTGTAAACGCTCAAGCCTATCAAGCAGCTCTTCTCTGAGATCCAGAAACGCAATGTCACCGTAATCTAAGAGAGGTAGTAAGAGAGATCGAGCCAGAGCGAGCTTGGTAGGAAGAGGGAGAAAATTCTGCAGACGCCTCAGAGAATGAACAGATGCAAAGAGCCTCTGATTGACTCCAGCAATATGAGCCGACCAAGAGAGTGTCTGATCTAAGGTGATACCCAAATTTCTAACAGTAGAGGAATAAGGAATAGAAGGAATAAGGAATAGAAATTCCATCAGAAACAATTTCGGGAACCACCATATCAGACAACATGGCTATATAATGGGAGCTGCCAATGACAATCGCCTGCGATTTCTTTGCATTCACTTTCAGACCGAAATTAAATGCCCAAGACCGAATAGATTCCAAGTCAATGTTGATTTGATCAACCAATGCCGAAAAATCCTCAATGTTAGCCGCTGCATAGATCTGTAGATCATCTGCGTATAGGTGATAAGATGACTTGAGGATTTCAGCAATACCATTAATAAAAATAGAGAAGAGAAGAGGAGAGAGCACCCCTCCCTGAGCGATACCAGCGGAGAGATTGCACCACTCGGACAATTTGTCGTCAACCTTAATCCTCTGGCGCCTCCCAAAGAGGTAATTGCGAAACCAAGATAAAGCATTCTGAGAAACATTTAGAGTTTGGAGTATACCCAGAAGAATATCAAAATCAACCGTGTTAAAAGCGCTGCTAAAATCGAGAAGTACAAGGATGGTGAGCTTTTTGTTTTCAATATTAAAACGAATGTCATCGGTGACCTTAACCAGAGCGGTGACTGTGCTATGCCCGGGGCGGAATCCGGATTGAAAGGGATTAAACAGCGCATGTCTGTTTAGGTGGGATAGGAGACGACGATTAACAAAGTGTTCAATAATTTTTGACAAGACTGGGAGTATAGAAATGGGTTGCCCCATTTCTATACTCCCCTCTCCTCCTATTGTGAAAAACAGCCAGGATAAAATGTGCGAAACCGAAAACACGTATGAAACTATAGCTAGAAGGTGCTTGAATTTCGTTCGCGGAGGAGCAAAATTCATTACCCTCAGTATTTTCTTCAGCGTAGTCGGGTAAAAAGTATCCTATAACCACCTGTCAGCCGATTTGTCGTAATGAAGCCACATCAATATAATATAATTATTTTTTTCGGGTTAGTGACCTTATATATTTTGTTATTTTTTTAGAGCTTTCCCTTATAGCTCGCTGCAGGTGATCCTGCGCAGACCGCATCCACCAACTCCTTCTTATGCACTAAATACTAGCAATGAAAGCTAATATTTACCTCCTAATGACTATAAATACGCAATAATATATGATGCAGGCTGAAAAACAGCAGCACCTGTTCAGCCTGTACCTTATATTATAACACCCAGCGTATACTAGAGTCTATAAGCTTATTCAGCTGAATACTCTTATAGTATACGCTGAGCCTATTGCCACATGAGCCATTGGTTTACATTAATTAAATTTGCTTGCAGGTCAAGATTTATGCAAGGATTGTGACCTTTTAACGAATTAAATTATTTGACTTCAAAAATATGTATAATGGTTCACCAAAGACACTTCTGTTTCAAAATTAACTTGTACAAATACCTACAGTTAGAATTAAATAGTCTGTGGCGTAAAGCGCCAAATCTTGATATTACACACATCTTTAGTAGTATGTTGTAGTAGTTTATATATTTACATTTTGCATGCCTATCTTAAGGTACAAACATTACTGAAGCTGCTGACTAAATGTAAACCATCCTTTACACGTATGTTTGGCAAATAAAAATATTTCATTTCATTTCATTTCTTTATTTTAACAGGTATAAAGAAACGTGACTATACATATGGCGATTTAAATGCTACAGACTATTTGATGCTGACTGGACATTGTATTTAATTGCAATCTATTCTATGTACTGTCTTATTTAAACGCTAGCAACCCAAAGTTGTTAGCCTTTTTGGCCCTAGCAACGTGCATCTTGTTAAGAAGGACCTTTCATTTGGTATGATAACAAAACGTATAGGTGCCCTCTAGACGCCCTTTTTGAACCAACATTTCCAAAAATCACATATTTGGACTAGCAACCATTTGCTATTGTGCTATGTAATTATTATTTTTAAACACTTTTGAAACAAAAAAACAATAATTCTTTGTAAACCAGATAGGGCCAGAGATATTCACTGGGATCTTATCCTAGATTTATTCCAACAAATCTGTGTCCCGGTCACAAAAACGGATTAAGCGACTTAGCAATCAGAAGAAAGTTATTTTTTTCTTACTTGAAATAAAAAGATCTTAAAAAAAACTAAATTACTATGGTTAAAATCAATACCTAAACATTATAACTAAATGGAAAACTTGCCTGAGAAAAATGCTTACAATCTTGGCTATTCGCATATACTGACTGAGATGGGCCCTGGCTTTGAGGGTTCCGTACCCAAAGGGTAAAACGTGACCCTATTACTAAGACTCCGCTATCCATCTGTCTGTCTGTCCGTCTGTCACCAGGCCGTATCTCATGAACCGTGATAGCTAGACGGTTGAAATTTTCACAAATGATGTATTTATGTTGCCACTATAACAAATACTAAAAACAGTAAATTTTATGTCTGGCTGTCTATGTCACTAACTAATAGAAAATAATCGGACACCACGTACATTTTTCTTAGGCTCTGCTAACACTAGAAATTTATAGATACGACCGTTTGTAGCGTATATTTTGTACGAAACCCTCGCACTTGGCCGGTGTTTAAGCAACTGCAAGTTGCTTAATAACTTTTAAGCGAATATATATCTATCTCTTACTGTGCATATACTTGTATGTTCTTTTTCTTGATATACAGTAACATAAAGAAATTATAAAACTATTATCTCTGTTTGTGGTATCATAAACTATTTGCAAATCGTGAGTTAAGCTTGCTCAATGTTGATCAAACAAATTAAAATACGAAATATCGTATATATTAGTCATTAATAAAATTTAAGGGTTCAACTTACAAAATTTATGAAGTTCCACTATGAAAACTCAAATTAATAGTGCTAGTTAAAAACGATTAAATTAACATAATTCTCTTAGACAAATTAATATTTTGCGAACTCGTCTCAACATAGCTTCAGATTCGAGGAATATCAAGTCTTGTAAATTAATTTGTCTTCCTTCTAACTACATTCCATGAATATAGAAAGCAGTGTAAATGAAAATAGAACCAATACGTTTTTTGTCTTCATCCTAGATACCATTTTCGAATTTACTAGGGGTGATACAAAAGTGAGTAACTGAATAGTTATTGTTTCGAATTAAAATAAATAGACGTTGCGTTACTAGCGGTACTGGACGCAAAGATTCTTTATTATAATAAAAAAAAAACTAAATAAATACGTATCCGTCAGAAAGTTGCAACTGTTTTTTCATGAGTGGTCCAAATGATAACGCAAAAATGAAAAAAAAACGGAAGTAAATGCGGTTATTAAATATTTCTGTTTGAAAAAAAGTTGTACTAAAGATACCAATAATACGCATCTTAAACTTAAATTAGCAGCAATAGCGATAACAAGCAAGGTGTCAATTATTGGAATGAAGCTGTTAAGTATTGTGAAAAGTTTACTTTAACATTTAACAAGAGTCAACATTGTAATTAAATAAGCCTTATTTTGATAAGGTATCGTGATTAAAAACTTGTCTTCAAAACTCTATTAATAGATACTATGACTAAAGCGTTACAGACAAGAGTTTACTTTCTATTAGCACAACAGGTTTTGCCATGTTTTATCACTTAAGTCAAAGTTAAAGTGGTGTTAAAACCCATTAAAATAAGAGGGATTTATTATTTACAACGAAATTAAGTCAGTTTAAAATTTAGTGGACGTACCACCTAGCACGAGTATAAAATGACACGTCGTTATTTGTTCAATGATGACATACTGTGTCTATCGTCACAACTAATTTATTATCCAGTGGTTACAGTCAAAGTTTTGCAACGCACGCATACTACGTGCTCCTTTTTAGGGTTCCGTAGCCAAAATGGCAAAAACGGAACCCTTATAGATTCGTCATGTCTGTCTGTCTATCCATCCGTATGTCACAGGCATTTTACTCAAGAACTATAAGATGTATATTGATGAAATTTGGAGCGTAGGTGTCGTGCATAAACCGCTACTTAGTTTGATAGTTAAATAAAAGATATATTTATTTCTAGGGGGAGCACTCCATAGATGTAACCGAAATGTAAAAAAAAAAATCAGTGAATATCAATGTGTGGCACATATTTCGACAGTTCTTCTAAAACCGCTTTGAGGTTTCTAAGAAATTTTGATTTAGTCAAAATTTTCCGTAATATTCGCTCGGCAAGTAGCAAAAATTGTGTCCCCCCCCCCCCTCTATTTTCTAAACGGTATAGTCAAAAAATGTGAAAACAAATACCAATATAAAGCTTAATAAATACTTTAACTTTCAACGAAAATTATTTTCAACATGACCGGACATACGGCTGCGGAACCCTTCATGGGTGAGTCCGACTCGCACTTGGCCGCTTTTTATTTTATTTACTGAAGGATTAAAGACAAATTTCTCGATTTCTAGAAGATTCTCGAAAGTGCAACGTGTGTCGCACTTGAAGACATTCTTCGAGAATATTTATTTATTACTTTTACCAAGACATACTAAAATAACTGGAAAACTGAAGAGAACGAAGAAGAACTTGCATTAAACGTATTCAAAATTTTTATTACATTTTTTTTTAATACGGACCGCTCGTCACTTTTAGTATCTTGTCTTTGCCTATTAGTTCTTAAGCAATGAATGGTATAAATGATAAAACATCAGTCACTCTTACCCTAACATACTTGTCTGAAAATGACAATTTATGTATCATAGACCTGCTGATTTCAGTTAATATTCTTTGGTTTTAACACTGCTCTTAATAAATTAATTATATACGTCGCGTCACACGCCGTAACCAGTATTAATGACGAAAATTGAGAGCGACGAGTTTTATTATTTCCGGACGAATATATCATCATTTGGGATTCCGGCATTCTGAAAGACGTTGGAGGTATTAATTTCAAAGAAGATAACAATATTCACCCGCCCCGTTAAATTATTATTTGATTCATTTTCTTTCGACTGCTTTGCGTTTCGTTGTGTTTACCAATCGAAAAACACCAAATGTATCTTTTCACTCTCTCAAGCCAACAAAGTAGGATTTGATATATTTAAGCAAAAATCACACCAATCCGTAGCTTCATTATTTTGTTGTGTTCTATGTAAAAATAGAAAGCACTAAAACAACAAACAAACATTTGCATACATTTTAACATCAAGATATTATATTTTTACGTCATAGTGGTGTATAATACTTAAGTTACATAGACACACAATAATGAAATAATGTTCTTTATTCTCTAAGTACGCCGACAAGGCACTTTTACAAGTCTGAATCTACAGCATTTCCCAAGGGGGGACCACTTTTGAGAAGAAAGCCGAAACAAAGTCAACAGTCAATTTTTTTTTCTAAATAACTCTTATCTTTTCCAATATTTGTACTTAGCCTATCTTAAATATATGTTTTAAGTATAAATTCAATGCGTAGTTCTCCACGAAAACATATCAAAACTTATAAAAGTAGAAATAGCACATAAAAAAGCAAAATATGTTTTTTTTTTAACAACTTATGTACGTTTGATATGCCAGCTTATAAGAACCGTCTCCCGGAAAAAGTAAATTATTTGGTTTCTGTTTTGGGCCGTGCTTTTTTGTTTATTAAATAGTCCTTAAAAGTCCAATCAACAAAAAGTTCATTTTTATATCGTACTTATCGTTTTTTAGATACATTTTTTTAAAACCTCTATGACGTGACATTAGTTTCCTACAATCGGCTGTATGCCTTTTTACCTTCGTTTATATGGTTTAGTAAGAATATAAAAAAGTCATGACATTTACAACTCACTCTTTAATTGTTCTTGCTACACTTTATAGACCAAAGTAAAAATGCATACAGTCGATTATCGTTAAGAAATGTCTCTTCCAAGTTTTTAAAAAGGATATCTAAAAAATCAATATGACATAAAAATAAACCAGATTGTGAGTCCACATAACGCGTACTATCGAGAAAAATATGATATGAAGACCTTTGGAAAAGTTAATGTTCCCAATTTGAGAAAGAACGTTTTCGAAATATGTTTTTTTTTTTCAATTTCATTTAGGTGTCCTATTGCAAGCATATAGATTATATGTTATTTAGTAGGATCACAAATCAAAGGAAATTGCAAATAGTGCTTTAAGATGTTATGTCTATTTATACGCATATATTATGTACCATATATTATCATTTATATACCAGCCAACGACCTCTGAGATCCAAACATTATTTCGGTAACATACGATAAACGATACATTTATTCAAGTGCGCCATATAAATTCAAATTACCTGCTCATTCTCAATTCAGAATGAGTAAAAACATTACCGAGCTATATTTTAAAAGCGCTTCACGAATCGTAAATTAAAAATTCGATTGCTGTAACGAATAATTGCTGCCTAATTTTCACCTTCAAAAATGGCGAGTATCCAACAAAATTCAAATTACCTGACAATTTAATAAAGACCCGAGAGAATTCAGGAAGTATCGTGAACAGTTTCGACTGAATGTTCAATTGAAAGCGAGATAAAAAAGAATAAACAAAATTGGTGCGGCTAAGCCGGACAGCAATTGGTGGATCTTAATGATCCGTGGATGAAAACGGATAATCACCATGTATGCGTTGATTGATGTAGTTTTTTCCCATTCGGTATTTGTTTATTTGGGCCCGGTATTCGATTAACCAGTTAGAACCGGATTGATTTATTTATTTTCGGATTGAAACTCATTTTAGCTTGTCAACATTGATAAAAATTCAAGTGGACTTAAAATGTCGGATTCTTAACACAATATTATGTATATTAAAAGGAATGTTATTGATTAACATATATTGGTTATGGCGTTCTTTACTTTTTTTTTTTTTTTTTTTACTAGTTATTTCAGAAATAAAGCTGATAATTAATGAATGTGATATATCGATTTATTTCGGTACCAAGTCCATACTTGTAAGTTTGATAAAACAATGTCAAACAACTTAAATGCTGGTATGGGAAATAACTAGGATTAGGAAATGATTAATTATATAAACTTATTGAAATAAAACAATTTAACGGATTATATCGCGTATATTCTCTCAGTTTAGTTCCCGACGTTTCGGAAGCTTTCCAGCTTTCCATGGTCACGGGTGGACTGAGAAAAGATGTCTTTTCCTCTGTCAAAGTTACAATATGTGCAAACTACACATTTTTTTTTAAAACACAAATAAAGGTGTACATACATGCCAGATGGGCCTAAGCTGTAAAGACAGTTACACATGTGCCAGAAGGGCTTCATTATTTTATTCTAATAATTTACCAAGCAGCATTTCACAATATATAATCCGTTAAATTGTTTTATTTCAATGAGTAATAATCGCGGAAACAGAAGAAAATATTGTATATAAACTTAGTTATAAGAGCTTAATCAATATTACGTCGCTATTTTAATCGTCAATTATTTTATTTCGCCTATACCTGTGTCATATATTTTTTATCCTGTTTTTACAATCAATATGTTATCTTATCATTTATAATGTAAGCAATTAATATAACTGTGTATATCAATCATTCTATTGTAAAACTTACGATGAATAAAGAATATCTTTTGTCGCATTTGATTAACTCGCCGCATCAGCCGATAAGCTGCTTATTGAGGCCCTAGTATGTGGTAATATTAAGTGGCCATTTTGATCGCTAGGTCAGTCTTTTACACTACTCTTTTGCGGCTATATTAGCTGATTATGGCTAATTAGCAAATCTATTTACCATGAAGAAAGAAGTAATACAGTCCACACATTAAACAGCTAGTGTTAGTAAAACAATAACATTTAATTTCGACTCGTTAGCACTGAATATCGTTCTAGTGTTTCTGGATACAACCCTGGAATCTATCGACAACCGTGTTCTACAAGCTGTTCAGGCTAGCACGGATACCTCGCAAGAATAATAATAACGTAACGGCTCCAGTAATGGACGGGTTAAGGATCTTACGGACTTCTTTTGGTTATATTTAGTTCACTTTTTAAGTTTAACGGTTGAATGTGAATACATTCAAATATCCCTGAATAAACATTCTATAAGACAAGGAAAAAAAAAATCTTTTTTTTTCAGAAAATTACTAAAAACTAAAGAACCTGATTTCCTTGTAAAATCCTTGAATGGACAGTGGAGATCCTGGAATGGACACCCCAATAATGGACACTTTCATCAAGGAAGCATTTATATATTTCGAAAATGGTGTCCATTTCGAAATTCAAGATGGCGGCCTTTGCTTTTAGTGAAATAGTCATCACAGGTGTCGTTTTGTAGATTTTCGGGGGCGCATATTTCGAAAGTGGCGTCTATTTTAGAATCGAAGATGGCCGAAATAACTTTTGATGATTATTTATTGGTTTTTTAGGGGTCCAGAATTCGAAAATTTAAGATGGTGTGGACATAATTTTAAAATAGATGCCACTATAAAGTGCCAAATCGGCGCCCTCATAAACCTAGAAAACATCACCTATGATGTCTTAATCATTAAATGTGATGTCTGCCATTTTGAATTCGAAAATAGACGCCACTTTTGAAATCTGCGCCCCGGAAAACCTAGAAAACGACACCTATGATGAGTATTTCACTAAAAGTAATGGCCACCATCTTGGATTTGAAAATTGACGTCATTTTCGAAATCTGCACTCCCAAAAACCATGAACGTTACCTATGATGACTTTTTCGTTAAAATTCATGTCCACCATCTTGAATTCCAAACTGGTCGCTATTTTCTAAATCTGCACCCCTAAAAACCTAGAAAACGACATCCTTGATGACATTTTCGTTAAGTCATGTCCGCCATCTTGAATTCTAAAATGTACCCCATTTTTGAAATCTGCACCCCCAAAAACCTAGGAAATTACTCCCATGAGGACTTTTTTACGTAAAGTAATGTCCGCCATCTTGAATTCCAAAATGGACGCCATTTTCGAAATCCGCACCCCCAAAAACCTATAAAACGACTCCCATGATGACTTTTTCGTTGAAAGTGATGTCCGCCATCTTGATTTCCAAAATAGACGCCATTTTCGAAATCCGCCCCCCCCCCAAAACCTACAAAACGACTCCCATGATGACTTTTTCAGATAAAGTAATGCCCGCCGTCTTGTATTCCAAAATGGACGCCCTTTTCGAAATTTGTGCCCTCAAAAACAAGTTTTTTTCGACCCTCTTTTTCTCGGCAGCTTCGATTTTCTTGGTTTCTAATTTGATGAGAAATTTTCTAGTTCATTTTAACAAATTGTACATCACTATATAGCCATAAAAAATTGCCAAGAACCGATTATGTACAATGGTCCAAGATTTGATATCTACAATAAATATGATCCAGTAATAAGCAATGTCTCTAAATAATTCTATTTATATTCTAGCGCGCCATAACCTTCAAATAATAATTTTTAAACGTTTTTTGCGAAATAATTTAATAATAATTTTATGTAAAGAATTTAGAAAATATATACAAAAACTTCACCCAATCTTCTTAACGATTGTGTAGTCTATGGAAGATCTATACTTTATGGTCCAAATGTTGTTACTGCTTAATTTGTCTGCTTTTTCTTAATTTTTCGCTTTTAAATACAATTTTGTACATTACTGGTTCCTGATAATTAGCATTAAATCTTGTAGTTTTTTCCAGACTATGTATTTGTTTGTTTCAGGTCTGGAATTCGAGAATTCGATTAAAACAAAATTTATTTATTTTGGACTGAGAGTCATTTTTGGTTATCAGTGTGGGTAACCGTTTAAGCTTATTTAAAAGGATTCATACATGTTAATTGTGTCGCGTATGTTTTGTTATGTATGTTTTGTATTATTTGTGGATATAATTTTCATTGATTTGCAAATTTATATTTAAAAGTTGGTGACGGTGATTTATTAATTTTGCTTCAGTCTATTATTGTTCTAGAACCAAATTATCAATTAACAATTTGCAGATAAAAAGGGATAATAACCTATGTATTTGTACACTTTCATTGATGGAGTTCTTTCCCACTCTATATTTGTCTGGACCTGGTATTTGACGAACCGGTTACTACTAGTTTATTAATTTCAATCATTTATTTCATTGAGAGTCGTTTTGCTGTCCAATTTTAAAATAAAGGATCTTCTAGGTAGTATTTTAGGTACACATTCTTGTTGAATTACAAAGCTTAATAACGTTACTAAGAAAGTGCCGCCGCACAACTTTATAAGTAACTTGCAGTCGTTTTGTTGACCAACTAACAGATTTTTAGTATCGGTAAAACATTGACAAGGCATTTTGGCTTCGGTGAATCGAAAATTTAATCAGATTTAGCTAATAACACATTATAAACAAGGACCATTAAAACACGAGGACTAACACTTGTCATACTTTGCATCGTGTTCCGATCGCAAGGAGATATTCTGGCAAAAACTTAATGGCGCTATAAAATAAACATTTAACTATGTTATAATTGAATAAAGAATTATAGTATACTAACAATTAGTGCGCAAATAGCTAATAATAAATAAATCATAACATTTAATAACTGTCTCACACTTGCAAATTTCAATAATTGTACAAAATAATTCTTATACATAGATGGCGTTGTACATCTCGAGGAACGGCTTTTTGTAAGGAGATGGTGAGTCCTCTTGTTTTAATGGTCCTTGTAATAAATAAGAAAAGCAGTAGGTATTAACAACTAATTCCATAATCTATCGTCTGTTAAAATGTTTACAACACCTTTACTCACGCCCACAGCATGGCAAGAATTCCTGTCTAAAATAGTTACATTTTACATAACTGCAACAGATCAGCCTTATCCATAAACATGGAGTAATAAACCGATTATCGCTATTACCGGAGCGGTTTTACGATCATATATTTTCCGAACTACAATTTCGTCTGTACGAAAAACACTGGCAGGTTTATTATGGCGGTGCTTACTTAAGCTTTGGTCTATTTTCAATCAACACTGTTTTTGGATGTACTATTAGTTTTCGTTTTCACTTTTATAGGCCTAACCAAAGATTATTTTTAGTAAGAAGGTAACAATAAATCTCCAAATAGCCATCTCGTCATCTACCTTTTTAAAAATTCATCTCTAATTTAGTAGTACTAAAGACTTTTTTTGAATGCGCATAGGGATTTTTTTTACTAAGATCCCTATCAAGATTGTTCATAGTTAAGTATGTTTACTCTTATCACACATGAAATTTGACGCTCTAAATAATTGGCCCTAGTAAAGTTAATGTTGGACAAACTCCCATTAATTGACACTATTATACAATAGAAGCGACAAACAGAACATGGCTTCAATTAAATAAATAAATATTACGAGGCAATTTTTACTCTACTCGAACTAGCCCCATAAAACATATCAAAACTTATAAAAGTAAAAATATAGTAGAAGATAAAAAGGAAACTATGATATTTTTTTAAAACAACTTACGTACGTTTGATGTGCCACCTTATAAGAACCGTGGCCCGGGTATGCTCAATAAGTCTTGTGTATGCGTACTAGACGATATATTTCATAGATAATATTAATTTATACTAATACAGAGAAAACATCCAAGACTCAGGAACAAACATTTATGTTTAGCACACAATTATTTGCCCTTACGGGATTTGAACCCAGGACCTTCAGCTTCGTAGGCAACGTTACTCTTGCTGAGCTAAACTGGTCGTCAAATTCGGAACATTAACGTTCTCAGAGATATTTTTTTTAACGATAATATACATTAATAAAAACATGTTTTACGAAAACCGGCAAGTTACATGGGAAACAAATGTCTAGCCATGCCGCCTACGCCGGATCCGGGTAAAAGGGGTAGACCCAAGAAATGTTGGCTTGACGTCGCCAAGGATGACATGCGGGCCAATGGCCTTACAGCTAAGGATGCAGAAGACCGTGCGAAGTGGAGAAGAAAATGGAAGAAGAGGCTCCGAAGCAGCAGCTGAGGACGCAACCGGGAAAACGCTACGATGATGATGATGATGATGATGATGATGATGATGATGATGATACATCAATAGAAAGCGGCCGCAACTTCATTCGCAGAGGAGGAAAAGTCATAAACCCTCTTTCTTTCGTCAGCGTAGTCGGAGAAAAAGAATCCTATATCCAGATGGATATGGATATATCCAGATGGATATAGGATTCTCCACAGATGTGGGTTGTACACCTATATCCGTATTCCAAAAATACATGAGATCTGGTTAGCAGATTTGGCGTGATGAAACCACAACGGCACATACAAAAAATCCGATTTTATTATTGATTTAGTGACCTCCTAATAGTCCGTTACAATCATTATTTGGAAATATCTTCATTGTAAAGACATTTAATTTTTACAACTTTATAATAATAGGTATAGATGTGAACCCAGAATCTACAATTATTGTCCAATTGCCCCTTGTCAAATAATCTAATATTATAGTAGATTGTTTGACAAGGGGCAAGGTATAGATGTGAACCCAGAATCTACAATAGTAGATTGTTTGATAAGCCATTATGAAACGCAGTGACAAATATGTCTGAGTGTCATAATGGCTTTTAGCCACGTGTTGAACACTGCTTTTCACTTCGACTGCGAGAAAATAAAAAAGACTTATTAAATTGTATATTTCATGAAAAACTAAAAGTACAGTTTGAGCAATTCTATCAGAAAGTTTGGCCAATCAGGTTGGTTTATTTGTTTTTCATTATTCGCAATATTTTTTAGTGTAATAGAAATTGGTATAGGATTATATGGCTTTCTTGTAAACCCTAGGGGCTAAATATACAATTTTAGTCTCGCTTCGCGATGCTAATATGACGTAGGTACTTTTTGAGCAGGAAAAGTGAAAAAAAAAATATATATATCGAATTTTGATATCATTAACAAATGTGTTCAATATTAGGTCAGGGTGTCAAACGTTCTAAACACTGAATAATTAGAGCACATATAAAATATTCATTATTTATTGATTTTCACACGTCATTAATGAGAACGAAAGGTGATCGCGTATAATATGATTTATTAATGAAATGGGTCATACTCGTATTATACCTACGCGATTAAGACTGCTTTTGTTGTGATCCTATTACTTTAAACGAGCAATTATTGTACATAATATGTGTGCATAATAAATAATAAATAAATAATAATAAATAAATATCAGGGACAATCTTACACAAATCGACCCTGTCCCAAACTAAGCAAAGCTTGTACTATGGGTACTAGGCGACGATATACATAATATATAGATAAATTATAATACTTAAATACATAGAAAACATCCAAGACCCAGGAACAAACATTCGTGCTCATCACACAAACACTTGCCCTGGCCGGGATTCGAACCCAGGACCGCCAGCTTCGTAGGCCGTTGTACAACCCACTGAGCCAAACGTGTCGTCAAATATACTAGACTCGCAACTTCGTTCGTGTAAGAGAAAAGAGTCATAACCCACTTTTGTACCTCAGCGTAATCGAGTAAAAAGTCAAATCTGTCAAACTTAAATGTCTGTTACGTTGAAGATATTTTCAAAAAAATAAGTGATATGGACTATTTGCAGGTCACTGAATTTAAAAATATATTTTTATGATTTTTTTGTGTGTGGCTTTATCACGTCATAACGGTTAAAATATTTTTTTTGCTTATAAAATACTTTTTACCCGACTACACTGAAGAAAAAAAATGAGTTAATGACTTTTCTCCACCGCGAATAAAGTTGTGGGCTTCTAATTCCAAACAAAATCGCTCCGGTATCACCAAAAATCCACTTAAACTGCGATTCGCGTGAATAAAGATCGTAAACCGAAAGTAGCCATGAAGGCCCGATTAAGTCGCGTCTACAATGCTAAGATGTTATCTTTTGATTAAGGCGCTTGTAATAATAGAGAGCGCTTGTTTATGGAAGTCCTGATATTACCCACGGCTCTCGATACTTTATTTCTGTACGTGATCCTGGGTATTGGTTACGATAAAGTGGTAAGAGATAGATTGAGGCGAATTACATAGTAATTTTGATGCTGTTCATAATTAGTAACAACGTGGAGATGAAATTATCAATGAAAAAATAAATTTTGTGCCTACTACTTAAAAGCAAATTCGTTTTAGGTACTTTTCATTTTTAGTCTATTCAAAATACTGATCGGTGATTTACTCGCTCGCCATCTAAATGGCTAGAGGTTCAAATAAGCACGTTGGTTCAGACACAGCTTATTCACTCTTACTAAATCTAAATTATCAGAAAATATTTATCATTTTATGTAGGTAATCAAGCCACGCGGCGATATTCGTTTAGCCGTTTTTAACACAACGACACATACACATACTAAAAATACAAAAATATATGTGTTTTTCGTTTCAGTTACCAACAAATATCACCAATTTTTTGATTATATCTTTACATCTGTATATCTCATTCTTACAATTTAGACAAATCAATTCAAGGATTACAATACATAACTGTTTAACAAAAAAAAATCTATTATGATCGTATGTAAGCTAAACGTTCTAAGTGTCCGGAACCATTGCGAAATTGTTGGAGATGTTAACTAATAAAAAAAATTAGGCACTAAGGTATTATTTTACTTAAGTAAAGTAACTTACGTGAGGGTTAATGATTCGAGTCACCGACCGAAATTATAATTACATACATTTCTATGCGAAATGAGTTATTAAATTTCTTAAACCTATCATGCTGATAAAGCTAAAACAAAAATGTTAACTACAATCAAGGTTGCATTGTACTTTTTTAAACCTAAAAATCTTGTTTTACTTACTCACATTCGTTTAAAAGTTAATAAATTATAAACAATCTACTGGTATGTATTGCAGCCAAAATTCGTAAAGAATAGTTCTACGTAAAACCAGTGCTTATAACTCTTAGTTAAGTATTTGTGCAACAAGCCTCACCAACTTATCAAGCTACAGTATAAAAGAACTTATCCTCTTGTTAGGAAACCTCGCGCTGGCGTAGTTCGCCGCCTATTGCATAGATGGCGTTAGAGGTATCGAGCACTCAATATTTTACATAAGCATTTCTGTATTCAAAAGCTTGGCAAACTTTTAACGTAGTGTGAATATTGGACGAGATTGTGCTGTTGTAAAAAAAAATGACATTCTTAACCATACAAACCCGACGAAAGTGTAATGTTCCATTGTGCGTTGTGCGGTTAAGAGTTCTATCACGAACCACGCTCGCGCGCTGCTGCAGGGGCCCGGTTCTTAAAAGCTTGTAAGTTGTATTACAAGTGAAAGATTTTTTTTTCAAAGTATGAATTTGAAATGAATGTTGGAAAAAGATTTCCGCTTGTAATACAAGTTACAAACGTTTATGAAACGGAGCTCAGGTCTTTCCCCGCGCATGCCAGCCGAATATTTATACAAAAAAAAAATATTCTATGAGTTTTGATTTTTTTACTGAATTGTGTTGTTAAAAATATGTACTTTATTATGAAGTACGATGCATAATATTATTAATTCAACATAATTATAAAATCCTTGTGTTTTCTGTTAAAGAATATGGTATATTAAGAGCGATTTACATATTGTACAAAATAACGAAAATTTGAGGCCGTAGCGTAAAATAAGGATCTTTACGAATTGTGAAAAAACATTTAAAAAACTAGGTTTACATATTATATTATTATATTTTCAAGGGCTCAGACTTTGCGCGCTCTTCAGAAAAATACAGTCGATAATCGGGTATTTAGTAAATATTCGGTGCTTCTTAAATTTAAGGTAGAGACCTTAAATTTGAACCTTACTTACCTCTGCAAATAACTAATCAGAATTATATAGGCATATCTTTTCTGTTTTTTAGTATTTATAACGTCAAAAATCCGTTTTCAACGCTTAATATTATTTCATCAAAATACAAAAGGGCTCTTAATTGTTCGTCGCACGACAGAAACCTTAACAAAACATTTAATTACATGAGTTAACGAGTTTAACTTTCTGAACTCCACCCATATAGTAAATGGAATCTATTTTCAAGTGGTTCACGAAATCTATTTGTGAATCTGTTTTATTATCATCATTATTCAGCCATAGGACGTCCACTGCTGGACCCAGGCCTCCTCAATAGATTTACACATGGGCCGGATAGACCCACATCCAACGAGTACCCGCAACCTTAAGCAGGTCGTCTGGCTACATTGCGGGTGGCCTACGTGGTCTCCACTTGAGAACCTGTCTGCCCCTGCAACTGCTGCTATTATGCATCTGTGAATCTCTTATTTTGTTGAATCCGGACTATGATTCCTAAACCTATAGGTATAGGTTAACGTTCTAATATGACACCGTTGTTCTATTAAGGGTGGATTTTACCATCAATTAATTTACAAGAGAGTGGCTACCCGAGTATAAATTTACTCTAACAATTTACTCGACGGTTAACTTCAATTTCGTTTCATGAATGTCCAATTTGAATTTGCAACGTTGAATGCCCATCTCCTCGTGTATCAAAAATAGTTAACATCAATTTAGCCGTTTTGATGTGATGAAGCCATGACACGAACAAAAATACAGAAAAATAAAATAAAATCGATGTAGTGACGTGCAAATAGTCCGTATAAGTTATTTTTTTGGAAATATCTTCAATGTTTAGTCATTTCATTTTCACAACTTTATAATAGTACAAGCAGACCCGGCAGACGCTGTCCTGTCCGAATGTTAACTTTCGGATAAATGTCTCCAATGGAGACATCTATTTGATATCCTACAGGTCCTCAATCTTAAACGACGATTTTGAATTATGACCATCCTTATTAGGAAGTTTTTTTTGTTTCTCCAAACCCGCTAGGAGCTGTTCTGCTCGTAGTAAGTTATCGCTATAGACGCATTTTCTCATGTTTGCAGGGCCACCTACCGAGTCTAATTGTAAATCTAAATTATCCAGGGTCCCACTTATGTACACCAAAAAAATCACAAATCCGGATTTTCATGAAAACGCGATGTATTTTCCAACGGGTTCCAGGTTCATTCGATCCAGTCGTTTAGGAGGAGTTAGGTGACAAGCACACGTACAAAAGAATTATATATATGACTAGAAAGCGCACACAACTTCGTTCGTGGAGGGGAATAAATCATAACCCTCTTTTTTTCTTCAGCGCAGTCGGGTAAAAAGTATCCTTTAACCATCTGGAGATACCCGGCTACCTGTGTGGCAAAAATAGTTGAAATCGGTTTGGCCGATTTTGCGTGATGAACCCACAAGGACACATACAAACATACAAAAAATAAAAATATTTTTCGTTTCAGTAAACTCCAAAAAGTCCGTAACAATATTTTTTTGAAAATATCATCAATGTACAGAGATATCAGTTTTACAACTTTATAATAGATAGATATAGATAGAAGATAGATGATGTTCGGACGAGGGTTGTACGTTTGACGTACTAACAAAGAAACCAACTTATGAGACCGTGTTTTAATGGTTTTCCCAATGTTATATAAGTAAAGGCAGGGTTTCCGCCGAATCCATATCCTTAGTTTGTGATTTACATACTGTGACATCCTTAACTCATTAAACTCTGCGGGACCGCCCAACTCCGGCCCGGTGGAATCATAAACACTACGAAATTGGTAATTACGAGTTACGTGTCACCGACTAGGCTCGCAGGGTGAACCGCAAAGCGGTGTAAAAAGGCCACAACTCACAGGAATTTCCTTCCAAGTTCTGCTCTTTTGTGTAAGTCTGGCTGAACTCTCGAGGGCTAGGTTACAGAAAGGGTTGCGATATTTTCCAAGTTATTGGAATATTCAAAATCAGTGGGTACTTTCGTTGCGTGGAACCCTTATCCTGAAAAATTGGAGTGTGGATTGACTGCGATTAAAAGTTAAACCGATGTTTAAGCCCGTTTAACGACGTTCTAAAATATTGGCGCCAAAATCTATAGATTAGACTAGTTAATAGCTTAGACTCTAAGCTTTAGAGAATTTTACCACTGGATATAGCATGGAGACGCATTCCCCTCTGCCACAAAGTATAAGAAAAATCAGGCCCCTATTTCATAAACGGGTGACAATTGACCACGACAATTCGTCGTACATCGCTGGGTAAGTGTATGTCTGGCATCATGATAGAGAAGTAATGTATGCCGAATTGTCGTTGTCAACTGTCACCTGTCACGTTTATGAAATAGGGGCCTGGTCAGCTTATACAATATATATTCAGTGTGTATGTTTTTTTGTTTGTAGGAGTTTTGTTAGGATTCCGTAGTCAAAATGCCAAAATCGGAACCCATATAGTTGAATAAGTATTTTTTATTTATGTTTTTTTTAATGAATGAATGAATGAATGGATGAATGATTAGTTAGTATTTATTATTTAATTTATTCGTGATACTGGTCGTGAATTGGAAACAGTACTAAACGTAAACATTAATCGCGAGAATTGAGCAGTAAAGCATAATGATGAAGTTTGGATAAAAATAAGAATAGGTGTCTTGTATAAGCCGCTCCTTAGTTTGATACTTAAAAATTTTAAAAATATACTTCTAAGGGGGGCACTCCATACATGAAACCAAAACTAAAAAAAAACTTATTCAGCAAATATCAATGTGTGGCACATATTTCGACAGATCTTTAGAAAACAGTTTGATGTTTGTAAAAAAAAATGTTTTAGGGGATAATAAACTTCCTAGCAGCATATATGAGTTGTCTATTGGTAAATTCAAAAATATTGCAAAACGAAAATTAATTTCTAAAGCTTATTACAGCACACAAGACTACATGAATGATAAAGCCGCGTGGGATTAATGTAAATTATAGCGTCTTGTAGATATAGATGATAGATGTATAATTATTTTAACGAATACCTAAGGTTTTATATACTCTGACATTTAGAATTTTATTGCTTGTAACTAGGCCTTCTTGAATAAAGAATATTTTGATTGATTTATTGATTGATTTCCGGAAATAATCTGAAAGTAGCATAACTTAGCTGATTTAGCGCGATGAAGCCACAACGACACATACAAAGGTACAAGCGTTTTATTTTTACAACTTTATAAAAGTATAGATTTCACATATTCTGATGACAAAGTAATAGATATCTAGAAAATTGGAAAACATGAATCGCAATGACCGACGCAAAAAGGCAATAAAATGTACCTAGTTTTGTCTGTGTGTCATTTTCTGGGCGCGTGTACATGTACACACATGTTTGACACATTTTTCTTGGTTTATTTATATTAAAATGCAACATGTTCCTTGTTGTATTTATAACAGAATGATAATATAACGTTCTACTGTAATTTTACATTAGCACGGAAGGTTGGATACAGAAAATAAAAGGCTCTAGGATTTTTAACCAAACATGGAATTTCTAAAGATAGCAATGTACGTCTTCGTATGTAGGTCAATCTATTTATCGCAGAAACTGTCATCGTTATGAAACCGATATTGTACAATGGTAAAAAAAACGGTATCTTTGTTCTTTTTATGTAATAAAAAATATTTTAAGAACAAACGAAAAAATTGTCAGGATTGAAGCTTAAAAATAATTATTACGAAAATATTACTTATTCTATTACTCACACGATATTGCTGTAGGGGAAAGGTTATTTTATTCGTCCCATTTTAACACGCGAATTTCATTTTATAACACGGCTGCAGTCGAAACCTTTGTTTTCACACTGTTAAAAGCATGAATTGTTTATCAAATTTGGACTGAATTCATTAATGAATGTGACATGCAAATTTTTAAAAATATTTCATTGTCCGTCCTTCACCGTCAAATACTTCGACTTACGATAGGAAGGAATGTCTACTTGTGGTCGTTATTTGTTGCATGATGTAACGGATAGCATAGTACTCGTACTTGAGTAATAAATTAAAGATGCCAGCTCTTTATAAAATACTAGAACGTGCTCACAACCTCATTCGTGGAGGAAGAAGTAACGATAATACTCTTTTTTGATTCAGTGTAGTTGGAGGAAAAGTATCCTATAGCCATTTTTTGTACCAAAATTGGTAGACATCCGTCCGGCTGTTTTGAAGTGATAAAGATAAAGGCGAGTTACGCAATGCCCTACGAAGAGGATTGCTCACCCAGCAGACACAGCCCGACCTGGAAAATGGCGTTAACGGCAACAGCACGAGGCGACACGTCAACATAACGTAACTCGCATTTCCTTTATTATAACAATGTCAATCTAACTTCACTTTATGATCATACATCGAACAATATCGTTGTATATTATAATTTGTAATTTAAACTTATTACATTTTTTTTTATAAACATACAAAAATAAAATAGATCGATTTAGATAAGTCCAAGTAGCTTGTTCGTGTGTTGTACCTTTTTTATAAAATATCTTTAAAGTAGTATATATTCTAATAATTTTATTAATGGTATAAATAAATGTAATGGTTTCCTAAATGATTGTTGAAAAAAGATTATCAGTTGGTAACCAATTTTGCACCTGATTACATTTCGCTAAATGATCATATGTCAACTTATCCAAAGATTTTGTTTTATTTTCCAACCTCCCGGTTAGCAACTATATATGTCTGGATTTTTTTTATGTCAATTTTTAAAATGCCACCTGTCGAGTAGCAGAATGGTTTTGTTCTAATAATTTATATACTCCTTAGCGAATGTAACCATAGCCACCATAACGACGTACAGAAAAGTTGATTGAAAATCTATCATAATACTTTGAAAATTGACGGCAAAAAGCGGAAATGTAGTAACCACCAATGGATACAGCTGGCGGTTACTACATTCCCGTTTTTTGCCGTAGCCGTGCTGGAATACATTAATTGGCTGTTAGGTGCGAAAATATATTTAATAATTTGCCTCACTACTTAACAACAAACGAATGGGACTTACAGTCGTCTTCAAAAATATGTATCCACTTTTTCATCTTATGGCATTCTAATAAGGTCTAAGAGTGGATATATTGCTTTGTAGCTGACTATACATCTCACGAAGGCAGTTTTATTACTACCCTTAAATACTTTGAGCTCCTAATAACGTGGTTCTCATTTTTCTTAAGTATCATGCTTGTTACGTTGGTGAAACTTTTTTGTTAGTTTTTAGGGTTCCGGAGCCAAAATGGTAAAAACGGAACCCTTATAGTTTCGTCATGTCCGTCCGTCCGTATGTCACAGGCATTTTACTCAAAAACTAGTAAATATATAGACAATAGGTGTCTGTGTAAGCCGGTATATAGTTTGATAGTTAAATAATAATAAAAATATATTTCTAGTGGGGGCAATCCATACATGTAACCGAAATTGAAAAAAAAATTGCAAAATATCAATATGTAGCACATATTTCGATAGTTCTTTTAAGAACACTTTGATGTTACTATTTTTTTTTTATTTATTGTATATTACTCTATTTTCTTAACGGTATGTTCAAAAAGTATGAAAAAAATTATAAAGATATAACTTGATAAATACTTTCAACGAAAATTGATTTCAACATGATCGAACATACCGATTTTGAGTTATTGCCAAAAAACTATGATTCTCAGCTAAAGGTCGTAAGTGCCGTAGAGATACGCTCTTTTGCTAGTGCACTTTTGCATCTGTTGTGCATTTTTGTATGAACGACTGCGGAACCCTACACTGAGCATGGTCCGACATGCTCTTGGCCGGTTTTTTAAAGGAGTAAGTAATCTACACTAATATAAAGTAGTAAAAATGAAATGTCTATATGATTTTCATATTTTTCAAAAATAAGTAGTGATACGGACTATTGGAAAGGCACTGAATCGAAAAATATTTATTTTGTTATTATTTGTATGTTTTCATGTAAACAACACAATTTAAACGGATCATATCGCGTATAATTATCTCAATTGAGTTCCTTCATCTCATTTTGGTAAAAATGTTTTAATATTTCTTCTGTCTCCGTGATTATCACTGATCACACAAATGGGATAATATAAGATATAATCCGTTTAAATTGTTTTATTTAAATTAGTAAACTTCGTGGAAACAGAAGATAATATTATGTTTGTATATGTCGTTGTGGCTTCATCACGCCAAAACGGCTAAACGGATTTAAACTTTTTTTTGCTACACGACTAGCTGGGTATCCATAGATAGTTATGCAAGTATCGGACAATCGGATGGATATTTATCTAAACCACAGTATAATAAAGAGTACTACGTACAGTATGGACACTCCCTGAAAGTGCCGCCGACCCGCGCTCGGTTACCTCGCAGTTACCGGCTGAACTGTGAGTGGGAAGAGCGCGGGTTGGCGAAGCTTGCGGGCGACGGGCGACGGGCGGCAGGGAGTGTCCGGCGGGAGGCAGGGAGTGTCCACGGTGTGCCTAAGCTTTGGCGGCGGCGTCTATGTTCAAAGGTATGGAGAAGGACTCAGTTTAATTTTCATAATATACTTCTAAATGTTTTACGAAAAACAATGTTTCTTTTATTATTCTCTTATGTTACATATACCTTGAAATTAAATCAATTCACACCGCGGTTCCAACAAATACTTACATACATTACCTACATATCCATAACAACGTGCGTGCTTACTAAAATAGTCATAAATAGCCATAAATGAAACAAGTTTGTGTAATATTATGTCGTTTTATGCAATCCCGGAATCCCGGAACTTATATTATAAAAATAATTTAGAAGCCGACTCCATAATTGCCTAACTTTTGCTGGGTTTTTGGCAGCTTTAGGCAAATATCTATCTGATTATCCTATGCCTGGTTATAGGATACTTTTTACTGGACTACGATAAAAAATGGGTTATGATATGACCCCTCTGCTGAGTGCCCCTTCGGGCACCTTCTAGTCATATATTATATTGTATAATATATGGTTATGAATAGTAAATTGTATTTTGAAATTAATTTGCATAGGTTAAATGAGTTCAAAAAGATCTCAAGACATGGGCCTAATTAAAATAAATGACAGATTATTTTGCAATGAACTATGATTCATAAATGTATATATTGAAAATTAAGTCTTCTTACATTTTGCGTATTCTAAAATCTTAAATCATGTAGACACATTATTGTTGCTGCAAAGTAGGTTTAATAGTAGATTGTTTGACAAGGGGCTAAACCATTATGACACGAAGTGATTTCTAAGTGTCATACTGTCTTTTAGCCACGTGTTAAACACTCTGCTTCTCACTTCGACTGCGAGAAAATAAAAAAGACATTATATTAAAATTGTATATTTTATGAAAAACTAATGGTACAGTTTGAGCAATTCTATCAGAAAGTTTGGCCAATCTGATCAGGTTGGTTTGTTTGTTTTTAATTATTCGTAAGGAGTATGTAGCGGGCCGCAAGTTTTTTTTCAGTGTCATAGAAATTTGTATGGGATTATATGGCTTTCTTTTAAACCCTAGGGGCTAAATGTACTAATTTAGTCTCGCTTCACGAAGCTAATATTTTAAAACAAATTTAAATGACCCCTGGTACTGATTTTCTTTGATTTTAGTACGAGCCAGGGACGACAGATTCTCTGGGCCATCGGGGCCGAAAGATTCTCGAGTAAGCCGCCAGGTGGTCGGACGACCTAGTTAGGGTTGCGGGGACGCGCTGAATACGGGTCGCCTCTATCCGGCCCATGTGGAAATTTATTGAGCAGCGGTGGACGTCCTATGGCTGGCAGATGATGACGATGAGATCAATAATTGGGTAAGTACATTGTTTTCCAGAGGTGTGAATTTTATATTTAATCCCGATAGTATACGTTATGTGAACCAAGGAGTTAGAAATATGTTATTTTTATATGAAATAGTTTTCGTAGATCTCACTCTCTCTTCATCGGATATTTTACCCGTCGAGTGGATGATTTGCCTCCATCTGGTTTTGTCCATTACAACTGAGCAAAACTTGGAGGAAGATGAGGACTTTAGTTAATCAGTCCATCTGGTTGGAGAACGGCCTCTAGCTCTTTTGCCATTCGTATTTCCAAATACGATCAACTTGTCCAGACTTTCGTCATCTCTACGCACTATGTGGCCGAAATACTAAAGTATTCTTTGGTGGCATATTGTGGATAGACGGGTTTTGATTTTTATTTGCGAGAGGATTGATTTGTTGGTGCGTTTGGCAGTCTAGGGTATCCCCATCATGCATCTTAAGCACCACATCTCCAAAGCATCTATCCTCTGCCTCTCTCGAGCCGTATGGTCCACGTCTCAACTCCATATAGAAAAATATTAAAGCGCGTATCAACCGCATTTATCGTATTTCATAGATATATTTTTTTAAACACCCAACAAGACATTTGTAAAGTTCTCTTACATGTCACATTTTTATTTTGGTCTAATGTATATTAGTATTTTTTTTAAAGATATGAATGTCAAGTTTTTTTTTTCTTATTAATGTATGTAGACCACTCTAAACATGTATTCATACGACGGAACTGTACAAATGTTACGACGAGTGCTTAAAGAATATTTCTACATAATAATTAAGTGTAAAAATAAGCTTTTTGTAATCTACAGTGAGTTCACACAACGTATACTATCGGCGAAAATTACAATATACACACTTCCAAGAAACTTGATGTTTCCAATTAAGCATTCGGTACGATTAGATCATACCCCATTTCATAGTGTAATGTAAATTAAGGTTAGGTATTATATAAAGTTGGGTGGCTAAAATGGATTAACCCATTCATGACCTAAATAAAGTAAACGAAAACGACTTCTGCCTAGTTCAGGCACGTGAATTCGGTACTTTAATCACTTTAACACGATCAAGCGTCATCCCACAGCGCTATCAGTGTTTGAAATTGACTGTTAATCGTTCAAGTTTGACGTTTAGCCGAAGATAGATTAAAATTTATTGATCCCCAAGTCCCCTTTACCCAGTGCTGTGATTTGAGAGGGTTAACACTTGGGTGTTTATAAATTTGTTCGATCCTTTAGAAAGAAAGAAAGAAAGAAAGAAAAACTCAATGAAAATTGATAAAGAATGTTCAAATCTGTAGCTCTTTTTAGGGTTCCGTAGCCACAATTGTTTCGTCATATCCGTCCATCAGTCCGTTTGTCACTGGCATTCTACTCAAAAACTACAAAATGCAAATTCATGTTTTGTATAAGCTACTGCTGAGGTTGGTAGTTTACTAACAAAATTAATTATTTCTAGGGGAACACTCCATAGCTACATGCAACAGAAACTTTTTCAGCAATCATCAACGTGTCGCAAATATTTCGACGCTTATTTTAAAACACAGGACGCGACACGTTTGGCTCTTGGTTGCGCAATGACCTACGAACTGGCTGTCTCGGGTTCGAATCCCAGCGAGGGCAAGTGTTTTTGTGATGAGCACGAATGTTAGTTCTTTGGTCTTGGATGTTTTGTATATGAAATTTGGAGGATAGGTGTTCTTGATACTTATATAATAATAAAACATATTTGTAGGGGGGGGGGGGGGGCACTCCATACATGTAACTGAAACTTTAAAAAGCTTTTTTCAGCAATTATCAATGTGTGACACATATTTCGACAGTTCTTTTAAAAAGACTTTTTAAAATAAAACTGATTTAGTGAATATTTTCGGAAATAATCGCTCCTAAAGTTACATAAATTGTCCCTCCCCTCCTCATCTAATTTCTAAACTGTATGTCCAAAAACTATGAAAAAAATTACAAAGTTAAAGGCTTAATAAATACTGTCAACGAAAATTGTTTTCAACATGGTGGGATATCTTGTTTTTGAGTTATTGCCAAAAAACTTCGATTCTAAGCTAAAGGACGTAAATGACGTGGAGATACGCTCTTTTGCTAGTGCACTGTGTCATATCGTATTTTTTTCATCTGTAGTGCATTTTTTTGTATAAACGGCTGCGGAACCCTATACTGACATGCTCTTGGCCGGTTTTTTGAATAAGTGACTATCTTCGGAAATAATCGCTCCGAAATAAAAGAAAGTTGTAAAAATAATATAAAAAAGCTTTCCAAAGGTAAGATAGAACCTATTTTTTCACATATCGTCACAACTTACATTTGTCGATATAATGAGATTTATGGGGGTAATCTTCACTTTTATTGTAGTCGTTAATAAACAATAAAAATCCTTGAATCAAAATGACACGAAGGTTATCGACAAACCTTTGTTGTCTCACATTTCATTCAATACCCAAGTCATGCTGGACGCTACAAATTTAATGATCGCAACTCTGAAAACATTTCATTGTTTCCGAAACCGTAAAAGGGTAACACTCCAAACTTTTATGACAATTATTTATGAACAAAAGGGGGATACAAGTTAGTCGATGGAGTGAATGGACACTGCTCGAGTAATGACGGCATTAACGCAAATGTCAAGCGAAATTACTAATTCTAAAGAATTTGTGTGCCCTGAACGGCGATCAGTGGCAACTTCCATAAGTTTTCAAAATTTTAATAAAGTTGTTTCGCTTAATTTATGTCGGTGTCCACGTTTCCAGAGCAGGATTAATTAATTCATTACGAAAGTTGAGTAACAAGGTGGGTCGTTCAATTTTAATTGAATGGGTTTTGTCGTAAATATTTATTTATTGCCCTCATTATGACAAAATGATATTTCGGTATAAACGTGAATTGCGAGTTGCGGTGTTCGTTTAATAATTCCGAGGTAGAATTATGTTCAATGCCGTTAAGTTTTTGAGTGGGTCGCGAAGTTATGAGTTGAAAACTTCGAAGGGTTAATTAAGTGAATGAAATGGTGAACTGTAATATAAGAGGGGATTTTGGACCGCTTCGGTTACAAGTAACCAACTTGTCTTGGCACCACATTTGCTCTTTCTCTTGTTTTGCTCCATGTTGATGATACTTAGCTAGGTAATTCGAACTTCGAGAAGGAGGTTAATCGTCGAATCCCACTCGGTTGGGTAGCATTCGGGAAGCTGCGTCATATCGCATACGCAACGTGTAATAGAAACGGCTATGCTCGGGGTTTCTCTTCGTGATAGAATCAGAAATGAGGATATCCGCAGAAGAACCAAAGTAACCGACATAGCTCCACATAGGCATAGGATTGATGGCAGTAAAGTCCTGGAGTGGCGACCACGCAGCGTGGGACGGCCCCCGCTAGGTGGACAGATGACCTCTTAAGGGTCGCGGGGACTTGGTGGATGCTGTCTGCACTGGATCACACCCTGTGGCGAGCTATAGGGGAGGCCTATGTTCAACAGTGGACGATAGATAGATGATAGTGGTCATCATGGAAGGATTTACACTAATAGTAAAAAATATTCCTCCATTGTGGCCCTTGCGTCATCGTTGTCACTTACGGCTGAGCAAAGGTTGTGGAAAGATAAGTTGAGTCATTTACATGATCGACCTTTTTGGTTGGATATCTATGTTTCCAACTACAATCGACTTTTCCAGATTTCCATCTTCTCTAAGCACTACGTGGATGAAATACGATAGTATTATTAGGTGACATATTATGGATTTTATTTGACATATTACGGGTTTTGATCTTCAGTTGCTAGAGGATCGATTAGTTGACGCACCGCGATAAACGTGATATATCTATAACAAATTGGGCCGTAACTATAAACTTTACAGGTATTTTGCGAAATAAGAGAGCAGAACAAATTGCCCACTAAACCCCAGAGGCATCGTAAAGATTCGAGCATAGTTTCCTAGGCGTCTTGTTGAAAACATGTTACTCTCAAGGGTGTACGACCTTTCGAAGTCGAGTAGACACTTCAGCCGTGTAATAATAATTATATAGACAAGGGTGGAATGAAAGTACTCTCTCGTGAAATTCTATCTCACCTCTGACCTATATGAGGCAACACGGCTTGATAAATTATTCGAAACGTTGCGTTGATATCATATTTTCGCCATCTTTCTTCTGAATAAAATTGCATGTGCGGGACTTTAACGGAATGTAATTGTATGTAATGTTCGTGTATACTAGTGCTTCATGAAAGATTAATTGAATGAAAAGTGTAAAATAGGTAATATAATTAGTTAATACTCGATACATTCAGGAGCTAAAAGGTACAGTTACCTATATATGTGTGGGAGATGGCAGTATTTAAAGCAGTGACAAATTTTTAATGATTATTGTTTAAGGGTAAGTCTATTTGTTCATCAAAAACCACCTACCACACAAATTCAGTCTAGAACATTATTTGCTTCTATCTCCCATGACGTCAATTGTTTTGCAGTAGTGCAGGTGGCCGGATGCAGCTGGTCGATTGCTATAAAAGCAAGGAATTTCTTTGAGTATATTTATTTTTCTTTTGAAATAAAAATACCATTATTGTAAATACGTTTTTAATTTCCTCTTCCAAATATGTAACAAGGGATCAACATAACACACATAATATCGATACCTCCTACGTATACTGGTACAAGTGACAATTTCCAGATTTCTAGTTTTTTGCATTTTTGTGATTAATATCTCTATATTTACCTACTACAAAAATTTCGTACGGATATTCCTATTAGTTTCGGAAATAAAGTGACGTATATGATTGCATCTAACATAGCTTTGCTAATCAGTGCGACGTATAGTGGTGTAAGTCACTTGCATCAATATACGCGGCACCGATATTGTGGCGGGGCGAGGCAAGTCGAGTGTAACTGCCAGTTGTCCCAGTATATACTACAAAATCTACGTTCACAAAAGTTGAGTAATTATGGTAAGTTCACGTTACTTATACGATGTTTAATTGCTTAAAAGTTATAAAATAAGTAGTAAAATTGAGCGGACACGCGGGAGACACCTCGTTTCAATGATTTTAAATAAAACACAAGATCGTGATTACAGCGGGAAGTATTTAAAAAAGCTTGTAAAATAATTGTTAACACATATTTATACTGCAATATCGTGTTTAAAAGCGGCTTTATTTGATTTTTTGTTAGTTGTATCAGTATACGGGTACCAAATTCTTATGTGTAACTTGCTATCGCACTTCGTATATCGATATAAGTGATGCTTATTGTGCATTATTTTTCCTCAAAAACGTCGTTACCTCCAGGAGCAGAATCTATATGTGATAAAATTGAGTATCTAGAAAAAAATGATTAACATTCTATAAGATTGGAACCATTTTCATAAACTGTTTTTATTTCAGTAATGCTTCTCTACAGCAAAGGTGTGGTTCACCAAATTCAGTATCAAATAATTTCTGTCGTCGCAAATGTAAATAAAATAAAATCAAACTAGTCAAATACAAGTTTTAGAAACCTCGCAAAAACATGTCTGCAAAAAGAAAACTCACAAGAATTTGAGGACATTATTTCGATGATACGTCATATTGTGATGATAGTTTACCTTTACTTATTCATAATATAAACTCACCACTATCCGACCTAAGTATCACCTAAGAATCAATTGCACGCATAACCCCGATCCTCATCATCATCCAATTTAAGGTTTTTTTCTCCAGAAGGCACCGATATAGGGTTGGACTTTGGAAGTGATAACTCGTCATACCCTGGTGATTACACCGTCTCACCATTAAGTACACCAGAAACCACCACTCTCAAGAGAAAAATATTTAGGTAATTTGTGGGAACTTATCAAGATAATCTTTGTAAAAATATAGTAAGAATACGTAATTATAAAACTCGCCTTATAATGTGATGATTATATATATTTTTTTATTTGCTCAGTAATACAAAACTTGACACAAGACTGCACTCGATCAGTCTAGTGTGATATTTCTTATCATAAAGTGTAATTATTATTAAACGACCTTTGTAAAAAAATTTTTCATAATAAATACATTAATTTTTATTTTATTCTGTTTATTAGGCACTTTAAACAGACAACATTCATTTAATATTTATATATAACTAGCTGTTGCCCGCGACTTCGTCCGCGTAGAGATGCAATTTATAGCTTACAAAGATTCAGCCCCTTTTTCGTCCCTAAAAGGGGTGAAATTTGACATAGATTATGTCCTATTCCGATGTATAAGGTATATAACTGGAAAGGTTCATAAAAAATCGTCCAGTAGTTTGAGTTTGAAATTAAGTGGATCGTACCTACATACTTTCACGTTTATAATATAGTAAGGATAATAGCAAGATACAGGCATTCTGACAAATATGTTATCCGAAACAAGTATGCACAGCATGATTAAAAAGAGCTCTCGAAAAATATCCCAAAACTAAACTTTCCTAAATTTGTTACTTAGGAACCATATTATATTGAATCGTGGCTCAGTCCATACATAATTTTATTGGTGAAGCTTAAGCTAATGTCGAATGAATTAATGAGCAAGCATGGTTATTGAGAGTTAGAGGTCTGAACGCGAAAACCGCGAAATTATTTCTACAAACTGTCTTCTGTGTACCAAAAATTGTGGGTCAAAAATATCAACATTTTTGTATTTGGATACAAGTTCATTCATCAATGGCATATACATGTGAGTTATTTATAATATTTTTTTTGTATTTTATATCGTACTTTTAAAACATTACTAGCCGTATATTGATACAAGTGATATACTAATTTTAGCGTATATTGATGAAAGTGAGGAAAAAGTTCATAAATCAATATATGAAGGTAAATAAGTGGTAAAAGAACATCTGTTTTATTTTTCATTGCAAACCATAAGAGTGTTTCATCGAACTATTTATATACAATATACAAATATCGTTAAATCAGTAATCGATGTATTACGGCGTATACTAGTACAAGTGGTAACTACCTCAGTAAACCACACAACGACAACATGTATAATACGCGTATACTAGTGCATTTGCAATTTTCTCAAAAACTATTAAAAACTTCAGAATTCTATAAATACAGATAAAAGCAAAATATTTTCTTTAGAACCAATCCAAATTTTTTAAAAGTTTCTTCATCAAATGAGAAAGTTACAGATGTTGGAACCTTTGGACAGCTCTCCTGTAAAATTATGATTCTGCACTTGTACCACTATACGTAGGAGGTATCGATATGTGTCATCGCAGTTCGGGTTGAGTGCTCGTGCCTCTTTTGAAGAAAAAAATCTTAACATTTTTAGACATACGTATTTTCTTTATTTTATATGCTCAGGACTGCCTACACCAGTTTGCGTTTCTAATCGGTTTTTGATAACATTCAGGCCAGGCATAGTTATATCTGTGCAAGTATTCGATTGGATGCAGCAAGCAATTCATATCGATGCATTGAACTGATTGGCGTGGTAGTAAGTAATAATGTTTTTTGGAAAATATATTTATTTATATCAATTATTTAGGCATTAAGCTAGCACAGTTATCTGGTGGCCAAGCGTTATGCAGCTCGATACAATATCCCTCAGCCATCGCTTTCAGAACAGTTCATAGTAACATTTAGGCCACGGTAAGTGTTCGACTGGATGTAGTACTAATTCATGTCGACGCTAATTGGTGTGGTAGTTAGTAAAACATGGTTTTAAACTAACACGATTTTCACTCATTATCACAACACAACAAAAAGGGCTTTATCCAATGAATGGCAATTAAATAAAATCATACTTATACGTGATGAAGCCTTGTTTGTTCTGACATGATAGTGGTAGTTAGTAGTGTTGATGTTTAGGGAAATATATACGAATCAAAACAAAATAGGGCCACTTTTGCGCGCAGCGTTTTTGTTCCGTTTTTGTGGTTATAATAAACAAATTTTATCTCAATGAATACAAATAAAACAATTGACTATTTAATCAATTAATTATAGGCCTAAACTTAAAAGAAGCTTATTTAGACTTTGTAATAGTAGATTGTTGAACAAGGGTTGAAACTGACCCATTTCACCCAAGATGTTAGATATAAATGGGTAATTTCACCCGAGTTAAATACTCTACTTCTCATTTTGACCGCGCAGAAATAAAAAAAATAATCATTATCATCACTGACATCGTCATCGCAATCGCAATCGCGATATGAAAAGCTTTTATTTTAATAATGTGACTTAACTCAATATCTTCGACTATGTGGCTAATCGTAACAATAAAATGCTTTCCACCTTAGGCATGAAAAAGCTATTTTCCACCCGGCTAAATACCCATGAAAATTAAAGTTGAGAGATGAAAAATAAATTTTACTAACTAATATATATTTTCACGTTACGATCAAAATTTTTAGTAGCCCCTATTGTTTTGAGCAGTATATTTATTTATATGATTAATTTAGGCGTAGCTAGCACAATTATCTGCAGGCCAAGCGTCCAACAGCTCGATGTAGTATCCGTCAGTATCGACGCAGTAGTAAACGTCGCCGACGTTCTGGTTGGGGCGATAGTTGCCGTTGCCTTGACAAACGTCAGTCACTGTCATGCCTCGTTCAGGGAAATACATCATAGTGTCCCGCGCACAGTCTGCAAGCATTACAAAAAACAGATAAAATTAAGATTCTAAATTGCAATAGTTTACTTCAAAAAATATAGAAACACCCAGATAATCCAAAATGTTTTAATCCGAATTTGCTTTTTTCGAATTTTACATTGTCTTTGTATTAAAATATCGATTATTGAAAAGCACGAAATTTAGTTTACCGAATGTAAAAAATCCAAATTCTTAATATTCTTTTGTTTATAACCACGACGAAATCAAAATAGTCGGGTTAAAAGTATGCTTTAACCATCAGTAGATACCCAGCTATCCGTGTGCCAGAAATAGTTGAAATCTGTTTAGCCGTTTTGGCGTGATGAAGCCACAATGACTCATACAAACATACAAAAAACAATCGATGCAGTAACCTCCAAATAGTCCATTTCAATATTTTTTTTTGGAAATGTCTTCAATGTAAAGACATTTCATTTTTACAACTTTATAATTATATAAATGACATTTATACCATAAACATAAAATTATTATTTATTATAAGATACACGCAATAATCATAACAACAGATGTAGGTGTAGTTAAAGCATATAAAAAAGTTAAAAATCAGGTCAATTTTGGTAACAGCATGAATATTAATTACTTCGCCAAAGTCACGTAGTAATTATTCTAACGATGCGTTGGTTTTGCTCTACCGCGTAATTGAGAGTTCGAAATAATAATATAATTATATGAATTTGCAGAAGTCAGAATATCTCTAAGTTGATTTAAATAAGTAAGCTACGTAGCGAAGCGGAATAGATAAGTTAATGAATTTCAACTAAATGAAGTTAAGCTATTTATCGATATATATAATACTACACTCTGTCAGTATATAGGGGTGACCGAGGTGAGTGTAACGAGGAGAGACGAGTTGTGACGTCGTCGATATTTCGATATCTATTAACCGATGGCGAACTCGCAATAGCGCGCGTTTGTTAGTTCAAGTTTCGAGCTGACAAATGCGCACTGTTGCGAGCTCGCTAACAGTTCATAGGTCCCAAAAAATCGACTCCTACATATTATTAAACCATTCATCGAGTATTTATACATTCGGCCGGCATCTCCAGTGACATCTCGCTGATCCACCAGCTACTCCGTGACTACTTATTTATGATGCATGAAACTGCGTTGAATCGTTCGATATTATAGGTAATTTAAAAAAAAGTGCCAGACCCGTCCTTCTCTACTATCACAAAGTTGTAAAAATGAAGTATATGTATATTGAAGATATTTTAAAGAAAACTTTCAGAGCATTCCTCTTACCATCTCCAAAAGTATCGGGATACTCGGTGTCGACATTACGAATGAAGTCCAATTTTGAGGCCACCTGGAGAACAAAGCCAAACTAGCTTCTAAAAAGCTCGGGGTGCTCAACAGAGCGAGACAGTACTTCACACCGAGTCACCGGTTTTCACTCTACAAAGCTCAGGTTCGACCCCATATGGAGTACTGCTCTCATCTCTGGGCCGGAGCGCCCCAATATCAACTTCTCCCCTTGGACTTCATCCAACGTAGGGCAGTTCGTATTGTCGATGATCCCGAACTGACAGACGGCCTAGAACCACTTAGCTTCCGGCGAGATGTTGGCTCTCTGTGTTTGTTCTACCGTTTGTACAATGGGGAATGTTCTGAAGAACTTTTTGAGTTGGTGCCACCGTCACGTTTCTATCATCGCACCTCCCGCCTCAGAAACAAAGTACATCCCCACTATCTGGATGCTTGGCATCCAAAAAATAAACGGGCATCACGCTCATTTTTACCACGCACTTGCAAGTTGTGGAATAACCTTCCCCCTGAGGTATTTCCAGAGCGCTATAACATGGGATTCTTCAAGAAGCGAGTTAACAGGGCTCTCAAAGGTTGGCAAAATATGGACGATTCCTCCGGTGTTGCACATATCCATGGGCGACGATGACTACTTTCCATCAGGTGGCTCGTCTGCCCTTTTTCCACTCGTTACATAAAAAAAAAACTATTTATAACGGACTATTTGCTATCCAGCTCCATCATCAGATCAGCTCGATGGTGTCATAATATTGTAATGGCATCTGACTTACATAGGTATGCCAAATTTTTTATTGGTTTACATAGTTAATGACAGTTACAGGTGACCCTAATATAAAACTTGTAAGAAAGGTCCGTAAGCCATTCTGAGATTAAGTTCTTCAGCGATCTAATAATTTTACTAATAAGGCATTTAAGGATTTATACGTTCCACGAGGTTGCCGTTTTTTCGAACTAGTCGCTTTGATACTAAGCCATTCAATGGTTACGACCTTCTGCTCGGTGGTCGTTTTAGCTACCATGTCATTTTGAGAAAAAGACTTTCTGCATTTGTAGTCGTTTTGCGATCTAATCCTTATGCAGAACAAATCATTTTGTAAATCCAGTCGTTTTGATACCGACCCAAATCACAGGCCTATTAAAAACTGACAAGTGCTTTCTCATCGCATCGCACTATTAAGGCATCATAAACCCGCAGGAAAGCATCCAACTCTACAAGTTCACAATTTCAACTCGAACCTAGGATCCACTTAAAAGCAATACTTACTGCAATTCATTCCAGCCATTTCACTCGACATGGCCTGCCAGGCGCCTAAAATTTCACCCTCTTTATCCGTACAGTAGGCACTGTAATGGAAAGTAGAAATAACACTGAATTCTCTAGGAATTGTTGCTACATTTTGGTCTGAGCTAACTGGGAGTTTATGGTAATGGAGTTCGCTAGTGGTTCTCAGGGAATTGTGCTTCGGGATAGATTTTGAGGTAAGTGAATTAATGATGTACCAAGAAATGAGATCTTAATTGTTAATTAAACAAAATGATTTAAGTTTAAAAGATGTCACTATTAATTTGTTTGAATAATAATTATTATTTAGGCTTATTAAGTCTTAAAGATGTCACTTAATTACATAATACATAATTTGTTTAAATAACGATTATTATTTAGGCTTATACGAAGCGTTTTAATCGCTAAACAACTGTCGCCATACTATGATAGCTGCGATGAGACTAAATCTAAATATCTACTGTCGAATGGGTTCTTTGTAAACTTGAGCAAATTAAGAATAAAAAGGTGCAGTAAACCTTTTAACCAATACAAGTTACTTTGACCAACACATTTTGCAAAATTCTAAAATATTTATGTTATTTCTCAGAATTAATATATTTTTGATTACAATTTTTTTAACGAGGAAATACCAGATAATGGAAAACAGGGGCATTTATATTGCGATAGAATTAGATTTTTTTTTGTGATTGAACTTTGTGCGAATACTCGTCACTAAAATTTGAATTTATTGTTTTGAAATAAATCCAAACCACGGGAAACAATTTTTGACTTCATTTACCTACCTATTGTGTATCATAAAAATGTCTGCCTAATATTTTTGAGTGGAAATATTTGTTTCGGCACGTTTATGGTGTACGTACAAACACAACACATCCTTATAAAGATATTAGGATGTCTTCTCTTATCTTTCAGGAAACTCTCCGAAACATAAAAGAGATCCAAAGGAACTTACATGCCGTTCTGTATCTGATAAGGTCCGTAGCTGCCGTCGTAATCGCAGAACGTATTGGGGTTCCCCAGGAAGTTGGTTCCGTGCTCGGATTGGTCCCGACTGATCACGCCTAACGCATGCACAAGGCTCTCACAGCGGCGGAGGTACTGCTCACCCGTTACTGCGGAGCTATCTGAAGAATAAATAGTAAATTATTGGCGTGGCGAGGAAGCGAGGGATTGTCGGATGAGTAAACAGTTTGCAATAAACGCTTCAGGCAATCCTCTTTCCCGCCGCGGTATTATATAGCGCTTTTCTCAAAAATTTCAAAGATAAAATTAAATTGAGTTAAATTTTATTCATCAAATATTTTCGCTATCCCGGTTTCAAGTAAAAAATAAAAATAGAACTGCCATTTTTCGACAGAAAACGATAAGCTATTGCGGATGCGGATAAAAAAGCAGCTGTTTTAGAAAACAAAACTTTTTATATTCGCTGTATATTACTGATGCCTTTTATAAAGCCGTTTCATACTTTTTTTAAATGTTTACAAACTAGACACTAATGAATATCGTATGCATCATCAATATTATATGTTGTCATCTAGCAATTTCCGTTCCGTACCAAAAAGGTACAAAAACCGACTATAAGACCGCCATATCTCAAAAACTATAAGTAGTTTTTGAGATATGGCGGTCTATCTATTTGAAATTTAGAATATTTATAAACATGGTCAGCCCACATGTATTGCATAGGAAATATTGAAAAATATATTTTTATTTTCTAAAAAAACAATGAATATGAGGGGGGGGGCAAAAGTTAAAAGTCTAGCTACTAGATCAAATAGGGTATTATATGAAAGGGCTTGACCTGCACAATCTCGATAAGTTTTTTAATATTTTTTTTGTGATTAGATTTTGTTTGATTAAGGAAAATGTAAAAAAAACACCATTCCCCCCCCCCCCCCCCCCTTTATCTCCGAAGTTTGCCGAACGAAAATTATGTCATTTTCACTATTTGTATAAATAAACATAAATAATACACGAAAATTATAGCAATGGCTATTTTTTTTAATCTGAAAAAAACTTATTTTTCCAACCCGATTGCGTTAAGTTTGCACCTCATTTGTATGCAATGGTATAGGTACCGGGTAATAAAGTAAGGGTAAGTGAAAAAATTACGGAACCCTCGGTGCGCGAGTCCGACTCGTACATGGCCGGTTTTTTTTGATGAGATTGACCATTAACTATATGCACTTCGCCTTCTAACATCTAGACGATAAGGACGACTGTTACGGACATTATTGAGAAATTATTACATTACACACCTAGGGCGGTAAAATATCTCAGATTTCAGGTGATTGTCACACAAGCCGGTGGCGAGGGCGATTTTAACCATTTTTTATCGCGATAATGCACGCTAATAAATAGCTCTCTAGACCGCCCAATACGCAATAACATGCCTAATTTCAACTTACTATATGTATACATTTTAACGCCTGCCTATCGCCAGGAAGTAGAATTTCTGGCGGTAAATACCTCCTACGTGAAAATAGGTAATAAAATTTTAACTTGTGTGTATATCTGTATGTCTGTGTACCTGTGAATTTTTGTATCTGTCTCTGAAATCGGAGCTCTTAAATTGATGAAGTATTTAAATGACATTATTTGGTTTGAGAAGTGACTTGATCAAGAATGTTCTTAGCTAGATTCAAAATGTTAAGTCGCTTCAAGATCATCATCTTTTTCCTAGGTGTGTCCGGGGTTTTATCGTTTAAGTTTACTTGTTCTATTAAGTTGGTAGTCGCAAAACACATTTTAGTTTCCCAAAAATACACGCGCTGTCCGTACAAATGTATAAGGAAAAACGTTGATACGAAATGAATGACAACCAAAAAAAAGAGGCCCTCACGTTTACCATGTCAACAACATTATACTTTGTTAGATTCTCCATGGTTACTATTCCCTTCAACGTTTTTCGTAAACCACGCCCCAAAGACGGAGCCGGCCAATAATCGTAATTTGTAATAAAGCTAATACACTGCACACATCCTTGGGGTTTTTTAGCGTAATGTTTTGTTAATATTTAAGTTAGAGAAGATAAAGGGAAAAATTGCATTTTGACTTAATTTCGCCGTTTGTACAAACTAGACAAAAAACGGAAAATGAATAACTTTTCAATCGAAGAAATTTTAAACAAACATGTTTCCGCTTTAGGCGCTGAATAGTTTATAACACATATCTGAAAACCAGCTTGTTTCATATACTAGTGTTGTCAAAAACCTCACAAAAAAATGGCTAAAATTTTCGATGCACCCCCTTAAACCATCTCTGTTCGACTTTTGCAACGAGCGCAATAAGGGATTGTACGAGATACTTTGTAATTTGATGGTGCTATATGATAAAGATAAAGAAAACTGTATTATACACATTATTTTTCAGGAAAAATGAACTTTCTCTTAAATGTTCGCAAAGTGAACCTCTTTTGTAAAAGTTAGTGGTTTGTCGTATCGTTGCGTGATAAAAATGTAGTGCATTCAATGACTTACAATCAAATAATTATTAAGAGGCAGACAGAGGGGCACGTATTTAAATATCCAAAATGAATAATATCTAAAGTTAAAAAGTCGACGGTCAAAATATCGAAAATTTAAATATCGAACGATCTAAATATCTTTTTATCATTATATCGATGTTTGGAATTCCTAAAACTTAAATACCGAACGGCTAAAATATCGAAAGTTCAAAATATCGACAATCGAATGATCGATGTTAATGTCGAAACATACAATATCAACCATCAAAAAATCAACTTTTATAATATCGAAAATTGAAATAGCGGACAATCTTAATATCTACTGTCATTATAATTAACGACAGCTGACATTCCTACAGCTCAAATGCCGAGGGCAGGGAAATGCGATATCCCCTATAGGAATCTATATCGGGTGAAATAAAATTGCCAGTCTTAATGAAAAAAAATAAAATATTGCAAGCATTTTGACGCCCTGCTATACATGGTCGCAATGTTGTCACAATACAAACCTACCCTAACCTACAGTTTTCGGTTTTTGGCCCATGTTCTATATTGCAAAGATTTTGACGCTCCGCTCGCTTCGCTCTCTCCTATACATAGTCATAATATAAACCTAGCCTAACCTACAGTTTTCGGCCCATGTTATATATTGCAAAGATTCTGACGTTCCGCTCGCTTCGCTCGCTCCGCTAAACATAGTCATAATACAAACCTAGCCTAATCTACAGTTTTTGGTTTTCGGCTCATGTTCTATATTGCAAGGATTTTGACGCTCCGCTATACATCGTTATAATACAAACCAGCTTAAACTACTGTTTTTTAGAACTGCGACAAAATGAAAAACATGGGTCATAAATCGAGGTTAGGTCTGTATTCTGACCATGTATGCCGGAGCGAGCGAAGCGAGCGGAGCGTCAAAATGCTTGCATGCTTACTTGCATGTACAGTATACTCGTAAATAGTCTACTATTACATCAAAATTTAATAAGCAGCCAACCACACGAAATACTTTCGATATTTTAATAGCCATCGAAATGATATTACGATATTTTATTATTCGACTATTGTACCATTCAGTAATATAGATTTTCGATATTTAGAATTTCGACCGTAGAATGGTTTGAGATTCTAATTTTCGATATTTTATGTGTCGTTATTCCGATTTTCGAAATTTAAGCATTCGATAATTGTACCATTAGATAATGCATACTTGCGACATTTTGAATTTCGACCTTATGATCGTTCGAAATTTGAATTTTCGATATTTTAACCGTCGACTTTTTTAACTTTAGATATATTAACTTTCGATATTCAAATACGTGCCTAGACGGAGACTATGCTATATAGCGTGGATCCACCTGCCATAAGACTGACACACTGGCTGACATAGAGGACTGACAACTCGATTTAGGTCGCTGGAAGCCGATGGACACAGAAAGTGAGCGGTCGTTCGCTATGTAAGTCTATGAAAGAGACCTATGGTTCAGCATATAATCTCTAGGGGTAACAAACTTTCTAGCGATTAACAAAGGCATAGGCAAAAGCCTTCTAGGGGTAAAGGAAGCAAGTCAGTGAGTTTCACTTACAGCACGATAACATCTCCATACTCTCTTCAGGTACAGGTGGAACCGTAGGCTGCCCGGTTCTAGGTTCAGCACACCAGCAGAAACCGTCGTCACACTGCAAGGGTTCGTAGCCTCCAGTCGAAGTACAGTGGAGAGTTACGTCGTTTCTACCCTGTGCTTCCAGCTCTGCTCGTCGTCTGCTACAAGCTGCAACAAGCAACAAAAAAGTAACAAGAAGCCTTATTTCGTACGAAAATGTTTTGATTCTTTTTGAAACAATATTCCTGTGGAATCCTCAAAATCTAGTAAGAAAATGCAATCCGGGCAAAATACTGGACAAAGTGGTTGCTGATAGAAAAACCGACAATACTTTATCATAATAACGTTTTTTTTTTACATGAAGAAAATTGTCAGCAACTGCATGAGGACATAACTACAAAATAGTTTACGCCTGGTACCCATTTTGTTCTTTTTTTATAAAATGAAAATAGTTTAATAAAGATTTGCTTTAAAAATAATTTCTTTGTTCCGGGATAGCTTTTAGCTTAAATTTCGAGATGCAGCTCATGAAAAAAGTTATTTAATTTAGATTTTCGTAGATCCAAGTAAATATGTCGGTTTATTTGATATTACTCACCGCAAGTCATCTCACTGGCTTCACTTCTCCACGTTTGACCAAATATCCTGTTCCCGTCTTCGTCGCTACAGAAACATCTGCGTATCAAGAAAAATGCAAATTAAATGAAGCACAATTTGCCAGCGAAGTGGGATCCGCGGCAATCCGAGGACCGTGATTGAACACGGGTTTCAAACGATGTCTGTGGTACACATGTGAAATTATGTACAACGAACGCCCTTAGGTTCTCCCTGCAGCTACTTTGACATTCCATTTGTTAATAAAAGTCGCTCAGGCGGGATATTTGATGCTGCTATATCGGTACACTTGCATTTTATTTATAAAACGATTACGATAACGTAACCTATATCACAGAAATCATAATGAAACAAGTACAGAAGGCGCTCTGTTTTGAACTTAGCAAAAAGCGCGCGAATACGCGTTGAAGCCAAAGAATACTAAGGTATATGCATTATTATTTTGAATGATACCAATCGAGTCACTTTCTAGGAATAAGAAATGCACGAGTATATATGCTACCCATTGAAAATTAGACATTAAAAGTACAATTAGGGACGAAAATTTTACGTGATAAAATCATAAGAAAGCATTGATGAAAAATTGCGTACTTTTTATGAGTTCACAAGCCGAACGCATAGGCCGATCGTGCCTCTCTATCGCTTTTTCCACGCTCTCGCTCGCACGCTCGGCTCCGGCCGAACGTGACAATGAGTCATGCTTTTTCGTGCGTGCAGCCGGCGTTAATCGATTTATGAGACGTTATCACGTCAAAAACGTTAATATCGAGATTTAAGTCAGGTATAACGGCTAAATCAGGCGGATTTAGCCGTTATACCTGACTGTATATTGTGGTTATTAGTATCTAATATGACGTAGCACTACACCGGCACAACGCTGTCGCATCGCGCCGTGTGGATTGGTTCTAAAGGTGCGTCCACACTTGTATCATTTGCTCGTATCCGATCACCGTGCCGTGGCATGACTGCGTATCGCGCTGCTTAGACGCTCACTGTCGGCGCGGCGATCATGCCTTGCTCTGATCTAAGTGTGTGATACGCGTAGCGACATGGATTTCGAGCGACTGGATCGGCGCAACGTCCAAACGCGTGATCGTGAAACGTGATCATGCCACGGGACGAAGATCTGATCGGGCAAATGATACAAATGTGGACGCATCTTAAGCGGACGCGCAGGCAACGAAACATTTGAGAAATAGGTACTTAAAAATATTGTCCTTGTCGCGATTATCACTCTCGATGCGGATCCTTATAAAAAAGACGAAATTTGCGGTTTGGGTCTTGACTCTTTTCTCCTCTAGATTTTCACATACGTAAGAGAATTTTCAAACATAGAATAAGATGAACTAGAACTGTCCATTTAAGTTTCTTTTTTAAAATACCTTTAACAGTTTCTTCACGATGCATTTTTTGGCGGAAGTTGAAATTAGGCATGTTATTGCGTATTGGGCGGTCTAGAGAGCTATATTTTGAAGACAAACAACTCATCAAAAAATGGAAAACAAAATAGAGACATCCTTCATACCTCTATATTTACTTGGTATCTAAAAAAACCATTTGTCTAGCTTTAAAAACCGGTTAGGAAACAGTCGAGAGCGTTTGTATGCAAAAAAATCGTTGCCATCCACCCCTCTTAATATTGAAAACTCCACACAAATATCAGATTTCTCCTTTTGTCCGTCTCTCAGGAAAGAAAACAATTTCATCAAGCATGAAACGTTGGCAAAATCAATAAAATAAAAACAGGAATGTTTCCGTATATCAAGTAAAAGCGAGATTCATCGTGTAATGAAAATTTCTCAGCAAATATAAAAAACTAGGTCAGTGATTTCGCACATGGTATTACATGCTTAAGCCATATTGCAAAAAAATATTCACGGGACAGGAATGAGATTTAAATATTCATATGGTATCTGAGTCCAGTTTTTAACTTCATTCGCGGAAGAGAAATAATTATAATCCTCTTCTTTCAATCTTTTCTTATTTAAATACCTACAAACATTTCATTTTTACAATTTGATAAGAGTATAGAAAAGTAATTAATTTGGTTAATCACAGAGAATTTTGGAGTTAGTGTGACGAAAATAGATACTCGTTTCACTTTGAAGATTGGACAGTGGGTCATTATCATTTCATAACATGCGATGCTACAATCACGATTGTTTCTAATACTTGTAATATGAGAGTTGACTTACCTTCCTGTAAACATGTCACCTTTGCATTGGACTGGGGCATATCGTCCATCATCTAAACAGGTGGCGGGTGCTTTGCAGCCGTCCTCTTCGATGGGTATTCCTGGAACATTAATATTTATAATTGTGTATTGTGAAACAACTAGCATTTATCCGCATATCAAATTTGATCCGCAAATCATAACTTTCTTTTTTCTTCAAGTATCCTATAACCATCTGGAGATACACAGCTACTCGTATACCAAAAATAGTTAAAATCCGTTTAGCCGATTTGGCTTGATGACGCAGCAACGACACATAAACACAAAAAAATAAAAAAAAATATTTTTCGTTTCAGTGACCTCCAAATAGTCAGACATACAACACAGTAACTTTCGCATTTATATTATTAGTATCGATATGGACGTACTTTAATAAAATGAAACATAATAAAAAACACCAAAAATAATGAATAATTACTTTAAATACAAATCGTAGGTATTTAAAGTAATTATTCATTATTTTGTGTAACTACATACGTTTATCGATTCTTTGTAATAAATAACGATTCTAGTAGTTACTAGACGATTAAAACTATGATTACAAGAATAACAGTATTTAGGACAAACAAAAGGATAATTACACAACGATCTAGGCGTATTATCTATCTACCTTATTTATTTATTGTATAAAAAAAGTCATAGTACAGTCAGCAGCAGAAAAACGTGACCCTTCTGCCATATAATGTTAGTATGGCAGGGGGGTTACTTCTCTGCAGCTGACTGTACAAAAAGTGGGCTTGATGCTGTGTAGCATTATATACCAATTAACCTGGTTAACAGACTATCGGTCTAATCACTTAATTAATCTAATGACTTACAGCCGCGTCCAGACTAGCTGTAATGTAATGCGAATGCTTTGGCGGCCTGGAACATAGTTGTTCGCGAACGCTCTAAATTGTATGGGTTACTTACATTACAGTTACTCTGGACGAGGCTTTATATTAAATTCACATATGTACGCACAACAAATCATACATTAAGTATATTTCATCAAAATAAGTGGTATTGTTGGAATCGAATCAAAAAAATCTGATGATTGGTTTAACCACTCACGTGCTCGTGATTTTGATATGAACTCTATTTATACTTGAAATAAGGATACATGCAACTAGATTAGATAGGTAGATAGATAAACTTTTTATTCATCATGGTTAGTAACCATTATCTATAATGTTTTTTTACAGTTACACAATGCACTGTAAAAAAAGTATAAAACTGAAAACTACTTAAAATTAATGCAATAGCAATAAAAACCGATCAAGTGCGAGTCGGATTCGTGCGCCAAGGGTTCCGTACAAAATGTATACTACAAACTGCCTTATCTATGAAAATCCAGTGTTAGCAGAGCCCTAATCCTATACAAAAGGTACGTGATGTTCGGTCATTTTGTATTGGTATCAGGCATAGACATAAAATTATTCTGTTTTTAGTATTTGTTGTTATAGCAGCAACAGAAATTCACAGATGGACAGACAGACAAATGGACAGACGGACGGATGGACAGTGGAGTCTTAGTAACAGGGTCCCGTTTTACCATTTGGGTACGGAACCCTAAAAAGGGAGAAACCATGTGTCGTCGCAGAGAAAAGACGCTGACTCATAATGAAGTGGCAAGCCACTTCGCTGGTATTCTACCAGGACCGTACAATAGTATTTATGCAATCTTTATAATGCATGCTTTTTCATTCAAGTACCGCGCTTAGGCCATGAAGCTTGCTGAGTTGATTATATGACTATTGTATACAATACTTTTTCTACGAGTGACCCATAAACTACAGTAAATGAAACATAGCTTAATAAATCGGTTCAGCCAAACGCGAGATAATCGCGGACAAACATACATACATACATACAGGTCAAACAGAGAACCTCAATTTTTTGAAGTCGGTTAAAAAATTGCAAAATCACTGCGTTCTTTATTTGAAATTCATTATAGTTGTGAACGGAGCTGTACATATAATGCAGGCAGTAATGAAATAATGAAATAACGATCTTTATTCTGTAAGTAGGCCACAAGGGCACTTTTACAAGTCTGACTCTACGGCGTTTCCCAAGAGGAGACCACTGAGGAGAAGATAGCTGAAACAAACTCAACAATCAGTATTTTTTTCGAAATATCTCTTATATCTATTACAATATTTGTACTTAGCCTATCCTAAATATATGTTTTGAGTATAAACTCAATGCGTAGTTCTTCAAGAAAACATATCAACACTTATAAAAGTAAAAAAATATATAGAATATAAAAAGCAAAATAATGTTTTTTTATTTAAAGCAAATTACATACGTTTGATATGCCACCTTATAAGAACCGTGTCCCGCTAAAAGTAATTTATTTGGTTTCTGTTTTGGCCCATGCCTTTTTGTCTGTTAAATAGTTCTCTACCCTAGTATAGAGTGATGGTCCAATCTAAAATGTATGCCTTTTTAGTATGATTCGCGGAGTTCTTATTCATAGATTAGTTCAGTAGAAATAAACAGTACATATTATTTAAACACATCAGACCAATGCACCGCTTATTAGGTAATAAGGGGAAAAGTATGTGATACGCGTGTGCGCGTGAAATAGAAAGTATAAGATCGTTGGTTGATGGGCGTGTGAGAAATAGGCGTGATGACGGGGTATAAAAATCAAAATTCTAATTCCATCCGTTAGATAATAATACAAAATTGGACGCGAATCATTTGCTTTTTCAAAATAATAAATAACTACTTATATAAACCGCATTAAAGTTCAAATGTGGGGGCTCGTGACGTCGCTCCTAGGTAAAATTTGAACATAGAAGTGACGTCACGCGACACACAATGTGTCGCCTTTATTTTTACCCGACTGCGCGACGCAAAGGAGTGGTAATGTGTTTATCAGTCTATGTATGTATGTATGTACGTATATATGTATGTATGTATGTATGTTTGTTCCTATCTGGCACTCTAAAGACCAAACGCGTGGACCGATTTTGATGATTCTTACGTCAATCGATTTTTCTTAACTGTCCTAATGTCACTAAAGACATGAAAATGATGAAAACTCAAAATGAAAATCGACGTAATATATCGAGTGGGGTATCAATGAATAGGGATTTACAAATCATGACTAGGTTTCTTTTATCATTTTTAATTTGGAATTACCAGTTAGGAACTATAACGATTTAAAGTTGGTTAGCAAGCCGTTCTTACTAAATTTTCATTTAATTGCATTGTAATAAATCTGTGCCAGCTTCTCAATAACCCCCACGATAAAGATTGAGAAATTGTCTGGCTTTTATAGTTTTAACTAAAGAGTATAAAATAAAAGAATAATAATAACAAAACAAATAAACAATAAAATAATAATAAATAAACAAATTTCTCGGGCACTGGACTTGTTTTTTTCTTTATAGTTTTTTACGCAATCGGGTTTTTTTTTTTTTTGATTACGTAGAAAAAGAAAATACGTCTCCAATATTTTTTATTAATCTACATGACGAACTTATTATAAAAATTTACTATTGTATTATGTTTGTTTCCTTTTTCTTTTCTATTCATGTCTGACTATTTTAGAGGTTCTGAATAAGGTGCATCGCTCCGAGGGAGCGAGAGGGACCGAAATTAAATTTATTTATCATCCCTATTAGTAACTGTATACGTGTGTGAGCATACAGTTGTGTCCGTTTTTTCGTATATGTGTAGTAGGCATAAGTGGAAGTGGAGGTAACTAATTTGTTTATTTTGGAACAAAAACAGTGACGAAAGAAAGAATAATGAAACAGCATGATTAGGAATTTAGGAAAGTTTAGAAGATGCAAACGATATTTTAATTTAAAATTTGTCTTGTTTTTTAACTACAGTTGCGTAAAGAGTACTCAACTATTAAAACCATAAGTATTCCTTTTGGGTTGCCTTAATCGGGTAAAAACTACAAAGCATTAGTTCTCTTACCACTACCCGGTTGACATCGTGGACAGCATCCAAATATATGCGATCCGTCCGGACGAAATGTTTCTCCAGGTCCACATTGGTTCTCAACAGTTGCATCCGTCACACAAACATTAGCCCTATCACATTCCGAAGACACTCTCAATACAAAACAAGTGAACAAGAACAAAAGACTGTGCCACAACATTGTGAAAAATACCGTCACTCAAAGTGATTCCAACGAAACTACGATAAAAAATTAAACAATTAATGATTGCTGTTATCGAAATGATTATGAAGATAAGGGACTGATATTTTTACGAGATAGGGTTTGAATATATACTGCTAGTGCACTCGCGGACAATGGAACTGGGTCGTTAAAAATCCTATTGGTAACGTACTTGTAAGAATATTTTATCCCGCATAATCGCACGAGCGAATTTAAAATATACTTAACCGCCCCAACGTTAGCATCACGAAATGTTAGTTAAGTATTTGTATAGGTACTGAACAGTAAAATACCGGCACTCAACATATCTCTAACGAAACTACGATAAAAAAACGGTAATATTAATTAGTGCATGTTAAATTGATGATAAAAAATATTTGTCTCACTGAATTATACGATAAGAAACCCTTGTCCCTCGTTCCTCCCTTTCCCCTCGCCTCTCATTTATCGAGGGCGAAAACTCAGTTTAACTAAGACTTTATATAAACCACAAACCACTTTCACAAGTCAATTAGCGTCGCTTTATTGAATAGATACCAACAACAAATGGTTAGTTAGTGCTCTCATTAGTTTATTTGCCAAACGAGGTACTGGTTCGCAGCGAGCCAAATGAGATCATACTCTGGGTAATGATTATTAGTCGCGTAAATTGAATGCGATTTATACCCCCAATATTTTACTAGCGTTCATTTGCACTGAAATGTAGATGTTTACAGTGCCTATTAATTTGTCAATTTCGTACGCGATCGAAGTATGAAGGTGGAAAAATAATGATACCGGCAAAAACAGTTTTGTAATATCTTACATCACAATATTTCGTGTTAATATTTTCACTGGACGTAGTAATATTTTTTGCTCACATTTTAGCGTGTAAAACGAAACCGACGGTTTATCGCAAAAATAAGCGTGAACACATAAATGGTAAGAGAATTATCAAAAGCTTCATTTTAAAATGAATATTACTCCAGTTTTTAATATTTCCCGTAGCTTCAATTCAACGTCAAAATATCAGTAAGCATTAAAGGTGTTAAATATTTACTTTTGGTCATTATTGTAGTTATGCAGGATAAATTAATCTAAAATGGGTAGTATGCACAAATTGTAACTTTGACAGAGGAAAATACATCTTTTCTCAGTCCTCCCGTGACCATGGAAAGTTGGAAAGCTTCCGAAACGTCGGGAACTAAAATGAGATAATATACGCGATATAATCCGTTAAATTGTTTTATTTCAACTATAATCCATTCATCTAGTTTTTATCCGACTACACTGAAATTAAAAAGAGGGTTATGACATTTGTTACTCTCACACCATCCTAATAGTTTAAATATTATAAAATAAAATGCTAAATTCCATTATTTTCTTAAAGTCAATACAAATGTCGATCGGCATTTATTTCAAGCTCTAAGTCATTGATTTACCGGCAAAGTATTAAAAGGATGTCTGCGCTCGAAGATGACAAATTGCCGAAGTTAAAAAAAGTTTAAATTGGTTTAATTTGAAACTAGCGCCTTTTACAAAATTACATTCACACGCCGTCACCGCTAAGTCCCGTGTATCGACGACATTGCAGAGTTCGTGCCGCTAGCGAACTAACGAGAAAACTTTTCTAATAAAATCTTCGTATTGAATATTAACATGTTCTTTATAGGCCATAAAAAGCGTTTGCGGTCTAACGGGCATAGTAATCGCCGAAGGAAACTGTAACTTTCTTGTGAATTAAGTTATTGATGGGTTTGAGCGAGTTTCATTTGATTAGTTTCGATCTTAGTTAATTTTTGATGGCGGAATAGAAGTTTTTATTTGCAAAAGTGGTTTACCGTTCTTTCGGAAGTTAAAAGGATTTTTTTATTTTGTTGCGCTTTTATTTGTTTAGTTTATCAGTTGAATGATTTTGAGCCTATTTTCCTTCTCTTTTCTGGGGCAACTAAGTACCTAATCATCATTTTTCTAGCAGTAGGATGAAAGCAAGGCAGACAATTAACCCGTGAAGTGCGCTAGATTTACACGTGTGCGTCTAATAATTCTTGAATTTAGAACCTACTTTCCACATTCATTATGATTGAATTTTCATTAAATTTTCTTTCGACAAAACGCTCCACGAGTAAAACAAAAAAAAAAAAAAACGGTTTCATGTACCTACCACGGTCGCAGATAGCTGATAAATTGACAAAATCCCAGTGATATATGTTCAACTGCCTGACGAAATGTCAATTAAAATGGGTCACCAATTTCCGCTAATCAGATGTATTTTCATACCAGTTCCAAAGTGCCATGTGAACCGGTAAACAAAAAGACATCGTTCCTTGGAAACTTTCCGAATTTCCTGCAAATTGAGAATATTAGACATAGGAAGATTGCATTTTTGAATTTTTCGTTGGGAATTGCCTCTACGGTTTGTGTTTGAAGTTTAATTCGGATTCGCTCTGCATTGGAACATGCTGTTATGAGCAAAGTTTCGTTTTACACGAAATAAGTGTTATTGGTTTCTGAATTGCATTTGCTTATGTTTTTCAGTCTAAATTCGCAATTTTTTTTGCAGTTTTCAAATGAATTATTATATATTAAAACGCTCTTATTACATTTTTTTCTATTTGCTTCTTGTGCACAGGAATGAATTGCTAAGCTTATTTATTTTATTATTCGCATCGTAATCGCTTTTATTAAATTCCGAATAAAAATTTCGATTATAGGCCACGAATTAAGTAAGAAAATAAATATTTAAATTAAGTAATTGAAATAAAGCAATTTAACAGATTATATCGCGTATTCATTCATTCATGTCATTTTATAATAATCGCGGAAACAGAAGAAAATATTAAAATAAGTAAGTCAATAATATAACAATCAAATAAGTTTATTAGGTTATTTAACGCTAAGTTATTATGCGGTTTATCAATATTTTGTCTAACGTCAACTAATAGCCAAGATAATAAAAAAAATGTTGAAGGAGTTAGAAATAATGAGTTTTAAACTATTGTTAGGAAAAGTCAAGACCGGAAGCACTGAAGTTGTAATATCCGGCCAAGCTCTAAAGAATATTGCTAGTCGAGATGTATATATTGATATACTAAAATTGACTTCTCTTTAGCAAAATCTAGAATACTTTTTACTTATACATACGTTTCACTAGTTGACAGGAAGACGCATAGTGGGTAGACCATCAACAAGATGGACTGACAATCTGGTCAGAATCGCGGGGAACTCTGAATTTTCAGGGTTCCAAATCTGAAGAAGAAAAACAAAGTCGACTCTTACATCACAAGTTCCTCCTGTTTCGCATGTCTGTTATGTGCCATCTTGTTCAGACTGTAACAGAAATGCCTTTGCTATAAAACCTACAAACCGCTACAACATAAACACAGAAACAATTTAATGAAGAAAGAAGAGAAAATAAAGAGAAAAGGAAGAAAGAATAGAGATATAAAGAAGAAGAAGGACTTAACGTGATCTTCGATCTGGTGGATACGAGTATTTATCGAGATCGGATTCCAAAATTCGACCCATTCATTCATCCACGTTAGCGCTAAAAACGTAAGCACGTACATACGTCGATGTCTGGTGGCAAACTGTTTGTATCGACTACGTTATGACATTGCTCACTGAAATGCTGATCGATAAAGTCCAGAAGATACAGGCTACCTACTTAAACTGTCTACTGAAGTAAGTAATCTTAGAAGAAATTGTATCCGGCTAAACGTATCACACTGTCTCACGGCTTTTGTTGATGATCAACTTAGCACACTTGTATCATGATCTGGGAGCATGGCAGTGAAAAAAAAAAGAAGTGGGGCACTACCTACCTTTTCCCGAACCGTTTCGTCTCATTTTCAAATCCTCATAGCTTCGTCCCAGTTAATACTTGAGAGACCAAATTCACAGAGTAAGATGAAGTCGGGGAACATATAAAATGCATTTAATTTGATTGATCTAGCTTTCATACTTTAGGTTTTATTGATACCTAAAATGCGCCGATTTTGTCACTGGCTCACTCACTCACGTATATAAATGATAGGGTATTTCGCGATGACCTAGAAAGCTAAAATTTGGCATGGAGCCTAGGATTTACATACAAACAAAAGGAAAATCAAGAAATTTGTAACTTTCACCCTCCTACCCCTAAAAAGGGCGTGCAGGTCTCGGTGCGGAACTAGTAAAACTGAAATACTTCCCGTTGCCATAGAGAGCTGAAATTTGGAATGGAACCTAAAATGTACATACAAAGAACAGAAAAAATCAGGGGGCATGGCAGTGCCCCCGCCAAGACGAACAAAAAATATTAAGACATTTTACTACTTAGATCGTTCTTCCTGAGAATTCCTAAATAGATCCAAAACTTTAATCATCTAAAAATTAAGGAAAATTGGGTAATAACCTAAAAAATTAAAAACAAAAGAAGTCATTTAAATAAAACAATTTAACGGATTATATCGCGTATATTATTTCATTTGAGTTCCCGACGTTTCGGAAGTTTTTCAGCTTTCTATGGTCACAGGTACAAAAGGTGAAAAACAGTACAGATGAGAAAAGATATATTTTCCTCTGTCAAAGTTACAATTTGTGCAAACTACCCACTTTGAAAAAACAAATAAACTTTTCAAAAGTATGGCTTGACCGTTTCATACGTCAGTACAGTTTATGCCTTCAATATTGTGATAATCTCTATGAAACGGACAGGCTATACTTTTGAAACCAAGGTGTAGGGTTAGTAAAATCAGGGCTTAGGGACTTCAAGCCAGTTGAAGCCATACTTTTTAAGATAAGATGTAGGGTCAGTAAAGTCAGAGCTTGGGGCTTGGTTTTACTGGGATCTGATAACTTTTTTACAGCGAAAGCGTCATGAGCTTGTGAGTCTTGGTTGCCAAATTTTACATGAAATGTTTTTGGTGGGTTTACTAGTTCTTGTTTTTTAATTAGCATAATATTGCATGCGGTATTTACCTGTAAGAGATTGTTACCCTATTCTAAAAAGAAAAAGAGAAGAATTGATTTTAGTATGGTGTAAATAATTATTACTCATTGCAATAAAACAAACGCCAGGAACTAAAATGAGATAATATACGCGATAGAATCCGTTAAATTGTTTTATTTCAAGTAATTATTGGTGAACTTCAATAATTAAAATCATCATATTAGCCCAAGGACGTCCACAGCTGGACATTTTTCCATAACAATCGGTCGTGCGCCGGCCTCATCTAACTCTGTAGGTACATAATCCCATCCGTAGGTATACCACTCGTCACAACAGAACAGAACACGTCACCACAAAACCCATTCAAAGATCCTCGGACTTAACGTCACGCGCGATCCAGCCGATATTAATCGAGATCGGATCGCAAAATTCGAACCATTCATTCATTGGACATGCGTAAATCGGGATTAAAATATATCGGTCCACAAATTGGGGTTGAATTCAATAGGCGGATGGGGTAATCCATCTTTGTAATTGGTTTTGTGGCTGGCGCTTGCAATGTCCTAGTGAGTATTTGACACATTTAATACGGTAATTACATATGCTTAATTATGTGATGGGATTGACAGTAATTGGGATTTATTTGTTACGTGATGTTTTTGTACGAGACAATAGAGTAATGAGTAGGTACATGATTTTTTTAGTTATAAATCCGCCACAGGATTTACCTAAATGTCTGAAAAACAGTTAAATCTTGTTTATGTACAAAATGTTCTTTGGCATCCTACTTTATGTGTGTTTTAAATCGATATAATGGTCGCTGATCCTAAAGTATATATCTATCAGCCACGAACGTCCAATGTTGACCATAGGACTTCCCTATAGTTCGTCACAGGGTACGATCCTGCGCAGACAACATCCACCAACTCCTCGCGATCCTAACTAGTGCCCATTTTTTTTATACTACTAAGGTGGCAAACAAGCGTACGGCCTGCCTGATGTTAAGCAGTCGCCGCTGCCTATGAGCGCTTGCAACGCCAGGGGCATTAGGTGCGTGTTGCCGACCCTTTAAGAACCTATTCACTCCCATCTTGAAGAACCCCATACTGTATCCTCTAGGGAAAACCGCTGCAGGGAGGTCATTCCACATTCGGAGTGTGCGCAGTAGAAAATTCCTTTCATAACGCACGGTACGCGACCATTTTGGTTCCAAGGTGTGTGGATGAATATCCTGCCGATGGCGAGTGGTGCGATGATAGAAGGTAGCTGTAGGCGATTATGTCGAACAATTCCTCGGAACACAGCCCATTATACAGGCGGTAGAACACATATAAAGAGGCGAAGTCTCTCCTTAGACTTAAAGGTTCACTACCGTTTGTGAGCATGTGATCGTCTATAATTCGTGCAGCGCGTCTTTGAACCGAGTCAAGAGGGCCAATGTTACACTTTCCCCGATAATTGTCGGGAGCTCTGCTATCGAAGCTATTGATTGAGACCTGGGACAAATTGTGCAGCTAGGTAAGTCCATCTTCGAGAAGGAGGTCAATCGTCGAATCCAACTCGGTTGGGCAGCATTCGAAAAGCTGCACCAGATCTTTTCGCCAAAATACGCCAGTGCTTGAAGAAGAAGATTTTCGAACAGTACGTGTTGCCATGTACGGAACTGAGACATGGTCCTAAAGTATACCGCGCATCATCATCATCTTTCTATCGGCGTGAAAATCATAAAATACTGAGGGATCCACGGAAGAAGACCAGCAACGTACTTTTAGAGATCAATTTGTAGAGTAAAACACACATATTACGAGTGCCAACGCTTGCCAAATATAGCGATAATGGCAATACTCCCCAACATTGGCGGAAATCTATCAGCAGTGGACGCCTCCGCAATGAAATGGTGATCGTGAATTTATTAACTCATTTACTGTCTATGGCATGTTATTGACAAGAAAATCGAGGAGCCAAGTTTTTGATCGACAATAGAACATCATAATCCAACAAAGTCGTACTTTCTGGCCTCCAGACACTTTTAATCCCTAGAGCGGCAATCATAACAAAATACATCCGCGCTCGTGTTTTGTGCGCTGTTGTTTAATCTAGTAATTGTTTTGAATAATTTATTTCACTTGACAAGTAATTAAGAAGTTTGCTTAGGACTTCGTTCACGTTAATTTCTAAGGAATTAGGGCAGTTTCAAGTACGTGATCAGGCGAAAGTTTTAATCTAATTAGGTATTGTTGAATATGTATGAGACGCAGTTGGTTGTCAATTTTGTAAATTTAATTGAATTACAAATTTATTCATAAAAATGAACAAGCTTTCCATATTCAAAATTGTTTATTGTGTGCTTGAGATGCTGTCGATCACTTTTTGAATTTATTAATTAACACAATTTACAAAACATGTGCTGCTATATACTTTTAGCCTCATTTATCTTATTTTAGTGTCAAATCTCTACATCCCATGAGTTTTGTTGTTTCGCTGTAACAAATAATGTTAAGTGTACATCTTTCAAAATTAAACTAACTAATTTTTTTCTTTATTTCGCAGTAACTATAGGTTTTTGTGCATAAAATAGTGCGACTAAGTGTTCATTTGGCCTCGCTCTCGCCAGATAAAGTGACGTTGAAATCGATGATGAAGCATACTTAATGGGATAGCCCTCTTCATTCTAGACTTGAATGATGAAAGTTAGGGTACCGTGGAATTGTCGAGTTTCGAAGTACAATATGTCAAAGTCAACTAACTATTTGTAAACATAGATTTGTACGTGTTAAATTCAGCTTAATTATAATTTGTATCACTGTATCTCGCCATAAGGCATACAAATACTTTGATCTATGATGGCGCATGCAGTAATAATGCAAATTAAAAACACGTCTGGTAGATATTCTGATATTCAGTAGTACGTTTTTTGTTCTAAGAAGTTATATATGCTCTTTTTAAATATCACTAAGCAATTCTAGCATAGATATGTATTTAGGTAGTTTATTATGAAAGTTTGGTGACATTCCGAATATGCTTTTAGCAAGCAGAGCGGTTTTAAATGGTCCTGTATATATTTTAACGCGCTGACGAGCGCCATTGAAAGCGGAAAATTGTGATTGTTTAGTGTATTGGTATATTGGTATGTCACGGTTTTGTGCTACGTCTTTATCTAAACGAGCTCCTTTAGGTATTTTTGGACCGACGTCCACCAGGATGCCACTGTGCTAAATGTGTCGCCGAAACGTTGCATAAAACCTTAGTAACAGAACTTATAAACCAACCGAGTACTATTGACAGAAAGAGACTTTAGCATGAAGTCATTATGCAGAAAGTTATTCCTAAATACTAATTTTATGTAGCCTACTTAACCAAATGGAAATAAAAAATATAAAAAAAACATATCTCATACGTTACTAGTAGCAGTTCGTTTCATTGGCCAGAAATCAAATTATGCGAAACTTGAACAAACCAAATACCTTCCTTATGAACACAATACATTTTCCCAAACAGACGATGTACGTCGTATACAATATTATGTATACAATGTTGATATCGGGACTATTTTGAGACTGTTAGACACAATGCGTATATACGCAAATAAATATATTCAAGAGCCATTATATTCCTGTATTGTTGTGATAGACATAAGATTTAGCTTTATTTTCTTCGGCAAAATTATTACCTGTTAGACTTTAAGGTTTGGTAACTCGTCTAAACCCGCCTAACTCTTCTCTTGGAAAATGTCTCTAAGTTTGAGGACTATAATTATGTATACTGCCTTGTCTGCCCGACTAGTTTTTGCCCTTTCGTCCGTACAATTTGAATTAGTTTTTAGGGCTCCGTACCCAAAAGGTAAAACGGAACCCTATTATTACTAAGACTCCGCTGTCCGTCCATCCGTCTGTCTGTCTGTCCGTCTATCACCAGGCTGTATCTCATGAAACGTGATAGCTAGACAGTTGAAATTTTCACAGATGACGTAAAAACAGTATAATTTTATGTCTGTTAAGCACAGCGTACATTCTGCTTAGGAGTAGGGCTCTACTAACAATGGATTTTTATAGATACGGCCATTTGTAGCGTATATTGTGTAAGAATCCCTCGGTGCGCGAGTCGCTAAAAGAAGCTGGCTATGTTTAAAACATGATCTAACCTGTAGCGGTTTAGACTGTGGGTTGTTGCTGTTACCCTATTACTTTGAACAAGCAATATAATATATATTTAACTTTAATTGGTAGCTCGAAAACGGTTACAACGACTTGAAATTTGGTACATAGGCATAGTTTTGCTCGCCCGATCGCCTAGGTTCTTGGTATAAGTTACCAGTAATAAACGTGTCGCCTTCAGCTCCCATCAACCTTTTTTTAATAACGATTACGCAATATTTTTAATACATTTGAGTAGCTAATTTTATTATGGATTCTCATAACTGTGGTGTCATTCCTTTTGACGTCATATAAATGAGTTGTCCGTGACTTGCTAGTCGGTGTGATGGATTTTTAAATGTTAGCGACATGGTAATGGGAAAGGGTAATTTATGAGGGAAAATGCGGTTTCAAGAACTTTGAATAGAACGTTCGGCGCCAATTTTAGCTCAAAGCATGAATACGTGTTGAGATAAGAAGTTCACTTTTTTATAGAACTAAGCCACTCTTTCACGTTTATCAAAATGCTCAGTGGTTTTATTTTAGAGTCTAGTGTATGTACGTATAGAGGGTGACTCACCACTTTATTATAAAACTAGCTTCTGCCCGCGACTTCGTCCGCCTTAAATTCATGTATCGCGGATAAGGGTATTTTTCCGGGATAAAAAGTACCTTATGTCCTTCGCCTGGACTCAAACTATCTCTATACCAAATGGTCTGGCCGGACTGGTATAGTAAAATCGCCCCTGGCTGAATTTGAAAACTAAATATGCACGTTTATTTTTCTTATTGTCAAATATAATTTTACTTAATATTAAGTTTTAAATTCTAATATAATAATAGCGAAATAATTAAAAAAAAAAATATATTTTTTATTGGCCAAACTATTTTATCGATTGCCACGTCCTTCGGATATTTTATATATGTATATTATAAGACACATAAAACAAAGAAAAATCCTAGCTTCATTTACATTTCATTGTCAGTTTAAGTTTTTCTTTCTTTTTCTTGCAAGTTAGCGATACTACACGCGTGGACCCGTGACCATGGAAAGCTGAAAAGCTTCCGGAACATCGAGAATTAAAATGAGATAATATGCGCGATATAATCCGTTAAATTGTTTTATTTTAAAATCATATTCGACAATAAGGCAAATAAACGTGCATCATATTTAGTGTTCAAATTCAGTCAGGGGCGATTTTACTATAGCTGTCTATCCAAACCCTTTCATTCCAATCGGTTTAGCGGTTTAATCGCGAAGAGGTAACAGACAGACAGACACACAGACACACTTTCACATTTACAATATAAGTATGGATACAAGATGGGTTTTTTTTAGTATATGATAGTAAGAAATACTTGTACCTACTTGAAAATTTATCGCATGATCTGTAAAATGGATCTATGATGAAACAAAGCAATTGTAATCTTAAACATCAATATTATCATTTAGAAATATATTTTTAAGAACTCCGAAAACAAACATTTAATTTTCAATCTAGTTATGTACAGTGAAGTGACTTAAATGAATACAAAATGAAGCTAAAATCTGAATATATCACACTAAGGCTATATTTAATCAAATCTGAATACTTCTATACTGCCTTTGAAAAAAATGAAACATAAACAATTAAATTAAATAACACCCTATTAGCAGTGTAACTGTAAAAAACAGAGAACCAAATAAAATTTCCTAAAGTATAATTCCGTCGACAAAAAGTAACGTAGTTATAGTAAGCCAGAAAAATTATGGGATATTAATTCTAAATCATGAAGTCAGCCTGTTTAAAATTTGCGCGACGTCAAGCCTGTCTCAAAGTCGTGCTTTAATTGAATTTATTTCCCTGAGTCGAGTACCGGGATATTTTTTATTTCTCGTGAAAGCCGATTACGTTTATTTCTCAGCCTTCCGTTTGAAGCTACTTGATTGATTGAAGCTTAAGCTAATAATTTTATTATATAATTTAATTGGTCAATATTAAACTTTGGAACAAACATAACATGGTAAAACTTCATTTCTAGCATATAAATCTTGTATGGCATGGTATTTTATATAGGGAAATATTAAAAAACAGAGTAGATTTAAGCAAGAAATAACGAGTAACATTACTTTTCCAAAATGGCCAGGAAGCGTAGGCGTAGGCACTAAATGCGTGTATTTTTGGATCTCCAGGTTTTATTCATAAGGCGTTAAAAATATTTAAAAAATAATTTCGTGAGAACATTTTCATATTTCAAAAATATTTCACAATTCGATTTCTTCCTTTATACCTATTATGTTATTTATTTAAAGGGCTATGCTGCTGAGCATCCGGATATCGCAGAGTAAGCACAACGAACAAAACATCACTTCCATCAAAGTACTTTCTATAAGTACTTAGCCATCCGTATTTACGTGTAAGGTTACGTCATAATTAGACATACAGTCCGGTCTCTCACCCCTACAACACTCAGGTATAAATCCCAACAAAACATCACGAGCAGCCATGATTTAGCATATTTAATCAATACATAAACTATTCTCATCTAAGCGAGCTTTGCTTGGGCAAACGAGTCCGTAACTAAGGGCTTATAATCCCGCCTGCACCCGACTTAATATGTAGGGACAGGCCATTGTGTGAGGTGTTATGTCGTCCTTCGCACAAGATTACATACCTAGCAAGATTACCGTTAATTTTGGAAATTCCATCTCAAGTTTGAGCGAGGTTAATCAATTGCCAAATTAACTATTAGCACATTGACGAAATGCCACATAAGAACTATTTGTTCATATTAAATGAAAGAAGATCAGGCGAAGGTGTTGCCAAAATAACAAACCTGATTTTCACTTTTCACTAGATATTCGAGTATATATATATACAGGGTAGAAAGGCACGACGATCCTTTCCGCAAAGGGGGGTTAGTTTAAGTGATGGAGAAAAGTGTACGCAAAAGGCATGAAAATAGTGAAAAATTTAGAAAATATCGACATTTTAACTTCAGATTGTGGTGGAAGTAGTTCCAGTTAGTCATAAATATAAAAATAATTATAAATTGGTTGTAGTATTTTATAGACCACTTTTAGTTTACACATTTAAAATAAAGACAATTAACTATTTAAAACAAAATATTTTCTTCTGTTTCCGCGATTATTACTCATTGAAATAAAACAATTTAACGGATTATATCGCGTATATTATCTCATTTTAGTTCCCGACGTTTCGGAAGCTTTCCAGCTTTCCATGGTCACGGGAGGACTGAGAAAAGATGTTTTTCCTCTGTCAAAGTTACAATTTGTGCAAACTACCCATTTTTTTTTGAAAAAACACAAATAAAGGTGTACATACATGCCAGATGGGCCTAAGCTGTAAAGACAGTTACACATGTGCCAGAAGGGCTTAATTATTTTATTCTAATAATTTACCAAGCAGCATTTCACCAATGAGGCGTACTGAGGAGAAAAGAAACGCTGCAAAGAAAAACTCCCAGGCTACCTCATTACTAATTATAATATTTTAAAAAACAGAGACTATTAAACTACTTTAAACAGATAAGATATTTGACACCGTTCGGAAATTAAGGTTTTGCAGTCCTGTGTCTCGCTTGTTCCTTGATGAGATGTATTACAGGATCCCAAGCAGGTGGTAGTGACAATCCATCTTCTCTATTGAAATTAGGATGCTTTTTAATCTCAATAGCCTCGCGTAGCATCCTGGGAAAATATCTTTTTTCTTTGGCAAGGATAGAAGGTTTATCAAACTTAATTGAGTGGTTTGGTTTGTCAATGACATGTTCACAGACTGCAGACCTATTACACCGACGGTGCTTGACATCTGCTATGTGCTCCTTCACCCGGGTTGATACACTGCGTTTCGTTTGACCAATGTATGAAAGACCACACTCGCAGTCTAGCTTATAAATGCCTGCACTCTGCAAAGGGGTGCTACTCTTCACGGGTCTAAGGTATTGAGACACCTTCTTCAACGGCTTGAAATATGTTTTTATAGAAGCACGCTTCAAGATGTTTCCGATCTTGTCTGTGACCCCTTTCACATATGGTAATACGGCAGGTTTACGCTCGACTGTTGGTTTCTTCATACTGGGATTCTGCTTGGAACGTGGTATCTGGAGCTCGTTGGCTCGAAGCGCACGTTTGACATTCTGCAACTCAGCAGTCAGATGTTGATCGTCGCAGATACCCCTGGCTCTCTGAAACAAAGATTTACCCACTGTAGCAAGTTGACAGGGATGGTGGTGAGATTTGCCATTCAAATACCTATCTGTATGCGTAGGTTTCCTATATACAGTATGACCTATGTCATTATTAGATGTGCTAGTAATTAGAGGTCCTAACAATGACATAGGTCATACTGTATATAGGAAACCTACGCATACAGATAGGTATTTGAATGGCAAATCTCACCACCATCCCTGTCAACTTGCTACAGTGGGTAAATCTTTGTTTCAGAGAGCCAGGGGTATCTGCGACGATCAACATCTGACTGCTGAGTTGCAGAATGTCAAACGTGCGCTTCGAGCCAACGAGCTCCAGATACCACGTTCCAAGCAGAATCCCAGTATGAAGAAACCAACAGTCGAGCGTAAACCTGCCGTATTACCATATGTGAAAGGGGTCACAGACAAGATCGGAAACATCTTGAAGCGTGCTTCTATAAAAACATATTTCAAGCCGTTGAAGAAGGTGTCTCAATACCTTAGACCCGTGAAGAGTAGCACCCCTTTGCAGAGTGCAGGCATTTATAAGCTAGACTGCGAGTGTGGTCTTTCATACATTGGTCAAACGAAACGCAGTGTATCAACCCGGGTGAAGGAGCACATAGCAGATGTCAAGCACCGTCGGTGTAATAGGTCTGCAGTCTGTGAACATGTCATTGACAAACCAAACCACTCAATTAAGTTTGATAAACCTTCTATCCTTGCCAAAGAAAAAAGATATTTTCCCAGGATGCTACGCGAGGCTATTGAGATTAAAAAGCATCCTAATTTCAATAGAGAAGATGGATTGTCACTACCACCTGCTTGGGATCCTGTAATACATCTCATCAAGGAACAAGCGAGACACAGGACTGCAAAACCTTAATTTCCGAACGGTGTAAAATATCTTATCTGTTTAAAGTAGTTTAATAGTCTCTGTTTTTTAAAATATTATAATTAGTAATGAGGTAGCCTGGGAGTTTTTCTTTGCAGCGTTTCTTTTCTCCTCAGTACGCCTCATTGGTGAAATGCTGCTTGGTAAATTATTAGAATAAAATAATTAAGCCCTTCTGGCACATGTGTAACTGTCTTTACAGCTTAGGCCCATCTGGCATGTATGTACACCTTTATTTGTGTTTTTTCAAAAAAAAAATGGGTAGTTTGCACAAATTGTAACTTTGACAGAGGAAAAACATCTTTTCTCAGTCCTCCCGTGACCATGGAAAGCTGGAAAGCTTCCGAAACGTCGGGAACTAAAATGAGATAATATACGCGATATAATCCGTTAAATTGTTTTATTTAAAACAAGCTTAATTTATATAATTAATGGAACAAGTAAACTTTGGGGATAAAATGAATGTCCAGTTAGTCACAATCGCTTTCAACTGACTGCTAAAACATGCATTTTATTACATTAAATACCACAAATTAACAAAAATATTTTTTTTATACAATAAGGAATATTAATTAATTAATTTTAACGCTTAAATATGCCAATTGTTGCACTACATTAGCCAGAAATAATTATTTTTAACACTTTGGAGTCTCATGACTCATGGGACAGTGACTAAACGGAACCTCATGTGACTAATTTAAAAATGTAAGGAATAGTGTACACAGATACACGTATGAATTTATTAAAAGAAAAAACCAAAGGCATTGTGTTATGAATCGTATTTATATTTATTAAATCACCTTGTGTTTCGAGATCGCTTTATTAATATTTATCTTAAATTCTGACATATTGGTAATACCCATTTTGGCACTTATCGTATTTTTATTTTGTGATAAGTCTAGTAATGAATGTAATATAATCGTTTTATAAATATTATATGAATGCCCAATATCTATATATCAAACTATAGCACACATATACCCAAATACCAAAGGTAAAGTGAAAAAAAATCACGTTGAACGGATGGGACACTCAAATTTTGCCATGTACACTTTTTTTGAGAAACGCCCAATTAATAAAAATATTAAAATTAATTAATGTTCTTCTTAGTGACAACCCTTCTATTACAACGTACTATCTACCTACATGTAAGTATACAAAAACACAATTGTAATACAGACTGGGAACTATTATGGGTAGAAATGTTGTTTTGACAAAGGTCACTGACCCTTGTGTTATTGTTAAATGTTACTGAACCTAATGAGGGTTGTCACTTGCAGTATTTTGCATTAAAAGTTAAGCCTAGAACTTCAAAACGCTTACGAATATGAGCCTAGTTTCTTTAGAGGAAATACAGTACTACGTCTAAACAATCCTTCTTTTGCGGAAAGGATCATCGTGCCGTTCCACCCTGTGTATATATAATATATATGTTTTTTTGATAAAATAAATATACAGAGTTATTATTTTGACTGGTCATCCGACGACCTTGCGGGTGGCCTTCCACGCAGCGCTGACCGTTACGCGGTCTCCACTCGTAAACCTGTCTGTCCCAACGGCACCCGCTAGGTGGTCGGACGTCCTGGTTAGGATTGCCGGGACTCGCTGTGGGTAGCCTCTATCCGGCCCACGTAGAAATCGATTAAGGAGACCTGTGTCCAGCGGTGGACATTCTATGGCTGAAATGATGACGATGGTGAGTATTTTAACTGGAGTAAAATTCGAGATGGCGAGTCAAATCACTGAATTGGAAACGACGGGTGCGAGTTTTAACGTCTATTTATTGTAGAACAAGGTATACCTACGCCAAAATTTTGCAATATTTTGAGTCATATTTCCTTTAAATGTTAACTTTTTTTTAAAATGGCTTTCACTTCTTATCTATTTTAGCAAGAAATATTTCCCCAATGTCGACGAGTAGACATCACACGAGAGGAGAATGATCGGCAACGATATAAATTATGGTTTTGATGAGAGGAATGTCTAGGAACCCAAAACAAATAACATTTGTTAATATGAATGTACTGAAAGCACAGACAATACAGGAAAATAATGAGAGTAAGGCAGGCTAACATACAAAAAATAGGAAATGTAAGTAAAGTACAAATAGAGAAGAAAATACTAAAATATATTTAGCTAATCTTATTGTCAGTGTCATTTATAAATGCAAATCGAATGGCTATTTATATGCGTCTGTTAGAATTATGGCAGGACCTCAATTGGAGGACTGCATTATCTCCAAGTGAGGATTATCTAGATTCCTCACTTGGAGATAATGCAGTGCCTCATCGAATTGGGCCACTGGATGTTAAAATTTCTGCTTCGCCTAGTTAGTGCAATACAAAAATTCTACGACAACGTTTTGTGACTCTGCAATTAGCCCACCGTCTAATCCTTTGCACCTAGTGTTGTAGTTACCAGCATTTATATCTGCCACAACAAACCGCTCATAAAAAGACCACTTCCTCGCGTCGATTTCCTCATTACTGAGGATCGTGATTCCCCCGTTGCTGGGTCATTATGCTCCGGACCGTGTTTCGCCCCCTACATCTGTCCTTGGCTTCATGGAGTGCGTTGTGTAGCTTGGTGTCCAATGATGAGCGGAGTTGGTCAGACCACCTCATCAGTAACCGGCCCCTTGGACGCTTCCCATCGATAATATAAATAAAACAAATAAATAAATAGACACAAGACTCTATTTCTAGGTCCGTTATTGACGCTGGTGCCTCAACCTGTAGACGTTTACTGCTGGACAAAGGCCTCCCCGCGGATCTCCACGACGACTGATCGTGCGATCGAGCGATTTTGTCCAAATTCATCTTGTCAGTCAATCCAAGCTAATTTATTTATATACAAGAAGATGCCCGCAACATCGTTCGCTGAGGAGAAAAAGTCATAACCCGTCGTTTTTTGTTCAGCGTAGTCGGGTAAAAAGTATCCTATAACCATCTATAGCTACCCAGCTACCCATGTACCAAAAATTGTGGAAATCTGTTAAGCCGATTTTGCGAGATGAAGCCACAACGACACATACAAACACACATAAAATCCAAAAAAAATGTTTTTCGTTTTAGTGACCTTCAAATAGTCCGTAACAGTTTTTTTTTTTAAATATCTTCAATGTACAGACATTTCATTTTTACAACTTTATAATAGTATAGATTACTGGAAGGTGTCTGGAACTTTGTTACCGGAAGAGAAAAAAAATATAACCATCTTTTTTTTCTTCAGCGTAATCGAATAATAATCCTATAAACGTCTGCGGATGCCCGCTAACCTACACACACACACTACTACACACTAAAAATAGTTGGTATACGTTTAGCCATTTTAAGGTGATAAACACACATACAAATATAACAAAAATGTTTTCCGTTTCAATAACCTTCAAATAAGTAGTCCGTTTAACTAGTTTTTTGCAAATATCTTCATTGTAGGAACATACACATAATTTTTACAACTGTATAATATAGTATAGATAGAAGATACTCGCGACTTCGTCAGCGGAGGAGAAACCAATCATAAGCCTCGTTTTTTTATATCTTACTAGCTTCGTCCGCCTTAAATTCGTTTATCGTGGATAAGGGTATTTATCCAGGATAAAAAGTAGCCTATGTCCTTTCCCGGGACTCAAACTATCTGCATACCAAATTTCATCCAAATTGGTTTAGCTGTTTAAGCGTGAAGAGGCAACAGACAGACAGACAGACACACTTTCGTATTTATAATATTAGTATAGATTTACATATCATTTTTCACAGGTCTAAAATTAAAAAAAAAAGTAGATTAAGTTAGTTCGAAAGCTTAACGTTTTACGACCTCGGTTCGACTAAATAGCACGTTCGTCTCATTCACAGGGATATATCAGCTGTAAGTATGCAAAACGCAAGGGGCGTGGATTCAATTTGGACCCAACGCGTAAATAGGACCCTATTAAGTGCTGGGTCCAAACTCGACAGTCAGGGTTTTAGGGAGCCGAATAAAATGCTAGATGTGCTAGTGCACGGTGATTCCGCTCCCGTACAAGGGCGGCCATAAATACCTCAACTCCAAAAAAAGCCATTTTTTCGATTTTAAACTATAAAGGGTTATTATACAAGCATGAAATATATCATTAATAACATTTTTAGACATTTATAATAAACTTGTGTGACTATTTTTATTAAAAAAATATCTGTAGTCAAAACCATTTTATAAAACGTTATTATTTTAAACATAAAGCCATTAGATAAAAAAAATTTGTAATTAATGAAAACATAAATGAAACAGCATACTACATAAATAATAAAAATATTTATTTCAAGACTATTTACATATATACAAATAAGGTTATATTAAAACAAAGCGATTACTTACTATTTATACATTCAATATTACCTACTTACTATTTACACACAACAAGTCCAATACAGATTTAGACAAAGAACTTTTTTTTTTAACAGGTAACCTTCTCAAACTTGATATTAGGGGATCTGAGTGAAGAAGAAGTCGATTAATCAAATCAGTATTAGTCAAAACGCGGTTCATTTTTCGTGTGTGATCTAGTCGAAATGCTTTATAGTATTTGTTACTCGCTTCAGCTGCTTCTTCAGACAGTTCTCCTATAGACAGTAGGCCGTGATTGATAATGTCAGCACCATGAATCAAAATTTTGTGGACAGAAGCAGGCAAATAGTACCATGGATATTCGGCAACTAATTGCCGTGCAGTTTCTAAAGCGAAATCTCTGAATTTTGTCGCATCAATGTTATATCCCGAATTGATACACTGAAGTACAGTCCAACAACGATCTAGGAGATCCTTCTTAATACCCGTAATTTCAGCTGAAATATCTGAGCTTGAGAAGAACCGCCTAGCAGTGTTGCCATCGTTCGATGTCCCGCTTCCGCCACTTTTGGGTTTATCGATAATAAGACCTAACTTTTCCCTAAATTGCGATTGTATAAGTTTTTTTTTTTTCAGCTACAAGTCGTTTATCGCTATCAGACCTAGCTTGCCATTTCTTAACCTCTAACTTGTAAGCGAGATGAATGAAATATTCAAAAAATCGGATCAATGCGTGAAGTGGAGACATGCCATATTCATATTTACTTTCGTCAGTTGCTTTGCACAAACATACATCAATTTGATTCATCTCACTTGGTAAAGCTTTACATATATAACATCTAGTTGAAGAAACATCACTAAGTGCATTACACACCTTACCATCGACCATAGTAAGTTGTAAGCTATGATTAATTGTGTATTCGCATGCATTTGTCTTGAAGATAGTCGGTTGCAAGTTACTTATTTTCTGTTTGAAATAAGTCTCCTCTTCAACTGATACTGCAGTTGTTTCCTTAAAAAACTGAAAGCGAATAGGTCTGCAGTATCGAGTTGAAGAAGGACGAGGATTTTTCCACAAAATGATTGAGTTTTCCTTATTATCCGGGTTTAAAATAAGTTGAAGCGGTACATATGAAGTAACAAACAAGCTACTATCCACAAGAGAAGAATCTGAGAAAGTTTGTTTGTATTCGCTATGTCCTGTACTACCATCAAATCCCCATTTCCCAACCAAAGATATTTTATTTAAAGACTGGTCAGGTATTTTATCTAAAATATCTTTTTGAGACTCAAGAATCCGAGTGGCAGTGTGATCTAACAAACTCTGAAGTTCGACTTCGGCTGATGATTCAGTAACGGCTACAGTTGTAGGGTAACATCTCTTTTTAGCCTTTACAATGCGTTGATAGGAAGGCATACAATCTTTCAGTATATTATTATGTATAAAATTCTTAATTAATAGATATTGCTTTCTAGAAATCTTACCTTCTGCAATAAGTGACAAAACTTTGTTTTCGTCGACTTTTGTAGAAGTTAAGCTGGAATCAGCAGAAGCATTGAGCAGTGTATTTACAGCAGACTCGTCAAAATTAGATAGTTCCGCCAGTCTCCTTCTTTTAGTGCGTTTACTACTTTCATTAAAGTTTTTCCTCGGACGGCCACGAGAAGTGGAAGGGGAGGGGTCGACGTTATCATTCTGCTGAGAAATACGCTGCTCGATACTTTGGATCACATCAATGTATTCTACATCATTAAGCCACTCTGCATATTTATGTAGAAATATAGACTTTGTACATCTTGTTTTTTTCCAATAACATGCAATTCGTTTACATAAATTCCTTATTTTAACCCTTAAATTCTCTATGCCAATATTTTCGATGTTATCCGAAATAATTGATGTTTCCGTCAGTGTAGTAAAAACATGTTGAAATTTTTCTGTATCAGTTCCTTGTCCAGAGTGCCAAATATCAAAAACACTACGTTTCGAAATAGAACACCTTAAAAATGTACCTAAAACAAAGATAAAAACATTTTTTAAAAATCGGATTTTTTTCGGCTACCCTACTCTTGTTCTTTGAAACCCCTTTTACCTAAGAAGAGGTCAAAAAAGGTCGATGAAAGTTACAGCCCTTATTAAGGACACTTCCATCTATAACATAATATATGTGTCAAGTGCGGCAAACCTCGGCATCAGAGTATAACTCTCAATGAAATCATACTTCTTAAAAATTAATCGTAAACGACAGACCTCTACTAGAAAATTATTTTAAAATATAAGCACGCATATTTATATATAAAACATAATTGAAAAATAAAGTACATACCCTCTTCTTGGATTTCCATAATAATACCACGTGGACACACGCAAATAATAATAATAGTACACAATAACAAAGTGATTAAGTTGCGGCGACAAAAACACACTACTAATTAGGGTCGAGATGCGTTCACTTTCGTTGCACAAAAGTAAATGATAATAGTACTTTATTGCTGTGCTATATATAGTATTTAGAAGATTGTCTATCGGTGAATCATTTTACTTACTTTTTAGTCCAGGATACGCTCATGACTTTTTTCGATTTATGGCCTACGGCGGAATCACTGTGTAGTGGTAATAATAGGGATCAGTAATCAGTGGACCTGATGAAACTGTAAAATGAGTATAAATATATATATTTTTAAGTAAGTGTTAACTTAGAGCTGGGCACACAAATACGTTTATTATTAACTAGAAGGCGCCCGCAACTTCGTTCGCGGTGGAGAGAAAATCATAATCCATCTTTATTTCTCAACGTATTAGGGTAAAAAGTATCATATAACCATCTGGAGATACCCAACTACCCGTGTACCACAAATAGTAGAATTCCATGTAGCCGATTTAGCGTGATAAAGCCACAACGACATATAAAAACATTAATTTTTTACAACTTTATAATAGTATAGATTACCTAAAAGGTTATTTTTTAAATTAATAATAAATAAAAATAAATGTACAAAATATACGATGAAAATGGCTGTATCCATGAAAATCCAGTGTTAGCACAGACGTGCTCCTAAGTAAAATGTACGCAATGTAGGGTCTTTTTATATTGGTTACAGACATAGACATAAAAAATAAATAATTTCTAATTTTTAAGTAAGACAACTGGAAGCAGATTTCAGTTCACAGAGAGCATGGAAACATACAGATTTTTTTTTTCACAGCTACAAGGGATTTCAATTTGAGTTGTAAAAGTAAGCAAGCTCAAAATATCAAATACTGGCAGACGCCCGCAACTTCGTTCGCGGAGGAGAAAAAGTCGTAACCCCTCTTTTTTTCTTCAGCGTAGTCGGGTAAAAAGTATCCTATAACCATTTGTATATACCAAGCTACCCGTGTACCAAAAATAGTTGAAATCCGTTTAGCCGACTTTGCATGATGAAGCCACAACGACACATGCAAACATACATAAAATCCAAAAAAAATATTTTTAATTTTAGTCTATAACAATCATTTTTTTGAAAATATCTTCAATGTACAGACATTTCATTTTAACAACTTTATAATAGTACTAGCTTCTGCCCGCGACTTCGTCCGCCTTAAATTCGTTTATCGCGAATATGGGTATTTCTCAAGGATAAAAAGTAGCCTATGTCCTCCCCGGGACTATTTCCATACCAAATTTCATCCAAATCGGTTCAGTGGTTTAAGCGTGAAGAGGTAACAGACAGACACACTTTCGCATTTATGATATTAGTATGGATTTGGATAGATAATATTAATTTCAACTTGACTCCTCCACGCATTTCTGACACAAAGAGACTTGTCCGACGAACAAAGTGATTCTATCAAGGTTCTGTTTTTTTCCTTCTTGGGTACGGAACCCTGAAGACACGAAAAACTCGTGTTTGTATGCATTATGGTGCTTCTTCCACTTTGTAGTTTTCGTAAAATATCCGTAAAGCTAATTTCAAGCAACGAGATAGTAATCGAAAGATATTTACATCAAACTCCTCACAATGCTCCATTTAGAATCTGAATTCGAATTCAAGGATCAAGAAGAGGATTGTGATTAGGAAAATTCTCATTTCAATTGAAATTAAACCGTCCTGTTGGCGAAGGACATCGATTTATTTACTTAGTTCGTATTGTACGGGAATATTGCCACTTGAAAAGCGATGGAGCTGTGTCAAATCGGCTATTGAACGATTTGATACAATGTATAAGTAATTCAACTTATGTATTACTAGTTAAGTGCTGGATTGTTTATTTTTACCTTTATTAATTCAACAGTTTGGTACAGTAGTCATGGTTGCTAAAGACTGATGAATCAAGGGATCTATATCGAAATCCCTAACGTCATTTTCCTATGAATGAATGAGATCGTTTGTTCACAATGAACATATGGTAACATACGATCTTAGTTTATATACATTGCTTCCCATTATACTTTCAGTCGTGTATTTTCACATGTCTATACACGTGAAAATAATTGAAAATATTTGTCAGTGATATATAATCACTCAGTTATTTAAAATAAGATACAGTTTCATTTCGACTAATTAGATTTTTTGTACATATTTATAATAGTAAGTAAATAATTTATTAAGGAATTAATAGTCATAATATTTAGATTAATAGGAGAAAAATAAAATACAATTAAATTAAGAATAAGTCAAGTTCCTTCAAACATAAACTAAATGTCTGATAATATTCAAAATGTACACAATTGTATCGTTTGTCCTGATGTATTGTTTGCCATAACGCATTTTTTTAGGAAACTGTAAACTTTTCAGGATTGTTATAAAACAAACCTAACCTAACCTTACCTAGTCTATACGACGATCTTTTAAAAAATCCTGAAAAATTTACAGTTTCAGAAAAAAATGCGTTACGGCAAATGATAAATTACGACAAACGACATTAGGGATTCCGAAGGAGACCCAAATCAAGGTTATGAATCAGGGAGATGCCAATGAACTGAATTTAGTTATTTGCTGTGATTTTAATTTAAAACCCTTAACTACCTACCTACTACTCTACTCACACAAGCACCTACCTTCCGTCCACAGGACGGCTACATAATATCGGGCTTATAAATTAAATTTTATGGATCAGATGGGTAATTTCATATAATAATGGCAATATACACAAATTAAATTATTTATTAGTAATAATCATAATCCTACAAACATAACAAAACATAGTTTTACTTTAAACATATGGCAACAGTCCTTATTTTTACTTTAGGGACTATATATATCCTTTCGAATGTGAGATCTACAAAAAATATAACCTTATATAAAGATCTATGTAATTATTTCTAATTATTCAATAATCAAGAAAGATAACTAAACATGATTCGTTAAAACAAAGGTAATATTTTAACAAAATTGCAGACCAATAAGTTTCAGTTATTCACGGCAGTGAATGCACAATTTGTTCAAACTGTATGCGTCGTTGCGGCTTCATCACGCCAAATCGGCTAAACAGATTTCAATTATTTTTGGTACACGGGTAGCTAGAGATACACAGATGGTTATAGAATACCTTTTATCCGACTATGCTGAAGAAAAAGAAGAGGGGTTATGACTGTTTGTCCTCCGAGAACGAAGTTGCGGACACCGTGTATTATTAAATAAATACTGAGAATCTTACTCAAATCCATGTGCTTTAGATACTAAACATGCATTATTTGCTTGTGTATCCTAACGCTCTCAGTACTGAATGTTTTTCCCCACTGCACCATTTTCATGCTTCTCTGTTTGGCGCTATGGTTGACTGGTAGAGAATGCCTTTTGGTAATAAGTTCGCCATTTGTACTTACTTTTGTTTTGTGCAATAAAGTTTAAATAAATAAATAAATAAACAAAGGTACAAGTACTTACTTAGATGGATAAATAGGTACTTAAATACATAAAAAGGTCAATGGTCAAGGTCACTTTCACTACCTACCAGACTAAGCGGTCAGATTAGTAAAGAAAATAAGTATGGATAATCACGTAACCACCTACGACCCGTCTCCGAGACCCTTAAGAAAAAATACGTATGCTACCACCCGTCTCAGAGACGGTCGGAGACTGTTATATACTCACCAAAACTAAATGCGTGCACGACCGTCCTCGTCGAACGTTGCACGGTCTTATAATTTAGAACAAATTAACACATTCTTATACCAGTGATTTTGGTGGTCGGAGCTTCCATTTTAAGTGTTTACTGGTTCTTAGCTAGAAAATATATCAACTTTTTTTTTTATTCCTGAGATCCTTAGTTTCTTTTTTGTATTTCAGGAAGCGACAATAACATATTGCATTGCTTTCCAAATCCAGATAAAGACGTTGATAGTGAAATTTGGAAAAATGCAATTGGAGGAACGTTTGCCATGTCCATTTTGAGGATAAATATTACACACGCAGCAAACAACTGAGTGCAAGCGCTGTACCCACCATGGACTACTCTTATGCGAAGTGCGAAGAGCATAAATATGATATTATAAATAAGTTAGATTAGAAGACTTGACCGTAAATTTATTTTTATTTAGCTGGTGTAAAGACACGAATAAATGAATAATCGGAAGCAGAGGAGACTACGACGAATTAGACAAAGTCCAAGCAATGGCAGTAAATTACTGTCAAAAACGATATCGAAAATAAACTCAAATGAATTAAATATTGTTTTATTTCTTAAGAAGCCAATTTTAATGCAATTTCTATCGCAATATGTACCAATACCAATATATATATATATATATATATACAAATATATATATATATTGGTATCGGTACCTAGTGCGATAGAAATTGCACGAAAATAATAATATTTTGAGCTAAGGAGTCCGCACGGCATGTAGCTGAATAGTTTACCGGAGCACAGCACGAGATGGCGCCACATGTCAAACCTTTAAGTGATATCTCTATCTCATATTACACAAATATACTACTCTATGGAACGTTGACGAGGCACTGACGCAGGAGGGGAGAAGGTACAAGGACACAAACGTTTGTAGGATGATCGCACATAGGTATATTAAATTTTTTAACTTTGAATGAGTCTGTGAGACGGGAGGTAGGTGGTTAAGGGTTAACCTGAGTGGCGGTCATGTTTTATTATATACTCCAAACCATGCATTTCTAGTGATAAAAAACAGCCCATTTTGTTGTTTTTTGAAAGATGAACATACCAGTAGTAACATCTTTCAATTTGCATAGAATGTCAATTATATATACATAATTGACACTACTGGGGATCAAAGAGCTGGTAGCTTCTTCGCATGACGTATTAATGTGTAAATAGATATCATAATTCAAATACGTTACTTAATTAACCGTAATCCCATTATTAATTCTATTAATTAGTACTCGTTTGCTTATTACTTATTCAGCTCTAATTTAATTAATGATTTTATTTTAACACTAGAAAGTGCTCGCAAATCGTTCGGAAGAGACAAAAGTAATACTCCTGTTGTTTCCTTCAGCGTAGTCAGGTATAAAGTATCTTATACGAGTAACCATCTATGGATGCTCAACTACCCGTGTACCAAAAATAGTGGATATTCGACGCGAAAACGACACATACAAACATAACTAAAACAATATTTTTCGATTCAGTGACACACCAACAGTCCGTTTCACTTATTTTTCCTAAAATATAATATACCTACATGTATTTCAGCAGAAATTTTAGACCAAAAAAACTTTAATTTTACAAGCCTTTATACTCTAGACAATACAATTAAATAAACACACAAGGTTGCTACCCAATTAACTTCAAGTTATATAAAGCCCGATTGTATTTAAATATGTAAATTGTACGGGCCACTTACCGCAACACGCAAACTTGCCAAAAAGATCGATTACAATTTTTGATGGAAATTAAGGTATCTAACTGAAGTTACTTTTCACTTAAGTGGGTGGATCAACTTCTTCTAGACGTTATTCTGTCTTGTAACCCAGGACAAAGGTACTTAGAAAAATCCTAACATTATTTTATTAGCTATTAACTAACTATGTAAAAAAAACACCTCACTCGCTCTAATAACACACTTCAAGGTTAGTTGTTTAATTGCAAAATAGTGTTTCCCCTTTAGGGCGCTGACCGCCCATTTTCTAACAGTATTACAGAGCCCTAACCCTCAGACGATATTAAATTCCTAGCACAGATCTCAAAAAACTTGAAGAGCATGCCTATTTCCCTCAATTAATTTAATTACCCTTTCCGCGCGTCTCTCTCTGACACAACGCGGTGACAGACGCGGGAAAAAGACAACAGCATCTGTTTTGTTAAAACTTGACACCATTATGCTCGTCGCCAAATGTTTTCTTGTCTCCGTCGCCGCCCGAGTCGTGCCAGTCGTCGCACCCAATTTGCTTATGTAAATACGCAGCTTCCGTTCTGACCTGAATAATTCATTGCCCACCGTGAACGTTTGACTCACCCCAGTTTTGAAAATCAACAGAAAACGGAAAGACGACTACGCAAATATAAAGTCGTCGAAATTACAAAACTTTTCGATTCAATGCGGTCGTCGCGAGACCCCGTGTCTCGCTGGCGACTTTGCTTTTGTTTTTCTTTTTTATTCGATCGGCAGATCTGTCAGGGTGAAATATATCTTGCAAGGCGTAGGACATACTTGTGCCTTGGAATTTAGAATTCGAGTATAGATTTAATGGGCTTAAGATAATTGGATATAATAAAATCTAATTCTTGATAATGTTCCCAACGCTATGAGCATTCCCTAGCGCTTTTGAAAATTCTCCTCGTCTTAATCATAAACACATACAATTTTTGGTGGTTGTAACTGCGTGTCAAAATATTTGGCGTAATGATAGCGACCAAGTTTTTGACCCTGACAATAATACCTTACGTAAGTATATTTACTTGTGAAAATTTGCCCTGATATTTATTTATTTGTTCATACTCGTATTCATTATTATGAATACGAGTATGAACAAATAAATACTGAACTGTTAAGAACCTACTGTTTTTGTAATCCATAATAATGTGTGTTTACCCTTTAATATTTACAATCACTTTATTTTTGTTTAACTTATACACCTAAATAAACTGTATAGTTACATTATGAGGGAAAGCGGTGCTCTCTCAGCACAAGTATCACGTATACTTAAAAAGAGGCACCAGTGCAGATATTGTTACCTTATTTATGTTAAGAATAAAGATTTTTGATTTTGTTTTTTTTGATTTTTGAATACGAGTATGAACAAATATATAAATATCAGGGCAAATTTTCACAGATCAACCTGCGGGCCTATGATGGTCGCGTTTATCACGCGATAAATGATATATTATGATAACGCGCCCGCAGAGATGCGACTTATTTGAAAAACTTGTATTTAAAATACAAGTATAAAATGAAAAATACCTATTTTGTATTTTGCATTTAAATACTTTTATAAAAAAAGTATTTTGTATTTTATTTGAAATACTTTTCGAGAAGTATTTTCTATTTGTAAAATACAAAATACTTTACTGTTAAGTTTCGCCAATATTAGTCGACTAGGTAATAGCGACTAGAGAAGCTAGAAGCCTTGCGAGTTTGCCTAGTGAAGTGACAAAACGAACGCGCGTTATCTGTGGATCATGACGTCTGTTTCGCTGCGGTGAACAGTGTTCGTGGAGGAGAAAAACTGATATTATTTTTTACTTAAGCTTAGTACGTTAAAAAATATCCTATAACCATCCCTGGTTGTCCAGCTATCCTTGTACCTACTAAACATTGATGAAATTCGTTCAGCCTTTTTGACGTGACGAGGCCTTATAGACACCTACGTGAATGCATAAGAAATATACTTATATTTTTCGACTCAGACCTTCATAATCAATTCTTCAAATATCAATGTACAGGTATTTAATTTTTAAAAATGTTAATGTTGAAATACAATATAAAAAGCGATTAGGTTGATCAAAACAGAAACCTATTTTCACCATAAAGTATTTTATTTCTACAAATTAAAATATTATTTAAATACAAAATGCAAATAGATTTTTAATTAACTATTTTGTATTTAGTATTTAAAATACAAAAAGCAAAAGTATTTTGTATTTTGCATTTGAAATAGTTAATTAAAAATCTATTTGCATTTTGTATTTAAATACTTTTTATAAAGTATTTTTTACATCTCTGCGCGCCTGTCACTCTGGCACTCACATACATCTCAGGCAGCTATGTTATTTGTGGCTGGTCCCAAACTAAGCAAAGCTTCTACTATGGTGACGATATCGTATATATATAAATTATAACACTTAAGTAAATTGAAAACATGGAAGACCAAGGAACGGATATTAGTGTTCATCGCACAAATTCTTGTCGCGGATCGCTAGTTTAGTAAGCCGCTGTGCAACCCAACTTAGCTAAATCATATTTACCAGATAGGAAATGAATTTGAATTCCTTTACAAATGGCGATTTAAAATAACTGAATAAACCCCTTCTGTTTCCGCGATTATCGGTCGCCATTAGGTGAGGAACACAAATGAGATAGTATATGCAATAATAACCCGTTTATTTTTTTTACTATAGTACACTAGCTTCTACCCGCGACTTCGTCTGCCTGAAATTGGTTTATCGCGGATAAGGGTATTTTTCTGGGATAAAAAGTAGCCTATGTCCTTCCTCAGGACTCAAAGTATCTTCATACCAAATTACAGCCAAATCGGTTCAGCGGTTTAAGCGTGAAGAGGTAACAGACAGACAGACAGACAGACAGACACCCTTTCGCATTTATAATATTAAGTATAAGTATATAAGTATATTAGTATATTAGTATGGAGTATGGATTACTGCAGAGGCTGCGACATAGGGGATTGCCAGCCGAGTAGTTATAGATGGCAGAGTGTTAACGAGGCAAGAAGATGAATAAAAACCAATATTTTTTATATAACAAATGTTTTTTTCCCACTAAAACGTTATTTTAATATACAGTTTCTCTTCACCGCGCGACGGCGGCGCGGTGGTGCTTGGAGAGAATTGAAACAAAAGACGGTCGCTTTGATGGCCAAGGCCCGCAATTTCGTATGAAATTATCATTATGTGCCCCTCGTTGCGCCGCACCCGGAATGTGATGATACTTCGGGGTCTATTACAATGAACACAACGACAATATTTAATTGCATATTTGAGAAAAAAATGTTCAACCGTTTTTAGAAGCAAATCATTTCGGCTTTTTTTTTCCTTCAAAAACCAAACTGTGTAATAGTTTTATCGGGATTTAATGGTAAGCTTCCTATCGAAGCAGACTCGAGGTACAAAAAAAATCGTATAATAGAATCGGAGAGATTTCCACCCCTATCAGCATACGAAACTAAAAAGTAAATGTATTCTGTCCTTACGTAGTTCGTGGCTAACGCAGAATCCTCTCTATTGTTGAATGCTTGGCCTATTTGCTATTCAAGACTCGTTTTCTTGCGACACAGTCTGTTGTGATATTTTGTTTGCAAAAGTCACCATGGATTGATTCTGTTCGGAAATACAACTATTTGTGTGTTTGGGGTTCAATTAAAAATGATATTCTGTTATTATATGAGCGTGTTGTTTCAAATATATATTGGTCTCCACAGCATTGCATTACTCGTAATTCTTGGGAGTTTTGCAGCATAACTATATAAGCGTTGACAAAGATTTGGACCTTGGTACACCCAAAGAAATGCACAATACGATACAGGCAATGCTGTGTAAAAAACTTTGTTTAGTAATCACAAGTAACAAAACTTTTATCAGACATGCCTCACAGTCCAAACACCAGATAGTATTTTATTAGAGTCATTATTGAAAGTACATTATATTAATCGCCTGTTTATTTTATAACATGTAAATATATAAATTATAGCTACGAGCCATTAAACATCTTTTCCTTTATTGATCCTTGCTAAATGCACGTTAAAAGAGCAATTTAATTTTACTTGTTCTCAACTCAGGCTTTAGTAAACAGATTAGGATCTCGTATTTGCCGAAGCACCAAATTTGCCGTTTGTAAACGTAGCTAATATCTGCTAAGGAAGCCCGTTAAACTAAACTGCCGGTAAATAGCTTCCAATTGAAACGAACGAAACTAAATTTAAAATAAATGTTCGTTGCCAACTTTACGAAAGCGGACGTTTAAATTGGCGCCAAAACAGATTCACAGCATCGTTCGTTTTGAATATTGGCCTCACGTAGAAAAAGCCCTTAGGGGAAATTGCTATGCCAGCATCAGAGCTAGAGGAAAATAAAATCCCACCCATCGCCTCAATAATATCCCCAGACGGGCCCAATAAGGATCGTTACTAAATTGTGCTGCTAAATAAAATGCGCTTTTCGAGTTTCGAACTAAATGAGAAGTTGAATCGAGTTTACCACATTCTTTGAAGTTTTTCCGTAACTTTATTTGTAGCGTTTCGTAAGTTTTTAAAATATTGTTATTTTTAAGTACGATCTGCCCAGCCGTTTTGATATAACGAGTTATACATATACACATAAATAACTTTTACAATTAACTTAAAGAAACACGATTTTTGATATTCAAGGTACGAATCTTATAACGTTGAAAAACTTAAAAAGAAATATACGTTTTTAACAACTTTGTAATAGATTTTTCCTAAGTTGAGCAACATGAAATTTATTTCATTTCTTTTGTAGCTAAAGATAAGTTAATGAACGAAATAATAATTTACCTACAGTTCGTATTAATAAAATTACTGTGAGCAATGTAATTTTTAAAAAACTTTATAGTATAATTCTTAAATTATATTTTTTTTCTAACTTTGACGTAACTTTCATCGATAATTAAGCGCCCTAGTCCATCTGTGTGTAACTTCATATATTTCTTCCTTGTGTCGTGGTTTTCTAAAAAACGTCGTTTTATTTTCTTTATTACTTCCACACACATAATATCCTCTCATAGATTTAACGTCATTCTTGTAGACAATAAAACGCACTAATAATGAAATGAAATAATGATCTTTATTCTGTAAGTAGGCCACAAGGGCACTTTTACAAGTCTGACTCTACGGCGTTTCCCAAGAGGAGACCACTGAAGAGAAGAAAGCCGAAACAAACTCAACAGTCAGTCATTTTTTCGAAATAACTCTTATATCTATTACAAATTGTATAATCGCTCCGCTGCTCTGTATTTCGTGTATTTCATTAAAATTAGTTTAAGTTTAAACATTATTAAATTAATGCCATAACAATTTTGAGTAAACTTTATCATTTTTTACTTACCTTAACAAGGGTCACAAGTAAAAAAAAAAATTGTTTCATACATTTAGGATAATATGCGATCAATTAGCGATCAATTATCGCTTAATTAGGTGGTTTTTATTTTTCCTTGATTTCATTGGCCCCATAGCGAAAGTAGCTCAGTGTGACTCTCCCCCGGGCAGTATATTTATATGTTTTTATTGTTTGTATGTTTTTTTTTTATTTCTTTGTAAGCTTGTACGCTTCAGCTTAAAGACGTCCTTATAATTTTTTTTTTCACTATTCTCACCATACACATTTGTCTCAAACCTTTTCTTTGCCCCGACGTAAGTCTTATCGATAACAAAGCACACTCGCGCCCGACTGACTGCCCTATCTGTCGTAGTCATCCTTTTGGGTTCAGCTGCTATTTTATCGCAATGTAGCTCTTATATCACGCTTCAATCAATAGTCGATTGGAAATATGTAAAAAATATAATAAATATATTTTACCACAACATTCTTTGAACTACTACTTCAGCAGTTGAGGAAAAAAATCATAACCCTCGTTTTAGGGTTCCGTTCCAAATAGGTATAAAAGGAACCCTTATGGTGCTCTGTCTGTCTTTATGTCTTTATGTCAAATAAATAAATAAATAAATAAATGTCTGTCTGTGCTACTATTAGACCGCCATAGCTCAAAAACTACTAAAACTATTTATTTGAAATTAGTAATATTTATAAACATGGTCAGCCTACATATATTGCAAAATAAAATTCACAATTTGAATGAATAAACATAAATATTACCCGAAAATTATAACCATGTCTCTTACTAGCAATTTTTTTAATTAATTTTCAAATACTTTATTTTAACAACCCGGTTGCGTTAAGTTTGCACCTCATGTGTATCCAATGCTCTATAGCATTAGATACACGAGGTGCAAACTTAAGTTAGCACCTGTTGAGTTAAGTTTGCACCTGATAACTATATATCAGGTGCAAACTTAACTCAACCGGAACCGGGTAATAAAGTTAGGGTAAGTGAAAATTTGTACAGAACACTCTGTGCGCGAGTCCGACTCACAATAGGCTGGTTTTTTTTATTCAGCGTACTCGTGTAAAAAGTATTATATAACCATCTGTGGAGGATATACAGCTACCCGCGTACCAAAAACGGTTAAAATCCATTTAGCCATTTTGACATGATGAAGCCTCAAAGACACATTAAAAAAAAACTATTCGGTTTCCTTCAAATACGGGTTGTCCGTATTTAAGGGATACTATTTTTATTTATCGATCAACTCTTTTGTTTGTATCGAATCTTGCCAATGTTAATTAAGCCGATGTCGAAGGTTTACAATGACCTGATTCTGAAAGGGTGTAACAATCTGTTACTTTTAACTAATATCCGCTCTTTTGTTTGGTGAAGTGTGCTTAATAACCCTTGATCATTTTAAATTAATGAGGGACACATCGCTCTGGGGCGGGTTTCTTTGAGTCGGTTTCAAGTCAATTTAAATTAAAGAACCTTTTTTGCAGGTAGATAAAGACTATCTGATTAAAATGTCTGACACCGCAACAAAGATTTCATTATTATATAAAAATATCCTTGTTAAATACGGTTTAATATAAAACCTAAACCGGTGAAGGTTGGAACATGATAATTTAAACACATACTCCGTTTGAGACTTAGAGATACACTAAGAATGGATTTTTAGGAAAGGGAGGAAAAACTGGCCAAGTGCGAGTCTGGCTCGCGAACCGAGGGTTCCGTACAAAATATACGCTACAAATGGCCGTAGCTAAGAAAATCCAGTGTTAGCAGAGCCCTACTCCTAAGCAAAATGTAGGCGGTGCTCGATCATTTTACATTGGGCGATCATATACTGATATAGACAGACAGACATAAAAAAACAGTTTTTCAAATTTATTTGGTTAATTGTGCTATATGAGCTTCCATCATACCAAATTTCAAGTTTCTAGAACTACTGGAAGCACCCTATCAATTTCAAAAAGTGTTGAAATATACGTTTTTGCGGCATAAACGGCCGTATCTTTTTTTTTCGTAAACTTGAAATTTGAGTTTTCACAGGGAACTAAAACTTAAGTAGACAGTTTTAATTTCAACTCGATACCTCCACGCGTTCCCGAGGTAAAGGGTCTTGACAGACAGACAGACGGACGGACAACAAAGTGATCCTATAAGGGATCCATTTTTTCCTTTAAGGGTACGGAACCCTAAAAACGAAACCCTTAGAGAATCATTATGTTAGCCGTCTGTCTGTCCGTCTGTCTGTCTGTCTATCAAGATCTTTTTTCTCAGGAACGTATGGAGTTGAAAATTGACATCAAATACTTATGTCGGTGGTTCCTTGAAGCTGTAAAAACAAATCAAGTGTCTAAGTCAACGCAATCCAAAAATACAGCCATTAAAAAGGTTTTTCCATACAAATTTCCTTCCATGGAAAACCTACTTACAGTTGACCCTTAAATTAGGTATGAAGGTACCTTATGATTTTGTTTATGTCTGTCTGTAAATGGCATTAAAATATTGTATAAAATAACTCCACAGAGCGTACATTCAATATTAAATTACACCACTGAGAAATTTTATGTTCCCAATTAGGATGTACTCAATTCAAAGAGGATCTTGGTCTTCGACACGAGGAACTATTTACTTACCTACCCTTAAATCTCAATACAAACAAACGTATTTGGTTATGAAAATCTGTTCGTATTTGTAACCTTTAATTAATTCCTGCTGTTTCTACGAAATATATCAAGAGAGCGACCCAATTATAAACGACACAAAAATCGTCCCACGTGTTCAGCCATTAAGTGTACCTTTTTATTTGTTCTTTTGTTTTTTTTATGTTTACTAAACATCCGTTAGCTCGGTGACTGTTAACAATAATAAGGAAAAAGTGTTCACTTTAATATTTATATCACTACTTACGATAAATAACGACGTATTGGTTTATCTATGTTTGTTCAGGACCAGTGAGCCCCAGTGTAGGTGTTTACGTTTTTTCTATATACTCAAGAAAGTTAATGTTTTCTCGTTTTTACGATCGTCCCATTAAATAAATAGTGAAATGATTTACTACGGGTTTTCTACTAAGGTTCTTTAAATATGAAGAGAATTGTTTCAAAACTAAGTTAAGCTCCATACTCGCGAAAGTAAAACAATTTAGACCCACTTCTTTTTAGAACCAGCGTAATCTTTTTAAACGTCGGGAACTCAAATGAGATGATATATGCGCGATATGATCCGTTAAATTGTTTTATTTAAATGAGTAATAATCGCTGAAATAGAAGAAAATATTAAACAGTTTCTAAAGTTCTTCAAGCGTTCAAGAAAAGAACGTGCTCTCACTTGAAAGGCCGCCAACGCACTTGTGACTCCTCTGGTGATGCAAGTGTCATCTATGGGCGACGGTGATTGCTTACCATCAGCTGACCCGTCTGCTCGTTTACCTCCTATATCATAAAAAAAAAGTTTTTAATCAAAACCGCTTTAAGAAATAAGTTTGTAAATAAGTAGTAACACAATAGACAAAAGTGTGTATTTTAAAAGTAAACGGAACTGAAATGAAAGTGAGATTCATGCGATGAATTAAGGATCTGTTTTAAATAGGTAAATCTAACTCCTGTGAATCACAACCCGAAATCAATTTTGAAATGTTTTATTCATATCATCGCGAAATCTACTTTTCCATTAAACTTCATACGTTTCTTTGCCTTTGTTTTGAAATGTGAAATTTATTTCTCAAGCTGTAAAGTTGCTATTGCGATTCAAGTATTGAATAAGATGAGACATTGCGTAAGCTATCAGTCGATATTTAGGTATAAACTGTTTGTGAAAGTCGTTACTCCAACATCAAATTCCAAATACACATCATTTGACATTCAGGAGACGTAAATTTGTGAGTTATATTTTACTTCCGTTACACATCTATATGCATGTAATATATGGATAATAATGATGAAGAATACGTCAAAAATATCGTTTTGTGGCCGCAAATTTTTTACATATTATTCGAACAGAATTTTGTAAAAAGTTAAGTGAGAGAAAAGGAGACGGAATTTTGCAAAGTATTCAAAAAGGTCAGCCCAAGTAGCACGAAAGCTGTATTAGAGTTTATATAGACCTTATAACGCTTAAACTGGCTGTATAACAGCTGTATTTTATGTATAAGATCTTATACAGCTTGTCTTGCTATTTGGTAGTATGGAAAAGTTTTAAACTATAATTTTCTATAATATTTTCTTCCGTTTCCGCGATTATTACTCATTTAAATACAACAATTTAAAAAATGTGAAATGCTGCCAGAAAAGCTTAATTATTTTATTTTAATAATTTAGCTTTTCTGGCACATGTGTAACTGTTTTTACAACTGTATGTACACCTTTATTTGTTTTTTTAAAGTGGGTAGTTTGAACAAATTGTAACTTTGTTACAGGAAATTATATCTTTTCTCAGTCTAGCCGTGACCATGGAAAGCTGAAAAGCTTCCGAAACGTCGGGAACTCAAATGAGATAATATACGCGATATAATCGGTTAAATTGGTTTATTTCAATGTATAAATTATCTATACTTTTATACAGTTTTAAAATTTACATGTCTGTAAAATAAATATACTTTCATAAAAACTTATTTTTATGAAACGGAGTGTATGAAAGGCACTCAATCTATAAATATTGTATTTATTTTTTGTATATTTTTCCATCACTCAGAACGGGTTAACGGAATTCAACTGTTTTTGCTACAATAGTTATAGGATTCTTTTTATCCGACTACGTTGAAGCATAAAAAGGGGTTATGATTTTTTCTCCTCCGCGAACGAAGTTGCTGGCACCTTCTAGTATAAGGAATAAAAATAATGTGCTAAAAGATCTTGTTGATAATATAGAGACAAGTACAAAATCGACGACCGGCTTGGCTCAGCGGGAGTAACGTTGCCTGCGAAGCTTGAAGTCCTGGGTTCAAATCCCGGTAAGGGCAAATATTTTGTGCGATGAGCATAAATATTTTTTTTTTAAGTCTTGGATGTTTTTTATGTATATAGGTAAATAATATCTATTAAATATATCGTCGTAGCACGAGCCTTATTGAGCTTACCATGGGACTAGTTCGATTTGTGTAAAATTGCCCTGTAATCAAATCAAAATAATATTTATTCAAGTAGGACTAGTTACAAGCACTTTCGAAATGTCAGTGTGAGTGAAAATTATTTATTTTTATTTATTACAGAACATTTTTCAAACACACATCATGCGCTGCAATTGTGTTTTATAAAATAAACTGTTTATGGTAAATAAATGTCCCAGTGGCTTACACTGCCTCATTAAATGACACGTACAACCTTAGTTCATAGCAATAGAGGTAAAAAATAGGATGACAATAACTAAAATAGGGTGCTGCCTTTTGCCTCATGTTTTACGTCATATTCATCTTATGATTTAAAAAATAAAAATGATATATGAAATAAAGAAAAAAAGGAAAATCGACATGTTTTTAAAATACGAAATCTTGTGCAATTTTTATTATATTTTTTAATCCTAAGTAAATTAGAAGTTCTATTCAGAATCCTTTTAATTCAATCAAACAATATTGATAAAATAACTGTGTAGCTAACTTAGTTTTTCACGACCTAAATGCCAAAATACTTGTTCATCCATATACTAAACTTGGGAACATCATAAAACGTATGCGTCACACGTTTCTAGAAATTGGAGCTTTTTCAGGGCTCAGTAGGAATGCCCACGATGTCATCAACCAATATTTTCTTTGACGATAGCTACGATTTGATTTTAGAATCAAATTCGGAAATATTTATTTAGTTTACTAACATAATGGTCTAATTCTATAAACGACTAATAGAGCATGGGTAAAGTTGAAAATTATATAAGTTAGTTATAGCCTACCTACCTATTATATAGATTGTTTCTTTTTTTATGGAAAAACGTTTCATCAAGAACTTCATTTCGTCGCCATATGATTTCATTTAAAACATTTCTCTCTGAAACCGTTAAAAAATTGAGATTTTTATAGAATAAACCTAACTTAATGTTGATCTTTTCAAAAAACATGAATATCTTATAGTTTTAAGGAAAATGTTTCCGATGAAATGTAAATTTTATGAAATAAAGCCTTCTAGGGAACGTTTGTCGATGAAATGGAAAGACAAGTTAGCTATATCTAAAACCTCACATTACCCTCATACCTAAACATCGGATATACAGCCTCCGTAAGATAAGTTGGCATAAGTTCTGCATACCAAATGCTGGGATCGAAAAGTTTCAGAACTGCGGTAGCATGACTAATGAGACTCAACCCTATGTTTTGTTGATTTCCATAACATACGTTGTTACAGGGTAACTGGTATAATGCAGTAAGAATAGGGGATGAAGATATAAACCTACTCTGTACTATTCATTAAGTTGTCAAAATGAAATGCCTGTGAAAGATATTTAAAAAAATGCTTGTAAAGGCCTATTTAGAGGTCACTGAAACAAAAAATATTATTTTTTGTATGTGTCATTGTGGCTGCATATAAATAACATTAAAAAAATAAATAAACAAATGTACAGATAGTAGCGCAGTATTCGCATTGTTCGACGAGCTAGAACTTAACATTACCGACAGATTACCTAAAATCTCGCAAATCCAGAATGTCCCTTCCGCTTCTGTGAGCCCGAAGGAATACTACTTGTATTGTTCGGATTCCCGCCATATCTGTTATTTAATGTACGTTTGTTAACGTTAACGTTATGGAATTATTTGTTAACGTGGAATTTCTGTTTCTGGCCTAAAAGTTGGGTATGAAGGTTTTCATTAAACATCATCATTATCTTGCCCTTACCCATTTAATGGCACAGCATTGTTTTATCTTTCATGCCTCTTTAACACCCGACCCGACATTTCGTCGCTCAAATCCTTCTTTTCACTATCATCTTTCACACAACCTATCCATTTTTTTTTCGGTCTTCCTCTTCTATAGATACTATTATAAAGTTGTTTAAAAATCTGCATATTAAAGATATTTCCACTAAAATAAGGACTACGTAGAGGTCGCCGAATCGAAATATATTTTTATTTTTCGTATCTTTGTATGTGTCGTTGTGGCTTCATCACTCCAAATCGGCTAAACGTATTTTTACTATTTTGGTACACGGGGTAACTTTTTATCCGACAACACTGAAGAAATAAAGAGGGGTTATGACTTTTTCTCCTCCGCAAACAAAGTTGCGGGCACTTTCTAGTGTATATTACCTTCTACATTGACACTTACGTAACGATCTTCTCGTAATATGACGTTTATCCATCCCTATCACTTATCTATGGACGTCTTCATTAAATGTGAATTAAAATTAACTCAGCTAAAAATTTTTTAAAGCATCTGAACAATATTATGCTTATTTGATGCTGCATAATTAAACAATATTGCTTTTACTAAGCAACAGAAACCGTAACCGGAATTGGGTTTCGGCGAACGTTTTCCTTTCGAAACCTTGTTCACGTAATCCGATTACACGGAAACTTATTTCAAATGAAATAATTATTTAGTAACGCGTGAAGACGGCAGTATTTTTTTCTAACCTTGATATTACAGGAGTAAAAGATTTTCATAAAAAAAACTAATCTTGTTTTCATTTTTCCTGTTCGAGAAGTTTAATTTTCTAAGGTATTTAGCCGGGTGGCAAATAGCTTTTCCATCCCTAGGGTGGAAAGTATTTAATTTTTACGATTAGTTACAGTCGAAGAAAATTGGGTTACGTCATATTATTAATATAAAAGCCTTTCATATCGCGAATGCGATTGTGATGATGATGATGACGACGAAAATAACGACGAAGACGACAATGACGATGATGGTGATGATGATTATTTATTTATTTTCCTCACAGTCAAAATGAAAAGTAGAGTGTTTAACTAGGGTAAAATTACCCATTTCACCCTTGAACTATTGGAGAAATATCTCGGAAGAAATGGGTCACTTTCAACCCTTATTTATCAATCTACTATTACGCTGTTTACATTTGTCCTGTGTAACTGCATTATTTTTAGAGATTCTGTGGACTCTGAAACTTTGAAGACGAAACTTTGAAGTTACTTTTATAATCGTTTTAAAAATTGTGATTGACTGTCGTATTTATGTTGGGATTCCATGAGTTACGTATACAATTGCATTAGGTGTAGGAGAGAGTTTGACTCCTAAAATAGAGTAGAAATGCTGCAGACAAGGCTATAGAAATAATAATAATAAGTACTATTTATTGAACACCAAAAGAAAATAACATCAGAAACTTAAATCTAAAACGGGATCAGAAATGGTAAACAACAGGCGGTCTTATCGCTAAAAAGCGATCTCTTCCAGACAACCTTAAGGTAGTAGAAATTTTACTTTATTTTATTCATGCTTTGCTTATCGTAGGTAGTCTTATGCGAAACGCCGTAGAGAACCAGTATGCAGCAAAATTGACAGTTTTTTTGTATAATTTTTTGAAACAGAAGTAATTGTGAAACAGAAATAATTGTTATCTTAATATAACAATTTAGGCATATACTTGACATAAAATAATGGAGTCGACCCCGTGAACATGGAAGCTGCAAGGTTTCCGAAACGTTGGGAACGCGATATAATCTGTTTTTTTTTAAAACGTGATAATCGCGGAAACAGTAAAGAATATTACGTACACTACGAGTATTTCCTACAACGCTCTCACTGAGAAAATAATATATGAAACATTTTAAGCACTACACCAAACTTAATTACTACACAGGATCAAAATATTACTATATAAGAGTTAAGCAGTATTATTTTTTTTGCCGAAACAAAGTAGCCAACTAAAACTAAAGATCTATGGCACTTACAAGTTTCAGTTTCTGGAAATGTGGCTAATTGGTGTTGAAAAAATCTCGTAATAATAATATATAGTAATAAATAATAATGTTACGAGCGTGGGGTATAGGATAGAGTTAAGACACCTTGACAGTTCCACGTTAGTTTATTCACGACTTACAGTAGCAGGGATTCACTGTTAAACGCGTCCTGGTACCGATACTAGACTTTGCACCGTGAATAGCACACACTGAGTCACTGACACTGAACACTATCTAGTTCACTCCCACTACTTCACTTTTAACTTCCTCTTATTTCCACTTGTTTCTCCTTCACTTGCCACTTTAAGACTACCGTCTGCTCCACCGTCGTCGTTTTTTATACCCGTTAATTTCGCTCGTCTTTTGTCACTTTTTATCGTCATATTTTCGTTATTCTGCTGTTTTGAGTAGCGTTGCCTTTCCAGTAAATCGGCTGTGTCGAAGGTTCTAGCACATTCGAATCCAAACTAGTTTCATTTACTAAAATCTAAATATCTGAAGAAAACTTGCAAAAAGCTCGCCCATGCTGGGATTAGAACCGGCGACCTCACGATCATTAAGCCACTGTCTTATTACAGGGCTATTCGGTTCTTAAATTAATCTGCGAAAAACTGATACACATTTAGTAAACACTACTCGACGATTGATGACGTTATGGTCTTCGCAACAATAATAATAAAATAAAACTTCCCTAGGCAGTATGGAGCGTTTTTTGGGTAAGTCCAAAATCGTGATTTTAACATTGTTGTATCTCGGTGAATTTTTAGCAGTATTATTGAAAGGTCGTTCTATAACAACATACCACAGAAAAAAAAATGACAAAAATTATCAACTTCTCGATTCTGTGTAATTGAGGAGTTTACTTCTATATGGCTGTAACAAACAGTTTTTCGTCATGTAAACTTGTTCCTAAGAAGCCTATAAAAAGGAATTAAGACACTCATGCAGTTACATAATCCATTATTTTACTCATAATATTACGCCTCGAATTCTTAAAGCCAACTCGCGTGATCCCAACTTAAAGATTTTCCCGACATACCGCCACAACTCCGGAGTATTCCCCAAGAATTCACGTCTTAGCGATGTAGCTAGTCACAACCTGACATGGGAATTTCCTAAAGTGACGTCACGTGGAATTCTATTTCCCATATCTCCCGCGATTAAGCGTACATTCAGCGGTTATATGGAGAATGGCGCTTGTGAAGTAGGTGTTGGTTATTATAAAGGGTTGATTACAATGTAAACAGTACATTGAAAAATATAGGAGATTATATTGGTACTAACTTGAAAGGGATTTAAAAAAGAAAGACAAGTCTTTCTAAAATGGTCAAGATCGACCGTGGACGGCTCACTTCTCGGGCAAACGCCGGACCGTCAATATTCCCAGCATCCCCGATGATGCCTCGTAGATAGGCGAAACACGTGTCCAAGTGGTTAGTGACTGTTTGGTGGTTGTTTGTGGTATTTACTTATTTATTTGAGGAAAGGAATAGGGCACACGGGCACACACACATTAACTTTTTAACCGACTTCCAAAAAAAGGAGGAGGTTCTCAATTCGACGGAATGTTTATTTTTTTTTTTATTTTTTTTATGGATGTTCACCGAGTACTCAAAGACTATTTGACTGATTTCAAAATTTTTTTTTTGGTTTTATAGAAGGTACTTTTTAGTTGGTCCCATTTAATTTTGGTGAGGATCTGATGATGGAATCCATGAGGAATTGAAGGAACTCCACAAATATTGTAGGCATACATATAGCGATTTTGGTATTATAAGAAACATAATGAGCATTTGCATTCAGAAAGTGTAAATTGGTGAAGTGGAACTGATGCAGAAGACCACAGAATGCCATCGGAACTCCTCAATGATAAATGATTTACGGGTGGCGACAAAATATCTTCATTAATTTAGCTACTTCATAGTCTTCATAGTCACAAATTTAAATGTTCCTGATGAGAATGGTACCATCGAATTGATTTGATGATGGAGTCGGAAGGTAGGCACCAGATCTATGTAATAAAATAATGTATCCTAACCGTGTTTGGGCTTGTTCGAATCGTCACGAGATACACTTTTTAGTTCATCGTTACTTAAGTACTGGAGTCGGTGCCATCGTGTCACAACTTACTAAAATCGTCAATTTTCAATATTTTACACATTCTTTATATGGCACCGACGCTAAAATAAGATTAATTGTATATATTGTATAGATTGAGTATACAAACGGTTACTTGTAAGTAATTTGACTAAACTGAATTATGGCGTTATTTTTTACTTTTTTTTTTTGGAGTCGGTTTTATTTTTTTGTTTAAAAGTTTATTAGTGTGTGTGAGTCAATCGACCAGTGTCGATCACCGAGAAGAGTACCGTACTGTCAAAATAATGTATCCTAGCCGTGTTTGGGCTTGTTCGAATCGTCACGAGATACACTTTTAAATAACGGTTAACTAAAAAGTGTAAAATACATAAACTTTTAAACAAAAAAATAAAACCGACTCCAAAAAAAACTAAAAAGTAAAAAATAACGCCATAATTCAGTTTCTTCAAATTACTTACAAGTAACCGTTTGTATACTCAATGTATACAGTATATACAATTAATCTTATTTAAGCGTCGGTGCCATATAAAGAATGTGTAAAATATTGAAAATTTACGATTTTAGTTAGTTGTGACACGATGGCACCGACTCCAAAATAACATTAATTGTATATACTGTATAGATTGAGTATACAAACGGTTACTTGTAAGTAATTTGAAGAAACTGAATTATGGCGTTATTTTTTACTTTTTAGTTTTTTTTGGAGTCGGTTTTATTTTTTTGTTTAAAAGTTTATTTATTATTAACCGACTTCCAAAAATGGGAGGAGGTTCTCAATTCGACGGAATGTTTTTTTTTTTTTTTTTTTTTTATGGATGTTCACCGATTACTCAAAGACTATTTGACCGATTTCGAATTTTTTTTTTTGGTTTTATAGAAGGTACTTTCTGATTGGTCCCATTTAATTTTGGTGAAGATCTGATAATGGAATCCATGAGGAATTGAAGGAACTCCTCAAATATTGTAGGCATACATATAGCTATTTTGGTATTATAAGAAACATAATGAGCAAATGCATTCAGAAAGTGTAAATTGGTGAAGTGGAACTGATGCAGAAGACCACAGAATGCCATCGGAACTCCTCAATAATAAATGATTTACGGGTGGCGGTGGTCACAAATTTAAATGTTCCTGATGAGAATGGTACCATCGAATTGATTTGATTGTGGAGCCGAAAGGTAGGCACCAGATCTATGTAATAAAATAATGTATCCTAGCCGTGTTTGGGCTTGTTCGAATCGTCACGAGATACACTTTTAAGTAACGATTAACTAAAAAGTGTAAAATAAATAAACTTTTAAACAAAAAAATAAAACCGACTCCAAAAAAACTAAAAAGTAAAAAATAACGCCATAATTCAGTTTCTTCAAATTACTTACAAGTAACCGTTTGTTTACTCAATCTATACAGTATATATAATTAATGTTATTTTGGAGTCGGTGCCATCGTGTCACAACTTACTAAAATCGACAATTTTCAATATTTTACACATTCTTTATATGGCACCGACGCCAAAATAAGATTAATTGTATATACTGTATAAATTGAGTATACAAACGGTTACTTGTAAGTAATTTGAAGAAACTGAATTATGGCGTTATTTTTTACTTTTTAGTTTTTTTGGAGTCGGTTTTATTTTTTTGTTTAAACGGTTTTTAGTGAAAATTATAACCAGAAATTGAAATACTAAGAAAGTAATTGGGTCTGTATTCAATGACGATAAAGGTCTCTGCCCACTACACCGTATCATACCATGACCGTATTATGAATGATACCATGACATATACAGGGTGGCACATTTAGATCGGTCAGTATGGAAAAGTCTGAAACGCTAAGATATACGAAAATCTTTTCTTAGGAACCATGTCATCTATTACAGTAATAAGATGTTTTTATTTATTTTAGACATCATGTTTCATTGTAACATGAACTGCTTAAGACCTACACAATCGATAGCTAAATAGAATTAGTGTTAGGTTTATTTTTCAAAACGTCCGGGTTCGATTCCTGAGCTTAGTATTTTTAAATGTATGAATGCAGTTTGTCTTATTAATAAAATCGATGACATGATTCCTAAGAAGAGATTTTCGTATGTCTTGTAGTTTCAGACTTTCCCATACTGAGTAAAAGCTACATCTGCCACCCTGTCTGTATATGTATCCGTAGGTACATGGTACTTATCAATACAAAGAATATTTATTTTGCCTGATACGTCGATAGTTCGGTCATGGTATGATACCATTATAGTAGGCAGAGACGTTTATTCTTAAAGAAAAATACTGTCCAAGCGTAGTGAATATTTCAGATCATTCTTCTACATTTTCATGTTTAACAAGCTGCCTAGCGCCGTTAATACTTGTTTGATATCTTGCATCTTTGTTGCAACATCAGCTTTCCTTTACGGCGCATTTAGCTATTGTATTTTACTGAGAGACCTTTCAAAATCAAAATTACACCGATATCGCTATGTTAATTTTCTTATCTTTTTGTCTCTCGTCGTTATTTTTTATTTGTTTGCAAACCTTGAATTCATACTTTTAAGATATTTTTTAATACGATAAAATTGTTTCGATTCTCATTTTGATCAACATTTTACAAACATTAATATGAATTATACTAATATTTTAGACCAATCATACATACTTAATCATTTAGGTATTAGTTAAATTATGTCTTGGCTGACAATTTTTATTTATTTGAAAACCTTGCACCTTTATTCATTTATTGCAACCTCAACGCAACCTTTCTTTATGGAACACTTAAGCTATTTTACGAAGAGATCTTCCAAAATTGCAAGCGATCTCCTCTATATTAATTAATATCCTTCATAATTCAACGAATTTTTTAATGCATTAAAATTGCTCCAATTCTTATTTTGATCAGCATTTTGCTAAACATTCATACAAAGCATAGTAAATATATTAGAACAATCATATTTAATCATTTATTAGGTAAATATCTGGCGCCGTTAATTTTTATTTGTTTGCAAAACGTGCACCTTTATTGCAACCTAAGGGTTACCTTTCTATATTGCGCACTTAAGCTATTTTACGAAGAGACCTAAAATTGAAACCGATTTCGCTATATTCATTTCCTTCGTACTTACCAATTTTACTGACTGGCGACCTATGAGTTATGAGGGTCCCCAACTTTTATTATTACGACTTGATGCCGAGCCGCATGTGTTGAACCTCAAATAGATACAAGTTTTATGATCGGCGTGTATTGCCAACTTATTCCCTAACTCGATCATCAATAATACTTGGACGGGTATTTCATCATTATCTCTTGGACCGTATGAAGTAGTGGGATCTTAAGGAAACCACGTCCTCAATTTATGTCCTACTAGGTTATCCACGCGGTTTTGCGCCGCAAATAATTTATGGTGTTTTACAAATAAAGTGTAGTTAGTATCAACTTTTTTTCAAATATACTACTTGAGTTTTGAGTTTATACTTTAAGTAGTTAAAACTCAAAACCCTTTGACGACACTTACTACTGATATACTTAGCATGGCAGTCTATACTTGTAAAAAGTCTTAGGCCACCTTACATATAAAAATTACGTCCATCAGTAAGCTCTACAATTGCGTAAAACAGGCATTAACCAACAAACCAATCAATATAATTTCGTAATTCTAACATAAGTAACGATGGTTCAGCAAAAACATGCAAAATTCATTTAAATTTTGTGTAACTTGTCTCTAAAATGAAATTAGTTACGGACTTTGGTAATTAAAACAAAACGACAAAATAGGAAGCAATCAAAATACCTTTATTGATTCAGCTACATTTTAGTACCAGATAATAATCAAATACAAGACTTTGGAGGGTTATATCGAGTTACATATCAAATTAGCTCGTAAATTTGTATACAGATAGACGAGTCAAGGCTATATTGCTCGTTTTAAGACTGAGGAGCTGTACTAAAACATATTACTACATTGTTATCGGAATATTACACGGCTATAATCTTCAAGTTAATCTTTTGTTTCCAGATACATTAAAAGCAATGCCGTTTCGACCCCTAATAGCTCAAAATCGATCGAACAACACTACATGTGCTACGTATTAGTCCGTAGCTGCATTTTCCTGCATTAGTAGCGAAAACTCCACGTAGGCCCATGAAGATCAGAATAGTTTTTTTTTATGTTATAGGGGGCAAACGAGGAGACGGATCGCCTAATGGTAAGCGATCATCGTCACCCATAGACACCTGCAACACCAGAGGAGTTACAAGTGAGTTGCCGGCCGAATGGCAAGCCTTCAAGCGTACCTGAACAGGTTCTTAAAGGTCGTATCGGTACGGTAACATTGCCGGTGACAATTTATTCCACAGTTTAGGTAACAACGAACATTATGTAGAGTGGTTACAACCGGGGAAACCGGATTTCCAGTATTATTTGGGTACTGTTAGTTCAATATACGTATTTTTGCTCACAGTATGCGATATTTTATGTTACTTTATAGTAAATCCGATGTACATTGTAAGTTGCTAGAAATATTATTAACAATTTGTGTTTTACTGCCCATTTTGCTTCTTAAAAGGCACGTTCTTCGTACGACAGCGTCAAAAATGGCGTGAGCAAATAGTGCTAGGAACAGATGGGATGAAGTAAAATGGTCAAGTTTCTACTCAGGTAGGTGAGTGGAGTTTACACGGTTGTAACCACTCTATATTATGTTATTTGGCACACTTTAGGTATAAATAGCTCACCTATTCCGACCACTGAATGATGAATGATGCATACGTGTCGTCACGGGCCTTGAAAGGGTTTCTACACAGCCAGACACATAAGATTGGTTTATTTACACTGTCGCCTATATATTTTTTTTGCTACACGGTGTAGGGGAGACCAGGCAAGATTGTCTCACAGGTTGGTTGTCACACGACGGCCATAACAGACTACTGATGGAACGAATAAGTTCATCGATTGGTGTCGTAAGATCGTGAGAGCTTTATCTAGAAGGAAGATATAGCTCTCGCAACTTTTCGACGCTGTGTTCATAGTCCATTATGGCCGCTATGACAACCCGTAGTATCGACTCGTGAAACAACCTTACTCGGTCTACCCTAATCGCGGAGTAAGCCGCACCTGCTCTTATTTAATCATTGTCAAAGAACAATGTGGATAAGCGTAGATAAAACCTTAATAGACGCCATAATGGACCCGCAAGTTAAACGTTGTTAACAGATATTTACGTAATTACAGATACGAGCAATGTAGCCAGGTTTCTGAGTAACGTGTCCGATGTCGTTACGGCTACCACAAAGGAATTCATTAACGCGTGTACCTTGGCATGGCATTTTAGGTTATTCTGTTTACGTACCGAAGTATTCCCAACCTATGGGTATGATCCCTAATTATTAACAGATTTGGGTCTTATTGGAAATTGTGTTAATATTCGATCGATAAGGCCCGGGGGTGTTTGGTTAATTTTGTATGTAAATTTCCATGTTTCCGGGATAGGCAGGTTTGAGTTTAAATGTATCCTTCAATCACGGGCGATAAAAATAAATGGGTGGATCAACTTTTTCTTGCTTTTAGGGTTCCGTACCTCAAAAAGAAAAAACGGAACACTTATAGGATCACTTGTGTGTCTGTCTTAGTAACTCTGTGAAGAGTAACTTGGAAAAATGCTCATGATTAGATGATTAACAAACGATAATATACCCAACCTCGTACCTCTCTCAAACTACCATACGAAAACGAAGCTTTGAGGAAACACCATTGAGTTGACTTTTAAAACCTTTTTTAAAAACTTTTATTTTTTGACGACCGGTTTGGCTCAGTGGGAGTAACGTTGCCTGCGAAGCTGAGGTCCTGGGTTCAAATCCCGGTAAGGGCAAATATTTGTGTGATGAGCATAAATATTTGTTCCTGAGTCTTGGATGTTTTCTATCTATATAAGTAATATATCTATTAAATATATCGTCGTCTAGTACCCGTACCACAAACCTTATTGAGCTTACCATGGGACTAGTTCAATTTGTGTAAAAAATTGTCCCGTTATAAACACCACAAATATTTCACCCGTGACCATGGAGAGCTGGAAAGCTTCCGAAACGTCGGGAACTAAAATGAGATAATATACGCGATATAATCCGTTAAATTGTTTTATTTCAACAAATATTTCATTTAATAGTTTTTGGCCTCTTGGGAAAAATATTATAACCGTCTGTTTGACGTCAGCGTAGTCTGGTCAAAAGAAAGTATCTTTTAACCACCTATGGCAAAAATGGTTGAAATCTGTTTAGCCGTTTCGGTGTGATGAAACCACAGCGACACATAGAAACATGCAAAAAATGTAAAAAGAAAATTACGTCACACCTGGCCAAAATGTGAGTTACGCCACGCTACGTGAATTGTATTAAAGAAAGCCCTCTATTGCATATGTACAAACCTCGCCTGCGGCTCAGGTCACAAATATCTGCGATTTAGGGCTTTCTATATTTTACAGCCCTTGGTAATGTACGATTCAGTGATCTACAAACAGTGCATATATCACTTATTTTTTGAAAATATCTTCAACGTGCGCACAATTCATTTTTACAACATTATAATAGATTAACATAACAATATACGACTTCTAACCCAATCTTAAGCACCTACATAATATTACTCTCTCTATGGACCATTGTTGTTCAAAATAAATATTAATATTAATAAATATATAGAATAATAATAATGTCAAAAGGAATGCAGCTAATACAACATTACATGTACATTTGCGTACAAAAGGATGCAGCTAATACAACATTACATGTACATGTGCGTACAAAAGGATGCAGCTAATACAACATTACATGTACATGTGCGTACAAAAGGATGCAGCTAATACAACATTACATGTACATGTGCGTACAAAAGGATGCAGCTAATACAACATTACATGTACATGTGCGTACAAAAGGATGCAGCTAATACAACATTACATGTACATGTGCGTGCAAAAGGATGCAGCGAATACAACATTACATGTACATGTGCGTACAAAATAAACACATCTATACTATTATAAATTTGTAAAAATGAAATGTCTGTACATTGAAGATATTTTCAAAAAAATGATTGTTACGGACTATTTGGAGGTCCCAAAAACGATTTTTTTTTTAAATTTTTGTATGTTTGTATGTGTCGTTGTGGCTTCATCACACTAAATCGGCTAAACAAATTTGAAGTATTTGTGGTACCCGGGTAGCTCGGTATCTCCAGATGGTTATAGGATACTTTTTACCCGACTATTATAAAGATGAAAAGAGGGGTTATGACTTTTTCTCTTCCACGAACGAAGTTGCGGGCGCCTTCTTAGTATATATTTACGCAGTTCATACGTAGTTCCGATGTTTCCCATTAGTTGCCAGGACGCCGGTGATCTCGCGAATTTCACAACCCCCCTAATACCGGTAAAAAGTTATCCGACAAAGTTGTCCGCAAAGTGAGCTTTTACCCCCAAACTTCCAGGTAGCTGCCAAGTATTGTGGACGCGCTGTTACCTAAATCTTTTGAAACTAGTTTATGGTAATGTTTGGAAGTTATTTGGGATGAAACGGATGATACTTCTTAGAAATGTTTCGTGCACCTCTTAAATGTTTGGTCCTATTTTTGCGTAAAGAGACTTTGGTAAGCCTTACGTTTGTGATTAATTGACTACGACAATAACTTTAAGATCAGGCAACATTCGTGTTACCTGGAGGGTTATTGTGTAACGAAATTTTGACAATTGGTATCCGAATCAACTGTCATAGCCCATACAAAATCATGACACTTGATTCTGATTCCGATCGACAAACACTTTAGGCAATAGGCGGATCTCAAAATTTGTAAAAAATATTGGGTAAGATCCTGATAAATCAAGCTAAATAAGGGACAACGTTAAAATTTTGAGCCCTTAAAGTTGATTACAACGTGTAATAATGACGAATAATACCATTGAATAACCCAGGTATAAGTTGTTATTTGCAGAGATCTGCACTTTTCCAGTAAGTATACAATTTATATCAAAACACTGTTATAAGGCTGAAAAATGTAATAGGTACTTGTAAATATTTTACCAAAAATAAGTAAAAGACATAGAAAAAATATTTGGAGGACTCTTAGTGCCCAATAGTTGATTTAAACTTACACGATCTTCACTCGTTATAAGAACACAACAAAACGGGGCTTAATCGCGTATAAATATGATGTGATGAAACTCATTCATTCAAGACCATGGACGTAACGCGACGTCCGAAACGTCGAAGAATTACCAACGAAAGGTAATTAAATTAATCATATTTATACGCGATTAAGCCCCGTTTTGTTGTGTTGTGATAATGCCCAATAGTTGTTGTGCAACGACAGGTACGGTCAGGGAATTTAAAGGTTTGTCACTTTTCGACTGTATGTAATGGTATTAAGGTTCAAAAGTGACATACCTTTAAATTCCCTGACTGTACATACAATACTTAGCATATTATTAACATATTTGCTTTCCGTTTTCTTTTTGTATGTACGCCCCATACAAAAGAAAAAAACAATAATTTAAATGTGAAAACGTCGAATGTCCGCATTTAGCCATAGTTCTATGGATAATTGCGAACGTCCGTGATTACCCCGCAGCAACTGTCCGCAAATCAACCGACAACCCACATTCTACGAAATTAAAAATTAAAAAATATTAAGCGAAGAGACACGTGATAGTTTCACTATTATTTTAACTAATTCTGTAACAATCCATAGCCAAAACAAAATTATCATTATTGTATATACAAATACGTAGACACGGCATCATATTTTGCACAAAATAATAAGAAAAAGTAACAAAATCTTTAAAAAATCTTACCTTCGCACACGTGCGCGGCCTGCCGTCACATCAACTGTCCATTCACTAAAGATGGCGGACGCGTCCGATCCAGTCGGTTAGCGGGGCGCGGTAAAAGACGTCAGATACTCTAGTGTCCGGAAATACCCAATGTCCGTGATTACTCTACTCTCCCCTACATGGAACATCAAAAAAGAGCCAGCCAAAAACTACTCTCGTTTAAAATCAATTGCGCTTTCAAACAATAAGCGAGGAACCAGTTCAAGTTTAGTCCACAATTATGTGCAACCTCACAGGCAAATTAAAAATGCAACCCGTAGTGTTCTGGTTAATTAGGTTTGTCTGGCTTAAAGCCGGGCTTGCAGACAATCCTCACGCTTCGCACTTTACTCCAACCTAGTTAATGAAAATATTTACCAAGTTCCTTTTAATTTCCATATCTATATTGAAAATTGGAAGAAGAGATTGCAATTTTGTAGTAATTGATCGGCCCTAAATTTACTTATATGTATGAACGTGTATAATTAACTGGTTACAGCAGAATCGAGGTATTTAAAAAAAAATAATAAATAGACCTTTATAGAAAAAACAGACAGACATAAAAAAATTACATTTTCAGACATATTTCGTCGATTGTGCTATTAGAACTACCTTCATAGCTAATTTCAAGTTTTTAGGACAACTGGAAGTATCGTATATGTTTTCCATGGACGGAAATTCATATAGAAATACCTTCTTTAATGACTATATTTGGATTCCGTTGACGTAGAAGCTTGATATTTTAACAGCCTTAAAAAAATGCAGACATAAGTATGTGATGTAAATTTCAACTTGACACCTATACGTCTTCCTGAGAAAAAGGGTCTTGTCAGACAGACCGACAGACGGGCAACAAAGTGATCCTATAAAAGTTCCGTGTTTTCCTTTTGAGGTACAAAACCGTAAAAAGCAACAAAAAGCAAACCATTAAACACGTAAATTAATTAAATTAAATTAAATTTAAATACATTAAATTCTTTGATAAATGCATATTTATCAGTAAAAACCATAAGCTAATAAACATGTCAGCAAAATAGGCCAAACCTGGCAAACGTTAAAAACGATATAAATTAATTATCATTCCATTCCAAGTGTACCTCCAATTTTAGAACAATGCAAACAGTCTCACTTTTACAACTCCCATTACAGCCTTCAAGAACATTTTGTTACCACAGGCCCCACCTCTAACAAAAATGTTATTTCTGACCCTTTCTCAGTCCAAGCTCTTAACGCCTTGTGTTAAAGACCGATTTTTATTGAGAAGGGTGAAAAGGTAAAGTTGTTATCCTTTAAATTTGGAATATTTCCTGGCTACCGGTGAGCAAGGGCGTGAAAAATGCATGAGTCAGTGCTTGGAGCTAGTCGGTGCGCAGCGAGGCCGAACGAGGCCCATGCCTCATAAACCACACGTATTCGCCGCATTACAAACCAAGGGAATTATATTTTCCTAAAATTGTGCTTGAAATAAATCCACCTCCGACCTTTGAAGACTTGGATGAGGGCAACCAAGCGGATAATATTAAATTTATCGTGCAATTGCCTGTAGGGAGGTATGGAAGTGTAAGACCGTATAAACGAATCGCGCTTGTTCTCAGATACGTTAAACATTTTTGACGTTATTAACTAACAAAATGGATCATGCCACAAACTCGACGTTTGAAATCTTTCCAGAACCTAGTGTAGCGTTTAATTATAGGGAATATACTTCCATTACTTTGTGCAATCACTTTGATTTCTCACAAGAATCGTATGTGTTGTTATTTAGTTGAATCAATCTGATAGACTCAGACTTGTGACATTCAGCCCTATTGGTACTTTTCAAGTGCTCCTTTACTTGCAGAATAAAGTGAATTACATGCTCCATTATAAGTGGAAATTAAAAGTTAAGTCAAAGTCAACGATGTCTATTAGGGGCATATTTCAACTGAACGTGGCTTACGTATCAGCAATACGGCAGCTACGACCTACTATTAAGATACGGACACTATTTCCAGAGTTGTCGTGGTTGCGTAGACGAGTTAGATGGAGAGATGTTCTCCGGGTCATAGTCTTTCCCGAGGACTCCTCTCTTAGCAATGTGCTTCCATTTCTGCCGGTTATATACGTTGCGAGTACACAGGACCATGATGGAATCAGTAGCTTTTAAAATCAGGTCAGTCCAGCGAGTTGGTGATCGGCCTCGTGCTCTCTTGCCTTCCACTTGGCCCTGAATCATCAGTTTCTCCATCGAACTCATTTCTGCATATATGACCAAAGCACTTTAGTATTCGCGATTTCACCGTTAATGAAAGTCGGTCTTTAATACGGAGCTCTTTGACGTTGGAATTATTAGACCGAAACGCCGTCCAACTTATTATTCGCCCTATCACCTATTTGGTAAAAATTCAGTTTTTTACTTATAATACGGAGAAAAATATGCGATAGCAAATTATCAATAAAAATCCCCGTAGGGCCAAATATTTGTGTGATGAGCATAAATATTTGTTCCTTAGCCTTGGATATTTTCTATTTATATAAGTAAATACTTATGTATTTAATATATCGTTGTCTAGTACTAACACAAGCCTTATTGAGCTTACCATGAGACTAGTCCGATTCGTGTAATATTTATTATGTATTTATTATTTAACACATGCCAAATAAAAATAAATATACGCTTCAATCTCTATTATTTATATATAACATTGTCAAAATGAAATGAGTTTACATTATAGATATTTTCAAAAAAATAAGTGACACGCGATATTTGAAGGTCACTGAGTCGAGAAATATTATTTTTGAATATTGTGTTTGTTTGTGTGTATGTGTTTTTGCTTCCTCTTCACGCCCAAACGGCTAAACGGATTTCCGCTGTTTTTGGTAAATGGGTAGTTGGGCATCCACAGATGGTTATAGAATACCCTGACCCGCCTAGACCGCTGAAGTACAAAAAATAGAGTTAAGACTTTTACCTATTAACGTTACGCCGCTTATACGACCACGGTGTAGCTGGTAAAAAAATACCAGCTTTGTGCAAGTCATACTCAGACACAACGGTTTCCGTACCACCGTATGCAAAGATCAGCAAAAAAAACACACTTACGTAGTTGACTACCGTATGCAAAGATCAGCAAAAAAAACACACTTACGTAGTTGACTACTAAGCCCTTTTACATTTAAAACTTAAATTTTTACTATTTTTTGTATAACAGCCATGGTAGGTTACTCATCAATTGTTAATTTCTAGTATCTTACAGCAACAAAAAATAGACCTGTATCAAACAAACTAACCGGATAAATTGGTAGACAGAAGAGTAACCTTCTTGAGTACTAAACCCTAAAAAGAGCGACTTCAATCTGGTACTAAGTTTACAATCGCACAATTACTCACCCTTTTAAAATACATAAAACATCGCTTTTTTATCACAACAAAATGGCACTTATATTTACCTATCGTTATAAAATACGAAAATTACGTAAGTTTAAATTAATTTTACCCTACATTTGATCACACTTCAATCTCAGCCATTCGGTTCGATCAGCTCAAACACGCCTCAAACGTTCTCGTAATAATATTATGCCGATTGCATTACCATGACGTAACTTGTAAAAGAAAAATCCTTCATGTGCTAGTCAGAATCGCACACAAAATATTTTAAGTATCTACATACATATTAGGGTGTGAATTTAATAGCCCTGTAACAAACACACATATGGATGAACAAACACTAGTGTTATCGTAGAGTGCCGTTGATACCAACGGCAACGGTATTAGAGTTAAACTCTAATAAGTTAAGCTGTGAATACAAAAAAAAAACCAGATAAGTCGAGAAAAAATCTAATTATTTTTGAACAGCGGAACCGATTTTGATGAACTTTCTTGCTAAGAATACTTTCCATTAAGACACTCGTCGAAAAAAAATTCGTCAGTATCGATTCATCCGTTTCGGAGCTACTATGCCACAAACAGACACACAATTACACATACAAACAGAAACATAGATACACCCCTCTTTTTTCATCGGGGGGTTAAAATGTGCGATTGTAACCAGTAGACCGGTTACAATCCCTTTCAATGAACTAACAACCCTATTAAAACATAATATAACGCTATACTTTACTACACTTTAAAACGATTCACTCAAACACGCCTCGAACGTTCTCGTATTAACATTACGCCGATTGCATTACCACGTCAACTAGTAAAAGAAAAAGGGGTTAATTTCTTGCACGCGGTGAAAGTAATCAATCATGAATATGTAAGGTATGATTTATGGCCCACAACAGCTGCTATAGAAACACCGTAACAAATCTTTTCTTTCCATTGTAAGGCTTTCATTAACCTTTTTCGCTTGTTTTCCGAAAATTTCGCTTTTGATCTTGGAGTGTTTTGTTCATGGATTTTATTTAATTGTGGAATCAAGTTGGCTCGTTTCGTTTGAGTCCTTATAACAAAGTAACGCAGCATTTTTAGATACAAATTTACGTATCAATTAGATTTTAACATTGGGTACAGGCCTTCCTCATCCTCAATATACGCCAACGCCACCATTTCTGGTCCTACGCCGCCTGCATCTAGTGAACCACCACGATCCATTATCAAGTCATCAGTCCACCTTGTGAAGGGTTTGTCTTCACAGAAATATTCATGCTTACTTATGTACACAGAAATATTCATGCGTACCTTGTGAAGGGATTGTCTTCACAGAAATATTCATGCTTACTTATGTAATTGTTTTTCTTTTTCTTTCTTCTCTAAAAATTGTGAGATACATAGGTATTTCTTTTAAAAGGACATCAGATAGTGGATACAGGATCACAGATATTGACAAGATTTTTCATGTAATAATTTTTTTTCTTTAAAGGAATATGTCTATGTGTTTCTAACCTACAGCGCCTTAGGCTGTGGGTTTTCTGTCATAGTTAATTCATGTTGCTATTTTATAGGTTTAGATAGGTAACTAATGATACAGGAGCTACAGCCTTGTGTATAAGCATATAATATAGTAACAGTAGTGTAAAACAAAGGGTTTTAGGTATTGTTACCAAAATAATAGATAGTAGCGCATCAAAATTCACTCGCCAGGCATTATTCAAACCCAACGTGGCAGGTGGTGAGCTTACTGTGTTTCGGGAAACAGCCTGATTCTCTGTGGCGCAACTTCACAGTCATACGTTCGAAAAGGACTTTAGTAACCATAGTTTTCAAGTTATATACATCTTTTTGTTCTGACACGTCTTTCTGGGTTCTAAACACATTATATTACTTCTGTAGAACATTAGTTTAGCTTGTGCTTGTATATAAGTGTAAATTATGTAACACTGTTAGTTGTTACTTATTTTACTTACCTACTGATTTGTTGGTTTCTTGGTTTGCCCTTCTTCAATTCTACGCTGCGGATCGCCAGTTTTTTTTTCACGGAGACGAAATAAATAATAATACGAATAAATTATTTATTTCGGAAGACTGATTCCATAGTTAATTGATAGATTCAGGCGTTACTTTGCGGAATTTCATACTAGATCAATGGATTATAGTTCCTTTTCTGTTCCGCGAACTAGTGTCTTTGTTAGATGTGACAATAAATTGTGCTCACATGCGCATATTTTCATGCAGTTTCCATAAAAAAATACGCATGCAAATACAAGAAACCAACACCAAACAGTATAAACCTCGACACGTGTTTCGCCTCTCTACGAGGCATCATCAGGAGATGCAGGAGATGTTGACGGTCCGGCGTCCACCCGAGAAATGAGTTGTCCAAAACGGTCGGCCCTATTTATACCCTAAATAGGATTTCTAGAAAAAGATGGAAAAACACGTAACAAAGGTGATGACGTAACATTAAGTTGTTCATTAATGATCAAACCTCTATTGCTGTACCTGACTATCTCCAACTGTTCAAGCACACTAAGACGTAATCCTTTTCCGAAAACACGTAAGGTGTTAAAAGAATGATTGCCTGACAAAGAATGGCTGTTTTCTAATAAATGTTTTGCGAAATTGGATTTTTCCGGTTGGTTATGTCTATAACCACCCGCAATGACAAGGTGTATGTGGGACAAACGGTCGTAGTTTTAACACTAGGTATAAAGAACATGTCTCTTCTTATAGTCAGTCATGGTGAGAGGTATGCGCCCTCCTAATCAAACATAGCATGGGAGAAATGCAGGTTGCTTTTCCCTGCCACTATGATAGCTGATTTTACAGTACGGTGCAGAGTAACTAACAAACAGTTAACCAATATTTCCTCCTCACCGTGATTGAAAACTTTATTTGGTCTAGATACCAAGCCCTCGATGCGTTGTGCGCCCTCATTTTTTAACCAACCCTCAAAAAAGGAGGAGGTTCTCAATTCGTCGGAATCTCTTTTTTAGGGTTCCGTAGCCAAAATGGAAAAAACGTAACCCGTATAGTTTCGTCATGTCCGTCCGTCCGTATGTCTCTGGCATTTTACTCAAGAATTACAAGATGTATATTGTTGAAATTTGGAGTATAAATGTCTCGTAACTTAGTTTGATATTTAATTTTAAAAGATATAATCTAGGGGGCACCGTATACACCTACATAGAACCCAAACTGAAAAAAATATTTTTTAGCTTTATTAGCATAGATATTGAGGCTAAATCATGCAACAGGTACTTAAGGTAGGCGTAGGAAGACTTTAGAAGCGTCTTTGTGCTTAGCCATTACGTATCGGAGTCTTTTAAGCGATGCTCTTCAGAAATACTGACAGTGTATGGAATAAGTTGCGCCACACACTATTTTTCGAGCTTTTCCCAACCCTCGCATGGGATGTCGTATGCAAATGAAAATATGAAGAATGCAAAGAACACTTTATGGCTTGTGGGAATAGCATGCTATAGTTTATCGCCGGTATAAATCATTCGTCTCTTTCTAGCGTGTATGCAAATCTGAGGGGGAAAGGCTTTACGTCGTGAAAACTGCTACAGTGCCGGGCCTAAATTCAGTTGAATGGCCGTCTATGGACGTAAGATCAGTTCAGCCTATTTCACAGTAGGTATAGCTAAAAAACTAACAAATATCCTTCTCGCATGAAGTAGTCTACATAACTTATTATGCAACTTAGGCTATTTTTCTACAGCTGAACATAAAATTGCCTAAACAGACAAGTATGAAAAGATCTTCAGTGTTCCTGTATGGTTTAAATCACTCAGTTTAAATGCCATTCTTAATTATTTTCATCAACATCATCGGCCAAAATATGCCCTCTTGATATACGCCCCGCCCCCGTAATATTGCGCCACCTGAATCAACCTACCCGTGGCTATAGCTCTAAAAATGTACCTAAGAATTACTAGACTTCAATCTAAGTTAACAAGCAAATAAAATTGTCCACATATGACTGATGGATGACCTGATAACCTCTGGTAGGCATAGAATAATTTGCGAGTGACAGTGACTGGAACATGCAACGTGGGAAGGCATTCACAAGGTGAACTGATCCGTGATCAAATAAAACCGGCCAAGTGCGAGTCGGACTCGTGCACTGAGGGTTCCGTACAAATTTTTACTTACCCGAACTTTATTACCCGGTACGGGTTGAGTTAAGTTTGCACCTGATATCTATAGCATTGCATACAAATCAGGTGCAAACTTAACACAACCGAGATGTTTAAATAGGTTTTTGCAAATAAAAATAAATAAATAGCTAGTTAGAGACATGGCTATAATTTTCTTGTCATATTTTTGTTTATTCATACAATTAGTGAAAATCTCAAAATTTTCGATTGGTATACTTCGGAGATACAGGGGGGGAATGGTGTTTTTTTTCACATTTTCCTTAATAAAACAATAACTAATCACAATAATATAATTAAAAAAATTGTTTGTAAATTTGCAGGTTACCCTTTTCATATGATACCCCATTCAATTTCACACATTAGACATTACACTTTTTTTTAGTTTATTCCCCCCCTCATGCAATATATTTTTGAATAATTCCTCTGCAATACATGTGACTATTGAAATAAAACAATTTAACGGATTATATCGCGTATATTATCTCATTTTAGTTCCCGACGTTTCGGAAGCTTTCCAGCTTTCCATGGTCACGGGTGGACTGAGAAAAGATATTACTGAGAAAAGGTATTTTCCTCCGTCAAAGTTACAATTTGTGCAAACTGCCCATTTTTTGAAAAAACACAAATAAAGGTATACATACATGCCAGATGGGCCTACGCTGTAAAGACAGTTACACATGTGCCAGAAGGGCTTAATTATTTTATTCTAATAATTTACCCAGCAGCATTTTACAAATGAGACGTACGGAGGAGAAAAGAAACGCTGCAAAGAAAAACTCCCAGGCTACCTCATTACTAATTATAATATTTAAAAAACAGAGACTATTAACTACTTTTAAACAGATAAGATATTTTACACCGTTCGGAAATTAAGGTTTTGCAGTCCTGTGTCTCGCTTGTTCCTTGATGAGATGTATTACAGGATCCCAAGCTGGTGGTAGTGACAATCCATCTTCTCTATTGAAATTAGGATGCTTTTAAATCTCAATAGCCTCGCGTAGCATCCTGGGAAAATATATTTTTTCTTTGGCAAGGATAGAAGGTTTATCAAACTTAATTGAGTGGTTTGGTTTGTCAATGACATGTTCACAGACTGCAGACCTATTACACCGACGGTGCTTGACATCTGCTATGTGCTCCTTCACCCGGGTTGATACACTGCGTTTCGTTTGACCAATGTATGAAAGACCACACTCGCAGTCCAGCTTATAAATGCCTGCACTCTGCAAAGGGGTGCTACTCTTCACGGGTCTAAGGTATTGAGACACCTTCTTCAACGGCTTGAAATATATTTTTATAGAAGCGCGCTTCAAGATGTTTCCGATCTTGTCTGTGACCCCTTTCACATATGGTAATACGGCAGGTTTACGCTCGACTGTTGGTTTCTTCATACTGAGATTCTGCTTGGAACGTGGTATCTGGAGCTCGTTGGCTCGAAGCGCACGTTTGAGATTCTGCAACTCAGCAGTCAGATGTTGATTGTCGCAGATACCCCTGGCTCTCTGAAACAAAGATTTACCCACTGTAGCAAGTTGACAGGGATGGTGGTGAGATTTGCCATTCAAATACCTATCTGTATGCGTAGGTTTCCTATATACAGTATGACCTATGTCATTTTAGGACCTCTAATTACTAGCACATGTAAGAATGCAAGTGAATTTTGATTTTCCAACTCCATAGTGAATTTAATTTTACTATGCATGGAGTTCAGATGGTCTAAGAAAGCTGAAACACTAGATCTAGGTAAAATAGTAAAGGTATCATGTACGTATCTTTTATAGATCCTCGGCTTGACAGGTACCAATGAAAGCGCTCTCTCCTCGAAGTCTTCCATGAACATATCGGCGACGACAGGAGACATCGGAGACCCCAGTGCCACACGATCAACTTGCCCGTAGAATTCACCATTCCATAGCATATAGCCAGATATAAGACAGTGTTGTAATAACTAAGCATATTCTATTGCCATCTGTTGTTTACCCAATCTTCTTTTTACAATTTCGATACATTCTAGAACTGGTAGGCATGTGAAGAGAGACTGGACATCAAAACTGACCATAACTTCATCATCAGTTAGTCTCAAATCCTTAATCTCACTGACGAAATGGTATGAGTCCCTTGTGTGTGCTTCCGTCTTCCCTCGCAGTAAAGAAAGCACACCTGCTAGGTGCCGAGCTAATCGATAGGAAGGAGCATCGATTTGACTCACTATAGGGCGTAACGGAGCACCAGGTTTATGTACCTTTGGTAACCCGTACAACTTTGGTGGCACCGGGCAAGAAGGCACGAAACTTTTCACATCAAGATTAAGATTTTCAGAGTGCTTACTTATCAGCTCGGCTGTCGTTTTTACTACTTTCGCCGTTGGTCTCGCTTAACAAAGTCAAAGTCAAATTCAAAGTGTTTTATTTGTACAAGCTTGTATGTTGTAGCGTCTGACAAAAGTACTTCCACTTTCTGGTTTTAATCACTAGTATCCATAACAACCGTCGCATTTCCCTTGTCAGCTCGAAGAATGGTGATGTCTGGGTCTTCACGCAAGCTCTTCAAAGCGTTGAATTCAGTTCTGGGTAAGTTAACTTTAGGAGACTTCGCTCGTCTTAAAATTGAAGACACATCCTGGCGTACGGCCTCCAAATCCTCCTTACGCATATGATTTTGGACCAAACAATCTTCCACACCGACTATAATCTGTTCAAAAGGGATATTCCGTTAAGTAACAACATAATTAAGCCCTTTTTTAAGAAGCGAGGTTTGAGACTCCGAGAGTTCTTTCGAGCTAATATTCACTACAGGTGCAACGGCATTTGACGTTGACGTTTGATTACCTCCACGGAGCGTTTCATTCCTAGTGCGTTTTGATTTCAACTTGTCAAACTTAGCATTTTTCTTACGTGTACAGCTGTAAAATTTTGATGCGTAACGTCTGTCGCCTTGTTCAACAATACTTTTGAAGTCATCATCTGTCAATATCAACTGCAATTCGTCACTCTTTTCTTCAATCTGTTGTTCAAATTTGTGAGCTGAATAACGGGTATTGTGGATAAGTTTGCACAGTAACTTTACACTAGCTTGGCGGAGAATGCGTTCACTACCGAAAATGTCCTTCTTCGGTGCTATTTTCACGCATGTAGGAATGAGATCTTCATCACGGCATTCTTTAAGGAAATTCAATGAACTTCGAGCACGTGCGAGTCCCGTCCCGAGGTCTTCATACCGCCTGATTTGGTTAGCAACATCCAGTCCGAACTGGTGTACATAATATTTTCTTCTGTTTCCGCGATTATTACTCATTGAAATAAAACAAGTTAACGGATTATATCGCGTATATTATCTCATTTTAGTTCCCCACGTTTCGGAAGCTTTCCAGCTTTCCATGGTCACGGGTGGACTGAGAAAAGATGTATTTTCCCTTGTCAAAGTTACAATTTGTGCAAACTACCCATTTTTTGAAAAAACACAAATAAAGGTGTACATACATGCCAGATGGGCCTAAGCTGTAAAGACAGTTACACATTTGCCGGAAGGGCTTAATTATTTTAGTCTAATAATTTACCAAGCAGCATTTCACAAATGAGGCGTACTGAGGAGAAAAGAAACGCTGCAAAGAAAAATGGAAAGCTGGAAAGCTTCCGAAACGTCGGGAACTAAAATGAGATAATATACGCGATATAATCCGTTAAATTGTTTTATTTCAATGAGTAATAATCGCGGAGACAGAAGAAAATATTATTTATACATGTGACTATATTTATAAATATTCCAAATTTCAAATTGTTAGCATAAGCAGATTTTGAGATATGGCGCTTTAATTGTCGGACAGACAGACAGACAGACAGACAGACAGACAGACAGACAGACAGATAGACAGACAGAGTCGCACCATGAGGGTTTCTTTTGTACCTTTTTGCTACGGAACCCTAAAAACTAGCCGTGTGAGATTTCTATACGAACAATTCTCAAGATGTGGCTTTTCAAAGATCGAGTGCAAATTTTCAGGCCTAGTGTAATGTATATTTGTGTTAAAATTTAATTTAATTCACTGTGTACGAAACGTGTATTGTTGTTGATATTTCTGTCCAACATCAACATTTCCAACCTGCTCCGCAATAATTTTACCCAGGCATTAAAACCTTGTTTTGAATAATTTATAGGGGTCCATTATAAATAGCCAAGTAACAGCTTGTTTGAGACAAATCTCTCTTTGTTGTCGATTCACCCGTAACTCTGTCATTAGGCTGATTGCAGGCAATTTTGTCATTAACGACGCTTCAAATTGTGCTTAGGCAAAATCATTGGCAATTAAATTGCCGGTGTCATGAATGTTATCCGGGTATTATTGCTTTGAGAATTATGGCTCTTAAACAGTAGACGATATTTATTTTTGTCAATATTTCAATCGGAAGTGCTTAGTGTAAATTGCTAAATAACATTAGCATCCTTGTCATTGTTTTTTGTGAACCCTATATTATTACATAAACAATCGAAATGCAAAATTAGTACATGCTAAATATAGTTACGAAATCCATTCTTCAAGTTTTTACAGCTTTGAAACTACAGTAAGTTGAAACTAGGTCAGGTAAGTTCTTGGGTTTAATGCCAATATATAACTACTTTTAATTTGATAAGAATGTATCATAATCATTACGTTTGACTCATAGATTTTCACCTTTATCTATCTTAGTGATCTTTTTAACCATGCTACATTTACGAGGTTTCTTCAATAAATATATAAAATTTCGTAGAATAAATCAGTCAACAAAGTAAACGTACATTGTTTGCGTCTAAAACAAGCATGTCTATATATATTTTGATTGCTGGGTTTGAACATTCTATAAGGTGAAAAATTTCCACTTTTCGATCGTAATCTAATGCACAATACGGTAAATATTTCTCGCATTTGACCCCTACCGCCTAATGTTGCTTATTAATCTCGAACGCTAAGGGCCTCGTGCGTTATTTTGTTATTTATCGGATGGCCGGGCGTTATTGCCACCTTCATTAATCTCTTGGATTCTTGAAGGAAATCCTACAAAAAGCATTGTTGCCCTTAATGATAAATGCTGGGTGCGATCCCTACTCTTCTCTTTCTTTTACACATCTGCTCTTTCGTTCACGGCCACGTTTTTAAGGCTGCCGTAATTTATCTGTGAATTGTCTGGGACAGTTTTATCCTTCTTACAGGTAAGAGTTTCGGAATTTTAGTATGAAAGAATGTTTTTGAGAATTTCCTTAACTGCCGGACAGTTGGTGATTTATTATTGCGCGTAAGCGAGTGGTTGGGAAGTTCTAATGCCGATTGGTGGGAACGTTTTTAATGGCGATCGATGATTTCTCTGCGTAGTTTATTAGGATCCTTACCAATCCTTACTGATATTATAAAAAAGGTGTTTGGTTTTATCTTTCTTCTGCTTAAGAACTTAAGAACATTGAATGAGCTTTGAAACAAACCGATGTTTTTGCACATAGTTAGAATAAATATAGACTTCAATCTATTTATTATCTTCAGTCTATATATAACCTAGTCTTCAGAGTTAGATATACAAGCTGTTTTACTCCAGATAAATTGATAGTTTCTTGAAAAAGAAAAGTACGTTTTTCTTGCAGTTGAAAATACGAAAAGAAGACTAGTTTTCTGTTAGCTGCCGTCATCCATTCTTAACCATAATGATACATCTATGCCGCTTCCCTAACTTATTGTAATATGTACTTATTGCCCTTACATTGAAGATATTCTGATGAAAATGATTGAAACAGGCTATTTGAGACGAATAAATATTATTTGTTCTGTATAACTGTAACAGGTTTTTAGTAATTTTAATCCTTTTGTACATAAGGATCAAAATATGTCTGTCGTAATCGTTAGCTTAAGTACATAGGCTAACAATTACGATTACGACACAAAAAAGGGATCTGATTTAAAACTGAAAACGGATTTTTATTTATGAGTCGTTTTGGCAGTTACGCTGTAAAATGAAATAAAAATCATGATATGATTAAAACAAATTACAACCTTGCACTATGTTAGGAAATATAACGGTTATTTACCGACCAAATTTTTGCCTTCGAATATATTTCATCTAAAGGGTTCGAAGGAAACAAACGCTCAAAATATCAGGGTCTCGACTTCCAATATCATTTCATGGCATTCGGTCTCGACCCTGGGCCCGTGGGGTCCAACGTCCTCACCTGAGTCCTCAAAACGCCTCGTCGACACCAAAGGCGACCAAAGGGCTGGCAACTTCCTCGCCCGGTGTATAAGTATTGAGATACAGCGAGGAAATACTGCCAGCATCTTTGGGCCAACGCCACGTGGGCTCCTTTTTGATTTAATTTATTTTTATTTTTAGGAATCAAATCTACGTAATTTTATGTAGTTTAAAAGTGGTTGTATGTTGTTGTTTATTTCATTTTGTCTTTAGAATAATACTAATAATAATAATGATATATATGTGTTTTACGGGGGCCCATCTAGCGGGGGGCCAGTCATCGACTACCAGTATCTTTAGCTATGGGACACTTTTTCCTGGTAGACGTCCAATTGTCTCAAGTAATAGCCCAGTATTTAGTCCATAATTTCAATCTCATAACCTAGCATATTAAGATCTTATCAATCTTCAATAGTTCTTGCATGTAGCGAGTGCGCGTCCCATGATACGGGCAGGAACAGCACCCGTGCGGTGTACCCCTTACATTTCATTAACTTGTCGAAAGGGCCTCTACGCATTGGCTTCAGCTTCGCGCACGCCTCCCAAAGGTCCGGGACACCATTGTCCTGTGAGCGGGTGTGACATACAATAATAATGATGTAATACATATTTATTCCCTGGAATTATAGTGGCTAGATACCACTATAATCCGCAGGCCACATAAGCACCATCCATAGAACAATTAAAAGCATCGTTTTTTCAACTATAAAAAACTATAAAAAGAACTTGTACAATTACATTAATAAACGCGCCGCGTTCTCAAACCTCGAAACAACGTGCCCATTAGGTTAACCGACAACCATTTTCTTCTGAAAGACAAAAATAGGTTGTTACGAGCGGGGATTTGCCTGTGCATAGAGGTGATTGCGATTAGAGATGCGCCGTACCCGGGATTATTCCTCATATGAAGAACATAAGAAAATTTAGTATACAGGGTGGAAAGGCACGACGATCCTTTCCGCAAATTTTAAGTGATGGAGAATCGATTCGTAATGTTTAGATTATTGTCACGAACAATTAGTAAAAATATTTAAATTAATTAATGTTCTTCTTAGTGACAACCCTACTATTACTACGTACTATCTACCTACATGTAAGTATACACACACAACTGCAATATTGACTGGGAAATATTATGGGTAGAAATATTGTTTTGATAAAGGTCACTAACCCTTGTATTATTGTTAAATGTTACTGAACCTAATGAGGGTTGTCACTGGTAGTATTATGCGTTAAAAGTTAACAGCCTATATCTTCAAGACGCTTACGAATGTGAGCCTAGTTTCTTTAGAGAAAATACGGTACTAAAGCTAAACAATCTCAATTATTTTTTTTTATGTTTCCGGGAATATTCCCCATGTTCATTGCTGGACACAGACCTCAATAGATTTCCACATGGAGCGGATAGAGGCGACCGGCATCCAGCAAGTCTTTAGATTCCATTACTTTTGGTTTGCTATTCGTGTTCCCGGTCCGGGGTATAATCCCGTAAATAGAGAAATATTCTTGAGAATATTCCCGGGACTTATAAGAAATATTACCATGGCACATCACTAATTGCAATGCATAATTTCACTTTTTGTACGGGTGCCGTCTATGTGTAATTTTGCACGACAAACTGTCGTACAATGCTGTATTATTTCCTTAGTATTATTACTCGACAATGGCTTAATAATGTTTATTTTTGTCGTTTTTGCTCGAGCATTTGTATTGTTAACATTGTGTACCTATGTTTCACGAACAGCGATATAATAAATGGAGCTTTGGATAGTGAATTTCACCCAACTGTGTCAGAACAAGGGTTCGTTTTTCGAGAATGTGTGTATGTGGGTGTAAATGTTAGAATGAAACACACATCTTTATAATATTTTCTTCTGTTTCCGCGATTATTACTCATTTAAATAAAACGATTTAACGGATTATATCGCGTATATTATCTCATTTTAGTTCCCGACGTTTCGGAAGCTTTCCAGCTCTCCATGGTCACGGGTGGACTGAGAAAAAGAAGGGCTTAATTATTTTATTTTAATAATTTACCAAGCAGCATTTCACAAATGAGGCGTACTGAGGAGAAAAGAAACGCTGCAAAGAAAAACTCCCAGGCTACCTCTATGCTTACAGTAATAAAGATGTGTAGCGAGCGATATATTTGGCACTTTGGATGTTACAAGCCATTTGATGCTGACTGTATTAATTTATTGTTTAGGAAATGATATTGGGCCGTCTGTTATCTACGCTGAAACAGATACTCATACTTATACTAATTTATATATAATATTATGAAATATTACACGTCATTATTTTACTGTTTGAAAAGCATTTAAGACTATTCCCTAATTAAAATTCAAATTGGAAATTACACATATGTCAAAATTATTCTATTACATAGGAAAAAACATAAATGTTATAGGATTAACTTCTTTTATTAAATTGCATGTAAACAGTAGTAAAAATTAACAGGTAAAATAAATTATGTCACTAGTTATTTCCTAATATAAAATTCGCTGATATCGTAAATTCTCTCTTTGTTATGGAATGAGTTCTTGCACTCCAACATTTTGAATTCAATGGCAACGCATTGTATACTTTGGAACCTACAACATGCATGGATTTAGAGGATTTGATCAGCCACTGGCTAGTTGGGAGTAGGCGCTCCTTGATAAGAAATGCTTTCCGAGACGGGTGCGTGTGAGGTTGCTCATGTGGAATGTATCTTTATTGTTGTGTAGTCATAACCCGTCTTTTTTTTTCAGTATAGTCGGGTTAAAAATATAGTATAACATCTGGAAATACCCAGATACCCGTATACCAAAAATAGTTAAAATCCGTAAAAGAGATTTCGCGCGATGAAGCCACAATGAAACAAACAAATATTTCATTTTTACAACTTTATAATAGTATAGATATATAGTGAAGGTAGTGTAAGTATGTTCCGATCCTATGAACAGTTGTCCAATAGTTAGAAAGAGCGTATATCCTAAAATGGTATAACAGTTGTAGACACACACATAGGTGCCAAAATTAAGTAGTCCTTTAACATAAAATCCCGTTAAAGGGCGTCCGCTGCGTTAAGCGAGAGCCCGGTGCGAGGCGTCCGCTCCGGGTGCCGTTTCCTGTATATTCATAGAGCAGCGCTGAGTCTGACGGATCGCCCACCGTAAGTCGCCAGATACAGAAAACGCCCACGCCGCGCTCCCGCTCAACGCAGCGGATGCCCTTACGAACCGAGTCCGCTTTTGATCGATAACAGCAGAGATCAGTATAAAATCGCAGAGGGCCAAGTAATACCCCTAACTATGCATATGTTTATTTTACAGTGGACCTATGATAAATGCATTTATAGCGCGATATCTATCGCGCGATAAACGCATTTATCATAATACTAATAAAGTATTCGTAATTTTCCGATATGTAGTTGTAACTATACCAATACACGGTGTAACTAAAAGTACGTACTTGGAAAGAAGTTTGTTGTTTGTCAGTTTGGGCGCTTAAGGTTATGCGTACTGTAATTTGACGTTATATTTATCATTCAAGATTGTATCCTTCAAGGTGCTGCTTAGGTCTAATCATATGTAAGTTTCTAAAAAAAAAAGATTTTTTCTCCTACCAGAATGATACAATGCAAAACTGTATTGTCCAGAAGTTAGAAGTCTTAGATTAGGCGGGTGTTCATTTATAAGCTATTTTTTATTTAGGTTTTTAGGTTTTCTAGTTCGTCCGAACCCTGGTTGTTCCGACATTTTGATCCTGAATAGCAGTGGGGATTATTTTTTATCAATAAAATGTCAATTACGTTTCTCGTCAAATGTATTTTTTTTATATGTAAGCGCCGATTGAAATATCTTAAAAATATGAGTAAAGGCCATATTTGTATGACCACATTTTATCGCTTAAAATAATTGGGTACACAAGGACGTAATGCCATATAAAGGCATTTGGTGCCAGTCAGCCTTAGAGCAAAACAGAAAAACTGTAGGCGCTGCAACTAACTCACAAGTAACTATTACTGTGATGACCCTTTTAAACTTCTCAAAGTGTATTTATAATGATTGATAATTGCTGCGGGATAGAGGATAAGGATTTTTTTAATACTACTAAGCAAACAGGCGTGCAGCCTACCTGCGAACGCTTGCAACGTCAGAGGGGCTACCTACTCCAAAATTTCGAAAACGAAGTTCGTATGGCGCCATCTCGCTCAGGTAAATACAATATAGCGTCAGAGCGAGAGGGACGGCACGTTACGAACTTCGTTTTTTGGGTTTCGGAGTAGCCCTTCAGGGGCATTACGTATGTGTTCCTGACCCTTTAAAAACCTATCCCTTTCCCTGTTGAAGAACTCCATACTGTAATCGGGTATTTATTCAAGTAACTTTGAAGCTTAGTACAAAATTATGGTTCGTTTAATCATACATAATCTTATTTCTATACTACTACGAGTATAAAGTTGTAAAAATTAAATATGTGTACATTGAAAATATTTTCAAAAATATGATAGGTTATTTGAAGGTCACTGAATTGAAAAATATCTATCATTTATTTTTTGTATATTTGTATGTGTCGTTGTAGCTACATCACGCCAAAATGGCTTAGAGGTTTTACTCGACTACGATGAAGAAAAAAGATGGTTGTGGTTGGGGTTCTCCTCCGCTGATGAAGTTACGGGCACCTTATACTTATTAATAAAATGAAATATAACCACGAACAAAGTGTTGATCGCACTCGGGATACATTTTAAAGATTATTCGTCTGTCAGAAGGCAATAACAGGAGAAATATTATTCCTTCTACTTCTTGTAGTTTATCCTACTTTTGTCTTATGCGAGGGCAGCACTTCGGTGTTTAAACTTTAATTATTTCCGGATACTGCAGCCTGAGTATTTTTACCCCGAGAATCCGAGGATGAGACTTATAGCTTTTTCAAACAACGATTTTGGCTTTAATTAAATGTCTCAGATACCTAGTTTTAGTAAATTACACCGTGGGAATAAGAAACACGACAGATATAGTCCAAATATATTGATGTTGGAAAGAGAACTTGAAGAGTTCTTGAACAATCTCTACAACACCTTATTGAGTGGAAATACAAATCTGTCAGGTTTTTCGTTTCACACGGTGTAAAAATTTAAAAGTAATTTAAAGGATGACTAAAATAAAATGTATTAAAAATAATAAAAAAGTACTAAAGAAATATTTACTTAAAACTTTTCGCTTTCAACTTTTTTAGATTGAAGAAAAATTTCAAAGTCAATGAAAAAGATACTTGTTAAAAGTATTTTAGGTAAATATCTATCAGGAGTTTCAAATTATCTAAAACTTCTGAAGGGCCCTACGGTCTTCCTTGTACTTATTTAAGTTTGTTAACGAACAATCAATTTTGCAAAAATGCTTTGGTAATTAAAATTTTTATAAGTAAAAAGTTTTACTTTTGAATTAAGGCATCTGTTTCGGACGTAAAATTCCCTTCGTACCAATTACCAGAGTAACAAAGAACTTTTTTAATAGGAATGAGCAAATTTCATCGAGTGAGTCCGTGGAATTACTTCAATGAAAAAGTTAGCGTTTGCCTCGTTTAATTCTTAATATTGATTTGATTACTGATTCGTCCGTCCATTCTGAACTTAACAACAATTGCAGCCTTTAAAAAAAACACTTACGTTTATGTAATGGACGTATCTTGGTTGAAGGAATAATAATGATAAAATTAAAAGTGAGCTGTCGATGCAATGTTTATTTTTAAATTTTTCTTACTATTCTATGTAGACCGAAGTAAAAATGTAGTCATACAAGGGAGCCATACGAGCGTCACGACGAGCGTTTAAAAATATATATCTAAAAGCATATACGATGTAAAAATAAGCTATTTGTAGATTCTCAGTTCACTTAAAATCACACTTTTGAGAAACTTAATGTTCCAATTCTTCAGTTTGCTGTTGCTAAAAAAGAACACTAATTTCAAAATTTCGACTGTCAATAAAAGACGGGAAGTTGTGTGCCTGACCTCAAATCTGGCGCCTATACTTTTTGGTGCACAGCGTAATAGTGGAGTGCAAAGCGCCTTAGGCAAATACTTAGTGATAACCCTAAGGTTTTTGATTAAGATGCAATCAATTTAAAAGAAATATCGAGAAGAATGGAATGAAAAAGAAATTCAATTAAACGCGTTGGTCCTTCGACGTCCGGTTGTAACAAATGACCTTTCGAGATTGTTTTATTACGCCTTAATTTGAATTCAATTAGTTTATATTGACGTTTTTATATCTTGATAAAATGTGCATGCCGTTCAGTTTCAAGCTTCAGACCATTTGTATTCAGAACATCAGTTTTAAAATGTTCTAATTGTTTTAGTGTAATATTTATTATTAATTACTTTTTCTCGACTCATTTAAACTGCCATCGTCGCCGAGATGAAAAGGAAAAAAAAAAAACTAACCGCTACAGATTCACGATGATCTGCGACAGCCATTTCTCGACATTGTCCCATTATTTAGTTGGCTCGTTCAATCTTAATTCATATCAATAGAGGTGACAAACAGGGTGCCAATTATTATAAACATGGTGTCAAGTATTGAGATGCTTATTTTTTTATTACTAGTATGGGGCAATATGTATCTAATCTGAATCTGATCAGTAAACCTGCCAAGATTCGTGTGCACAAAACAGTGATCATTTAGACTGTGACATACCTTCGATATTTATCTGCAGAATAATGACAGAGGGTCCTAAACTTTTTGTCTGTGCGTCCTTTGAGAGGCGACTTATAGAGAGCATTGTGTTTATTTTCGAGAGCATATAGGAACAGCGGGGAGGCTCGAAAGGAGCAGGTCCCGCTAGCCAGGAACAATCGGAATCTTTCAGCCGTCTTCGTGATGAAACCGTTGGTACTACGCCAAATGGAGACTTTGTCCAAACCTCTCCAAAACTGAAGTTGCGGCATTCCATCTATAAAACAGCCTAGCAAACAGAGAGGTAGACGTCATCTTTTGCGGACAAAAACTCCGCCACAATCCCATCCCAAAATACCTGGGTATTACTCTGGACCGGTCGCTCACCTACAAGACTCACTTGGACAACCTAGCCCAAAAAGTAAAAACTTGCGTGAACCTCATAAATAGGTTGGCTGGTACTTCCTGGGGCGCTCGTGCTGACGTACTGCGGGCTTCTTCTATCGCGCTTGTATATTCGTCAGCAGAATACGGTGATATCAGGAGGACCCAAGCCGCTGCGTGGGAGTGGGCGAAGGCGACGACGCAGATGCTGCCCATACGAGTGACACTGGACGATCCCCCTAACATGGGACTACAGTCGCGTAAGCCAATCTGGTCCGATCACCATCTTCAGGCCCAAGAACCCTTCAGTGTCACCATGGAGTGGAGGAAGCAGTGGCTCGACCAGGGTGGCGCCCCTACCGACTTAGATCCTAGTAAGCAGCTACCTGGATTTAAAGAACACTGCAAAATCTGGGTCACTCTAAATCGCATTCGGACGCGTGTGGGCCGGTGTAAGCATAACCTGCACAAGTGGGGCATCTCCGCAACAGTAGCCTGCGACTGTGGAGAGCCGAGTCAAACTGTCCTCCATATCGTTGAGGAGTGTCCCAGGAGAAGCTTTGCGGGGCGAATGCAGGGTCTACTGGCGCTTACACCAGACGCAAGGGACTGGCTACTGAACTTAGATATTAAATTATAAACTATAGCGTAACATAAACTGTTAAATTGTGTAATTATAGGAAGAAAGCCATACGATATATAACAGTGATCATATTAACCTTGATATATGGGTGTGAAGCTGGGACACAAGGAAGAGAACAAGCTCTTAGTGGTGGAAAGACCAAATTTAGGGAAAATTCAGGGACCAATAAGGGATCAGTATGGAAGCTGAAGACAATGGAATAATAAGAAGCTAGAACAACTAGCTGCTATGCCCAATATAATAAGGATGATCAAAGCTACACGTCTCCGCTGGCTGGGTTGCCTTTTTAGTGTTTTAGTTTGCAAACGAGCAGACGGATTGCCTGAAGGTAAGCGATCACCGTCGGCCATAGACACCTGCAACACCAGAGGAGTCACAAGTGTGCTGCTGGTCTTTCAGGTTGGAGTAAGATCTTTTCTTGATGCCGGTAGCACACCTCCGCCTCGAAACCGCGAAACGCCATACAGAGCGCGCGAAACTAAATCTTCTTTGGGCTTGATGTTTCGCGGTGGAGGTGTGCTACCGGCATTAAGCTTTGAAGGGCGCATCGGTCCAGAAATACTGCTTACCTAAAGGGGATGGGAGACGATTGTGCCGTCAAGAAGATGTACCAGGGGGCGACCAGGTGGAAAACGTCTGGATGGACGTCCAATATACCGCTAGTATGACGTGGTGCAGAAGGATCTGTGGGCCCTTAAAACACCTGATTGTCACAGATGATCCTGTCTCGGGATTTATGGCAGCCCTGGCGCGACGGTTGAAGGTTCGTGGTGCAGACCCTTGCTCCGGTGAAGTACCTTACTCAAACAATTTCCCTGGCAATAAATAGAACGTGGCAATTCCTCCAGCGTCCTAGGCACCTTTGAGCCAGGCACTTCCTGGAATCACCTCTAGAAGTTTTAGTTATATTTCAGCGCCTAGTATAATTTCATTACTTTTGACATCGACACCCTGAGTTCGTGGGGCCCCAGTGCATTGAGCCTCGTCAAAGACATTTCAAAGAGGCGTATTAACATTACTGGCGACCGGAGAACTGGCAATTTCCTCGCACAAAGAATCAGTTTGGCGATTCAGCGAGGAAACCCCTTCAGCATCTTCGGTACAATTCCACAGCGGCCATTTTTAAATTTAGTTTAGATTTAGTTAGTTTTATTTTATTTACTTTAGTTACATTTTTATGTTTACTTTTACTGAAATATATTTGTTTAGTTGTTTTTGTGCAATAAATTTCTAATCCGTTTAGAAATAGTGTATTTTCTTACTATAAATAAATATATATTCCTAAAAATTCATGTACTAAAAAAAACCGAATTGAGAATCATTTGACTCAGAAAAAGCATAAAAGTTTCATTGTAATTAAAACATTGGTAGTTTGGTACCTCGTCAATACTATTAAATATATGTAAAAATTAAATGTCTGTACATTGAGGATTTACATTAAAAAGCGACACAGTTCTTAGTACGTTTGTATATCTGTATGTTTGTGTATCATAAACTATGTATGTTTGTAAATCTTTATGACGTAACCCCGTATTTATAACGTAACCGGATTTCGCCATTTTTTGTGTAAAGATAGTTGAACATCCTAGCTGATGGTTGGGTTGTGACTTTTTTCTTCTCCACCAACAAGCGTTCACCTTCTTGTTACTTATAAAGTTATAATATATATCTGTTCGTCGAACAATCGATAACCATTAATGGCCAATCAGTGCACAAAAGATGGTAACTGAGGCATTGTTCTTTTCCATTAAAGGAAGATAAAAAGAAAATGCCTAAGAATATGTTTTAAGAAATACTCTTTTAGAAAATGCTCTGCTCCAGATTTTCACCGTGATAATGTAGCTACATAATAATATAATTTTGGACTTTCTGTTGACCGCATATCACAAGGAAACCTCTAGACACTTTGGTGAACACTTCAAGCAGCAGTTCATCTTTGAGTCTCAAATATAAAACGTAAACGCGATCGGGATTATTGTATCCACAAGTTACCCTTTAGTAAACATGTCAATATTTATTCAAACTACTATTTACCTGACTACGACTAATTTAGCAAGTCTATTTATGGGTGTCCTGTTATTAATGGACAATCTTGTAACCACCGCGCCGAAGAAACACATTAAGGCGATGCAAAAAATAGACTTCAAGGACTTCTTGGTTCAGTCAAAGTCCTGTGGTTTTCAAGACAGTCGGATTTTTATTTTTTTCTGATTATTGGCACCACAAATCTTTAATACTTACTCGTCAGTTAGCATCTTAAAAAATATTTAGCAAGAAATAGAACAAAATGATCTCTTTATTGGTGGCCTAGACGACCATTAAAGTGTAAATAAGGCACTAATTATTTAAAAAAAGAGAAAATTTAGATGACCTCGAAAGCTACGGGACTTTTTCTAAACTTAAAAAAGGTGGACACCTTTGGCCGGTGTTGGTGGTTAGAAAAATGTTCAATAATTACAGACCCTGTATAATTACACCCTGTATACGAGAGTGTCCTTCCTTTCTATAAAAAACCATTAAAACAAGAGGACGTCAACAGTGACGTGGTGTTAATAGAACCCGATTCTGATCGGCTCGCCTACTTTAAGGAATTTGGGTACTTTATTTTACTGCTTTTGAAGAAAACAAGAGAAAATATACTCCGGTTTTACAATAAAACATGTTTGACGCCGCGCCAATGACCGTCAATCACCATACAATACCTATAAAATTAAAAACCCCCCGACACAAAATGCTCATAACAACAAAATTTGGAGTTCCTAGCTTCAATATTGGCTGAGATACGGTCACTTGTTCCACTTAAAGCTGAATATCGTGCAGATAAGTGCTCCCATTTTCATCAAACAAAGCTAAGAACACTTGGGATTAAATTATCTATGACACAAAAAAAGTGAACTCAAATCGGTCGATATGTCGTAATGTATGGATCAGAATGTTGGGCAACGAAAGTGACGGACGAAAGAAGAGTGCACGCAGCCGAAATGAGAATGTTGAGATGGATGTGTGGAGTGACGAGGAAAGATCGGATTAGAAATGAGTATATAAGGGGAAGTTTGAAAGTAGCACCCACGACGGACAAAATGAGGTGCAGTAGGTTAGCGTGGTATGGGCATGTAATGAGGAGGGATGAGGGTCATATTGGTAGAAGAATGTTAGAGATGAGTGTCCAAGGACGAAGAGCGATCGGTAGGCCAAAAAAACGATGGATGGAGTGTGTGAGAGAGGACATGAGAAAGAAAGGAGCAAGCGCTGAAATGACGAATAATAGAGATAATTGGAAGAAGAAAACATGTTGTGCTGACCCTACGTAAGTGGGATAAGGGCAGGGAGATGATGAAATCGGTCGATCCGTATGGGCGCTACGATGTCACAGATAGATACACGGAGTCACAGAGTCACAGACACGTTACACTTATAACACCCATATTTTTTGTCGGGGTTTAAAAAGCCATTCCCCGATATTTACAACACCATCTACGTATAAGATATTTTTTACAATAGGCATGATGATAGGGTATGAAAATCAAAATTATAATTAGTCCGCCAGTTAGATAACAAAAAAATATTCGACACGTATTTTTTTTGTTTTTCAATGTACCTATTAAATAAATACTCACATAAATCGCATTAAAATTCAGGAGTAGGGGCTCTTGACGTCACTCCTAGGTAAAATTTGTACCCAGGAGCGACGTCACGCGACATTTTGACTAAATTGTATCTCCTTTATTTTTTGATTACGTAATAAGAGACATACGGACGGATAGTGGAGTCTTAGTAATAGAGCGTTTTACCTTGTGAGTACGAAACCCTAAAAAAGTACGGTGAAATAGGTAGTTAACGTGTATATTTGTGTCTGTCTGTGGCATCGTAGTTCTTAAACAGATGAACCAATTTTGATTTAAATTTCTTTGGTTGAAATGTGACTTAATACAAAGTGTTCTTAGCTATGGTTGAAGAAAATCGGTTCAGTCATTTAAAATTTAACAGGCATTTTTTTTAAAATGCGTCGGGGATTTTTTTTATATTACTACATATATAAAGGCTGTATTAACCAAGTCCTTTCGGTTACTAACGGCACCAAAATAAGTAGAAAGATGTTGTTTTCTGTATAAATATTTATCCCAAACAGGGCTGGCCCTTGGTAAGCACATAATTACACCACCCACTACACAAAATGGGTCGACCTGTTTTAGGGTTCCAAAAGTAAGTAACAACTTAAATTTTGGTTTATTATCAAAAGCTGTAAAGGTGGCGGACATAGTTAACCTTTATTAGTTGGCGCATGAAGTGGTCCTTAAATAAAGAAACATACCGACACTGGAAATTGCAATCGGCGTAGAGGAAATGATTGACTTCGTTCGCGGAGGAGTTTTAACCTTTTTTCTTCAGCGTACTAAAAAAATATCCTATAAACATCTGTGGATACTCAGCTACCCGTGTACCGTCTTTACGATTGGTTTCATCACGCCAAATCGCTTAAACGGATTTCAACCTTACTTGGCACACGGGTAGCTGGGTATCCACAGATGGTTATAGAAAACTTCTTATCCGATTACACTGAAGCAAAAAAGAGGATTAACGTGTTTTCTTCCTTCGCGAGAGAATTTCATCATAATTTGAGGATAAAAACCGTCCCTTTTCATTATTCTGATTAGGAACTAATTTATAACAACTATCAGACTGACAGAACCACTTATTTGAAATGTATTCGAACAAAAACTTTAAGTGTAGGTAGGTATGTACCTACAATCAAAGTTTTTCTGATTCGAGTGTATATACATTCTTTTAATAATTTTGATGCGGATTGTAATGGAATACACTTCATATAATTATCCCACATTTGATCTTTAGATCAATCTGAAGATAGATTAAGGGTGTACGTTCATAATGAAAGCAACGCGACGAGTACATTCACCCTCTCACCTATTTGACAGTGAGTGATATACAAAGTTCGTGCCATTTCATAGACCGTCACATAGAGATGGGTAAAACCATTACGTATATTGTTAAACCGACTTAGTCGATTCCAATTTATACTTAAACCGGTTATCCAAAACAGTTTTAGTTCAATTGTTTTTAATACGGATGTTGCATGATCTCATTTGTAAAGGAATGTATGGTAACTATTATTATGATACAGTTTCGATCGACGCAATTTTTAACATAGCTGTAGAACTAAGTGTTTCAATTCACTATAGAAGGTAGGGACGTGTGACTGTTACAAGTTTGTCGACTTTATTGTGAAGCGCATTTAGGTAAGTCCAAAAATGTGATTAAATAATTAACATGTATATTAGGGACATTCATACACAAATCGACTTCGTCCCAAACTAAAGAAAGCTTGTATATGTGGATACTAAGCGACGATATACATAATATATCACTCAAATACTTACCCTGGCAGGGATTTTAACCCGGGCCCGTTAGCTTCGTAAGTCGTTGTGCAACCAAATAGGCCAAACGTGTCGTCGATTTTAACATTGTTGTATCTCAGGAAGTTTTTATGAAATAGAAGCAGTTTTTTCACCAATATTTCTGTTATTGAAAAGTCGTTCTCGTTCTATAACATGCCACAGTAAAAAAAATCAAATAGGCTGTAATTTGTCATCGTTGGAGTGAAGATGATTCTAACGGCATGGATGTCGCTCGGTTTGAGTCAACTAAGTTGAACAACTACAATATGTAGAAGCCAGAAGGCTAGTCACTAACTCGATTTGTCAATTTTACTATTTGACTTAGTTACACAGAGGAGTCGCGTTGTGTTTGCCAATCTTTTGCTATAGACGGTCAGAATTCCTTGCCCGTCTGATCAAATCGTCGACCGACACAACAAGTCGATTTGCGTTAAAGCCAAACGGGTTCGGTCAACTTCGGGCCTCGGTTTGAATCGACTTGTGAAGTCGAACCGTAACATCACTAACGTTACACACACCCACACACCGGGATTAAGTCACTCCAGGAAAATCACCCATGGAATTCGGGTGGTAAATTTTCTAAGTCCCGTAACAGTAGTCCCTTAGTAATTCTGCGGAATACCGCCCTTTTCCCGAAGAGGTACGACGAGGTCACGAAGGGTCATCCGTCATTTTCAAGTGTCCTGCTTCTCATTAAGTTGATCGTTGTTTATGTCACACAAATGTAGGTACTCGTACCTTTTGCATTGTTGAGGCAACCCTACTTGTCTTGGAAGATAAATTACCAATCGATCGAGTGTACGTATACTGTATGCCTAGGGTTGACGCAAATCATATTTATTATTAAAGTTCACTTTTGAACTATTATAAAGTTGTAGAAATGAAATGTCTGTTACTTCGATTGAAGATATCTTTAAAAATATAAGTGAAGCGTACTATTTGGGGGTGAGTCAAAATATTTTTTTTTATTTTTTTCGTAATTGTATGTATCATTGTGGCTTCATCTTCTCATTTTTGTTACATTGGTATATAGGATACGTTTTACTCGACTACTCGACTACGATCCAGTAACAAAAAGGGTCATAGCTTTTCACTTCCGCAAACGAAGTTACAAGCATCATCTAGTAATTAATAATTGTCTTTATATTTACCCGGCCTTTTTAATAAAAAAAGTGAAATATAAAAAGTTTTTATATTTCACCTGTACTTAATTGTGAAAAATAAGTTTCCCCACCCATTTATTGATTTCGGCGTAATACTTCATCATATCTATACTTGTTTCAAACAATTCATCCGTCTTTCTTTTCGTTTGATTTGTTTTTGAGACAGAGCAATGTTCAAATTGTGCAAATCCATACTTAATATTATAAATGCGAAAGTGTGTCTGTCTGTCTGTCTGTCTGTCTGTTACCTCTTCACGCTTAAACCGCTGAACCGATTTGGATGAAATTTGGTATGGAGATAGAGTCCCGGGGAAGGAAATAGGCTACTTTTTATCCCGGAATAATACCCTTATCCGCGATAAACGAATTTACGGCGGACGAAGTCGCGGGCAGAAGCTAGTAATTTATACATTGCAAAATGTCAATGAAAATCCGTCGAAATCCATAGTATTTGATATTTTTAATGTATTTATTTAATCTTTATTGCATAAAAGAAAAACGTATCGTTCAAAAGGCAGACTTAGTGTCAAAAGGCATTCTCTATCAGTCAACCTTGAGGCAAAGCAGATAAATTGTGGGCGGTGCAACTAATATACAGACATAATTTATAAAGATAAATTGTTTATCAATAAACATAAGTTCAATTTTTATTAATACAATTGTTATATAGCATAAATCAGCTCTATAAATAGCTACGGTGAAGTATAGGTGAAAAACTTAAATAAGTCACAAGTGTTGTACGTAGTAGTCTACAATTGATATGGAACTTATGTCATTTTTCAAATATGGAAAGTCAAATTGCCTATGCGGATACGCTACTTACTACATTTTTCATCTATACCAAAGAGTCCAGCTACTACTGATGCTGACTGTACTTTTATTGAATTTGCAAGGAAAAGCGTTCTTAATATAAAAAAATAAATTGTTCCGTTTCGTAGCAAAGCAATATAATATGCTTATTTCGACTTGTTTTCTACCGTTGGCACACTCCTACTTACGTACGTAACTAATGAACTTTAAATTTACGATCATACGTACCGGCTCGTTGTGCTGCCAAGGTAATTTATTTACAACACTGTTCTCGAGGTAGTAAATTAAAAATACTAGGGCGGGCGCTTTAAAGACAATTCAGTTTCTGTTACGATTATTTTATGCAACGAACGCATGTGTTGCATTCATAACATTAATAGTTAAAGTTACTGTGTTTTAAAGCTACTGAATTTATGTATTTACGGGGTTATAACCCGCTGGTCTATCTAGGAACAAGGGTGATTGACAGATGATGAGAAGGTTGCGGGAGCCCGCTGGGTGCGGTCGGCGTGAGACGTAGCGTTTTTTAAGGAGGTCTATCACGAATAGTAGACTTTCGGGTGACGACATTCCTTTATTCGAGATCTGCGACTGGAACTATTATTATCTACGAGTTTAAACGGGCGTAGAATGGTGTTTAATATTTAAAAAAAACAGCCACGTAAGTAGATACAGAAAACAATAAAAGAAACGTGATTATCACAATATTGTCCAAAATTAAATGCGATTGAAACAATCAACTGCAGTCTACGAGTACGCAGGAGTCAAATCTGCGTCTTCGTTGTACCGGAACAATATCATGACCTCTAAGGCTATGATATCGCTCCCTTAGATTTAAAGGTTTTATAAGACCTTGTACATGAGTAAGCGGGGCGTAATGCGTCTGGCAGGCAAGTGCACCTATATTTATATATATTTTAGTTTTTGATAATAATCTGTGACTATTACCAAAACTATGATTTAGTTTGTTGGATCGATGTATGATGTCATTACTAGTACCGCACTTGCGCGGCATGCGCACTTCGCTCCACTAATACGCAATAAAGTAATAATGTAAATGTTAATAATAATATGCTCTACACTTAAGATGAATCGCGGATAGATTTCAGATATTTCATTTATTTTAGGTAACAGTTAAGATTACCATTTGAAATTGAATCACAACACAGCTTCTTTTAAATTTATTTTTTACATTTCTAAGATAGGAATCAGGTAGCAGAAAATGCAAAGCGTGCCATCCTCCAGAAACCGTTGCTCGATAAGCCCGCATTTGATAAGTAAATTTCGGTCGTTGTCATGACAACATTTTTGAGTTCGTTTGTAACATATTTTCCTTCATTCTGAGCGAATGGGAGTATACACTGATACAATGTTATAAATGCCGCTGACAATGCTACAAATTGTGTTTATGCCGTGGGCTTAGATTTATTACCTGCTACGACGATTCTTATATGTGACGCATCTACATTACATTTTCTAACTAAAACTTTACCAGCTATAGCATTCACAAAATATGAGTCAACGTCAAACTCATCGCTGACGAACTCGTTGCTTATAATATGACCCCTACACACGTATAACCTGTTCATTTTTATAGCTCTTGCCCTTGGCTTCGTTTTCTTAAATCAGTTTTGTGAATCTGCTTGACGGACCAATATATTTTGACCTGTGATTTCTTAACATGTACCAATACTTTACGTGTCTAGTTATACAAGGGCATAACTGAAGGCGGTTGAGTATGAAAAAAATAACACCCAAATAGATGTCAGCGTATATTGGCACGTAATCAGTCTAAAAGAGTATATTCATAACAGATATAGTGTCTGCAAATTCGTTCGTATAGGGAAAAATGACATAACCCTCTTGTTTTGCTCCAGTATAGTCGGGTTATAAGTATACTTTTACTATCCTGTGATGTATATTTTTGTACCTATATACGATTATATCTTTGGTGGTATCCTTATACCGAACATGATTCAAATCTGCCCAGCCGTTATGACGTGACAACCACTAAGACGCATACATACATAAAAAATTAATAGAAGTACAGAATATTATGTGAACTACAAATAGCCTCATTCAATTATCTAAGTTTATTATGTATATCATCGCTCAGTACCCATAGTACCTCCAAGCTTTGCTTGGTTTGGGACTAGGTAAATTTTTAGGATTCCGTACCCAAAATAGCAAAAACGGTACCCTTATAGGTTCGTCATGCCCGTCCATCCGTCGGTCCGTCCATCCGTCTGTCCGGCCGTATGTCACAGACATTGTAGTCAAAAAGTATTGTGTGTTTATTGATGAATTTTGAAGTGTAGGTGTCTTGTATAAGCCGCTACATAGTTTGATAGTTAAATAATAAAAAAATATATTCCCAGGGGAGGCACTCCATACATGTATTCGAAACTTAAAAAAATATATATCAGCAAATATCAATGTGTGGAACATTATTCGACAGCTCTTTTAGGTTACCAAATTTTTTTTTATAGGATATTTTTAGAAATAGTTGCTCTGAAAGTAGCATAAATTGTCCCCCTCCCTTACTCTGTTTTCTAAACGGCATGTCCAAAAAATATGAAAAAAATTACAAAGATAAAACTTAATAAATATTTTCAGCGAAAGTTATTTTCAACGTGAGCAACCGTTTTTGAGTTATTGGCAAACAACTGCACTTCTCAGCAAAAGGATGCAAGTGCTGTGGAGATACGCTCTTTTGCTAGTGGTCTTTTCCATATAGTATTTTTTTCATTTCTAGTGCATGAGCATAGTCCGACATGCTCTTGGCCGGTGTTTGTAAGATTATCCTTGATATTTGTTTATTGATATAAAATTCAGATATAAGTTTTATCTATGGTAGAATATAGTTAAATTAGACGTTACTACATAAATATTATTCTGAATTAAAACTATCGCTGTAGTTACCATTTAATATATCAAAATACCATTAAGAAAGATTATGAAAAGCTTTACAAATTCATCATCACGACATATAGGCGTAAACTACGGAAAACTTATCAACATACAACACATTCTAATTCAAACTCCATACATCCCGGAGAGAAGTTAATTCAAAACAATTCCTTACATAAGCTTGGAGACTACATTAAATCAAGAACGAAGTAAATATGTTTCAGCAATAACTAACCGATGCGATTCGAAGTTCTGGATACCAATCTTACTAGACGCAGCACTAACCATGAATGTAGAAAATTGGCGAATGGAGTGTCATTTTATACCCTCGCGGTGTACACATATTGTCTGTACTGTTGTGTCAATGAAAGACAGAGATCCCGAGCAGACAGGTTTATTTAATAAAATATCTAAGTACCTCATTGAAATAAAAGAATTTAACGGATTATTATTATTACTCCCGTGACCTCCCGTCCTCCCGTGACCATGGAAAGCTGGAAAGCTTCCGAAACGTCGGGAACTAAAATGAGATAATATACGCGATATAATCCGTTAAATTGTTTTATTTCAATGAGTAATAATCGCGGAAACAGAAGAAAATATTATATCTAAGTACCTGCTTATCAATCTACCGTACATAACACTTCCCTCGTATTTACGAAGTACACATGGAGTATTTAGTAAGTATGAGGTATTTATAATGAAGACAAAGCCATAATATGTATTGTGCTGCTAATAGTACATAATGTCTTTGTTAATGCCACCTAATATTTATAAGTGGATTAGGAGCATAATAAGTAATAATAACAAATCGAAACTTAAATGAAATTTATAATTATCATTCGAAGTTATTTGCGGAGTGTTCATTTAGTTATTTTCTGACGTGACATAGTCTCACAAAGAAATAGGTATCTACGAGTATGTTGAATCAGAAAGTTGCTAGACTGTATGTTTGTTACGACATATTTATAACGACGTTGTCACACTCATTTATTTTCATGCATCTTTTGTAAACAGCGCAAGGCGGCTTGTCGCCGTGTCCGGGCCTCGGACACCGGCGGCGGGGCGGGTGCAGCTTCTTGACATTCGGATTTACTGCCCGAACACTTTAAAGGAGATGTGTGCGGCTCAGGTTCTTCTTCAGCGAGCTGCCATTCATCTACTTGATCATTTATCAGGGCAGCTCGTTTCAACTGCGTGTTCTCTGGCACTGACGACTCGTAGCTATGGACTTTCGTTAGCAAAAATCACGACTTATCTCTTAACATTTGATCAATGTGCCGTTTGTGTACTTGGCCATCTCTAGTTTTGACCGCGTATGAGACGGGGCTCTGGCGATCTACAACCACCCCTTCCGTCCATTTCCGATTCCGCTTAGTGTAATCTCTTATGAGAACGGCGTCCCCTGGCTCCGCTTGACGCGGGTGCCCGCTTCGGCGCTCCTCGCTCGCGACCTGGCGCTCGCGCACGACCTCGTCTACGTCGGGCCGCAGAAGGTCGAGTCGTCCGCGCAGTCTCCGTCCTAAGGATTCGTCGTCTTGTAAGGATTTCGGTATTATAATTTTATAACCCCACAATAAACAGCCTTGGTCGATATGAATATTATCTTAGCGAGTAAAATATGATTTTAGCACGTTATCAGCCGCCGTCGTTTTTGGCCAACCAAACATAACATAACCGATTATTTTATTCAAAACGGATTCTTTTGCCGTCTCAGTTTTAACATCTCTAAAACTGAGCGGAAAATTCCTCTGAATAAAATTTGGATAACTGCTCGCCTCGTCCTCTCTCTTAGCTCGATCTCTAGTCGAGGGTAAAGGAAGTCGAGACAACGCGTCAGCCTGGCAGTTCTGTGAGGACGTCACAAACTCGATGCTAAAATCGTAAGCAGCCAAAGTGACTGCGTAACGTTGGAATCTACTCGCAGCTGTGACCGGAATGCCTTTATTTTTTTCAAAAATGTAACTGAGGGGTTTGTGATCACTACGTAATATGAAACGCCTACCGTATAAGAATTGATGATGTTTGGTCACACCAAAAACGATAGCCAAGGCTTCCTTGTCCACTTGCGAGTAATTTTGCTCTGCGGCGTTCAACGTGCGTGAAGCACAGCTCACGGGCCGCTCGCTGCCGTCGGCGGCGCGCTGCGTGAGCACGGCGCCGAGCCCGTACGCGCTGCTGTCTACTGCGAGTATCAGAGGCAATGCCGGGTCGTAGTGAGCCAGCACCGGCGCGCTGCTCAATACTTTTTTTATTTTACTAAACGCGACATCGCAATCGTTGTTCCACACCCAATCGACGTCTTTTTTTAATCAATTATATAGAGGTTTTAAAATATCGCTCATATTGGAACAGAATTTAGAATAAAAGTTAACTAAACCCATAAAATTCTTCAACTGCGTGACATTCGTGGGTCGAGGTGCTGCAACGATTGCGTTGACTTTCTTAATATCCGTATGTAAGCCATATTTGTCAATGTTATATCCTAAGTAAGTTACGCTGTCTTTAAAAAAAATACACTTATCGAAGTTGATACGAAGTCCCTTTTTTTTAAGCCTTTGTAGAACTGCTCTCAAGTTAGCTTAATGTGTCGCCCTATCTTTGCCTGTAACACAAATGTCATCCGCAAATACTGCAGTAGACGATAGACCGCTCAGAGTTTCTTCCATAATTTTTTGAAAGTTCTCTGGTATACATTTAATACCGAAGGGTACTCTGCGATAAATGAAGGTCCCAACATGTGTGGTGATCGCCGTCATCGCCTGAGAATCCTCCTCTAGCAAACATTGTTGGAATGCATTCGACAGATCCAACTTGGTGTACTGCTCCCCGCCTCCGAGTGCTGTAAAGATTTCCTCTATCCGCGGAAGAGGATAATGGAAATCTTTCAAAAGTGGATTTATGGCAATTTTATAATCTCCGCAGATACGAATGTCACCGGATGCCTTAATAACTGGCACGATGGGAGTGCCATAATCCGATCGTTCGACCTTGTAGATGACACCCTCCCGCTGCAGGCGCCCGACCTCGCGCTCCACGCGATCGCGTAGCGCCAGCGGCAGCGCACGCGCCTTCACAAAAACGGGTGCTTCGTCCTTCAGGTGTAAGCGAATACGCGATTTAAATGTGCCTAAACCCTCCGCAAATACTTTCAATATTCCTTTTTAAAGACTGTGCTACCAAGGCACTTTCGGTTATATTGTGACATTCTACTATTTCTAATTTCAATTCTTTGATCCACGTGTGGCCCATAATTGGGGGCCCCCCATTTCGGATAACGTATAATTGTAGATTAGCAGAACTATATCCACAACGCACATTTGCATCAATATAACCGAGCGTCTCGATAGTATCACCGGTATAAGATTTTAACATCAAGGTTTGTCTGTTTACTTCCTGTATCAATTTCGAATTTACAAAAAACATCGTTTACACATAAATTAGCAAAATAAGGTCCGTCATTTTTTCGTTTAGAAATCAAACTATAAAAATGATAGTCGTCGTCGTCCGAATCGCCGCTTTTATTTAAAAAGTACTGACCTTTCGAAGATCGCCTCTTTTCAGTAAAATCACTCTCACCTTTACGCGCAGACATAGCCTTTAGATGGCCCTTAACACCGCACAAATCACACGTAAAGTTTTTAAAACGACACTTATTCGCGGGGTGAGGTAATTGGCCGCGCCGCGCGCACGGCGGACGTCTCTCGCCGCCACCGCCGCCGACGACGCCGGCGCCGCCCTGCCGCGCGCCACTCACCCGGTGTAAGCCGTCGTGGGCCGTGATGGGCGTGCCCGCTCCGCCAGCCGGAGCGCCCGCCGTGCTCGCATGCCGCTCCGCTGCCTCAAGCGCTCTGGCCAACTCGACGGCCCTCTTGTAATCGATGCTTCTTTCTCTTCTTTAAGGCACAGGGAAACCTATTTTGAGAGTCCGGGTATTGTTAAAATGTATGTACCTTGAAGTTACAATAAAGAATTATTATTATTATTATTATAAATAATAATAATTATTATTATAGGCAATTTTACGTTCCATTTAGTTTTAGAAAAAAACGGACAAGTGCGAGTCGGACTCGCCCATGAAGGGTTCCGCAGCCGTTGATACAAAAAAATGCACTACAGATGAAAAAAAATACGATATGAAAAAAAAAACACTAACAAAAGAGCTTATCTCCCCGGCACTTACGTCCTTTTGCTGAGAAGCGCAGTTTTTTGCAATAACTTAAAAATGGTATGTCTGATCATGTTGAAAACAATTTTCGTTGCAAGTATTAATTATGTTTTATATTTGGAAATTTTTTCATATTTTTTGAACCAACCGTTTAGAAAAAAGAGGGGGGGGACACAATTTTTGCTACTTACGGAGCGAATATTTCGGAAAATATTCACTAAACCAAAAAAAAATTAAAACCCTTATAGTGTTTTTTAGAAGATCTGTCGAATGATGTGCCACACATAGATATTTGCTGAAAAAGCTTGTTTTCAGTTTCGGTTACATGTATGGAGTGCCCCCCTTAGAAATATATATTTTTTTATTTAACTATCAAACTAAGTAGCGGCTTACACAAGACACCTATGCTCCAAATTTCATCAATATAAATCTTATAGTTTTTGAGTAAAATGCCTGTGACATACGGACGGACAGACAGACAGACAGACATGACGAATCTATAAGGGTTCCGTTTTTGCCATTTTGGCTACGGAACCCTAAAAAAGAGGAATAATAAATATTATGGAACAATTTAAATACGTATTTATTTTTATATGTATTTATTTTTACAATTTAATTTACTATGTATGTAAATAAATATATCTATTAAATATATCGTCGTCTAGTACTCATAACACAAGCCTTATTAAGCTTACTATGGGACTAGTTCGATTTGTGTAAAAATTGACCCGTAATATTTATTTATTTATTTATTTTTATAACGTTAGTATCCACTAAGACGGGGTTTTTCAAAATTCAACCCCTAAGGGGGTCAAATAGGGGTTCAAAGTTTGTATAAGGAAACAAGATTAGTTAGACTATTTTATTCGAAACTTTACACGAGTATTCTTAACAATAAATGAGTAAAAACGTGTTTCAGGTTTTTGAGAATTCAACTTCTTAAGGGATGAAATGAGGGTCCAAAGTTTGTATGGGGAAATCAGATCAGTTTCGACTATTAAATTTTTTACTTCACACGAGTATTTCTAACAATAATTGAGTAAATGCGTCTTTCAGGGTTTTTGAAAATTCAACCCCTAAGAGGATAAACTGAGGGTCCAAAGTTTGTGTGGGGAAATCAGATCAGTTTCGACAATTTAATTCTAAACTTCACACGAGTATTTCTATCAATAAATGAGTAAGTACGTATTTCAGGGTTTTTGACAATTCAACCCCTAAAGGGAAAATTTGGTTACAATGTCTAAAAGTCGACATGGGTATTGTTTCTTTGGTTTATCCGGTCGCTGATTACGAAAACAACAACGATTTTAAAATCCGACGTGGCGGACGTGAAATACTATCTCCTGTCGGGGTGCAATGGGGTTGAAATGTCAAAACATCAATATGGGTGTCGTTTTTATGGTTATTTGGGACGTTAATTACGAAAATGGCATCGATTTTGAAATCCAATTTAATGGACGTTAAATATCATCTCCCTCTTGGTGTGAGATGAGGTTGAAATGTCAAAATATCCATATGGGTTTCGTTTGTATGGTTTTTAGGGACGTTAATTATAAAAATGGCATTAATTTTGAAATCGGCGGGGGTGTGACGGGGTTAAAATTGCCTAAATATCAATACGGATGTCGTTTTTATGGTTTTTTGGCACGTTAATTACGAAAATTGCATCGATTTTGAAATCCAATTCAGCGGACGTGAAGTATTATCTCCGTGTTAGTGTGCGATGGGGTTGAAATGTCAATATGGGTGTTGTTTTTATGGTTTCAGGGGACGTTAATTACGAAAATGGCATAGATTTTGAAGTTTTATATTGTGGACATGCACATTCTTGTCATTGAAAGCATTTGTGCCAAATTACAATTCAATTGGTCCGGTAGTTTCGATCGAAAATCGGTTGTAACAGACGGAACACCCAAACTTTGTAACTCAATCAATGCTTTGCACTGGAACGTAGTAGAGGCGACTATTTTATTTAATGATTTTATTTATTATTCAAAAAAGTTACACAAAGTTACATTTTGACGGTATCTTGAATTATACTCATTGTTTTACGCAGGGAAGGCCCCGTTTTATTGTCCCGTAGCGAAAATGGCAAAAACGGAACCCTTACAGTTTTGTCATGTCCGTCCGTCCGTATGTCACAGGCATATTACTCAAAAACTACAAAATGTATGTTTATGAAATTTGGAGAATAGGTGTCATGTATAAGCGGCTACTTAGTTTGATAGTTAAATAACAAATAAAAAAATATCTAGGGGGGCACTCCATACATGTTACTGAAAGTGTTTTTATTTTTATTTTAGCAAACATCAATCTGTGGCACAAATTTAGATATTTTTTTTAAAACACAATACAATACAATAACTCTTTATTGCACACCTCACAAAACAGAGTACAGAAAGCAATACATTCAAGGAGAGGTAAACAACAGGCGGTCTTATCGCTAAACAGCGATCTCTTCCAGACTACCTTTGGGTAGTGAAAACACTGCACTGAGGTTTCTAAGAAAAAAAATTGAGTTAAGGAATATTTTGTGTCCTCCTTGGGCCATAAAAAAATTACAAACGTCAAACTTAATAAAAACATTTAACGAAAATTGTATACGATTTTTGAGATATTGCCGAAAAACTGCGCTTTTCAAACAAAAGGACGTAAGCCGTATGAAGATTTAGCTCTTTTCCTGGTGTGTAGTGCTTATTTTTGTAGTAACGACTGCGGAACCGTACACTAAGCGGGGTCCTTCATGCTCTTAGCTGCATTTTAAATTCAAAATTACACCAAATATGACGCGAGTGAAGCCGCGGGCAAAAGTTTCTATTCAAGAGTAGAAATCTGCATTAATCATAATCTCGTAGTAGTAGTAAGTAATTGCCGGCGTAACAATTCAACAGTTATTGCAATCATTTCTTAAAAAAAATGTAAGGGAACTGCCTTCACCAAAACGTCGTATACCGAGACCTCCAGAAAGTAATAAATACTTTTTCGAAAACCGCATCTAAATCGGTTCTGCCAAACGCGAGATAATCGTGGACAAACATACATACCTACATAAGGGTCAAACTGAGAACCTCCTTTTTGTAGACGGTTAAATACGTCGCGTACCATGGTAATTATAAAGTGTTATAAAATACACAAAACTATCACATGGACCCAGTAAGGGTATTGCAAAATCTTAAAATATCTATTCTTACTTAAGTAGACATCTTACATACTATATATATGTTACAAAGTAACGTAACAATATTTAAACAATATTTACGAAGTTACACAACAATTTTGAGTTAAATTACGTTTAGTACGCGGGCGAAGCCGCGTGTAAAAGGTAGTTTTTCATATATTTTGAACATACCGTTTAGGAAATAGAGGGGGGGGGGGGGCATAATTTTTGCTAATTTCGGAGCAAATATTTCCGAAAATATTCACCAAATCAATTTTTTTTTAGAAGATCTGTCGAATGATGTGCCACAAATTGACATTTGTTGAAAAAAAAAATTCTCAGTTTCGGTTCCATGTATGGAGTGCCTCCCCTAGAAATATATATATATATTAATTTAACTATCAAACTAAGTAGCGGCTTACACAAGACACCTATGTTCCAAATTTCATCAATATACATTTTATAGTTTTTGAGTAAAATGCCTGTGACAGACGGACGGACGGACGGACGAACATGACGAAACTATAAGGGTACCGTTTTTGCCATTATGGCTACGAAACCCTAACAATGGTCAAAAATGGTTAAACGTAAGTATTCATACAAGTAATAATAAAAAAAAAATGAGCTCAGCGAATGAGAACTTAAAAAAATTCAGTTATTTTACAGTACAGACATTTTCATTTTTACTACTATTGCAATTGTAGAGATATCTTAATAATAAGTCATTGTTAATATGCCGATATTTTGATACTCATTTCATTTACAACATATTCACGCGGCGGCCATCTTACCTAACTTCCTCTAAACCTCCATCCATTCCACTTTCATACCTCCGCGGTACCAACTAAACGCAATAAAACTAAGTTAGACGAAGCTTAATTTGCATCGCTTTGTAAAACTAAGTCCTATTTCTAACTAGGTCGAAATACAGATTCTGTTAATCTGTGTTAATCTGTCCGTTGAGAATTTGTGTACTTGGAACATTTTATTAATGAAAATGATTTTTATTTTTTTGAAACACGTCACATCTGTAAATTATATGAACACCATACACTATACTATACTTTATGCTATAGGTATATTATATCCATACAAACATTATAAATGAGAAAGTAACTCTGTCTGCCTGTTACTTTTTCACGCTTAAACTGCAGAACCAATTAAGATGATATTTATTACAGAGATACTTTGAGACTCAAAAAAGGGCATAGGATAGGTTTTATCCCGAAAAATGTGGTTGGGTCCCAATGGACAAATAAAATAGGAGGCTCGCAGGCAAAGCCGAGGGGAAATTCTAGTACCTACCTTATAATTCTGCGGTTGAAATATGCGTGGGTACTGAAAATCAATAAAATTGATTGCACTTTAGTACAAAATACCATACAAAATGTATGCCTACTCATAATTTAATGTATGCAAGTTCTTTCGCGCAGGAGAAAAAAATTATAACACTCTTTTTTGCTTTGGCGTAATCTAACAAAAAGTATCCTGTAAACATCTGCAGATGCCCAACTGCCCGTGTACCATAAATAGTTGAAATCTGTTCAGCCGTTCCGACACGATGATGCTACAACGACACAACATACTGAAATACAAAAATAAAATCACTGATCGTCAAATAGTCTGTTTCACTTTTTTTTTAATATCTTCAATGTACACAATTAAATACATTGAAGATATTTAATTTTAAAGTTACATTAAATTTTTACAACTTTACAAATAGTACTAGCTTCTGCCCGCGACTTCGCCAGCCTTAAATTAATTTATCGCGGATAAGGGTATTTTTCCGAGATAAAAAGTAGCCGATGTCCTTTCCCGGGACTCAAACTATCTCCATACCAAATTTCATCCAAATCGGTTCAGTGGTTTAAGCGTGAAGAGGTGACAGACAGACGGACAGATACACACTTCACATTTATAGTATTAGTATCCATGGATGGATTGTAACTTGTTTTATTTCTCTAAACAACTTTTCACTTCCCGTATTTCCAACAATCTTAATTAGCCCCCAATTAGATCGTTCCATTTTAGACTTAAGCACAGTTAAAAATAGTCGAGTAAGACGGGTATTTCCAGTCCGCTTGAAGCCGAGCTTAATTAGAAGTGTAACAAAGAACTTAAGCCTCATGTCCCATTCACGTGACTTCGGTCGGTGTAATTACTGCACGGGGCTTAAACTGTGAACTATATTTGCTGGGCGATCCCTGATAGCTGAGGAACCTTCTGATATAAAATGAGTTTTTTTCTTGTGACTCTGAATTTAAATTCAATTTAAAAAAAGTGGCCAGCGGGCCTATGATGGTCGCGTTTATCAAGCGATAAATGGTATGATAACGCGTCTGTTACTCTCGCACTCACATACGTGTCTGAAGGTGACGGCAGCTATGTCATTTATTTATCGTGTGACAAACGCAACCATCATAGGCCCGCTGGAAGCAAACATATTGTCGCTTCCACTTGCCACCATATCCACACAAAAATGCGTCGACTGAATGTGTTAATAAATCAGGACGCTTGGGACCTAGAGATTGAGAGGATTGAGATCAAATTATTAAAAAAAAAACATTCTTGAGCTACTGTTTTATGCTTACGGCAAAAAATACCGTATTTTGCGTGACAACGCGTGATATTGATTTCTTGGAATATGGCTAATGCGTTAAATAAATAAGATACAGAGGTCGGTACTAGTGCTAACTACATTGAGTTCGAAAAGTTCTAGTTACGTACGTAAAGTTGGGATAGCTCAGGTGGTCAGAGCACTTTAGTGTTAAATAAGAACCTACGACCGGTTCAAATCCTGCTTGCAATCAAGTAGGTCGTATTAATTTTTTAGAAAGATTGATTTTTACCTTTACAATCGACCTCTGTGTTAAAATATTAGTTACAGTTTTTAAATGTTGCAAACTAGTCAATAAACTACACATGACTTCGCAGGATGCAAGCAAAATAATAACATGAATTCACAGGTTTATTGTAGAAAGCCATTCCAAATATTTTTTGTTACGATTTTATACTTTTCACAAGTTTGCATGTATCCATTGAATTAAGGCAATTCAAGCATCTGATAAAGAACGCGAACAAAAATAATTCGCAACAAAATTTGAAACGTTTGTACGAACGAAGCGTGCTCCGTAAACACCTGTCAGAATGGTCACGAATTGAAAAGCAACGGCCGCCCGACATGCGAATATGGAAAAACATTCGTCGTTCCGCTTTTTGAGAAATGTCATTTTTGTTGGGCCATGAATTATGTTAAGCCAAAAGCGGTCTTAATGAGTTGGTTTGGTGTTCACTTTACGTGGTAAATACCGTTGTGTTTGTTTTAATGGAGCGCCAATAATAAAATCCCTGCCTGTAATTATTTACCATCTGTCGATACTGGGGTCAAACGTTGGTCAGTATAAGAATGAAAAAAGAATGCGAAAAAATTCAGCGTACTGCATAACCATGTCTGTCAGAGCAATCGCAAGATAAGAAAGGCAACAATATTAATTATACTTATTAAATGCATCCAACAGTCAAATAAATTAACGAATAGGAATTTGCGTCCATTATGTAAGGGAATTCAGTTTTTTAAAAGGATAATATGTATAGAACAGCTATGGAATGGATGAGGAAATTATGGAAAAACGACAACATAACCCGCACCACCAAAATGAAATTGGTGAGATCTTTGATATTTCCAATTTTCGATTATGCGGCAGAGACGTGGACAGTGAAGAAAAGAGAACGACAGCGGATAGATGCTTTAGAAATGTGGTATTGCAGGAGAATGCTCCGAATATCTCGGACCCAACACCACATCAATGTCTCTCCTTGAAGAACTCCAGGTCAAAGAAAGACTATCTGTTGTAGTACAAAGAAAAATCCTCACCTACTTGCGACATGTGGTCCGCAGAGGACCAGAATCTGTTGAGAGTTTGAGAGACTGGTTGTCCAGGGCAGAGTCAGCGGCTCCAGAACCCGAGGCCGTTCACCTATGCGATGGACTGACCAGATACAGACGCTGACGAGTGCTTCCCTTAACGAATGTGCTCATAGAGCTCGGGCCAGAGCGAATCGGAGGAAGATTGTGCAACACACCACCACCAAACCGCACGAGTAACCACGACTGCTCTGCCAAGAGCATACGCATAAGAAGAAGAAGAGACGTGAATAAAAGACCAACAGGGATTGAGCATTATAGGAACGTCAAAAATTACAGTCGAAGTCAGGCAATATTTTCCGAGCATCAAACACCCCTGTTCAAAATTGGGTATAAATCTTTGAATTTTGGTCGTAAAAAACTACGGTTTTTTTTCTTCATTCAGGTGCAAAAAAATTGGATTCTTGCATTCAATATAAAATTAAATGATTTATTTTTTTATTGAGAATGCAATATCTTTATGGATAATTTGCATTTTAATGTGGCTTTAAATTTTATTGTTATAATGTGGTGCTTTCAAATCTGAACAGGTGACTTTCTTTATGCAAGTTCTCCATTACTGCGGATATTTTAACTGACAACTCTAAATCGTCCACAAGTTTGCATGTATCCATTTGGATTGGGGCAATTCAGAAACATTCGAGAAAGTACGCGAACAAAAACTAATTCGCAACAAAATTTGAAACGTTTGTACAAAGCGTGCTCTGCAAACACACTTTCTGTCAGAATGGTCACGAATTGAAAAGCAACGGCCGCCCAACATACAAATATGGGAAAATCATTCACCGTTCCGCCTTTTGGGTAATTTCATTTTTGATGGGGCCATAAATTATGTAAAGCGATACGGTCTTGATGAGTTTTTTTTCTAATTTTCTAACCTGGCAAAGACTTATGTTATAGTCGTAATAGGCTTGGGTTCAAAAAATAATAATTAGTCCGTCAGTTACAATAGAGAAATACGTGTCCAATATTTCCTTGTAATCTGTCAGGAAATATTGGACACGTATTTTTTCTTTTGTCAATTAAACAAAATATTACAAGGATATAGCCCGTTTAAGTTCCCCGTGAGGTCACGCCGTGACTATTTTTCGCACAGCGTAGCGTCATGCGCCCGCACTCCCAAAATTCGACGCACTTTATCTTTGTCTTTATTTGTTTGATTGGCACTAGAAAAATACGTGTCCAATATTTTTTGATAATCAAATTGACGGATATAGAATAATATTTCTTTTACCCAGGTATCTACCCTATTGACCGCGAATAGAATAATGTTTTTGTGAATTTGTGTTTATACCGTAGTTACTAATAGTCGTTAATGATACATTATTTATAAGTAAGCCTATTACGGTAAAGCTTTGTTGTATGTCGAAGATGCTGCCACAAACATTCTTGGTTTGGCTCAATTACGCGTAACTGAAGGATCGAGACATGACTGTTTCACGGAGATACAAATAAATAATCTCATAACAATATACGAAAACATCTTCTAGCTGTACTTGGAAATCGTTTTAGGCAGGAATGTAGGCTAGAGCTTCAATAGTTTCGTATTAATGTACACGTATTCAGTATATTAACTAAACGTAAAGTGAAACTTCTTCAAGCTAAAACCACACAATTCGAAATCTGTATTCTCCATATTAATTGCCAGATAAATCCGCATCAAACGCCTGCATCACTCATTATTAGGGGCTACCACAAACCGGTAGCAGCGGGGACGGGGTGATCCGTGGTATTCGGTGTTTATTTGTTGTTATCTGTGTGTTAATGTTTAGCTAGCTTAGTATATAAGATCAGTATTATTATTTATTTATTTATTTATAACTATGGACCAGTTCTGATTGAATTATTTTCATTTCATTCATTTCATTATCCCTCTCCTTGTAAATTTTCCCAAACAATCACGAAAGCATTAAAATTTACACAAATATCTGCGTTAAGTGTATTAAAGTTGTTCAGGTTTTTCTGGGTTTTCCCTAATCCTTGCAACAAATGTTGGATCATATTCTATCTCTCCTAGTAAACACTTCCCTTATGTACTGTACCTGACAATTCGAAAGTGCTTGTAACTAGGCCTACTTGAATAAATCATTATTTGATTTATTGATTGATTGATGGAGAGATTCCCCGTAATCTACTTTTTGAAGTGTAAAGTAAACCTGTGCTAGACACTGTCTCAATAGTGCCCATCTTGAACGATATGTCATTATCAATACAGGTGACAGCATGGTGTCAACTATTAGGCATTAGCGTGTCGAGCACGTTTACCGTATATAGTGAAAAGCATTCCAGCATGTTATATTCGCGGCACTATGAACGCTTGCATCCGTTAAAATTAAAACTGCATGTGAGGTCGTTCACCGTGTAAAATATCTGGGCATAATAAGCTGAGTTTTCATAGGCTGCAAAATTGTACACGGTAGACAATGTTTAGAAGCGACTAATTTTCCAAAGTGAAGTGTTAATCATAATAAGTTTAATTTGAAAAATTTTGATAGTTTTGACCATATTGACCTTTTATCAAACATAGTTAATATAACTAGATGTGATAATTTGGTAAAAAAAGTCACAAATTAAAAATAATTTAATATCAAATGCTTGCAAAACATTTCGCTTGAATATGCAATCAGCAAACAGATTTTGGTAGTTTTAAATATAAGCATAATATTTTCCTCAAATACAATCATATCGTTTTCCTAAGGATGAGGTGCAACGGTCTTTATAGGCCACGCTACGCGTCATCCTTAGTAATACTTTTGGCCTCGCTCCAGCCGGTCTAGCACAACTCTCCGCGATATCACTTGTCACGATAGCATTCGTCTTACTCGCACTGTATTGAAAGGAAAGAGATGGAGAATCGTAGTCACACGACTAAGAGTCGCGTATCACAGTTGTGCTAGAGGTGCAGCTCAGTCCAACGGCTAGTAGCTCGTCCTCGACGGTGCACCAACATGGCGGCCCGCAACGGGCGAATTCGCTCTTCATTGCGCAGTCGAGGCACTCACCGCACAGAAGTTAGTTGGCATAACACGCATCGTATTAGGAAATCGCTTGCTGCGCCGCTGATCGCGGGTTGTCGTCGCTGGGCTCTGAGTGGTCTGAGTGGACGCCTGCGGTTATAATCATGATAGCTGTAAAAACCATTAAAACGAAAACCAGTTTCACCGCAGATTTTCGTTTGAATAGTTTTTACAAGGGAAACTCTATTGAGTTTCCCTCTCAATCTAATTTCTAAAGCGGACTTGCTAGTATTTGCGACACAATGAACGCTTCCACCAGTTGATACTATAACTGCATGTGATGCGAGTTCGTTCACGTTCCTATGTTACTTAGCATGTTCTCAACGTATAATATGCATGCGAAAAATATTAAAGCGAAATAATTAATAAAAACAAAGCTCGAAAAAGTGATGACTTCATTGCTCAAACTGTTTGTCATCAAACACAGTTGAGTAGCACAAAAAAAATACCAGGTTGTGTAATAAAAATAAATTAAAAAGATTTTCTACATTGCGCATCAAACACTTCCAAACCCTACGTTTGATGCGACTCGTAAAGCGTCCAGTCAAGTGATGTATGTAAATCCAGAGTTTAAGATGTTTTCCTGAAACACAATTATTATTCTGTAAGTACTGCTCTATAAGTCAACAATTCTCAATTTGTATAAATAAACAGTAAGACTAAAAAAAAACTTAAACAAAATAAAACTAGCTAAATGTAAATCTAAAAATGGACCCTGCAGCATTCTAGCGGCGTTTCCTCGCTGAATCACCACACTGATTCTTTGAGCGAGGAAGCTGCCAGCTCTTCGGTTGCCAGTATTCTATAAACTAAGTATGCAAAGATGATAATTGAAAATTAAATACATGCAAAACCTTGCGTTTGAATGTGCAATCAGTAAACTCACGTTTGTACAATTCTAATTGTTAGCAGGATATTTTCCTCACCCATAAACCAGCAAGTAAACCATTAAAATAAAAATCTTCGCTAAATGTAATTGAGTTTTCTCGTAATCTAATTTCTAAAGTGTATAAATTGAAAAGCATCCCAGCGTGTTCCATTCACGGCACAATCAACGCTTGCATCGGTTGAGATTAAAACTGCATGCGAGGTCGTACGCCGTGTAAAATGCATTGCCTTCTCTAGAATAAGCCTTAGCGTTTTAGCATAGGCTTAACGTGAAAATTGCATACGAAATTTGTGAGGCAGATAATGTAAGAGCGTTCGCACGCTAAATTGATTTTCTGATGTCCAAGGACATTTAATACATTATGAATTATGATACTAGCCATAAAGTATCAAAATTACAATACAATACAATACATCAATTCTTTATTGCACACCAACAACAGAAACAGTACAATAGAGCCTTAACATAAAATACGGTAGACAATAGCCGGTCTTATCGCTAAAGGGCGATCTCTTCCAGACAACCTTAAGGTAGCGGAAATGACACGAAATAGCTAGGAATGAGTAGGTGGTGAGATAAGATTACAAATAATATAAAAATAAATATAAACACATACATAGTATACATATATACTAAAAATACATATATATATATATATATATATATATATATATATATATATATATATATATATATATATATATGTATTTATATATATATATATATGTATGTATTTATATATATATATATATATATATATATATATACATACATATACATAAAACAAGAAAGAAAACTATGATACAGTTCACATCAAAGTGATATAGTGAATTAATATAATATTTATCTATAAACCGAAATCAAGTATAATTTTTAGTTTTTCTTTCACATATATTATAACGAGGGCTTCGACTATGCTTCTATGTTTTCTGTTATTCTTTTATATTCGTTAAATTTGCTTACTCAACGTGTGCTTATGGTGCCGGATAGTGGCATTTTTGCAGTTTTAGAAGGCCTCTAATTCTTAAAATAAACAAATTATTAAGAAAAATAAAACATAGGGGCATGGCACAGGTAAGTATAGATTAAATTTATAAAAATAAATTGCTCTAAGACAATTACCTTGAGAGGAAACGGGGGATTACGTTTGTATGGAGGAACGGCCACAAGTATATCCTCTTTAAACTGTAGAAATTAAAGGAAATGGCTGTAAATGAAGAGCCAGAAGAAAGAAAATATTTTCGGTAACCATTTTATCCCTTAAAATTTGGCCGATCGTTCAAAATTAACCCTGTTATTTAACTCGCAACATACTTAATCGAATCATTATTTACAAGGAACGGGATTTCGATATAAACTGTTGACTTCTTATTCTCCACTTCACCTATACTGCTCTTAAAGCTATCGAAAGGGGTTCAGACTGCTTTTACAGTCCTCAGTCTGCACAGTAGTGAAAGTGACAAGAAACTAAAATAATTATATACTTTTACTGAAAACTGTGGCAAACTACGAGGAATATTCAAAATATCAACTCGGGTTACTTTACGTATGAGTTAATATTTTATGCTTAGGTCTAATGACAGTTGTGAAAAAAAGGTGTTTAGGATGTTGTGTTTAAAGTTTAGAATACGATTCACTAAATAGGGTAAGTAGGTTAAGAATCAGTTTACACGATTAGGAAATGTAGACGTTTATTAACACTATTTAATTAGTTATTTTCAACCATCGATAACTATCGATTCGCGGCAAGCTATAAGAATGTAAAATGATTATCTGGTAACGTAAGGGTGTCAATATTATAACCATGATTATGCTGTAGAATACATACTTTAAAACTATAAAATTTTGTATACGATCCACTCGCTTTTGGTAACTATAGTTACCTGTCACTATTTTTACTCTAATATAGAATTCAATTCTAAATTTTAAGCAAGTGAGTGGACAGTAGGTAAGCTAATATGTAGTTAGGCATCCAAATAATTAAATGAAATGTACTTTGCGATTGCACTGCGCGGACGAAGTTGTCGAGCCTCATAAGCGCGGAGTCTCTGCTAATCTTTTCAGCATCAGCATCAGAAATGAGAATACTCGTTGCGATTTCAGTGGAGAGTCGGGAAAATAAAAAAGGGCCGACTATTTGTCCGCTAAGCTTAAAGCGGACGACACCGTTGCCGAAGCCGCGGTTCGCTAATTACCGCGTCCGCGAGCCCGGTACAGCTAATTGGACTTGTTCCATTTTGCCCTTTCATTTGTTCCGTGTAACGAGTTTGGATAAAAATTTACGCGCACGATAATGACTCTTGTAAATAATGATTCGATTAAGTATGTTGCGAGTTAAATAACAGGGTTAATTTTGAACGATCGGCCAAATTTTAAGGGATAAAATGGTTACCGAAAATATTTTCTTTCTTCTGGTTCTTCATTTACAGCCATTTCCTTTAATTTCTACAGTTTAAGAGGATATACTTTACCCCCGTTTCCTCTCTAGGTAATTGTCTTAGAGCAATTTATTTTTATAAATTTAATCTATACTTACCTGTGCCATGCCCCTATGTTTTATTTTTCTTAATAATTTGTTTATCCGGCGCCATAAGCACTCGTTGAGTAAACAAATTTAACGAATATAAAAGAATAACAGAAAACATAGAAGCATAGTCGAAGCCCTCGTTATAATATATGTGAAAGAAAAACTAAAATCAGTCCAGTTTTGGAAGAGAAAATAGGGTACTACGAAACCCTGTTTTCGCCAATTTTTTGTAGATCAGATCGTTCCAAGCTGCAGTTGTCCCTTTTGCACTGTAATACGGGCGAAGGATTTGAGGCGATGCGAGGGCAATAGTTTTTAAAAGTACCTAAATTCCAAAACGCCTTTTGCTAGTATATCCTCTTAAGGTGTGGTTGCTTGTAATCAGCACCCGTCAGGATAGGGGGACAAGCAGACGTTCGGCCGATGGCTAACTGCGGTATTATCATTATCAGTGACCAAGCGACTCGAGCGCATATCGAGCAATTCGTGTCCATTTCAGCTTGGACAAAAATACTTGCGTATGTCTGTCTGTTCGGCGAATGACCGGATGTTTTCCTCTACAGGTCGCATTTCTCAACGGATTTTCGTGCGTTTTTGTGAGTAGGTTCAATAATTATATTGATTTTTTTTTTCTTTTCAGTTTTTGTAAATATTTCGAAATGGCAGAGATATAGGGCTTGAAAGAGTCGTGAGATCAATCACAAAGCCACAGGTTAATTTTTTTATGAAAATTTTAGAATAATATGTCTAAAATGTGATAAGTTTGATTCATAGATTAATAGTACGGATGATTTGTCAAAGAGTTCAATAAACATCCTGTATGTGCCAGCGATACATGAATAAAATGGCGGAATTTATAGTAATCATTTCTGTGAGGGATTTCCGAATGTCGATAATGAGAACACCTACTACGCCTGTCTCAAGCTGCTTAAAGTTTTTGTTGTACCTATAATATTGTACAAAAAAAGAATCTGTGTGTTCAAGTCAAATATTGAAAGTTCAATTTGATGCATTTCCCGGTTTTCGATTGAGCTAAAATTTAGCGTACTTACAGTAAGTTAGGCGACAATATAAAATGACACCTTTGAGCAGATCTGAAGTGCCAGTAGATTTTAAGGAAACTAAGCTAAACTATCGATTTACACTATCTGTAAGAAGCCTGGTACCTGGTACCACCAAGTAGCAAGAAGTGCCACAAAAATAATGCGTTTCTACGAAAGTGAGGCGGTCGGAACGCCTGAACTTAAATATGAGTAGAAGGGCACCTTCTAAATTTAATCTGTGAGGTATGCGTAATATAAGGTATAAATAATATTATTCGATACACTTTACACTCACTCACAAGTGACCTTTAAATAGTCCGCATCACTTTTTTTTCAAAATTATCAATGTAGAGGCATTTCATTTTTAACACTTTAAAGTATATATTTGACATCCCATTATTAGAAAAAATATTAAGTTCCTTCTATTCTGTTAAGTTTTTGTCAGGTTTTTTTAGCTTGAAATGATACTGCATTCCAAAAAAGTCGTGCCTTTGCAGCAAGCAAATACGTTTGTATTCACAACTCAAAGCTGCAGTCGGGTAAAAAAATATTTTGAAGTCTTGACCTGAACGTAAAGGCCTCGAGTGTGCATACAATACAAATGCCGCTTTTGTACTAACTTACTTTCAAGCTAAATTGATTTTAGCCTAAAGGATTATAGTTCCTTTGCTAATACTCGAAATAATGTCTTGGGTTACATGAGACAATAAGTTGTGCTCACATGCGGTATCGCGAAAAAAAAAAATACGCAAGCAAATACAATAAACCAAACAGTATATAAATTCTTCGTATTAAAAAAATAATAATAATAATAAAATCAAATATGTTTATACATTCTAGACATTTTATAAGTCTAAATACCATACGATTTGAATTCTGCTTTCAGACAAGTCAGGCAATTCGGGTTTTCTTAGTTTAGATACCTCCTTAATTTAGAAAGAAACACCGTTTACTTACCTCACCGTTATACTAATTTAAAGTTGTAAAAATGAGATGTGTGTACGTTTGGATGTTACTGAATCGATGTTTTTATGAGTTTGTGTATGTTGCTGTGGCTTCATTACGCTAAATCAGCTAAACGAATTTCAACTATTTTTGGTAAACGGGTAGCAGGGTATCCATAAACGGTTCAGGATTCTTTTTACCCAACTACGCTGAACAAAAAAAGAGAAGCTATGACATTTTCTCCTCCGCGTCCGAAGTTGCGAGCACCTTCTAGTTATATATACACAGTAAGTAGGTACGTTGACTTGGCTTACGAGGTGACCGCCATGTGGGATGTTGATTCAACGATCATTGTACCGAAGACTCTCGACGACCATCTCAAGAGACTCTCACTAGATGACTGGATCAAAGGATCAATACATAAGTCATAAATCTTGGACACGGCACACATCGTCGGGAAGTCTCTCTGCATCCTTAACTACTGGTACTAGCTTAAGCCCCGCCCCGCTGCCGGTGGCATAATAGGTTAGGTTTTTATAATAATGTGTAACTTATATTTTGGAGTTTGCATTTTTGTATTTTACTTTTTATATATGCTTATTTTGACGGCCGGTTTAGCTCAGCGGTAGTAACGTTGCCTGCTAAGCTGATGTGTCCAGGGTTGAAGTCCCGATAAGGGCAAAATTTTTGTCTCCCTGAGCTCGGGTCTGAGTGAATGAGTAAGTGAGAGAGATGGTTTCTATTAAGTACATATATCTATTGAATATATTGTCATACTAGACGTCGTTCTGTACTCATATCAAGCATTCTGGGACTGGTTCGATATGTTTAAAATTTTCCTGTAATATTTATTTACTTACCGTAAAAACCTTGGCTAAGCCATTAATAAATAGAGTGAGTCATAATAACAATAACTTAAAATATCCTTTCTATTCTAAGATATGTAGCAATCCATTAATTGCTTAATCATGTATGCTCAAGTCAGGCAATCACCCGTATACACAGTTTTAACCTTTAGCAATTTATTTATAGCCTATTTACGAGCTGTTGTTAAAGTGCAATTTAACTTGGCTATCGTGTTCATGCTGAAAGTTCAGATAATAATAAATGCATTATATAAATAAAACAACTTGATAATAATCAATGCAATTCATAAATTAGTGAAAAATGTCAATTTAATCCATAAGAATTAACGATTTTAATGACTTGTCTCACGTTATTAATTGCTCTACGACAATTCCCATCGTTAATTTAATTTATTTTTTATAATAAATGAAGGTAAATGTAAGATAAAGCTTGTGTGTATAAAAAATGCCTATTCTAACATTGCTGCTATTGGCTGTTGCAAAAGATTGTACTTACCTATTTTTTTCAATAAAATATATTTTCTTAAAGAAATGTTATTAAACAAATTATTCTGAATAAGCAACGTGAGTACCAAAAACAACTTTTAATAAAACTTTTGTGAACACATCGGCACTTTATCAAATAGCGAAAGCTTTTAGAAATACCATTATATACCATTTTTACCACTTAAGCGAAGTACGCGCACCTCACACTCACCTCAAACCTAATTACAGTTTTTCCGTCCACAAATAAGGCACATAAACAATTCCGATACTTACATCGGGGCCGTAATGCGCCTCGGTTACAGCCTGCGACTCGGCCGTAAAAGCCAAGAACTTAATTAACGTCCCGGAGGCTTTACTTCACATTCATTCGGGTGTGAATTCGGTCCCGGCAATAAAAATAAACAATGAAAGGCGTTCACGTGGATCCGGGCACGCACGGGCGCATATACGCCGCGCTAGGAAATAACGAGGATGAGGATGCTTCATTGTATTTTTGACCATTTACAATGGCGGTTGCAAAAATCTCTGGTTTCGAGGCTAGTTATGAGATTTGCACCTAGAACACCTATCAAGAAGCGAATAATGTATTTAAGAGGCCGAAATACTTCCCAGTATGGAAAAATCTAGTAATTCTTCCATTTAGACCACCGGTAGTCTAAGAGGCTGAAAATTACTCAATGACTACTCAATCAATGATTACTCAATCAATCAAATAATGCTTTATTCAAGTCGGCCTAGGTACAAGCACTTTAGAATTGTCAGGTACAGTACATTAGAGAAGTGTTTGCTGGGAGAGATACAATATGATCCAACATTTGTTGCAAGGATTAGGGAAAACCCAGAAAAACCCACTGCAAATAAGAACAGCGTCATTGGAAATGTAATATTCTATAAAGAAAGTTTTCTTCCTTTTAGAACACCGGTAATCAAAGCTTACAAAAAAATCCCATTATGGCACTATAATCCCACTGCAGGCGAGAAAGCGAGTCACTTTAGACTATTTTCTCGCCCAAATCGCTCAAGAAACGCACAATAGATCTACAGTCTGTGTCCATAAAAGAGATACATATATGAGAGAGTTCTCGCCGGCAGTGTGAACAGCCAGCTATGAACTATTAATATGTGTCTCTTTTACCAACGCAGGATCTATATCTTTTGTTCGTTTCTTGGGCAAGACAATCGCCGATAGCTAATCGCTTCCTCGCCCTTGGTGGGACCAGTACCAAAAACACCGTTGGTGATCTGAATCAAGAATTTCTAACTGGAACAAAGATTTTGGTAAATTACGACACGTTTGGCTCAGTGGGTTGCACAAAGGCCTACAAAGCTGGCGGTTCCGGGTTCGAATCCCGGCCAGGGCAAGTGCTTGTGTGATGAGCACAAATGTTTATTCCTTGGTCCTGGACATCCAGAACACATGTTTTTTTTGTATTTAAGTATTATAATGTATCTATATATTATGTATATTATCGGCTAGTACCCATAGTACAAGATTTGCTTAGTTTGGGACAAGTTCGATTTGTGTGATATTGTCCCTGATTATTTATTTTTTTACTACTGATACAATAAACTTATCGTCAGTCTAACAACACCGCCATGAGAATGAACGAATTTAGTTATTTGCTGATTATAGTTTGTTATTGCAGTAAGTAAGTCTTCGGTCAACCATAACCTGTTAAAATTGCATAGCATGCCAAATAACAATATTTGCTTGAAAATATGTCAAGATATATCAGATGTAAGAATTAGATTATGACTATCAGACGTAAATTAATTACATTTACAGCATGAAGTTACAAATTTTGGATGTCAATTAGTGAAAATACACAAGTTTTACAAGAGAACAATAATTGAGGTAATATCGTGTTTGACATTGTTATACATACAATAACATTCTATGGAACGATGTTGTCAACAATATAATACGACTTAGCTAAATGAAACATACACAGTTAATATTAAATAAAAAAATACAAATGATAAGTATGCGGATGATAATTTAGGTCTTCATTTACAGAGTAAAAGCTCATGTCACAAATCCACGAAAATTGATTATTTTTTAACTGTTTAATAGGGATTGAGATACGCTTATAGCAATCAAAAGCAGAATCGGGTCGAAAACCCACCATTACTTACTCGTACTCTGAGCACAATAGGAACATGATTCGTAAAGCACAATAGGCTTTACGCAAATTATTGAATGTGTGGCGTCAATTAATACAATTTCATATATGCTGTCAATGGTACTCATTTTAACGATTTTTTTTAACAATAGCACTTATTGTTACAGTAAATTGAAACACCCCGTTTATATTAAATATTACCAGTGTTAAGCGTTTCAGATCCAATACATTTCAATCAAATATTGTTTTTTACAATCGATTCATTTATATTATGATACAATACCGGCCGTATTATCACTTAACAACAGGTGGGATTGCGGACAAATGTCCGTCTAATCATCGTATAAAATAAAATAAAAATTCAGCTGGTTATAAATAGGTGAAAAACTTAAGTAAGTCACCTGTTGTATGTAGTAGTCTAGGTACAAAATTGATATGGAACTTATATCGTTGTTCTATTATGAAACATCTAATTGTCTATGCGGTTACGCTACTACTACATACAACAGGTGACTTACTTTTTTTTTCGAAAACAATATTATTTCATGCGATTTACTGATGCTTTTACGCATACTTCGAATTTATACAACACATGTTCAATCAAGTAAAAAAAAAAAATACGAGCCTGAGATCTTGAAATATTTTGTGTTTGCGGAAAAGAAAAAGTCATAACCCCATCTTTTACTTTACCGCAGTCAGTTATTAGATTAATCACTCTCGAATATCAAGCAATTATTTAACTTAATAACATTTTTTTAATTAATTTTTTGACCTGTATGTAACTAACTATGTAATGGAATCTAAGGTAACAAATTTAACCATCTTCAAAGGATCGTAGCGTCATGAAAATTGGCAGCTGTATGTAGTTCTGATGACAATACAATAATATGGTACTATCGAACTGATGATGGAGCCGGAAGATATGAACTGGAACTTCATGATGGAACATCGTATCATAGCTGTGTTTGGATTTGTTAGAAAAGTCTTGTAAAGCGTGTTTTTCTAGTGTTTTTTAAACTAATAATTTATTTTATGACATAGGAGGCAAACGAGCAGACGGGTCGCCTGATGTTACGCCCATAGACACTTGCATCACCACAGAGAAGGCTTGAAGGTCGCATCGGTCCGGAAATACTGCAGTATATATACACAGTGAATTGAATCAATTCAGCCATTTTGACGTGTTGCTAGCCCAAAAATATATGAATACATAAAATTAATATCGACTGAGTAACCTTTAAATTGTTCGTTTCACTTATGTTTATGAAAATAATTGCAATGTACAGACATTTTATTCTTAGGGTTCCGTACCAAAAAGGTAAAACGGGACCTGTCCGCCTGTCACCAGCCGGTCTAGCACAACTTTCTCGCATTGTATTGAAAGGAAAGAGACAGACATTCTTTATCGCCCGACAAAGAGTCGCGTACCACGGTTTTGCTAGAGGTGCAGGCTGTATCTCATGAACCGTGATAGATACACAATTGAAATTTCCACAGACGATGTATTTCTGTTGCCGCTATAACAACAAATACTAAAAACAGTAAAATTGTATGTCTCGTCTATGTCAGTAAGCAATATAAAATGATCGAACACCGCGTACATTTTGCTAAGGAGTAGGGCTTACTACGGGGGCCGTAAAAAAGGAACACGAGACTAGGTACAGGATATTTATTGAAGTATTTAATAAAGAAAAAGAAAGGCGCCTGAGGACAATCAGACAGTCCTTAGGTACATAGTATTATTTTCATTTTTATCAGTTCAGTAGGTGATCAGTTACAAAATATTTATCAACTTGCGTTTCTGTACCTATAACTTAAGTGCCGTGTAGGTATTAGAAATTAAGATATTTTGTCAGCGAAAGATCAGCAGTATGGTTTTAGATTCAAATCCATACTTAATATTATAAATGTGAAAGTGTTTCTGTCTGTCTGTCTGTCTGTCTGTCTGTCTGTCTGTTACCTCTTTACGCTTAAACCGCTGAACCGATTGGAATTAAATTTCGTATGGAGATAGCTTGAGTCCAGGGGAAGGACATAGGCTACCCTTATCAGTGATAAATGAATTTAAGGTGGACAAATTGTACGTTACGCTGGTATGCAAAAACTACATAACGAATTTGCGGAAAATTCTGCAGTTAACATAGCTTAGATATCAGAATAGGATGTAGGCTATAACTTTTGGGGGTATTCATTCATAAAAGGGTATTTTTTAACAATAAATGGAAAAACATGACATTTTGTTTATTGACATTTTCTTTTCTAGATAATGAATAAAAAATTGGTAACCTAGCAACAGTAATACTACCTACACGATTAAGCAAAGAACACACCTTTCGTATATGACGTATCATACAAATAAGAGTATATCTTAATATAGCCGGATAATAGACCGTTGTATATTTTGGACTTGCAAGCATCTCTGAATGATAAACATTTTGTTACAAAAATATGGTTTATAAATAAGATAATTACATAAAAGAAGTTCTTTTTGACAATAAATGGAAAATCATCACTTTTGTTAAGTCCAAAATTTTTAGTACGAAGAATTATAAAGAAATAATTGTTTTGAAACCAATATGACACGTTAAGACCTGTTAACGTAACTGGATAGTTGTAAACGCTTTTTCGTTCTTTATCTATATGTGCAGAGCTGAAACTACTGAACTTAGAGACTTTAATTTTTCACAGTAGACACTATTTGTAACTTAGGCAAGGAACAAGAAAGGATTTTTAGAAATTCATCTCCTAACGGGGTTAAATTGGGGTTAAAAGTTTGTATGGAAAATCTGTAATTATTTGAGTAACTGTTAATATATTTCGGATATAAATTCTTCACTTCTAACTAAGAAAACTAATTTCAGCATTTTTGGAAATTCATCCCCTAACGGGGTTAAATTTGGATTGAAAGTTGGTATGGAAAACCTGTAATCAATTGAGTAACTGTTATAATATTTCACGTATAGAATCTTCATTTAAAGCTAAGAAAACTAATTTTTAATCAAAAAACTCCACCTTAAGATATATATGCGAGTGCACCTCTAGGGCAATATTTGCGCTGGAGAATTCTCCGACCTTCTTCTTAAAATAGGAAATTTAGAATATTCCGAAACTGAGGGAAGGATTACAATTCCATTGGATCTTGTCTTAGTTGTGCGAACCGTTGACGACTTAATCTCTCAAATTTACCCAGATGATCAAAATCTACACAGCAAGTCCATGGAGTGGTATTGTGAATGAGCGATTCTGGCACCTAAGAACGACCAGGCTCCGTTAATAATAACATTTTATTGAAGTCGTTCGAAGGTTCAGAAAACGAATACAAGTCTGTAGACTCGATCTGCAGTGAACACGGATGATGCCATAAACTATCGCAAAGAGTTTTTAAATGTACTTAACCCACCTGGCTTACCTTCTCACATACTTATCTTAAAAGTGGGTGCTCGAGTAATGTTGCTGCGAATTCTCAATCAGCCGAAGTTGTGCAGTGGAACCAGGCTGCTTGTGCAAGCCTTACATGAAAACGTTATAGAAGCCATCGTAATTACATGCTGTGCTCAAGGTGAATCTGTGTACATACCCCGGATACTATTTAAGTTTCGGATCTTCGGAATCCCCATTTTTATTTAAAAGGCTGCTAAAAAATTAATTGCTGAATTTAAAAGGTCTGATTCGCGATGACGATCAATAAGTCTCAGGATCAGTCACTGAAAATAGCAGGAATAGATCTTAGGGGGACTGCTTCTCGCACGGCCAGTTTTATGTGGCTAGCTCGAGAAGCAAGCTCTCCACGCAGCTTGGTTGGCTCTGTTACTACGGTATATAAAAAGTATTGCAAAACCTACCTAATGTTCAATATTATTTATAGTTCAATCTCAATTGTCCAATTACATCTGTTTTTTTTTTTTAAATTACAGGTATATAACAAAATAACGTGACTTATAACTATTGACAGATAATGCATAGCCTAAACTGCTGACGGTAGGAATACGAGACTTGAAACACATATTCCGTTAGAGATGTATGTAGAGGCGCACTAAAGAAGAATTTTTTGAAATTCGAGCTATACGCAGACGAAGTTGCGGGCAAAAGCTAGTAAAGTTTATATGTATTTAAATAAACACTAGAATCAGGAATAAATGATTTATGCTTAGGCTTAAGCGTAAGCCACTTAGATCGACATCAGATCAGGTCCGAAGTTTAGAATTGAATGAATCTCGAGCGTGTGTTCGCCTGTGGAATTTTAAATAATTTTTAATTTGCTGTCAGAAGAATAATTTTAAAAAGCTGTGCATAGTCAGGCAGTTTGTAAGCAAGGAGTCGTAATGCGCCTCGTTAAAGTCTGGATTTTCATAGATACGGCCGTTTCTAGCGTATATTTTGCACGGAACCCTCAGTGCGCGAGTTCAACTCGTACTTGGCCGGTTGTTACAACTTATGGTCCGAGCCTTAGCAAAGGTATCCGTTTCAGCTCGGGCAATAATGTTTTCGTATGTCTGTCTGTCCGGCGGATGACTTTCCAGCTGTTTTCTTCTACAGGTCGCATTACTGAACCGATTCTCGTGAAATTTTGTGAGCAATTTCGTTAATTATAAGGTGTTTCATCGTCGACAGTTTTTAGTAATAGTATAGTCGTTAATAGATTAATAATCCGTAGTATTGGAGATCTGCTTTACATTCTGATTCAAATTTTTGAAATGCCGGCCTTTTAAAATTCTCGTCATGGCGTTTGACAAAGCATCCAAAATTTCATACATGCCATTGAAAACCTTTGTCAAAAACCACTATATATACCCGGCTACAAACAAAGGCCCGTTTTATGCTTAAGAATAGACGATCTATCCATACCCTTCGACATTTAATACCATCGCGCTTCATCGGTTACAAAAGCTGATGAAGGATTAAATGTGTTTCGACATCATGCGGGAGGCAACGCTGATCCTAAACCGTGATCTTGCTAATTGATCTCTATCCAATCACTGCTTATCTACTTCACTACAAAGCTCCTTTGTTGAAAACTCGCGTTAATTAGTTCGGAGACTTCAATAAGACTTGTTAAAATAGTCAATATTTAATAACAAAATAATTTAAATTTCTTCGAGATTTCTTAGGGAAATAATATACGAAAAATTAAGATGTATATGAAATACTAATTTCACTATTGTCCTTCTTTAGTGGCGATCATGCGCTGGAAGACGCGGCGTGGCTGGCCCCCACAGGGTGGCCTAATTTTACCATGCTCTGTTAGCGTTAACGGATGATGGATACTGATTACGCTTGTCAAATACGACTGACAATGACAGACAGCATCAAATCCATTGCTGGACACATGCGTTCCTCGAGCAACGACAAAGGTGGCGGCCTTTGTCGGTACTGAGCCACTTGCATTTATCAGACTCCCACCACCAGCACCAGGTCATTAGTCGACCTTGCAACCAGGTCATTTGTCTACATATTCTGCATCTTCCAGTACGTTCTCACAGTACAAAAACTCGTCCTCCATTGCTCCATTTTCCATCAGTTGTTATACGAGCTATACAGTCATTTGATTTATTTTGTAATTTTTAAGAAACTTTTCAAAGTGCGTAAAATATACACTGGCTTTATACTTCAGTATATCATTTAGAAGTCTATCATTATTAAGAGCTAGTCTTAGCGGTGGAGCAATTTCCATTTCTCTCTTTTCCCAGCTCTCTTTTCAATATACTGATATAACACGCTCTGTTACCTTTTTCCTTGATTTGATCCGTAAGTTCCGTAAGTTCTTCTTAGTCTCTTTCGTTTTCACTTTTCATCTTCCCTTCTGATATTGATGCATCGTGTTGTAATAGGTGTCCAAACATCTTGCCTCTCTCGGTTCTCAATTATTTTTAACATTGTCCTTTTCTCTTTTACCCGCTCAAGTATTTCCTCATTCATGTTTTTATCAGTGCAATGCTAAATAAGTAGAGAAACAGATAAACGCGTCATAAGTCCAGCAGGCGGGTCGGTTTGGTATCCTATTAGGTGCGGTAACCAAAAAAATTGTCACGTTATCAGGGCATACGAATATTTTTAAAATCATTTCTTTCAATGAATACATTTCTACATTACAAAACATATTTTTAAAAACCAGTCAGAGCAAATACTTATGTCTCAAAACTGATTTATTTTGGAGGTTTTCTATTTTTTAATTTCAGTCTTAGGGCTCTCAAATATTCAAGCTATTTCTTAAAACATCAATTCCTTTGACGATATAAAGTTGACGATTTAAAAAATACTATAATCCATTAGATATAAATTCTTATCCCATCGGGATGCCTCGCATGCCGCATGAGAAGCGCAGCGAAGCGATATGTGATCGGTATGCGTAGAACATGGCATCCCAATAATATTTGATAATACTACATATGTAGTATAGAGCAAATCGCTTTGAAGGAGTTTGGCATTGATGAGTTGCTAATTTTACAGATTCTAAATAGGACAGTTTGCGAAGTTGAAGACTAGGTTTATTCTAAAGAAAATTATACAATTTTGAAGAAGATCAACTCTTTATGCCAAAAATGCTCAATTTGGCAATTTTCAATGAATTTAATGACTTGCTGTCCAAAAACTTGCAGATTTTTTAAGCGATTATTAAACGATTTGACATGTGCCGGTACTAAAATTGTCAGCTACTTTTAATCTAGTCACTAATAATTATTTTAAGTTATTTTAAGGTCATTGAAGCGTCATTTTTTTTCAGCCTCTAGTGACTTAGTTTATATATTGTGGCCTCAGGGCGAATGTTACCAAATCGTCGACTGTCGCCGCATCGCATTTCCGTGTCTTCCGACATTCCACTTAGATATGGCTAAAAAACTACATAGCCCTGCTTTTACTTTTACGTTTACTTGATATGGAATTTAAGGCATTGTTCAAGTGATACATAACGTGAAATAGGGTAGTTTCCTGGGTAAAAACGATATTATTCTAATTAATCCGTCAGATAGATTTAAAAAAAATATATTAGACACATATTGTTTCTTTTATCAATCAAACAATAAAAGAGAAAAATATAGTGCGTGAAAGTTTGGGAGGGGGTGCGCATAACGTCACGCCCAGCGAAGAACGGGACGTCACGGGGCATTTTATCGTATCTTCATAATTTTTGTTTAACTGACAAAAGAAAAAATACGTGTCCAAAATTTCCTGATACTCTAACTGACGGACTATAATTATATACGGACTATAATTATATACGAAATATATAATTATATATTTTGGACATAAGCCTATTGTCTACACGAATATGTTACTACACTAAAACAGGGCCTGTCTTAAGTTTTTTACCTAAACCTTGAGTAGCAGTTCTTATCAGCTGATGCACTCCGCAATGAAACCTTATAAGTTGTACTCATATGAATAAAAAAACTGGCCAAGTACGAGTTAGACTCGCGCACTGAGGGCTCCGTACAAAATATAGGTACTCTAAAAAGGACCGTACCTATGAAAATCGAGTGTTAGCAGAGCCCTGCTCCTAGTCAAAATGTAAGCAGTGTGGGGTCATTTTAGTTTTCCAGGATAAAAGTAGTCTATGTACTTCCCCTGGACTCAAACTATCTCCATACCAAACGTTCCAATCGATTCAGCGGTTTAAGCGTGAAGATGTAACAGACAGACAGACCGACGGACAGACAGATAGACAGACGCACTTTCGCATTTATAATATTAGTATTATAATATATCTATAAGAGCCACCTTCATACCAAAATTCAGGTTTCTAATGCAATTGGAAGTACCCTATAGGTTTTCAGCTCAGGTCAATTTGTATGGAAACATCTCTTTTAATGACTATATCTTTTATTTTATCTTTTACACTCAGGCAATCACTCCAAAATTTGATTTTATCACAGCTTGAAGGCACTGCCGACTTGAGTATTTGATACTAATTATCATCTTGATACCTTCACGCGTTCCGGAGAAAAAGGGTCTTGACAGATCTTAGACAGACTGACAGATGGATAACAAACTAATCCTATAAGGGCTCTGTTTTTGTGGAACGAAAAGGTAACTTGTATTACAAGAGGAAGTATCTTTTAAAAAAAAAAGAGATTTTCGCTTTTAATACCAGTTACAAACGATTACGAACCGGGCCCCTGGTAACGATATATTTATATAGATAAAAATAATACATAGAAAACATTAAAAAACGAAATTCATATGCAGTTGCGTTGTGAAAACAACTTAGCTAAACGTTAGAACGTTAATTGAAACGCATTTTTGATATTACAGTCCAACAAAAGAACGCTTAATCCTACATTTGATCAAATGTTCATAAACTATCCAACAATACGTCCATTACACTACGGAGATTATCATGGTCTACCACCGATTAACATACCATTAGGCTTTTAACTAAAATACGCCCCAATATCATTTAAATCGAACTTTAGGCGCACGGAAGTGTACTAGTCAAGTTTGGAACAAATCTATAGTCTCTGAAAAAACCCGACTGCGAAATTACACCCATATCATTCTCACAACCAAGACGAACCCTATAACATCGCATACTACGTTAAAATCTAACTGCGTACTAAGCTAGTCAGATACATACATACATACACTCGAAACAGATTACCTCTCCTTCTGCCGCAGTCAGTCAAAAGACAACGCCATACACACTAAGTAATATTCACGGGTGCCCCTTGAAATCTCGACAAACTTTTCATCGAATTTCATTTCATCGAAAAGGATTCATAGAATATTCAGTGTAAATATAATCGCTTGGAGTATTATGGCTTCATCGACTATTCATTACACATTATAACAATTATTAGAACAATGATATAGGGAATTTTAAATGCTTAAAATTACTTTTAATAGCTTATTTTAACGACAGAACATCAATTAATTTATATTATATCATCGACGTATTATACAACTAATTCATTTCATACTTATATACATATTTTGAGAAACAAATAAAACAAACTTAAGCAAGTATAGATAACTTATGTTTGAAGACTTGTATTCTTCTGAAAAATAAAATAAATATAATTACTATTGCTATATTAGGTTAAGTTGATTCGCTCCCTAAACAGTAGGTTACGTTAGGATAGGACTGCGTCCCTAACAAAAATAATTCGCTCCCAGAACAGTAGGTTACGTATTCTACTTTAAGGCAGGTCAGACTTCGGTTAGGTTAGGTACGACGACGAGCGAAGCGAGGGGGAGTGTTAGGTTGAACTGCGACCCTAACGAGCGAGCGAAGCGAGCGAGCTGCCCAGGTTCGACTTGCTTACGATATGACTCTATGGCGGGTTTCTCTGAAATAAAGATCCGCGAAATAAAGTAAATAGTAAATAATATTTCTACAGATTAAAAATCGGTTTTATAAAAATACGCAATTTAATTGTTCGATGCAATGAATATTCGATCAAATGAAAAAATGCGTATCGTTAACTTTGAACTGAAATTCGATTAAACGTTTGTCGAAATTTCAAGGGTAAACCAATATTCACATAAGGCAAAGAATCATCATCATCATTTCAGCCATAGGACATCCACTGCTGGACAAAAGCCTTCCTCAATAGATTTCCACATTGGCCGGATACAGGCGACCCGCATCCAGCGAGTCCCCGCACCCCTAGCCAAGTTGTCTGACCACCTTGCGGGTGATCCTCGCTGCGCTGGCCGGTACGCGGTCTCTACTCTAGAACCTCTTTTTCCCAACGGCCATCGGTTCTTCGAGCTATGTGCCCCACCCCACTTTTTGCTTACCCTGTTTGCTATATCGGTGACGTTGGTTCGTCTATGATCTCCTCATTTCTAATTCGATCTCGTAAAGACATACCGAGCATAGCTTTTTCCATAGCTCGCTGAGAATAAAATAATATTCCATAGAATTAAAAAAAAAAGACTTTAATAAAAAAAGGCATTTTTAACGAATTGCAAACAAAAAAAAGCAAACCTACATACTCTCGATAATCACCTGGTAATTTCAAAAATGATGAGAAGTGCTGAGCAAAACTCTGAGCTGTTAATGAATAATTAGCTTTACAAAGAGCAAAAGAAGTTCTTATGTTGTGCAAATATGAATGTAAAGTACAGTGGCAAGCATCTACCATCCAATGGTACACATGCATTTTAGTTTATTAGCTGACTTGGCCTATTTTTCAAATATTCGTTTTTGTAGGATTTTATTAACACAGCAAAATGGCCTTTACATACCTGTAAATTTCGATAACATTAATCCTTAATCCTTTTATAGGAGATTATTTTGTCGAAAAGGTTTGTTAATTTGTTAAAATGTAATTTAATTGCTATTGTTTTCGGGTTTCATGTCGTACTTGTAAACTACGGTATAACAATTCTTAATCTGTTTAAATAGTAACCCACTTAACGATTAACTTTTTAATCCTACTACTCCCTATATATAGTAAGGGTCTGTTCAGATGCACCACAACCATACGACAACCACAAACACACCACAACGACAACCACACCACAACGACAACCACAACCATACCACAACGACAACCACGTGGTCGGGCGATAATTTATATGAAAACAAATAGTTCACAGTCCGACCACATCAAAGCAACTGCAAGAAGCTGCAGCACAACTATTCACACGTAAACACTGAGTCACGAGTAGATGTCAAATGAAATCTGATGAAATGTACTTTACAATTGTAAAACATTGTGACTACAAAAATATTAATCAAAATTTAATATTACAAGAAAAGTCTATTTCGAGAAATTTAAAAATCATTCATCTGGGGGCACAGCAGTGCCCCCGCCAAGTCGAGCAAAACAAAGGCACGCCGTACCATCTTTTCTCGGAGCCATTCACGTCATTTTCGACACCCTGTAATTTATTTGCTGATGAAGCTAGAAGCCTGAATTTTCAGTAACCAAGAGGGCATAATACACCTTAGATGTGTTCCAAATTACAGTCAATTATAACTTACAGTTAAAGATTTATTGCAAGTCAAAGTTCCTTAATTTTGTCACTCACTCACTCACCGATCATAGAAATTCTAAGGTACTTCTAGCAGATTTATAAGGTTCAAATTTTGAACCCTATTAGTGTTTAGTCTGTAAAGCACCAGAAAACTTAAACATTCTGCAATTTCAGTCTAGTATTCCAGGTATAACAGCTGTATAAATAAATTTGTAATTCAATAGAAATGTATGCGATTACAAAGTTACATTTGCACCTCAGATAAACAATACCATTTTTCGTTACTTAAAAGTGAAATAAAAGAGGGAGAAGGAAGAGGGTAAAGAATGGGGGGGAAGAAGAGGGTAAGGAGGGGGAGAGCAGAAGGAGACGATGGTGGAAAGAAGGGGGTAATGGGGAGGTGGAAGAAAGGGGAAGCGGAGGGGCGGGAGGAAAGGAGGGCGAACAAAGGGGGAAGAAAGAGGAAGGTGGAGAACGAAGAAGATTAAATGATGGTAAGGGGTGAGTGGAAAGGGGGGAAAGGAGAAGAGAGGGGAAGGGGGTAGATAAAAAACAAGAAAGAAAAGACAAGATACCAAATACCAGTAATAAGATATCAGATATAAGATATACCCGAAAAGAAAAAAAGAAGGACTGCCTACAAAAAGCGATGAGATCCCATCAAAAACATAACATGTAAAAAAATTGCCAAGTCTCGCAATCTTTTCTACCACAAAAAGTTGTGAGATATTATAACCAAGTCGGTTAATTTATTTAGTAGTACTTATCCATGTGAGCATCTATCCAACACCTTTGTCATTCATATATGTTCATCGAATTAGTTAACTAGCAACATGTTATTGTGACCGTTATAGTGATCGTATCAATATTACACATCTTCATCTTTTTAATAAATAAAATGACTTGGCCATCGCACGGCAACATAATTAAATCACCTTTCGGGCCAAGTTTACGTTCAGAGGGCTAATAAAATTAGGTAAGGTTTGCTGCATATAGTTTATTGCCGTGTGCGATTGGCCAAGTCGTCTTCTTCATTAAAAAGATGAAGATGTGTAATATTGATACGCTCACTATAACGGTCACAATAACATGTTGCTAGTTAACTAATTCAAAAGTAACGTGGCTAATAAAATGATAAAGTGGATTTATGGACAAACGTAACTTTGCCGTTGTAAAACTATGGCCCCCTACGTTGACATAGGTCGCTGTTAGTTGTAAAATATTTTTGATGTGCCGGGTAAGATTTAAGACTATCAAAACTGGCTGGCTGCTGAAGAATCATATTCATCCTTTGCCAGACACTTTAATATTTAATCTGAGCTCATATTTATAATTTAAGTGGTTTTTGTTGGAGCGTTTATGCTGTGCTTCAATAGGTAAGTCAGTAAATGAGGTAGTGAATCAGGACCTCACATGTTATTGAGCTTACCATAGGACTAGTTCGATTTGTGTAAAAAAATATATTTCCCGTAATATTTAATTTACCTTTTCTTTTACCCACTTGCATCGAGCAACACAAAATTTTACCTCTACTTTCCTTTATACATTTTCCGAATGTCTTTAAAGTCTTCAATAAATTTTACTACCATATCCCTTTACAGTGACATCATGCACGCGACAGCATAATTTATTAGTGTCTATACGTACACATGAATCTTAACGCTGCGATCGTGTTCAGCGCATTTATCAAAGCTACCCCAAGCAATTTCAGATAATCTAGCTCGCCCTGACTAAACTTATTTACAATCAATTTCCTAGCCTATTAAAGTGGCGTTGAAAACGGGTGGATTATGCAACGGGGCGTACCTACTCGTAGTTGTAAAAGTGGATAAAGTTTAAGGATATAGTACGACTAGCATTTACCTGTGACTACGCGCGCATTCCGGGAATGAGGATTTCTATGTTCTAATCCAGAGATCGGCAAACTTTTTAGACGTAGAACCAGATGCCGGAAAAATATAGATTTTTTGTAAGCTCAAAGAGCCGCAGTTTTTTGTTTCAGGGTATCACTGTTTACCAAATGTTAATAGGGCTCTTTTTAATGGGAACTTGAAGAGCCGCAAGTGACCCTTTAAGGAGCCGCATGCGGCTTGCAAGCCGCGGTTTGCCGTCCCCTGTTCTAATCTATGGTTGTATGGTTGGATGGTTTCGATGTTATGCACTAATAAACATCGTAATATCAAAACATATTTACAAACTTTCACGCTTATTAAGTACTAGGTATGATAGGGCTGCCACGTTAATTTAGGGGCAAAAATGGTCAGATTTTTTTTGGGATCCGATCAGGGTGGCCATCATGTTAGTCTGTTTAGACGCTCGATAAAATCCAAGGTCACTCTGGTGGTTGCGTTGATTGGTTAAATAATTTCAAGGCTAAGATGATGGAACCAGTCACGTGTGCAATGGGTAGGGTAAAAGGATTGCTAAAACACTTAATTCCTTACTTTAACACTCCTTTAAGGTCATGTACGAGTACTTACAATACAGCTAGCTATGTAAAACTTTGTCCGTTTCCAGGCGCTCACTTAGACTAATGGTCACTAAAAATATTATAAGTCTAATACTTTCTTTCATATTCTCATTGTTAGAGCTTGACCTCACTGGTACGCCATGTCAGCTGCATATGCATGTAAATGGTAACTAAGTTCAGCCAAGCGTTGCCACGTGACTTTGGTCCTTACATTTTAATATGATTTATTTAGATATTGTAGCTAATTAGTATGTTGAAATTGATAGGTGAAAACAACAATTTGATGTTCATGACGATCTCCACAAGTGCCGTACGTCTCCAGACTTTATATTAGCCACGCAATGTACGTGAAACGTTGTCACCTGATGTTTTCCATGATTTTGGATAAGGGGTCAAGTGACGTCGTTGCTTGGGCGTCCTGGTGATGCAAGTGACTATGTTTTTGTGTTCGATTTGTTCGTTAGAATTAATATGATTTTATAATGTGGTATATTCTTTCGACAGAACGTTCCTCAGCGACTCTCAGCCTGTTCATAAGACTCAATTGTAGTGAGTGATGTTTCGTATGTTATCAGGCTGTTTACCATCACGCAGATCATACGGTTCCTTGTCACCATGTTAGTAAGAAAAAATAATCAAAACTGTTTCCATCACATGACTTTTCTGCCACATTATAGTACGTTAAGTAAATGTGTTGTTGTACAATTTTAAGTTTCATTTATATCATTAGTTAGATATACACGATACTCACATATTACCAGTATAGTTCATGAGACTACACAAGTACCTACTCACCTTTTTTCAACACGTGGAAACTCCTACTTTAGCCGAGGCACTAAGCGAGGTTATTCGTTAGAGGTACCTCGTAAATCGTACTTTATTATCCCTCGTCACACGTTGCTACGACTTAACTATAAAACGTCGGTCAGTGGCAATATACCAATTTAGCAAGCGTTTCCTGCAAAAGCGTACCAAGCTGTACTTGAGTTAAGAAATTCACATTCCTTGCAAATATGAAACGCTAAGATGAAAAAAAAATGAAATGATATATGACTAGGTGTGATCTGTAGACACCACGCGCAAAATTCAAAATCACGCAAAGTCTACCGCGATTAGCTATATAAGTACCGTTGGCTGACTACCTTAAGTAAAACAGCGATTACGTAATTACATTTGCAATGTGCCTTAAGCATGATCATGAGTGATAACGAGTAGAAAGTAAAAGTACAAAAATAAGATGTTTGTTGTATTGGTCATGTACCTAATGCAATTTTAATCGACCTTACAATGTAAATTGTTGGTTTTCAATTCGGCCCCAGATATTTGAAAAAACAATTCGTTTCGGAACAACATAAAGACTCACCGCGACAAGTTTATAAACTGCAAATTGTTCAAAATCACGCGAAGTCTACCGCGATTAGCTATAAGTATAGACTGCCGCTGGCGTAAATAGCTTAGTCTAAAGGCAGTCAGGATAATGAGTGTGCTAGAGAAACAGTCAGGTAACACGTTATTCGTCCGGAAATCGTTTATGTAGTCTCCAAGCTATTGTTATTCTGTTACATTGTGTTTTGCCTCGCGAACATATTTAGGTTTATTTTAGAAATGTGAAATAATTTTCACCTGTAGTGAATGGTATTTCCTGTTAGTAATGCGTGAGATAACAACGCGCAACGTCCTAATGTTTGATAACTTAATTCCACAAATTGATACATTGTCAGGGATTGAAAACATTTAACTGTACAAGTTTCTATATTTAAATTTAAATAAAAGGGGTCTAGAGCGTCATTGTTTAACTTTATAAGACAACGTTTCGACACTTATGTATGTCCTTGGTCATGATTAGACTAATGGTTGGCGAGTCAGCGAAATGTTACACATACAATAAACATACATTTAAGATACGCTAAGTACCAATATCGTAATAGATAAGAGTTATTTAGAAAATAATTCTGACTGTTGAGTTTTGTTTCGGATTTCTTCTCAAAAATGGTGTCCTCTTTGGAAATGCCATACAGAATAAATATCATTTTTTCGTTAATAAAGATGTTGACTTTATTTTGTCAATTAAAATGGGTGCCTAGCTATAAGAGTTTGTACTACCAAAAACTGCAAATAATTCGCTTTTTCATAATGAAAATAAGTAGCCATTATCAAGCCAACAAATAGTTACCAAAATACGACGACTGATGGACATAGGCCTCGCTCGAGGATCTCCGTAATGATCGATCGTGCGAGTATATTGAAAGTAAAAACATAACATTTATTTAAACTTCCACAAAACAAAAACAAGTGCGATTGGCGGACTTCATCTCAAAGGCTCTACCAGTTAGCCGTAGTGCATTTGAATGGATCAGTATCATTTATTTTCATCTAACCGTGAACTTATCTTTGAATTCACGCTAAGATTTTACCCGTATAACTAATTTTGCTTCTATTCTATTCCAAGAACTAGAACTGTTAGCTTTCAGTTTCGTGACTACTTATCTAAAATCTTACGAATTAAAATAATAGTCGAATATTACAAGCTTGTCAATATTTTACCTTAAAATAAATGCTAATAATATTGTAATCCAAGCAAATCGCAGGTTTCAAACTAATATCAGCTTACAAAAGGCTTGTAGCTGTAATCCTAATCTTAATCTGTAATTAAAAGGGTTTTTCAATTTAGTACTTAAAGTCTGGAATACATTTATTGGCGCTAATTTTTAAAAATGAACAAAACAAATTATTAAGCAATCCGAAGTAGGAATTTAACTCGAAGAATAGTTAATTTTAAGTGGCAGTGGCTGGACCATACTCGTACTTACCAAATTTTTGACGTACCAGACAGGAAAATTGATGATTTGCTGAAGACCACGGGAGTTTTTTGTAGAATCTGACTTAGGTCTGGCTAGGCTTCCATCCCTCCAAAATGCCTGTCGCGGCCACGTGGGAGTGTGGGGAGGCGATTCGATAGGCACAAAGACTGAAGAGGTGGTTCGCGAAAGATGGTTCATCCAGGTGGCTCAGAATCAATCAAGATGGCGTTCTATGGTGAAGGCCTGTATCCAAAAGTGGAGGTCTTTCTTCTAACCACGATGATTTACAAGTAAATAATGCTTTTGCAGTTCGATACCAAACTTTTAGCCGTTCATATTGACCACCAAAACTGGGAAAAGCTTGTGGAGAAGCGATCAAAGTGGCTCAAACGTGAGGTGGAACGGTGCTAGTTATTTAATGAAATCTGGTTTGCGGCACTCGCCGACAGGATACAAAAACGTCGTCAAGGCGACTCAACACCATCTGTCGCAAATTTCTCTTATCAAGCCTGCGGTAGATTATGACGATCTTGTATTGTACCAAAAACGGTGCCTACCGATAATTACATCATAAATCATCTACAATAGACCCAAGGGCCTGTAGTATACCAAACGTAATTGAGTTGAATTTTCATTTTTAGGCTCCAACATAACGGTGTTATAAGTTTAACGTGTGTCTTTGTGTCCATATAAAGTGTAGGGGTGTTATAAATTTTACGTATGTTTGTGTGTTGGCGTGTATGTCTGTAGCGTTCATTTATCGGTCCGTCTGTTCATTTGAACAGACGGACCGATTTAGATTTTATTTTGTATAATATCTCTCGAAAAACTACAAAGCATAGACGACATACCAATTATATAAACATAACCTATAGTAATTAGCTAAATTATAAAGAAACGCCTCTCCAGATTAAATGACTTTTACTGCATATCATAAAAGCCATAACCCAAATTTTACAGCCGGATAAGTTTTTAAACTCATAATTTTCACTTAATTTTCCTCATAAACCTGCATATCTGACTACGTTTGCACGCTACGTGAGCTAGACACGCCCTTTGGGATAAGAGTTACTTTACTTTTAAGAAATTAAATTTCTTGTATACGGTTAAAACTGAAGTTTTAATGCAATTATTTAGATACCAAGAGTTAGTTGGCAAGAGTCGTTTAAACTCTGGGTACATCTGGATTTTTTCCAGTATTTTGTCATAATCAATACTTATCTCAGCACCACTCGAAAAACTTTCTGCCCCATCGGTTCTACGATCAATGTACCCAGCTCAATGCCACTTAAGTTAAGCAACTTTTTGAACTATGTCGACGACCCTGGTTCTTCTGCGGATTTCCTCGTGTGTAATTCGATCACGCAAAGAAACTCCTAGCATAGCTCGGTCCATTGCCCGAGTCAAGTGGCGACCGCGTGTTGTACCTGTGGATAGTTTTACCCGTGGACACTACTCATACAGAGAAAAGGACTAACCATAGACAAATACCAATCACTTATTTGAAAAGTATTTTTTTCATATGGCGACATCAGCTATTAGTCGCCATCTTTACTGATGACAGAAACTGTGTATTTTGTGGCTGTCGAAAGCTTTTGTGACAAAAAGTAAGTTTTAACCTTCTTTTTAGGCGTTTTATGTAAAATCTGTAAACGTTACGGGTGTTTTTGCAATGGATATGGCTTAACGTTATTTCTACAAGATTTCGTTAGTCCTACACGATGACGCAGGACGACGCAGCATTAGGAGGCCTCCAACACCATCGACCGACGATCTAGTATAGATCACGGGAATCCGTTGGCTGAGGGCGACGCACAACTAGTCGTTATGGAGATCGTTGTGCGAGGCCTTTGTCCAGAAGTGGAGGTCCTTGGGCACATATGATGATTTCAGAGCTACCTTGAATGACTTACGAATTTTCAGCATTTGACGTATTGTGGTAGGTACATTTTTAACCCCCGACGAAATAAGAAAGACAATATAATAATATTTTCTTCTGTTTTCGCGATTGGAAACATGGAAAGCTGAAAAGCTTCCGAAACGTCGGGAACTCAAATGAGATGATATACCTACGCAATATTTGTAGGATGAGTGAAATAGAACATAACATGATGACGAATGATAGAAGGAGAGAGCGAAATAGATAGTATGAGCGCGTGTGAAAGAGACGAATGTAAAATGAACGGTCGGGGAAGGATGACGGTTGGGGAAGGGGGAATTTTTTGGAGATCTAAACGGAAAGACGTGTTTTGCCCAAATATTCTATTAAATTTTTGATTATAAGTTTTTTTTTAAAAACAGTGGTTCTATTTCGCCCTTATCCCACAATTTTGGGGCTCGTCCGGGATAGGCCGAAATTACCAAAATCACGACAGTACGAGGTGACAAGACGGTTTGGAGGTTATACTTCTGCTTTCGACGTGATTGGAAGTTTTTGAAGAGCGGCTGGTATATTAACAACGAAAAGACGATTACTACAATATCGGCCATCTCATCAAAAACACAATGGGAAGAACAGCCGAGAAGCAAGCCAAGACAACGAATTCGAAAATGCCAGGTCATCACGCGACGGTAATGGCGGCGGTGGAATCTTGCATTTAACGGAGGGCCTGATTCCGAAATTTAGCGGTCAGGACTAAACATATACGGCTGAAAGATGGATCCAGGCTGTTGAGGACAATGCCGAAGTATTTGGCTGGACGGCGGTTCAACGACAGCACCGCTCAGTTGTGGTTACGATCGGAGCGAACCTTTACGACGTGGGAAGAATTGAAGACACAGCTCGCCAGAGATTCCATGATGAGTCTTGCCTAAATAGACGAACCGATGTTCGTAGAGACGGTCCAAGAAAATCAGCCCAGTCCCTTGCAATTTATCACTAATTTATAATTTCTAAAAGTGTCGGGGATATTTCATTGATTCAGCAATTACTTGATTATTATATAAATTAATACAGTGCATTATCAGTCTTTTCCACCACATGCTTCCGGGTTCTGAATTTAAGAAAAACATATTTAATATAATTACGTATATTATTTGTTATTACGTATTTAATTTACGAATCTACAATAATGAATTATATGAATATAAACGACCCGTTGGATCATAGAATTTATTATATCTAACTTATTATTGACTGATAGAGAGTGCCTTATCGCATTAAACCCATATTTTTTACTTATTTTCCATTGTGCTTAAATAGGTCCCTAAACTAAAAATATCTTTTCGCAGTTAAAATATTTATTTTTATAAAACTGGAGTAGAAACATGCCTCGAATGACAGCATGATTCAACAAAAAAACAATGAAGATATTGTTAGGGTCCTACTGGGACGTAAATGATAGTGGACTGTATATCTAAATAGGCAGGTTTATTTGCCGTCTTAATTATACATGGGTCCCGGGCAAACACTTCTAAATAAGTAACAATGGGAAGTCGTCCGTTGCTGGTGAAGGTATTGATGTCGAGTGTAGATGCCGCGTCGCCGCGGGGTCGCCGCGACGTCCGCACCGATGACGTCGCGCTGCCTTGTCCCCCGCTCGTCTCCTCCCGTGCGTAAATCAGCTGGAGCTTAACAGATATGATACATATTAGGTAGGGTAAAAACCTTAAACTATTACATCATTCAAAATTGTTATCCAAATTCAAAACACAATTACATCGTAGACCAGCCCTAAGACCGCTTTGGACAAACACCTAACCCTTAATTTACTGTGAATCTCTTTTAAATACCACGAACGGCACGCTTTTCTCGTCATCTGAAACTTTTTATAACGAGTACATGAATTTTGTCACTTATAGAAAATAATATCGTTTGCATCGGAAGATGAGTGGACGGCTGAATCTCCTGTTTTAAGGAGATATGTATACAAATGAATGTTGTAATATACTGAGAATGTTTGAAAGCTTAGGTTTAGTCTGGTTAGGCTCGTTAAGTACCTTGCGCCCCTCGAAGCGAGCCCGACGAACCGGGGCTTCGTTAAGCCATCTCGACTCTACTCTTCGATGTGTCCTTCCGTTGTGGTAAAAAACCTTGAGACATCAATTTTAAACGTAGGGCAGACCAAGTAAGGTTGTCTCATGGGTCAGTTGTCACAGCGGCCATAATGGACTATGACCGGTGTCGAAAAGAGCTATATCTCCCTCCTAGATAAAGCTCTCGCGATCTTTGATCACTGGTCAATTAACTTATTCTTTACTCCCGTGAGACAACCTTACCCGGTCTACCCTAGTAAAAACACGTGACACAATCAGAAAATGAGGATATCCGCAGAAGAACCAAGGCAACCGATATAGCTCGCAGGATTGCGTGGTTGAAGTGGCAATGGGCGGCCAATGTTGCCCGGAGAACGGATGGCCTTTGGGGCAGTGAAGTACTGTAGTGGTGACCTCGTGATGGTCTGCGCAGGACCGCACTTTGTGGCGAGCTATAGGAAGACCTATGTTTAGCAGTCAACGTCTGTGGCTGATACATAAACAAACCCATCGAGTGGGCACAAAAATAACTAAGAATCTCTTTACCGGGTAAATATAATACAATTTTGTAGAGCGCCTTAGCCAGTTTAATATTAGTCTTCGAATATTTCAAGCAGTCGCTTTATTTTAGCTAATATTGCCAAGGTATACAAAGGTCAAGGGCGCTCGTTGGCACTTACTTAATTGTATTGGTACATAATATTGAGTACCAAAGTGAGACGGTCTTATTGCTAAAAACCTGTCGCTTTCAGACAACATTTTGGTAGTAGAAAAAGTTGAAAAATACATTTTTAATCGTTAGCCCTTAAATAAACTTGGGCAAGTGTGCTACTTATTATCAATTTTATTGGAGTCAATGAAACGCGTTCCAGTCCCGCCCGATGCGTATATTTTTACTTGCTTTAATTAAAATTACAAGATCTATATTTGGTTGGAGATCCCTTGTTTTGTTAGACGTACTGTACTGTCAATAAGCTGAAGAGAACACCTAATGAAGTTTTCCTTTCTTTGATAATTAACCTTCGAGACCATGGACGTAACACGACGTCCGAAACGTCGAAAAATTATCAACGAAAGGTAATTAAATAAATCATAGCCCTGAGATTAAGCCCCGTTTTGTTGCGTTGTGATAATGAGTGAAGATCGTGTAAGTTTTTTTTTATTTATTTACGCGTTTACGCGTTGCAGAAACCTGTTAGAGGTTTATACGTGTCAATGAACCTTCTAGTTTATTTATAAAATGCGAAAGCTTATTGTAAGTAGCAAAAATCTACTTACCAAGAGTTACGAGATTCGCTCATCTCGTACAACGCTCATTTGAATACGCAGCTTAATGTTACATCTTTCGAATTATACTTTCTACGTGTTCTTTGTATCTGAATAAAAAATGATATTTGTATGATGTATTTTCGGAAAATGCGTCGGAGCCTCATGATATCCTTGTGCAGATTAAAAAGATGAATTTCGGTTTTCTCCACTTTCCTGGAAATGGATATAATGGTATAGGTTTACTTACGTAAGACTATTATCATTTATTATTATTATTGAAGAGCCTAACACAGCACTTGTAACCAGTTACAAATAAACCGGCATTTATTTAGGTTAACGCTGTAAATTATTTAGGGTACGTTCCCACGAATTGATTTGAGAACGTTATCCACTGAGGGAGCGCTCTATACCGGTTAATGGGTTTCGATCCCCGTCTGCGTTCCAAGATGTTACCGGTTAGCCAGAGCGGTATTTGGCGAGCGTAACCTTTATTATGGGTTAAGCTCTCAAAGACTGGCTCTAACCATTACGAAATATAAACCGGTTTTCAAGCCCTGGCTAGTGTCCCACTGCTGGGCAAAAGCCTCCCTCTCATTCTTCCACGTATCCCGATCTTGGGCAATCTCTCACCATTTCTTCTGAAAGGAATCAAAGCACGTCCTGCCATCTCCGTTGAGGCCTACCTCGACGCCAGACTCTATTACATGTAAGGCTAGTAGGTTTTAAACATAATCTGAGGTTTTGAAAGCAGTGTCTTCTATTTCATTCGTACCATGTTTTATTTTATATTTAGAAATTTTAATGTTAACAGGTATACTACACCTCCGAATGACTTTCGATCCATAGCTTTTTATTTTTCTGTGTTGTACATAAATGTCTTATCGTGTTAAGAACGACCGTTTTTACCAATATACTGCTTCAGTTTATCTTCAAGATGCCGATAAACCAATTTGTGCTACTTTTCTTAAAAAAATAATGTTTTTTAAAGAAGGCTTCCTTAGCGTGCTAGGTGTTTTCATAATGAACAATTAGGCTTCGATTTTGCGTTTATTAAAGGACTAGCTTTTGCCCGCGACTTCATCTGCGTATAGCTCGAATTTCAAAATAATCTTCTTTAGTGCGCCTCTATATATCTCTAACGGAATATGTGTTTCAATTCTCGTATTCCTACCGTCAGCAGTTTACGCTATGCCTTGTCTGTCAATAGTTATAAGTTACCGTTACTTTGTTATCAACATGTAATTTGAAAAAAAGAACAAATATAATTGGACCATTGAATTTGAACTATTGATAATATTAACATTAGGTTTTGCAGTATTTCTTTATATACCACATTAACAGACCCGACCAAGCTGCGAGGATAGCTTGCTCTCGAGCAAGCCACGTAAAACTGGCCGTGCGAGAAGCAACCTAAGATCTATTCCAGCTGTTTTCAGTGACTCACCCTGACACTTATTAATCGTCATCGCTAAACAGACCTTAAGGGGGAGCTTAAAAAAAGGCTGCACTTTTAAATTCGAATGGGTATTCAAAGGGTGTAAATGGTATCCGGGGTATGTCACCTGTGTAGGTATATCACCTTAAGCACAGCCAGTAATTACAATGGCTACTATAACGTTTTTATGTAAGGCTTTCACACGCAGCTTGGTTCCATTGCACAACTTCGGCTGATTGAGATTTCGCAGCAACATTACTCGAGCACCCACTTTTAAGATAAGTATTATTGTGAGAAGGTAGGCCGGGTGGGTTAAGTGCATTTAAAAACTCTACGCGATAGTTTACGGCATCATCCGTGGTCACTACGGATCGAGTCTGCAGACTTGTATTCGTATTCTGAACCTTCGAACGACTTCAATAAAATGTTTTTAATAACGGGAGCCTGGTCGTTCTTAGGTGTAAAAATCGCTCATTCATACAACCACTCCATGGACTTGCATTAGGTCATCAACGGTCCACATAACTAGGGCGAGATCCGATAGGATTGTAATCCCTCCCTCAGTTTCGGCATATACTCTATTTTCTATTTTAAGAAGAGGGTCGGAGAATTCTCCAGCGCAAATATCGCCCTTGAGGTGCACTCGCATCTTAAGGTGAAGTTTTTTGATTAAAGGCCAAATATTTGAAGCCTTAATGCAAGCTTCATCAGCTCGAGTTCCCCTTGGAAATACGGACAGAGTCTGACAAAAGTCTCCAGCTAACAACATAGAGACTCCATCCATCATAGCTTCGTTCCCTCTGATATCTTTTAAAGTTTTATTCAGCGCTACACAACACCCTTTATGCGCCATTGCACTTTTGTCCCAGACTGTTACCCCTTATTTTAACCCTTTCAGGGATGAAATTCCAAGAATGCTGAAATTAGTCTTCTTAGCTTTACATGAAGAGTCTATACGCGAAATATTATAACAGTTACTGAAATAATTACAGATTTTCCATACAAACTTTCAACCACAAATTAACACCATTAAAGAATAACTTTCCAAAAATGCTGAAATTAGTTTTCTTCGTTTAAAATGAAGAATTTATATCCGGAATATAATGACAATTACTCAAATAATTACAGATTTTCAATACAAACTTTTAACCCCAATTTAACCCCGTTAGGACATGAATTTCCAAAAATCCTTTCTTGTTCCTTGCCTTCGTTATGTCTAGTGTCTACTGTAAAAATGTCAAGTCTCTCAGTTCAGTACTTCGGCGTTGATATCAATTACAACTAACGCCATCCAGTTACGCAAACAGGTACTAACGCGTCTATCGCGTCGTTCTTCGGAATAAAAATTTGAGAGTTAACAATAAGTGATGTTTTTCCATTTATTGTTAAAAAGAACCCGTTGTATGTATTTATCTTATTGATAAACCATATTTTTGTAACAAAATGTTTATCATTCAGAGACGATCGTAAGTCCAAAATGTACAACGGGCTATTATCCGGCTATATTAAGATATACTCTTATTTGTATGATACTTCATATACGGAAGGCGTGTTCTATGCTTAATCGTGTAGGTAGTATTACTGTTGCTTGGTTACCAATTGTGTATTAATTGGTTGGAAATGAAAATGTCACAATGTCAAATGAACAAAAGGTCATGATTTTCCATTTATTGTTAAAAAAAACCCCTTTTCTGATATCTAAGCTATATTACTGCAGAATTTTACGCAAATCTGTTATGTTGTTTTTGCGTAACAGTGTAACGTGTGATTCGTCCGGGGTAAGGGTATTTTTACGGGATAAAAAATAGCCTATGTCCTTTCCGTGGTCTCAAACTATCTCCATACCAATTAGTGGACCATAAATTTTTGCAAATTGCAACACTGAATTTTTTGACTATATTTATCAAATTTCTAATAACAATAAATTTACACCTAATCAAAATATTAATGTATTCTTTCCACAGAAGCACATGCTCTGAAATCAACACAAATATTGTAATAAAAATATATCATCATTTCCGTGGGCGCAGTAATGATGACTACACTTATATATATTCTAGTGGTAATGTGTTGATGTTAATAGTTTCATCGAATATATGGCATCGAAATTGACCATATGCGTCACAAAATCAACCAGGTAAATACAATCCTCTAAAATAACCAAAAATAGCTGTATTCATCTGATTCAATACAATCAGTTTAATGATATATCTCTCGCTCTAATAGTTCCTTCAGCTGCTGCTATTCCGACTGATACTTGATCCTTTAAGACTTGTCATTCATTAGCAAAGAACGCCAGCAGAGCGACACAGCCACATATTAACTCACATAGGATTTAACAGAGCATTAAGCCTATAGACTGTTCCGTCGATTGAAAGAAAATTTCTATAGTTTCGAACATCGTTGCTAATTCATAACCTTGTCATATTATCCTTAGTATGATTTCGAAAATGTGTACAGAGGCGCACACTCACACATATAAGGTGCTGGCGACATTTATGGGCATTCTCGCACTCATGTCCTAACCGCTTGACCTGGCGATGACTTATCCATTTCCGTAGCTGGCCAACTGATGTCATTTTTAGTCAGGACAGTTCATCAAGTTCCCCAACTTTCATAACGAAAAAAAATAGGCATTACTGTATCTCGCAGGTTCGTGAACACCACATTTTTACAATAAAATTAAAATCCATATTTTTCATATCGGTATTGCATTCTCAATACATCATTTTTTTAAATCATCCAATAGTAAATTAAATGCTACTACCCATTTTTTTTCACTAGAATGAGGAAAAAAAAATGATACGACTATGTACTTAAACGTAGTTTTCACGGCCAAATATTAAAAACTTGTTTTTTCAGTGCATCAGCTTTACTGCCCACTAATAATGAATGACGTCATAGTTTATGCCCATTTCGTATGGGGTGCTTTGAAGCTCGGCAGATATTGGCGTGGTGATATGATATTGTAATTTCTGATGTTCTTAATATTCAATCCCTTTTGGTCCTTTATATACATTTTTTTCTTATAAGAAACTGATTGGCATTATAAAAACAAATGCAAGTTCCCAATTGTGATTTAACGATTTCGTGATCAAGTGATCACATACTTCTACTTGAAAATTAGCTATATCAAAACTTTTCGAAAATAGACTCTTCTTATTGAATAAAAGCGTTCATTTCAGAGAGTCAAATGGCATCATTTCAGGTTCCTACCCTTACTGATTCAAACGAAATTTTAAAATTAGATGCCCCCTTTTTCATAGGCATATAATTAAAAAAACATACTTATTGTGATTACCGCAACAGGAGCAGCTTAAATATTTTGAGGTAAAATCAATATTGTTGTTTTAGTCTGCTTCAATACAATAAATGAAACCAAATATCTCCTCGATCCGATAGTTCTCCAGCAGCTGCCATTCCGACTGAATAGTTGAGCCTTTAAGACTTGTTATTCATTATCAAACAAAGGCAGCAGAGCGACACAGCCATATAGTTATAGTCACATAGGATTTATCAAATCACCAAGCCTAGACTGGCCTGTCGATTGAGATCAATTTCCAAAAACTCGAACATTCTTGCTATCTCGTTCTGTCTTCTAGTTAGTATCCAAAGTATGCCAAATGCGCTAAGAGTTTCGTTAATAAAAGAAGCGAGATCTAACTGTAAACCGAGTTCTTTTGAAGCTCTTAAAATCATAGCTCTGTTATGCAAAACGTTCTTCTATTGCTTTTAATTATTTGTTATTATAGTACTTGTATTTGCTCCTCATAAAAGAAGTGAAATTTAACTGGAAACCTAGTTTTAAGCTCTTTATATAATATTTATAATAAGCTTCTGTTATGCATTGTAGCTAGTGGAAATAAAAAAAAGAAGTGCAATGGCTGCTTATAGATGTTGTTATGATGATGTCCCGACTTGCTGCAATTATTTTAAAAGAAATGAAATTTGCTCGGATGAGTTCAGTGGTATTACACCAACTTTTAGTTCAAGGGCCGTTTAGACCACTGTTTAGCTTCTGCTGGTACAACTAGCGGGATATTATGGAAATAATAGAGTATTTACAAACATGCGTTTATTACATTTAGGCTTTGTACCGGTTACAAAGGCCTGAGTCGACGGCGACCTGCCCGTTAAATGAAATGCTTTAATTTATACCGGTTTGAATTATACGCGCACTGAATTTACCCACGACAGGAGGTGCGTATGCCGGCCAGCATAAACAAAACGTTATAATGTCTGTGCACTTACAAGAGACGCCGAAGACTTGAAGCGTGCCGCAGAATCGGGCTGAGAGGAGTTACCATATGTGGGGTAACTTATGCGCAGCTGGTGGAAGGCCTGGCCGACCCTCTACTGCGCTTGACACAATGTCTTTTTGGACCGCCGACGTGCCGGATCACAAAATAATGAATTAATAAATGCTGACGAGGGCCCGGGAGGCCATCCCGACTCGGATGCCCCCGGCTTCGCGTAAACGTACCAATTACTTTGGCAAAAGATGTAGAAAATACCTAGTTCCAAAGATCTATAATGATTTACCGTCAGAATGCAAGAGCACATGTATTACAAAACAAGTGTTTAGAAAGAAAGTAAGAAGCGTACTATTAACTAAAATAAAAAACTCAATACAACCAGTATAAAAAGTATGTGATCCCTATTGTACCTGATTCTGGATTGTGCTATCACAAAGCGATTGGGTCCACCAGTGGCCAGTTGGAAGCGGTGCTGTTGCGTTATTGTTAATGTTATCGCGTAAGTATGTTACCTAACCTAGTGTAAGTGTAGTGTAGTTAGCAAGTATGTAGTGCTAATAGTTAAAATATATGGAGCCTCAACTGCCAATAAACCGCCATGTGGTTTGGCAGAGGATGAAGTAGAATTAATAGTTTTTATTATTAAAAATATATATATATAAAAGTGAGGTTATCGGTGTGGAACGCGCGTGTGTGTCGCCTCTCAATGCTAAAAACCTACTGTCAACGGTTGTCGTTAGTGTCATCCTCCCTTCTTAAGTCAGCCCATTGGTTCCGTTGCACGATAATCGGAGGACGCTCCTGAATTTACATATTACGAGTTTAACTTAAGGTTTTTGTATTACATTTAATTTGTACCTATATATCGTATATTGGTTTCTTTTCTAATTTATCTTTAGCGACAACTATGTTGCAACGACGTAGCTTAAAGATGCGCGGCACGCGTCGCGCGTGTATCGAAACGGGTTTCTGACACATCTGTGATTCGGATTTTTCGGACTACCACTATGATTATTTACACGGTTGGCGAACAAAACTCTTTTAGAAATAGCTTAAATTGTGTAATACTAGTTTGATAATCGTATAGCTCGCTTTCTTGCGGTCATTTTGATATGGGTTTCGTCAGAAACGCATCAGTACTTATGGTGTAATCTAACCTTTCAAGTTCTGTTTCTGCATGACGTTTCGACTGTGATACTGATCCCTCAGTTCGCGAGTAGCTCTAGATATGGTTGTAATTCGACAGTTCATGAAGTGCATTATCTTCGGAAAACTACAGGTAATGGCGGAAAATGTTATTCACAGAGATATTGCTACGTCAAAACAAGCCATTTTCTATGTCCTATTCTGTAAGCGAAGTAACACCTAGGCTTCGCTACAGCATAAAGTTATTTTACTGCTTAAAATAATTTGTAACGTTAATTTTCTCGTATTAAAATGTCTCTATTTGGTTGATGAAATAAATTTTAAGTTATTTGGGATCAATCGGGCTGGTTGGTTCGTGTAAAATAAGCCATGCCTGTGTGTCGCCTTTTTTGCTTTGAAAACTTGGCTGAAACACGGTGTGTCTTGGTTTGGAGAATGGGATACACGGTTTTGGTGAAATATATGGCCCAACAACTCAATTATTTTTGATTTCTTTTTTCAAACCTTCTTGAAGAGAGATCTTATCTGATTTGAAATTATACTCGTAAAAGTCCACTAGGCCTAACGAGGTTGTACATGTAATTTATCTACTACTTACAGGCAGGGGCGTATTTTGAAATTTGGCGCCCTGTGCTTAATAAGTTTCGCCGCCCTAGAAGTTAAGGAAAATAACCGGCAAAGTGCGAGTTGAACTCGCGCACCGAGGGTTACTACGCCACGATGCCGCGCCCCTGGCTTTTTGCCGCCCATGGCCCCCTTGGCCCTAGGGTAAATACGCTCCCGCTTACAGGTTTTAATGTGACATCATTACGTCATGCCTTCTCAATTTGTGTACCTCAGACTGCAATCCCTCCACGGAATCCAATTACTGGTAAGGAGGCATCGCCAGACCTACCCTAAGAAAAAAGTGAAACGGTCAGCCATTTTTTTTGACGTGATAACGTCTTATAAATCGATGAACACCGGCTGTATGCACGAAAAAGCATTACTTATTGTCACGTTCCGCGTGCAAGCGAGAGCGCGGACCAAGCGACAAAGAGGCACGATCGGCCTAAGCGTTCGGCTTCCCTCCCACGTTATCACGTAAAATTATCGTCCGTAAGCCGACTTTGCAGACAACCATTTTTTTCTTTTTTTACATCATACATATTTTCGCCAATGGCAGTTCGTTGGTCAAAACATATTATAAACACTCGACTTAGCATGATATTTCAGTTGGGGTCATAAGAAACTTTTAAGAATATATTTTGCCCAACCATGGCGAAGCGAAGTGGAACGGGGATAAATGTTTCCTTATGAAGTTGCAGAAATATTTTTACAATACAGAAATAATATAAAGTATGCCAACTCATTTCAGTGCTATCTGACTTGTGCTGTTAACTTTAAAGAGACTAAACATGAAACAAAATGGGTCGTATTGCAAACTTTTCCTTTGCTTCCCTGAAGAACAATGGATTCTATTTCTTAGATATAAAGATTGTTACTGAAATAAGAGCAATTTCCGGTGCATCATTGGTATTGCGAGGTTTTAAACTAAAGGCTATGGCTATTTTAAGGCTCCGGTTCTAATAGCTATGATCATTTTATTTTCACTAAGAAGTATGAACTATTTTGAACCTCCGACGCAAACAGACAGTGACATACAGTCCATATGGGTACAAAGGCACTTTATTTAATCGTATGGCACAAGGTTTTATTTAAGACGGATACACAATTTATAGGTTAACGCTAAGATTACTGTGTAGTTTATCTGATTTCCGTATAGCTGCGAGACTCTGGTGTAGTGATTGAGCAGTGCAGCGGCCAGAATTGATTACTCTTTAGCACGACCCAGGATACGTGCAGGGAATCTAAGGTGGCTTCCTGCGGTCGCGAGTAATCGTTATCCTCAGGCACTGCCTACCCTGAATGACAATGGCTCCATACAGATACAGAGAAACTGCCTATCTTGTAGCTCTGAACGACCAGGGCTTCATATAGGAACTGAAAAAAATGCCTACCTTGGTTAAAAACCTTATGCACCCTACTGCAAACAGAAAGGATGATCTGTATAAGTTACCACTTTCTGTGGCACTGTAGCTTACAGACGCGGGTATTATTTAGATTTTATTTCATTGTATAGCTGGTTTCTTCACAGTAATTGTTATATCACGAATGTTTGATGAAATCTGACCAGCTGATTCCACTTTTGTATTACTGTAGTTAAATTATAAATAGAAAACGATATGGTGAAAGCTGGTCCGATTTTTATGAAACATCGGTAACAATTACTGCGAAGAACCCATCTTCGGAATGGTAACAAGATCTCAATATTACCCGTTGTGTATGTGTTGGCTGTACATTTTTTTATAAGGTATAAGCTATGATTAGTAAAAAATAGGTTCCAATTTTTAGGTTCAAAGGTTTTTAGACTGGTGAATTAGTCAATCAGTCAGCATTTATATTTAAGTTTTTTTGATACATATACTATAAATCATAAATTACTTTTCCCCTAGAATTATCCAACTTTCCAAAACTCCTCCCCCATACTACCAGTAATTTATTCCTTAACCCGATTTCCTGAGTAAAAACGTTCCACAGAACCATTAAACTCTTTGATAACCTCGGCTACGCCATACGCCATTATTTGTTTGTCGCGGCCATTTTAATAAATGGGGGAACGGTGACTCGACGGTCGGGCTAAATGTTTCACTTCATTATGAACTAGCTTTTGATTCATTTTGCCATTGACCCGTTTGAGTTACTTTGCAACAATGTTCTTTGTTAGGTGAAACATAGCATTATGTAGTTTGCTTAGGCTCTTTACTATGCTACGACACGTATTTTAGCGTCAACGGCTAGTTACTTTTGACAAATATTAGAAAGAGAGTTTGGTTTAATTGGGATGAGCCAGTTTTTTATAGGGTATGGTCATTCAAAAACCATTTCGATGAATAGGTTTAATAAACCGCTTTGTAATTATCAAATTTCAAAAATATAATTTCTGGGAAAAGTTGTTCATAACCATTGTACAGGCGTCAGTCAGTAGTGACGTCACTCAAACTATCTCCTTGACAATAAAAAAATTAAACGCATCCAAATGCAAAACGCATGAAATTAGTATCTTACAATAGCCTTTTTTAACGGAAAAAAAACATGGACTTTTTTGGCTCACCCCAATTAGGCCTAAGCTTTAGTAGAATTTCTATCTAACGTTTGTATGTACATTTACGAGTTTACTATTATAAACTTGTAAAAAAAAATTCTGTACATTGAACATATTAAGAAAAGAAGTGAAATTAACTATTTGAAAGTCACTGAAAGGACAATTATTTATATTTTTTGTATGTTTGTATGTGTCGTATTGGCTTCATCGCGGCAAAATGGCTCAACGGATTTCAACTGTAAATTTTTTGTACACGGGTAGCTTGGCATTCACAGATGGTTATAGGATACTATTTATCCATATAAGCTGAAAAAAAACAAAGGTTATGACTCTTTTCTCTTCCGCAAACGAAGTTACGGGCTGCTTCTAGTTGAAGATATTTTTAAAACACAACCCGTTATTTGCTGCAGCCGGGTAAAATATATGTGAAACGGATTATTTGAAAGTCACTAAGTTAAATATATTTTAATAAAGTCGAATAAATAATAAAATCAAAGCTCACAGGTTATATATTTTGTTATAATACGGGTAATTCTAATGTTTTACTCACTTTAAATAATCACAGTCCATACATTTCTCAAGTAATACACATTCAAATATTATTTGTCAATTCGGCATCACATTATTATTTTTTTCGTCAAACAACTTAGGTACATACTATTTTAAAGTTGTCAAAATAAAAGCTGCTATTGAAAGTGTTTTTTATTTAGTGACGATGGAAGAATAAATAAAGCAATGTATTATAAAATCATTTTATTTTCAAAACAACCTGTACTCATGAAGTACAATAAAATTCACCTAGCGTCACATTTTTTTAACAATGAAAAATTACAAGGTACATTTATACATACTACAGGGGTTTAACGTAATTAAATATCTTAGTCGAAACTTATTTCCGATAAAATTATTGTTATCTCAATCAAAATAAGGAAGAGTATTAATATTATTTCTTCGCAATAAAATTATTTTAGCAGTCATCGATCGTATGAAAATTATTTAGATGGTTCAAAAAAATAACAATATTCTGATATTTTGATTTACTGAAAAACATAAACAAAAAAAGCGAGTAGGTATATATATATAGGTATATAGTATAGCGAGTATAGTACTTATATGTAATGACCGATTTCATCACAGGGAGAACAACTCTCCTTACGTTTGCCCTCAAATCGTTCAGCAATACATAATAACGGACAGCCGTTTGATTAAGTCGTCACCTGTGATAAGGCAAAGATACGGGTGGTATTTACAAAGGAGTTGGAAGGCACGAAACCTTCCGCCCGCTCCCCTGAAGCCCCCCCTTCCCCGGGCACCAGTAATCATACCTTTCTTACCACACGCAACAGCAACAGTAGGCCTATATCCTTATTAAAATATAACAGAAATATAATATACTGGCATCATTCAGCCTGGTATCAAAAGTAGCATACATACTGAAATATTAATAAAGTATATAAATTCCAAATCTCTCAGCACTCTTGTGAATAATATCATGTGTATCTTAAAAATCATAGCAAAAAATAATTTTAAGAAGGAAGTTCACGAAATATACATTTTAGCGAATCAATAAGTTATTTATATACAACTAAAGAACAGCATCTTTTTATAACCTAGAAACTTAAATTTGAAAAAAATACGCAATTAAAAAAATACTCACACCGTGAGTATTATTAAAAACATTACTTACATATCACAGTTATTACAATAAAATAAATTAAATTGAAGAATAAGGATACGAGTGAACATTTTTAACATTTAAATAAGATAATGACAACTTTTTTTTACAATAAAAGAATGATATTGGTTCAACAAACTACACTAACAAAGATATTATTGATTTTCACTTTTGATAGTCACAATTTATGAAAGCATCATCCATCAAATAAAGATTGTTTGATTCTTAAACCTACATTATCTGAATGTAAATGAACAACATTATTTTACACACAAAGATATATTTACAACCATAAAATACATTTCGAATTCCTGATTTATGTAACACATTTATCATATAATAAAACTTATAAAGCTTGAACTATTTACAATACTACTTTTATTCAAAATTTGCTTACGCGGTAATGAATTTTGATTCTGACTACATACATGCCTTTAAATCTGTTTTTTTTGTGTTTGAGAGGTTAAGGCCGTATTCACCATGCTCTGTTAGAGTTAACGATTGATTAACTGCCGAGCACATCTGTTAAGTAGTCTGAGTGGCGAGCCGTTGTGTGTTATTGGGCATTTCTTAAAAAAATCTACGCAAGATTAATATAGACGCGATATCTTCACAAAAGCCGTTAACTTTCCCATTTTGTTACAGTTGTTTAAAAAAAATACTGTTATTGATATTTTTTTCATAATAAAGATTCAATTGAGTATAGTTTTTCTTAGATATGAAAAAAAAAAACTTCAATCTTAGAATCGATAACCGTTGAAAATGTTGCCCACAAAATGGAAGATATTTATTATATGGACGCGTTAATTGACGTACGTATATTTTTTTATAGAAATGCACCATGAATAAGTAACAGATAATGGTGAATTTAGTCATTATGTTTGAAACATACAATAGTAGTGATATTAAACCATTTTCTGATCACCAAAAGTCTTTTGATTAGATTTGTGGTTTTCTGTCATTTTTCTTCTAGTACAGTTATCTAAGAAAAGAGCGGTTGTCACTTTTATTAGTGTGACGATTTAACTTTTCCAAACAAATAAAACTGTGAGTTCTGCCTTACACTTCTAAAAGGCATATTCAAGTAAGTAGCGGAATTTTGACGGAATATTATCTGTATTGGCTGTTATCATGTAATTTATTTATTGCGCTTTACCGGCACCTTCATTTTTTTACTTTACATTGCAATATATTTCTTTGTAACTTGGTGATGAATGAATTTCACAATGTAATACTGAAGTAAATTATAAAACAGTATTATATAAAACGTAATTAAGGAATATTGTGCACGCTTTTAATAAGACTCGTAAACACTAAGAAATAATTATAGTACGAAATTTTTCAAAATATTATTGGAAATGTACTCAACTTCAAAGTAAATTTAATACCGCATTCATTCCTCGCGTTAATTTTGTACAGCTATTGTATTCGGAAATTTATGTCAGCGTCAAACACGGCACTGACAGAATCGTCGCTGCTAATAACATAATCCCTAGATTGCCCTTGCCCTTGGCTACATTTTCTTAAGTCTGTTTAAACACCCTGCTTCATGGAACAATATATTTTGACCTGGGATTTGGAAAATGTATCTCCACTACATATGTCTATTTCGCTTCTCTACGAGGCATCATTAAGAAATGCAGGAGATGTTGACGGTCCAGTGTCCACTCGATAAGTGAGATGACGATGATCCAGAAATAGTTATACGACAGCTCTGACTACGCTAATGAAAAACGAGGATAAATAAAAATTGTTATATCAGGGACGAATTGGAAGCGGTTAAACACGAATTTTTAGAATGACACCCCTGCATAAAATGACCGTTTTTGAGCCAATGGCGACATTATTTACATTTATGTAGTCAGAAATAACAGAAAGCAAAATCACGTTTTTTTACTCGTATAGGAAATACTCAATGCTCGTATATTGTCGATATGCTCCACGGGAATCATTGCTTCACCAAAATGTCGGCATTACATTAAAAATTATGTACAGTCTTCACAATTTTGCTTATTCTCTATATGAAACTAGGATTATGTATCTATAATTTCGTTCTTGTGTCATTTCGGTGATCGTTTAGGTCCTTTAGGAATCGTAGTTTGTCCGCCGTGCGGTACCTGTGAAAATATAAAAAAATTCAAAGATACTTATACTTTTATGTTTATATTTTTTTTATGGTAAACATCACATAATCTTTATAAACTTACTATATTGATTCAAAGATCTAAGTAAAAGATTCAATAATTAAAAATGGTAAATAGGTCATGTGTAACTGTAACATATCGTTACCGAAGGTAGAAGATTATTTCGTTGCAAATCCGATGGTCTAATGGTTCAAGACGCTGTTCCGGTATAACAAACGCTGGTTCGATTCTGGATTAGACGGCAGTGGATCGCAATTAATTTTGCCTTCTATTAGATTTTTGTATCAATTTAGGACTTATATTTTGTAATGTTATAAGGTAAACGTCCCAATGATTGACAGTTGAAGTTGAAGATGTTTACTATTATTAGGATATAGATTACATTAGCGGTAAGTCACATCGTAAAAGCCCTGAGTAAAGTACTGTTCGACATGTTTCGGTCTCTGCCGAGGCCCTTTGTTATGAACACGAGTGGATCGTGACGCTTCCCTTATCGCACTGCGCGACAAGGCTATGATAGCCCGGCTACTAGAAGCAGGCGCAGGTGCGATCAGTGAAAGCATTGAACTACCCTCGTATTTCTTGTCATTTATTATTATACAATATTGATACAAAGATCTAAGTAGAAAAGAAAAATTAATTGCGATCCACTGCAGTCTAAGCCGGAATCGAAGCAGCGTCTGAATTAATCATGTTTTGGACGACAGCGGCATCGGCGCCATACATTTGATCGTGTCGCTCGCGTCACCCTGCTGCCCGCTGGCCTCCAGTCCACGGGCTTACATCATCGATAATAATAGTTACATGTAATGTCTGAGTGTAGTTTCATAGTTATTAGGATAGTAGTCTCAAAGAATTTCCTTTTTATTCCTAGAATGAGAACAATTATTTCATTTGTTAGTGTAATTAAGTCAATTTTGTGCAATAAATTTTATTTTTTCGACACCATAAAACATGCCGTTTTTAAAATGCTCCATTGTTAAGAAAGTTTGAGAACCACTGGTGTAGTTAATAATATTCCCAACTTCTTCCACCCGCCTTAAAAATGTAACTTGAAGACTGTTAATTTCGTTGTAACTCCGTACAAAGTGTGTTCAAGAATTTTGAACTTCTGAAGCAACATAAACACAAACTTACTTTAACTAAATTTCTAGTTTCAGAACAACGACTCTACCTTTTTAGTGTAACTTTGTAGAGCAATTAAAGTTGGTTTGTTGACTTTAAAAGTAAATTTAGTTAGTACATCGACATCAAACAATTTGTACTGTTGAGTCTGATAATAGTTTAACGTTTTATACACACATTTGTACACATCAACCGGATTAGTTAATTATTTGAATTCAAGTCTGCTTGTTTGTTACTACGAGTACAAGAACTATTGTATAACAGAAAAGTAATGAACAGTAAATACTTTTTTCACCTTACGCCTATGTGACGGTAGCGAAACGGCTAAGCCATATCTTTTGACTAAGGTGTAGAGTTTGTGAAGTTAGGGCATGTAGAGTTAGAAGCTTGGCTCTACATGAGATCTGATAACTTTTTGACAGTACAAGCCACATGGTCTCGTCATGGCAACATTTGTCATAAAATGTTTTTAGTACGATACAATTTTGAAAAAAATATTCAAAACTAGTTGAAACTTTATATACCGACAAATATGCGAATCTTTTGTTTCACATTAAGAGATCTATATCAGAATTCCTAACGTCATTTATCCTACTGTATCGTTTGTGCTAATGTATCTTTTGTCATAATGCATTTTTTAACAAACTGTAAACTTTTCAGGATTGTTATAAAACAAACATAACCTAATCTATACGATGATCTTTTAAAAAATCTTGAAAATGTACGGTTTCTGAAATAAATGCGTTATGACAAACGATACATTAGGGCAAACGATATTAGGGATTCCGAAGGAGACCCCACATTAAGACATGTTGTGAAAAAGAACTCACGCCGCAGTGGGGCCGAGCAATGACAATGACAATGACTAATGATTAAAACAAAATCTTAAACAATTTCGAAAATTCTTACAAAAAATTCAAATTATCCAGGAAAAACTTTTCGTATTTTTTTAGCAACGTGTTTGTTGTGACACTTACTTGGATCGTTTTTTTCTTCGCACTGTGTCGACCGGCGTTGCCTCGACACACAGCACTATTAATTTTGAGCTGCAGGAATATCTGGAAAGGATCAAAGTTATAGTATATATCGATGGCCAAAAGCGGAAACGTAGTAACCGCCAATTGAATCCAGTGGCGGTTACTACGTTTCTTCTATATGCCGTCGATATGATATAGTATATAGTACTGATGGAATTTCCAACTGGTAAGTATTCTGGTCTCTAATTCGAAATTTTTCCCCTATTTTCATCTATGGGTAGATAAATTTCACTCTTTTAGAATTTTTGCGAAAACTCTTATGCTTTCTAGATTCACCGGTTCAGGTTTTGTTATCTCTCAGTAAGTTTATATAATTTTATACAATAAGTAAGTTACCATTAGGTATCATCATCATTCGTTGCTCCGGTCATATGCTTTCTGTAGTCATTGCCAAGTTATAGCTTAATCTAGTAACACTCAAAACATTCTAAAAAGGCTATTATACTGCTCTTACAAGTAACTCAGCGAAGCTAGCATTGCGACATCGCTGGTCATGTGACAAACATTTTTTTTTCATCATACTGATTGAAAAAGGATGGACATCGTTGGCCGTGCAAAAGAGTCGTGTGTTACAGTTGTGCTTTGCATCTTTAATTACTAGCTTTACATTTTAGGATACACATAATCACATTAAAATTCACACTGCTATAATTTAAGTCTCAAGCTACCTTCCAACAATTTTAATATTTCCATATTTTCCGTGTGACTGAATCTCAGAAACGACGCGGAAAGCTAAAGGCTTTCAAGGAATATTTAAGAGCATAAATGTAAGCGTAGGTAATACGTATAACTCCTTGGAGACAAGTGTTAAAACGCTCATATCGAACGAATGGCGGCAAGACGCGACGACATACAAAAGATGCGTACATGTTTTATCGTATCGCTCCATGAATTACAATTCTCTCCAGACGACGCGAGGGTACGTCAGGAAAATATAATAGGAGTGTTTGAAGATGTAAAATTAAATTAGCTTGTGCTTGCCTCTGGCATGTTGTGAGATGTACAAAGAGTAACAGCGTTATTGTAGCAATGTAAGAAAATTGTATAAATACAGTGAGAAATGCCAACAGTTTGCAAAGAGTATTAGATGGGTCAACAAAGGTAATAAGGTGTTGTAAATTAAAACATTTATTATTTATATTAAACTCCAATGAAAAAATCTGTACAGATATAAGCCGGTAACATGATGTTGCGACCTATACTAACATGTAAACCTTTCAAGACTTTATTTAGAGCTAACTTAAAGGGTCATGTTATTGTGAAGTAAATAATGTAAATGATGATTAGGATTATAATTTGATTGATACACTGCTATTGATAAAAAAGACGTAAGTAACACTTAGCCAATTTAACATGAGTGCAGAGTTGAAGGAAAATAAAAAGTGGTTTCACAGTAGGGTAAATTGCCTATAAAATTACTAGCCACACTTCGGTTACTGGTCAAATCGCAAATATTTAATATGGTCAGGGTCAAAATGAAGGATACGTACTATTTTTTTTAATTAATAACTACAAGTGTTTTTCAAATCGCGTAGTAAACGATGACCGAATTTGTGACCAGTAACTAAATAAAGTGGCTTAAAAATAAAAGAAGTAGACGACCAATGACCATGACCACTCAATTAAGAGTGAGCGAGTTGAGCGACTAAGTAAGAAGAAGCCGACAGACATATATTTGTCAGTCAGTAATCTTATAACATATTGATGTTTTCTGTAGGCAACAAAATAACTATTATATAAATTTTCAGATTGTTTATTGAGTCAATATTATGGAAATGAATCGAACGTTGCGTCCTTAGAGGTTTATTGAAGGAAATTGATAACCTGGCCTTGATTCATCCATTATCAACGTTTCAATAGTAAATTAATCTTCTGATATTTATCCTAATATAAAATATATAAACAAGACACAAATACTCAAGAGATTAAGCCCATTGTGACCTTTAATATTTAATGCGAATTTTATCTACTATTTGCAAACAAGCGTTATGCTTAAATAGTACAGCACGGCACGTCGAAAAACACCTACTTGTTACAGTAAAGTTAGTTATTTCGGTAGTGTTTTATCATACCAGGTGGCGTGGCATGATAAAGCTTCTAACAAAGTGAACCAACGATCTAGTAAAGATGGCAGCAAACCGTTGGATGTGGGCTGCATACTACCAGACTTTGAGGAAATCCTTAGAAAAGGCTTTTGTCCATCATGAAATCACTGTTATAGGCACTCATGAGTAAATACACGATAAATATCCAGTCTATACCACAAATTGTTAGAGGTAGATTAAGTGTTTATATCCAATAATACCTAATTTTCCCGGGTAATTACCAGTTTAAACCAAATTGTTAGACATAGATTGGGTATTTACCTTCGAGTGCTCACCTCATCAATTTCTCTCACCTTTGTACCAATTAAGCCATTTGTTGTTATTTACCGAACTTGAGTCAGGTTGAAAGACCAGTACAGGAATGTGAGACTAAATGTAATAGTGATCACGTGCTCACTTGGACCGAGTAACAGATAAAAGCTGATGATAATCTGTTTACTTATAAGAAATCCCTGTAGTTACCCAGGCTCAAATAATTCCCAAGTTCTCTGTCAATGGTTTCACCATAGTAGGGAGAAATTCGGGGATCTGGTTATTGATGAGCTTGGGAGAATACGTTAAGTCATTTATGGTACCTAATGCTAAGGTATAATTACTTACGTCTCCTGATCCAGCAATTTATTGGAGCGCAGTGATGAAGCCAACCCAAACTTGTCGGGGCTGCCACTATGCCAGGCGTCACAGTACGCGTCCATTGCTGGCTCGCCGTTGGGACTGGCACCATGCCACACGGCTTTAGTCGGCCTACGAGCAATTACAGTTAAATGTACTGACTATTGAGTTTCTTTCCTCTTTCTTCTCAATATTGGTTTTCTCTTGTGAAATGCTGGTTGACGCAAACTCTATAAGTACCCTGGCCTATTTATTATTTTAAAGGAAAATGATAAAATATTTCAACTCGGACAACCCACGTCTTGCTAACTTCACTTTGTTTGTAAAACTAACGTAGGCTGCATTTCAAACGCTAAAATCTAAATTAGTTATTCCCGTTTACGTAATAGATATGCATGTACAGAAATAACGGATCCGAGTTGTCGAATATATTAAAAAATAATATTTTCTTTCCAGAAAATAAAGAAAAATCACCATAAGTTGGACCAAAAGCTGATGATGATAAGCTGGTACAAAATTTTGCCTTGAGAGAGAAAGAAAGAATGCTAGACCAGAAAAATATGCCCGATATTTCTACTCATAACATATATTTTGGGTACATTAGCTTGCGCTTGAGCTGTTGAACATGTTTCCCAACACACTAAAGTTAAACCTGATGATGATGCATATAAAGTAAATTTATTCAAGAAAGTCTTACCATCGAGAGTCCATGAGTTTTAAAGCTGTAGATTTTAGAGCGTCAGTGAAAAGCGAGTCAAAGCAATTTTATTTTTTTTCTAACAAAGTGAAGACAAATTGATGGTGAAACGAATAAAGTTAATGTTTACAAAAATGTCATACCATCCAGAGTCCATGAGCACATTCTTCCCACTAAAGCTGTAGATCTTGGGTGCGTGGGCAAAGAGGGCGCCCGAGCCATCGAACATCTCGCCCCACGAGTTAAACAGTACATCGCCGCGGGTGTTCACCACGGGGATCCCTCGGTCCACCCAGCTCACGATTGAGTCCATTGTTTGTACCCTAAGGAAATTAAAGGTTGAATGAGTCATCTTTAACGGTAGTGCAAGACAACATGGATGTGAAAATGTTCCAGTTATAATAAAACCTGTTGAATTGCTGTGTTATTTTGCTAAACCGCTTACTAAATACATTACGCACATTAAAAAAATAGGAGTGGAGACAAACTTAAATTTTAAATAAAAATTAGCTTTTCAATTTACATGTTCGGCAATACTATATTTTAGGCTGCGTTTCCACCAGAGATGTGCAAGGTAACTGAGCGGAGCGAGGATGCGTAGCGAAGCTGTGTGCAGATGAGCGGTGTGAGGATAAATACCGCTAAGTGAATGCTCGCTCGCATCTGTCCCTAGCAACACATCCCCCGCACACATTCTTCCCTTGTTTTGTATGTATAAAAACTTCGCTACGCTAAGCTGTTTCCACTAGAGCTGCGCTGAGCGAGGATTGGTAAATGAAGTGAGTCTATTGGTTCTTTTTAAACAAATCCCTCGTTACGCATCCTCGCACATCTCTGGTGGAAACGCAGCTTTTATTAGAAGAAATGGAAAAGTATACGATGTATACCACACTAAATGGCAATTAATATAAATAATCTTGCATTCAAGAACACGCGTAAACTTTATTACAAGCAAACCCGCATTCGATTTTAATTTCAAATCCAATAGGAATTTTATTTGTGAAAATGATTGCCATTGAATGTTTAGTGGATAAAAAATATCTGAAATATTTTATTAAGTATTTCAACTAATAACAAATTGTTCCCGAAGCATTAAATTACGGACATTTTGGTTACGGATAGTGTCGATTTTTTAACTCTGTTTCCACAAATAATTAAAAGCCGATAGCAAAAGCTTTTAACTCCTGACGGCTATGTTGATCCGATAGATTCGTTTCGCTTTGGTCTCTTCCTAAGTGCTTTTACTTTTAGAGATACGACGTTAAATTAAATTGACTGGTGTACTGAAAGGTTTCGAACGAAATATATTAGTTTTAAAACCGTTCAGATTTTGTATTTTCTAAATTGAAATGTTAACACCAATATCTACTGGGCATCAGTTATTTGAGGAACCTCGAAACGAAAAGAAGAAACTAGAAAATATATACTTAAGTTAGATTTAATACAAAATTGTATAACTGATTTAGCTATAAAATTATGTTAAGTATTTTACGACCACTTTTTAGACCAATATATTTGAAACTTTTTAAATCGCCAAACGTTAAATGGACTGTCATAAACTTGCAGTAAGATACTTGTGTGTTTGTTTTTTTTTTTATATCAGCTTTACTTTTATCACAAACGGGTATTCAATAGTGAAATATAATTTAAGTACTTCATGGGTTAATATGACCCACCAAAATAAAGTGGTCTCTCTCTTTTAAATTTATCTTTAAAGCCTACTTATTGTGTACTGTACTTTATGTTATGGTTCTTCGTTTCTTCTACTGTCCTGTTTCATCTTATTCTCTTTTTTGTGTTCAATAAAGAGTTGTTATATTGTATTAAAACCACCGTCTAATATAGAAAACGTACGACAGTACAGGATGATGAAGTAAAATAAACTTGGACATAGAGAGCAAAGTGGAACAATCATTAGTACTACAAGCTTTGCAACCAGGCCACAATGTTTCATGAAACACGAAATATTCAATATTTCCGCACATAAATTTACATATTTCCGTCCAACGAGTGATATTGATATAAAATTATTGAAGTGTGTAATTGTTTACACTGGGATTTCGCGACTTGACATGGTATTGTAGCCACTAACAAGCCGTGGTCTGAACAAATATATCAATTTGTTTGCATAAATAACGGATATTTTGTTTGTATTGACTTCGTTGTTAGTGCCTTTCATTGTTTAGTTTTCACCCAACTATTGGCAAATTGGATTAAGTGCAGTCGCTGCAAAAAAATGTTTACAATTTGTTCGTTCATACAGGTATAATAGTAGTATTATACCTCTAGAGTATTTACCATTAACCGGCAATAGAGTTATATTTATTTGATTGAATATATTTTTGAACAGACTAATCGTGTATATCTTATTGCAGCTAACTGTAAATGATATGAAATAACTTATACAAGATAAATAAAACAATAGGTTGATATGAAGGAAAGTACAAACTATTGATTGTTACAAATTTAACTTATATCATATATTATTTTGTTTTACGAACTAGTTGAATACTTTTAACTATTAGCAGATAGTTGATTTGTAAAAACAAATAACTCAATTAATTCCTAGAAATCATTATGTTCTTTAAATATCATCAAAATAATACTGGTATATTTAGACTTATTGCGAAAAGTATGTGTGTTAATGTTAAATTATATTTATTTGATTCATTTTACATGAGTAAAAGGACATTTATTTTCTTGTACGTTGGTATTAGAATTACTATTACTACATGGAACGTATGTAGTATCGTGAACGTATGCAGTGTGAAAAGTATTGTTTTTTTCTTCATATACATTACTAAGAAAATATTCTCAATAGAATCTTAATGATGACAAAAGTAAACAATATAAACAAAAAATTGGTAGTAAAATAGGAAAGTTAATAATTTTGATTTGTCGATTCAAAGTGATGCCTTACCGAAAAGCTTTTTCTTTACTTTAGCTTACCGAAAAAATCCAATCCTGCCGCCTTCTCAGATTACCGACCTATTTCCATTCTTCCTTTCTTATCCAAAGTCCTTAAACGTTTAGTATTTCAGCAACTTACTTCTTTTCTAAATCGGAAAGATCTTCTAAATCCATATCAGTCCGGTTTCCGATCCGGTCATAGCACGACTACTGCTCTCGGTAAAAATTACGGATGATATTCGGTCGGGTATGAATGACCGGAAATTGACGGTGCTTACACTTCTGGATTTTAGTAACGCGTTCAACACTGTTGATTTTGAAATTTTGTTGGCTATATTACGTTCTCTTAACATATCTCCTGCGGTTATTGAATGGTTTCATAGTTATCTAACTAATCGTCGGCAGCGTATAAAGGTGAATACTTCCCGATCTCCTTGGTGCAGCATACTTTCTGGCGTTCCGCAAGGCGGTGTGCTGTCTACACTGCTATTTTCAATTTTTATTAATTCAATTACTCATAATCTATCTTCTTTTTATCACTTTTATGCTGACGATCTCCAAATATATTCTCAGGGTGTACTCGGCGATCTCCCGTCGGTTATAACCATGGCAAATTGTGACTTGGAGCTAATTTCGGAGTGGACTAGTAGCTATGGCCTGAAAGTTAATTCTACGAAGACGCAAGTTATCATCATTGGCAGCTCAAAGATGATTTCTAAAGTTGACTTTGCTGGCCTCCCAAGAATTGTATTTAATGGTGTTCAAATTCCTTTTTCTCACTCTGTTAAGAATTTAGGTATAATCTTGGATCGCACTCTTTCCTGGGTGCCGCAGCTGAATGAGGTTAGCAGGAGGGTGTTCGCCGCAGTGGGTTCACTGAGAAGGCTTCGTAATTTTCTTCATATCGCCACTAAAATTGCGCTTGCTCAAACACTACTCCTTCCCATTTTTGACTACGCTGATGCTGCCTATCTAGATCTTTCAGAGGAGAAACTTAACAAACTTGAGCGAATTCAAAACATGTGTATTAGGTTTATATTTGGGTTACGCAAGTATGATCATGTGTCAAGTTTCCGTTCACAACTCAAGTGGCTCCCTATCCGTCTTCGTCGTAACACTCACATTCTTTCTCTTCTCTATAATACACTCTTTCATCCTGCGACTCCCCGCTATCTCAAAGAACGTTTTAGTTATCTTCTATCAGCAAGGTCCGCTCAAAACTATATTCTAGCTGTTCCATCATCAAAGTCAAAGTTTTATACAATTTTTTTTACATTCCGGGCTACTGTGTTGTGGAACTCTCTTCCACTCGATTTAAGGCAAGCGAAGTCATTGCCTATTTTTAAAACTACGTTAAAGGATCATTATTTATCTCTCCCATAATTTATATTTTTAATTCTGCTTCTGGTTTTCTAATCACTTTGATGTCAACTGTATCATAGTTTTCTTTCTTACTTTGTATATATATATATTTATTTATTTATAGTAGTATGTATGTTTACTATATGTATATGTATAATATGTATGTTTGTTTTTATTTATTTTTGTATTATATGTAATCTTATCTCACCACCTACTCATTTCTAGATATTTTATGTCATTTCCGCTACCCAAAGGTTGTCTGGAAGAGATCGCTCTTTAGCGATAAGACCGCCTATTGTTTACCTATTTTATGTTATGGCTCTATTGTACTGTTTCTGTTGTTGGTGTGCAATAAAGAATTGTTGTTGTTGTTGTTGTTGTTGTTGTTGTTGTTGTTGTTGTTGTTGTTGTGATGTGAAGGCTTGCCGCACTTTGGCCCTGTCGAAGGCACTCGTACTTTGTGCTGCGCACACCGAGCATCTTTCTCGTGCGGGCTTCATTGGGTGCTGATATTATTAGTTTGTTCTTGGCACTTACCTGGAAGATATGAAGGCCGTGAAAGTGCCGCCGAGGCCGGCCCTTTGGCCCTGCCGAAGGCACTCGTAGTTAGTGCCGCGGACCCCGTGCATGTCCCCTGTGTGGGGTTCGTTGAGTGCCGCCAGCCGCAACTGATGAATTCCACATTATTAAGAAATATAATGATAAAACTATTTGTTATTACAATAATTTAACACGTTTTAAAGGTAATTGAGTACCTTATATCTGCCTTTTATAATTCTTTATAATATTAATTTAATAAAAAATAATAAACAAAGAAGGATAAGAAAGAATATCGAATGAAGATAGGATAAGATAAGGAAGCAAAAACGAGACGGGTGATAAAGAAGGATCGAAGAAAAACACATTGTACGTCGATCCCAAACAGATTAGATACGAGCAACATAATGATGATTGAGGAAATGAGAACTTACCACTGGGCCTTCGCCTGCTGGGTTCTTATGGTGGACTAAGCTAGAAGTTTCTAGAACGTTCTGTAGTGGCACTCTCGTTGGTCCGTTTGCCATCGGAGCCTGGATTGCTAGCAGTGAACCCATCTGTTGGCAATGTAATAAGCAATAAAATTTAAAAACGTAAACGACATCAATTGTTCTTCAGTTGGCATTCGCGCTTGACATTTTTTAATGTGTCAGAGTATCTGATCTTACTGATAGCTGGTATGTAGATTCACTATTTAAATATATTTAGGGCTGAAAAGGACCTCATGTCCCGCCTCGCACGCCAAGTGGAATGTCTCACAATACATCCGCCTATTACTAAACTGACAAACTACTCTATCCTCCTGATTGGGCGGTTAGTATTTGTTTTTCATAACAAACAATCTGGTTGGTTGGTTGATATTTGTTTGATGTGTGTTCTTAACTTACTACCCACCTGGATTGTTGGCTGATATTTATTTTCTTAACTGACTACCTGGTTGGTCGGTTAGGTTTTTTTTTGTCAACCGACGACACCTTTTCACTTAGACAAAACTTTACCATGTTTTAGTACCTACACTTATTTAATTTTCATTAACATATTTATATGGTATGTCTTGAATCAAAGAAATTGAATAAAAACCAAATTTTATATGCATCAGATTGTAAAAATATCCGTTGGCCGTACGGCTGCACTCAAATCACATTTCTACTTCAATCGACAATTATTGAAGTGAAAAAACCCTCAATAGGGATATTAAAATAAAAATAATAATTTGATGCAAAATCAAAGAAATCCTAAAAATATTGAGTGCGATACCTTGTGTGTAATTTGTTTTATGAGCCCTAAAAGTCAAATTTTGAACTTTGAAAATATTTACGAATAATAACAGCATTGAAGAACCCATGAAATGTATGGTAATTTTTTTTACGAAACCTCTTTTTTCTCCAATATTTCTATTATTGAAAGAAATTTCAAAAACATACTACAGAGAAAAAGTTGACAAAAGTTGTCAACATCCCTATTAATTCAGAGCCTAACGTTAACGACATTATATTTACGCAAAGTAAGTAAAAAAACTGCTAAAACATTTCTGTAAGAACAATACCATTTTTGTGAAGTAAGAAATATAATTTCATAATATCTCCTAATGTCTAAAAAGGCTCCGCTTAGGTCTAAAATAGCTCTTTATTTAATAAGAACGTCCCAGATTTCGAGAACGTTTTTTACCGAAACTCCTTTGTCACAAAACATTTTATGAGTCTTTCAGCCTTTCCGTCTGACGATATTTCCTAAGGAGATTTTTGGGTACATATAAAGATTTATCCCAATTTTAGTAATTTTGAAGACGAACAGTCGTACAACTAGTAGATGATTGGAAACAATCTATCCATACTAATATTATAAATGCGAAAGTGTGTCTGTCTGTCTGTCTGTCTGTTACCTCTTCACGGTTAAACCGCTGAACCGATTTGGATGAAATTTGGTATGGAGATAGTTTGAGTCCCGGGGAAGGATATAGGCTACTTTTCATCCCGGAAAAATACCCTTGTCCACGATTAACGAATTTAAGGCGTACGAAGTCGCGGGCAGAAGCTAATACTATTATAAAGTTGTAATTAAAAATGAAATGTCTGTACATTGAAGATATTTTCAAAAAATGATTGAACCGAACTATGTAGAGAACACCGAATTGAAAAAAAAATATTTGTCATTTTTTGTACGTTTGTTATTTTCAATGTGCCGTTGTGGCTTCATCACTCCAAAACGGTTAAACGGATTTCATCTATTTTTGATATAAAGGCTGCTGGGCATCTACTGATGGTTATGACATACTTTTTACTCGATTACATTCAATAATAAAAGGAGGGTTATGATTTTTTTCCACCGCTGATTTAATACGAAGTTTGATTGAATACGTTTTATACGCGATTAAATCCTGTATAGTTTCGTCGTGATATGTGAAAATTGTGTAAATTTAAACTAATGTTTGGTTTGGTTTGATGTCACGCTTTAGCTGCTACCATTAGCTATTGTTAATGAGTTTGTATTTATAAAGATCAAATAGATTTGTGCACTCATAATAAGCTATGGCATTTAGGCATATGGCATTTAGGCGCTTGCTCATACTTCATCAATCTTTATTCTTTGGCGTGGTTCTAGTCAAAATCCCCTATATTACATTTTCTCTTCATGAGAAGGCAAATCCATTTGCTCTTGAAAAACATAAAAGCATTAACCATAGTTAATGGCAGCAGCAAAAACGTGACAGCAAACTTAAATAGCGCATGCAGGAAAAAGGCCTTCCCCACAGTGGCGCGCGTTCCATATAGGCACATAGTCCTAAACGCAAATGGTTCCTTGTAAGCACAGAAAAACTGCCTAGGTGACTTTTGTTTTACAGTGCTATATGTATATACAAAGATCAAAGGGCAATGATCAAAAACACGTTAATCTGGCACCTGTTCAAAACAGCAATTGCATATAAAAGTGTATAAAAATACGTTAGCTAAATAAGACCTTACTAACTAGCCGTCTAGCTAGCTCGTAGTGAAGTTCAATAGTAAATGTTTCTGTAAAATATATACTTTCAAAACTAGCACTGAAAATGGAAATAGGTGTAGTGTTACATGTCCGTGTCGCAGTGTTTTAACCACTCTCGCCAATTATATGACCGCAGGCGTTAATTAACTATTTATTAAAACCACTTTTACCACTTCACCGTATTAGTAGAGTAGTAATGGGGTTTAAACATTAATACTAAGTTACTATGTATGCACGGAAATTCACGCAACGCGGCGGACTGGATGTTATTAAAAATAAACAAATAGATGAACATTTTGGAATTAATTCAGAATAATGGTGTTTCTGAATAACTTTATTCTGAACTAAATATCAAAACAATTCTAGAGTTCTCTCGTTCAGCTCTTATTTATCGTTATAAAACAATGTTTTGATGTGTTTAGTTAAATATTGGTATGTTTGCTACACATGGTTTTGAAACAGCTATTATTTAAGCGCCCTTAATAAATATAACAATAATAGCTTGTTTTAAAATTTTGTACAATAAGTTCGGTATTATCAATTGAGAAAATTTAGAAAAATATCATAATATATTGAAATTTGAGACAGATATTTAAATTAAGAGTCCCCGGTAAGCTCGGTTCTCCATACAAACGTATTTACGCTCTCATTTTAAAACGACTTGCTTGACCTGAAAACTTGTACTTCGAATAAGTTAAGGTATATGCAGGCTTGTAATTGGTTTACGTAGCTTCAAATACCATCGTATAAAAAGAAGCGAATTTAAGTTTTTCATACAAAACTTGTTTTTGCTGTATTTCGTTTGTTGTATAAACTGAAGCCATAAAAACTAATTACAGCCCTAAATATAACTCATGTTATCGTATATGCAAAGTTTTATTACAATCCAACAACGAAAACTACGTGTTTTAAAATGAGAACAAAACTCCGTTTGTATGGAAGGTGAAATTCGGCCGAGCTTGCCGGAGACTCTTAGTACATGTAGGAATTGACAGGATGTTAAAAATGTATTATGCCTCAACTTATTCAAGAACTATAACCATGATGACGAAATTATGATAGTAAACTCTCAGTCCCAGCATTGGGATTCAAACTAAGCCATAAGTTTTTAATAAAAATAAAAAAAATCACCATCATCATCGTTGTCCTCCTTGGCGTACCTGTCAACGGCGAATCTGGTTTCACGACCACCGCGAGCGGTCATGGCTAGTTAATCATAAACACCTTTCGTACAACCTTACCTTCACCCGTAAAGCTTAGAGCGCAACTAAAATTAAATTTTGCCCGTATAAAATGCATGTATTTCCGCTGTGCGGGCGCGGAATGACAAGTCAAACTCACTTACCGCTACATATTGCCATCCATTGTTGACCCGGACGAGTAGCGCTTGCTCTTGAATCACGTAAGCCAATGTGCCCAGTTGGCTATTTCTGCCTAACTGTGGACAAAAAACGGATTACGTTTTTACGAGTGTGCCAGTGCGTGGTTACTCTCTCTGTGGAATTCACAAGTCACGGACAACATACCTAACAAAAGATTTTTTGCAATTGATTTCAGAACTGAGAGTTTCACGATATACACGTTGTTTTTTTGACTTGTTTTGATTTTACAAATGTACATATTAGAGATGCAACGGATAGTGGTTTGGCCGGATACCGGATGGGCGGTCTCGACAGCCGGATATCCGGTATCCGGCCGCCGAATATCCGGCCAAAACATTTTTACCTAAAATACCTAAATGGTGTAAATTCGACGGCGCGCGGGCGTGATGGGCGGTGCAGGTTGCAACGTGTTTCTCGGTATAGGCATGTTGTAGGCAAGTTTTGATAGAAAAGTGAACTTAATTTACACTCAGTGCGCATCGAACGGTGGCACGTTATTGCTATTTGTTTTTTTACTTTCTAATGTTTAAAATTATTTGTGAGATGGACTGACTTTAATATTGAATACTTTGTGGATTGATATTTATGTTACTCAAATTTTCTCCTTATATTAGATACTAAATTATTATCCGGTATCCGGCCGGATACTACGCAACTATCCGGTATTCGGCCGGATAGTAAATTGTGGCCGGATAGGCCGGATACCGGATAGTGACCGGATATCCGTTGCATCTCTAGTACATATTGTATTATATGCAGCATTTGATAAATTTAATGGTGAACATGTCTATCGCGGGAGGTATTATGTAGTAGGAATACTTTTAATTAAAACTAAACTTCTATCGCGGAGGAGACAAATTCATAACCTCTCTTTTTTACGACAGCATAGTCGGATAAAAAGTATCCTATAACCATCTGGAGATACCCAGCTACCCGTGTACCAAAAATAGTTGAAATCTGTTGAGCCAATTTGGCTTGATGAAGCCACAACGACACATACGAACAAACAAACATACAAAAAATGAAACAACTGTCATTTTTTTTTTTTTAAATATCTTCAAAGTACAGACATTTTATTGTTACAACTTTATAATAGAATAGATAAGATTTTTTTAAAAAGGTTATTATTGTTATAATTTAACCAATTGGAAGAAAAGAGAATAAAGAAAATAATAATATCGACGGCAAAAAATTGGAAACGTAGTAACCGCCAATGAATTCAGTTGGCGGTAAAATGTTTCCGCTTTCTGCCGTCGATATAATCCCTGGGTCTTTGTGCAAAAAAAATGTTTCTATTTTTACCGTTTTTTTTAAATCATAATAAATTTATTCTGTCTTAAAGCTATTTAGGATTCAATTATATTATGATGCTTAAAGTATAATATATTTTATATACTATTTTGACCAATACTAGTAAGTCGTTTTTCTCTAGCTGTATTTACTTAATATACTTTGAGCACAACCGTTGAATTCGTGGTACACTTTATTCAACTTAACTTTCTTGTTCATTAGACGTTTTGTATGCTAACCTAATAACAATAAAATTCGCAATGAAATTCATATCTTAATGACGTTATGGCACGCTCTCTAATAAAGTTACTCTAGCAAAAGGTTAGAGAACGCTCAGCTGTGATGAAACTGAAAGTTTAATTTTCGTATGTTCAGTATTCATGACGATCACACGAGTTTATGGTCACACTTGATTCTACTGAATAAATTAAATATTCTTTATAAACTTGAGTTATTAAAGGATTTTTGATTAATTAACAAGAACATGCCAGTTAGGAGATAAATCTTAACAGGTTTTTACTAAATGAAGAATATAAAAAATCCAAAAAGCTTATAAGTAAAAACAACCAACATTGTACAGGGTTTCTGGCAATATAAATTTGTTTATTCAATAAAACATTATAATATGACGGAGATTTATTCCGCTAAGTATTCTGATATGGACAAAAAGATCAAAGCTCAAAGAAAAAACTCAATTAAGCTCACACGGGTTTGATTCCAATGTGTGGACCACCACACATTGGAATCAAACCTTCTACCTTTGGATACAGGTCCAACATCTTAACCATTCGACCAGAGAGCAGTGAGACATTCCTATTACAGTAAGAATCATTCATAATAGTTACATGTTCTCATGTATGCCGCTAAGGTCAAATACCTTTAAAAAATCAAAGGCGGAAAGTCCAATGCAGATGAGGAAATTCAAGGCATACACACGGTGCTCTCTGGTCGAACGATTGATACATTGAACCGGTAATCCAAAAGTCCTGGGTTCGATTCCTGGTGCGGTATGAGCGCAATTGAGTTTTTTCTTTATGATTTATTCTTTGTAATTATATAAAAATAGAGAGAAATGTGGTGTTTATTTACTCACATTAAAAATGTATATACCGCTAAGTGCCTATAAGAAGTTGAAACTTGCTAAACATTAGTAATGTTTCGTAGACACGCTAGTGTTGTTATTGATTGTTAGTTCATTACACTAATAGATTATCCGAAACCAAAGGCAGTGGTTTGATTGATTTCCGGAATTTACGAGAAACAATGTTTGTCTAAGTTCTGAAGGGTTAATTATGTTTCATGTTAATAGAGCTTGTGTGGTTTTGGGCGACTAAAATAAACATAATTAAAATATTATACGCACGTAAAAGAGTAGGTACACAACACACATACACAGCACTCTGTCGTACACATATGTTATGGATTCACGGAAGAACAGCGTCGTAGCATAAGTTGTCTTACATAGACATACATACATGTTTACATAGAGATACATTTGCTGAGTGAACTCCAGTTTTGTAAAAAAAACATGATTCTATATAGCTCCTACTCGTAGGTTTAGCTTTAAGTCTACTAAAGTCTTTAGATGTCAGTTTTCAAGTGTATTATTTGGTAGGTATTATCATTGTTTCCTTACAAAATAAATGCTTGCTTCTATAATTTAACAGTCTAAAAATAAACGCAATTTAATATAATTCAGCTTTGACAACGGCACAAATTAATCTGCCGTATAATGTTAGTAAATCGATTCGTATTTCTTTATGAATGAACCTCCTTATTTTGTCATTCGTTAGTTAGTTTTAAAATAGGCTTACCGTCTCTTTATCGCCAGTCCCTGAGCCTCTCTTACCCCGGACGATGTCTTATTAAATGATCTAACTATAAATAAACACGAAACATTCATCAAATTTTCTCAACTCAATAATCTGGACGTCGGTTATCAATATTTCTCAGTAAATAATTCACTACGAAGCGAGGTCGAAGAGCAATATATCACAATCTTAGGTAATACTTACTCGCAGTAGAGACTCCGTTGTCTTAAATATAATAGTTCCGACTATAGTTCGTCCATCTTCATCATCTTCGAACTCCGCGTTGTCTCCCAAAGGATCCAGAGAGTCCTGAAGGCCTGCGAGATGGGAAATATTTTGCTACAACTAAACGAGTAAATACTCTTTGTTATGACTTCAATATTATACTCCATTTTATAGTTTACTGTTTGAAAAGCAGAAAAGTTTTAGCGAAATTAGAAACTGTCCAGAGCTAGCTGCAATTTTCATATTTGTGTTGGTTAGTTGCAAACTATTTATTTTGTTATATTTTATTTAGTATAATTTATATTTTAAACCAGCTTACCATAAGATTCTGGTCGGTACTGATTGACCATATGGTTCAATGTTCTAATGATATGTATAGAGTCTCGTTGTTTACCTGTATAAGACAATTTTAAACATTAACGATTCGAATTAAAAAGAAAAACTATGCTTAAATAATTATGCTGAAATAAACCCAAGTAGTATTTCGGTGCAATTTTTGATTAAATGATTGGTTTCAACCCTTGCAGTTATTATGGACTTTAAAATATTCATCACTCGTGTGCGTACATCAAAATTACTTGTACGCACACGAGATCCTTTTCATAAAAGTTTGATCTTTTTACGTTAATGTTAATAATCTATAGTTGAATTATCGAGAAGATGGAATTGCATTTGTAGTGGTTGTACCGTTTGCAACAAAAGGAGAATAATTTTCTCTTAACTTAATAAAATGACATACCCATGAAGTGGAATAAGTAGTAGTCCTCTGTTTTTCTCTTTTATTCGCTATCATGTTCTTCATCTGAGCTGTCACAAGTATTGATAATAAAATTGTCTGTTATTTGATCCATTTCTCCTTCCTGACATCGATATTTATTTTCTTCACTTTCGACGTGGTGACAAATATTTTCCCAGTCCTCAGCAGTGATGGTATTCATTCGTTCAGTTGCTAAACTCATAATGCCTTGCATGTTTAATGAAACGTTTCTTTTTGCTACATATCCTTTTACCATGGACCAAATATTTTCGATCGGATTGAATGTCGGGTGATACGGTGGCAATCGTAATACGGAGTGGCCATGTTCTTTTAAAATTGCATCTATGTGGTACTCGCGAAACCGCTCTTTATTTTGTTTAATTAATTCATACAAACTGGTTTTGTACATCAACCGGTTATACGAAATGTTGTGTTCTGTCAACCAATCCATCATTTCTTGTTTATTAGAATTTGACGTTGGAGCACGATTCAAAAGTTTGTTGTGATAGGACGCATTATCCACGATAAGTACGCTATTCGGTTTGAGGTTCGGTATTAATTTTTCTTTTAACCATTTTTCGTAGTTGACAAAGTTCATCTGGTCATGGTAATCTCCCGTTTTTTGGTTTGCCTTAAACATTAACAAAGCGTTGGGAATAAAACCATCTTTTCCTCCTGCGTGCACTATTATTAACCGCTGGCCTGTACTGATTTGTTTTTTTACACCAAATTCTGTTCCATCGGTCCAAGCTTCTCCGGACACATGTGAAGTGTGGATGTAGGTTTCATCAGTATATACTAGTGGTCTATCTTGAGATCGATATTCCGTAATTTTGACAAGGTAATTTATTCTTAGCAGTCGTATGTTGTGTTTTTCCATTGATATTTTTCGGTTGTCCTCGGTCTTTTTCCATTTAAATCCTAATTTTTGTATTTGTTTTCGTAAGGTGGAAATGCCAAATTTGTAATCTATATCGGATTTTAACACAGAGTGGAGGTTGGAAATTGCTTATGGGACAGATGAAAATTGTATATAGTTCTCCGGATGACTTCCTGATCAAAATCGTCTACTGCTGATGACGGACAAGGACGCAACTTTTTATTCTTCGGGGAGGTGAAATTCTTTGTTGTTGCGAATTTCTCGCTGTTGTTCTCAGTCACAATGTTATAAATAGTAGAGAGACAAACACCTGTAGCTTTTTCAACTAACTGGGCAGCGGTGTAAGGCAAGTTTAAATTTTTCGTCAGTTCATTTTCAAAATATTTATAACATTTGAAAATTATTTGCTTACTTTGACTCTCAATAGGACCAAAATTACTTACAGCCATATTTTTTTAAAATATAGAAATTATTCGTAGTCGTACGGGCGGACACAATAATTAATTGAGAATACGTTCAAATCAGATTTAAAAATATACGCACAACGTAAATAATATTGACAATTTCACACTGACATTATATTTGTTTTTAGTTCTTCGATATATATATATATATATATAACAACCTCTTTGTATGCTGATAGTACAAGAAAATAGAAAATTCAAATATAGAATGCCTGTAAACAAACAATACTACTACATATGCAATTCCACGCTCTCGATGATTCAACTATAACGAAATTAATAATACTTCTAAAGACCAATCGCATAACCACACTTACCTGTGCCGGGTTCTCGACGATTAATCCCAGGGCTATCGGTCAACATGTCAGGTAGTTCGTTCACATATCCCGGCGGCCCCGGGGGGCCGGGAGGGCCCGGCGGCCCCGGCACGGGTACGTATTTGGTACTGGGCACCGGAGTGGCGGCCGGCCCCGGCAGGCCTCGCGGGCCCTCCTTGCCTGGAACGCCAGGGGACCCGTCGAAGCCCCGTTCGCCCTTTTCACCTTTTATCTTTTGAAACAAATAGATTGATATAGTTCGACTATTGATATCTTAAGCTGCTTTTTTAGAGTTCCGTAGCCAAAATGGCAAAAACGGAATCTTTATACTTTCGTCATGTCCGTTCGTCTGTCCGTATGTCACAGGTGTTTTACTCAAAATGTACAAGATGTATTTTAGGACAAATAAAAATCTGTAGCACATATTTTGACAGTTCTTTGATTAAGTGGTTATTTTCGGAAATAATCGCTCCGAAAGTAACCTATAATGTCCAATAAATATAAAAAAATACAAAGAAAATAATAAATACTTACTTTCAAAGAAAATTATTTTCAACATGATCGGATATACTGTTTTTGAGTTAAAGCCGAAAAACTGCGCTTCTCAGAAAAAGCATGTGCCGTAGAAATACGCTCTTTTGCTAGTGCATTTTTTCATATAAACGGCTGCGGAACCCTACAGTGAGCATGGTCCGACATGCTCTAGGCCGGTTTTTTTACCTTGTCGAGGTTGTGAGGGTTGAGGCCAGGGTCACCTTTTTCCCCTTTTTGCCCTTGTGGTCCCGGCTGGCCTGTGGCACCAGGTGGTCCCTGTAAAGATTACGCGTCTTAGCTGACATCTAATTTAAACCAACATGGCGTTATACAAGTATACAACAGGCGACGTGTGGGTACAATTAATTATACTCATTCAGTTTCATAATTGAAACAAGTTTACCAAAAATGTTTATTCATGTGCTTGTAGCAATTAATTTGGATAAAGTTTGAAATATTCGTCGGAAACATGAAAATTGCGGAAATGAAATAGCTTTATAATGGAATCACATGTTAATATTAAGTCTAGATTAATGTGGGATTTGTGAGCTGTGAATTGTAATAAATTTTGTGGATTTTGGAATTAATGACGTTGTATTATCAGATTACGAATTACTAGGATTTCCCCATGGCTTCACCCTGGTGGCCTAGATACTATTTTCTTTATCATATATATGACGTCACTCAATTGCACCGTCATCGTGTTAAAGAAGGACAAGCCCAGAAACTAACCTTACACACTTTCACATCTATACCTACAAATTATAAAGTTATAAAAATAAAAAGTGATACGGACTATGTGAAGATTACTCAATCGCAAAATGTTTTTTGATGAGTTCTGTGGCTTCATTATGTCAAAACGGCTGACTAGATTTCAACCATTTTTAAACATAGGTAGCTGGTCATCCACAGATGCTTGTAGGATGCTTTTTACTCAACTACACTGAAGAAAATGAGGGTGATGATTATTTTTTTCTCCACTGACGAAGTTACGGGCACTGGTACGGGTTAAATGTACAGTTTCATTTCTACAACTTTATAATAGTATAGATGTCATTTCTACACCCAAGATAAATCTAACGACACCTTATACATCAAAATCCATCAAGGAGTTTAGGCTGCAGAGCGTGCCAAAGAATTATATATACATACCAACATACATACATACATAACTTTGAAAATCATAACCCTCCTCCGAACGCTCTCTCTCTCCGAGAGTCGGGTAAATATTGCTAGGTTTCAGAAAATACTTTGTCTAAAAGAATGTGATTACAATATTTCGCGATTTCAGACCGACCTATTTGATGTTATATTGTAATAACAGGGCAGTATAATATTAGTACAGTATACCTAAAGATATATTGTAATAATATTATAATAATACTGAGAACTTGTAAAGGTTATTGCGGTTAAAATTGTTAGGTGACGAAGACATACGACATTAATTCTTGAAGGTGAAAAGCTAGGTTTAAATTAGTTATTCAGAAAACGAGCCTGCTTAATTATTTAGCCGGCGGTGTCACAACATTCTAACAATTACATGACTACTTCATTAACTTTTTTGGGATTACATCATAATTAACATAATGAAATCAGCAGGTGGCTAGAACAAACATGCGAGGCAACTCAATAAATATGACCTGCTTAAAATACCTTCACATTTCAGTTTTTGCGATTCCACGAATTTACTGATTACTTAATTCGGTATAATATACTAATTGTTAGTAGAATAATAAAACGTCTGTTTTATCTAGGTTTACTTATTTAAATTTTTACTTTATTGCTCAAAATAAAAGTAAATACAAATGGCGGATATGGCATTCTCTTTATGTCAACCATAGAGAGATGCATGAAATTGGTGCGGTGGGAAAAATCAATCAAGAGAATAATGCATAAATAATTAGCTATACCTACATTATTATATATGAAAACGTTACATATACATAATATATATTACATATCCTAATAATATTATAAACGGGATAGTTTGTGCCAATGTATGTACGTTCCTCTTAATTTTAAAAACTTCTAAACGGATACCAATGAAACTTTCCAGTAATGGTGTTTAGACGTCTGATTAACACATAGGCTATAAATTACATAACTACAGGGGCGAAATCGCGGGCAACAGTTAGTAAACAATGTAAACAAAGCATATTCCAGCTATGATGATGCTACTCGAGAGTTCTTGTTTCAGCAGATGGTTACATAGCATCCGCTTGAAAACTACATTGCTTGGGGCTTGTCTGATAGAAAAAGGGAGCGAATCTTAGAGTTGCCAGAACAGCAAAATAATTTGACATGAAACCGGTATGGTACGAATAAATGAAAGTTTGAGAGTTCAGGAGGAACTTACTTACGTCACGTGCCGTCTCTATATTGCGAGAATATAAAATCTTCTCGCAGCTGTCATCCGAGTATCTACTATGAGTACTACGAGTACAATACTTCGGTCATATTGCAAGAAAAAACGGTGGTAACCTCGAAAAGCTTATCGTAACCGGCAAAATAGAGGGCACAAGTCCTCGTGGACGCGGCCCAACACGTTGCTCTGACCAGATCCACACTGCTTACTCTACACTTAACAATGGGCTCCACACCGCCTGAGATAGAAGCAGATGGAGGAAGATTGTTCGAGAGAAAGTAATGCAGAAGGAGGTCACGACCCTTATTACTGAGGAATACGACGCAAGAAGGAGGAGTTCACAGCCTGGATGGGTGTATATGTGAAAGTAATGATATAATATTATTAATATTCTGGTATAATCATAATTTAATATTGTTTCGTTGGTAACCGTTACTTGAGAACGGTTTGACACACTTCGGAAAACTTTCTAATACATTATATTCGATTGAAGGCACTTTCATGTATTAGAAAGTAAATCGAATGATTGAACTTGGCTATTTGCGACATAGGACTTAAAAAATACAGCTAGAAACTAAACCCAGAACTTAAATGAGATTGCAAGATCAAACGGTCTTTGAAGAAAATTTGTCCTTCAATTACGTCATTGACAATTTCGTTTTGTTTCGTCGGTTGTTATAAAGATATATATATTTTTTTTTATTTATTTTAGATTCGCTTCCTGTAAAAGAGAGACGGTGATGATCCATGGCATAATTGGCTTAGTTCAAATGCACTTGTGTTCAACTCGTCTGAAAAGTAAGTAACATTTATTAAGCTTATTCTACCAAACCTTTGTCTGTAACCCCAAAAACACGCCTACGATCACAAAACTTGAATACTCTGTCTAGTAGACCTACGTCACAAGTAAACGTTTATAACAAGTCCACTGGGGAACCTAACCTCTGCTATTCTTACCGTCCATCCGGGTAATCCGATATCGCCGGAGGTTCCGTCCGTGCCCGGGGAGCCTGGGGGCCCGGGGGCTCCTGGCGGGCCCCTGGGACCAGGAGGACCGGGGTGCCCTCTCTTGCCTCGGGGCCCGGTTTCGCCTTTTTCACCCTATGAGGAATCATGATGTGAGAAGCATCATCAACTTATATTAACACTCGTAACAGACGTTTTCTCGTGGATAGAAACACTAAACTGTTTTAGAAAATGAACTAATCAAAAGGATCAAAATGTTAGCAAGTAAATATCTGAACTTTTATTTAAACTGCTGTACTTTGACAAAAAGTGAGCATTAGAAATTGTAGTCTCAATTCTCTGAGTCAAAAGTAAATCGTGGTAAAAATTTATTCACGAGTACTTTACATTTCACAATCTTTAAACTAAAAAATTACGTGTGTACAATATTTTTAAAATTATTTCTTCCATTCCCTCGCTCAGGAGCACACGAATCGATTCTATCAAATTTCAAAGCGAAAATTTTTCAAAGACAGAATTTTTTGGTTTGAAAATGATAAACAATATTATTTTACCTTGGTCCAGACGGAAGCCTCATCTTTTGACAGTGCTACTGGTCCTGGTGGTCCCACTTCGCCCCTATCCCCTTTTGGCCCCGTGAGGCCAGGGGAACCTTGAGTCCCTGGCAGACCAGATGGTCCAATGTCACCCCGTTCTCCTGGCTTTCCGTCACTACCAGGGAACCCTTGCGGCCCTTCCATGCCCCTTATACCTTTCTCGCCCTGTTCAAATATTAATACAGTTGAAATAAGTTGCTGGCTTCATTGATTTTGTTTGACATTGGAAAATTTCAGTGTAATTAGTGCGTATTCAGCTATAATTATAACTTAAGAATAACAAAATATATTTTTACATTAACCTACGTTGTTTATAGCGAGTATTTCTAGATATTTTTTTTACAGCTTTAAGATAAACAAATCATTGAATGAATATTTTATACTTATTTTGATACATCTAACAACGGATTACTCTGTGATAAAGTGCGAAGTGATACCAGTATAAAGTCTAACGTTAGTTTTCACATTGTGATAGTGATGATGTGGTGTCTGGGTTAAAAATAGACATAAAACTTTAAATGTTACACGCCATTCTATTTTATAAATCTAAATACTTACGGTTGTATATTGATAATAAGATCTTTCTTTTTATTTCATTACAGTGGACTTTAATAATGGCAATTTAAGATTATAAAGAAAACACGAAACAAACACCAGAACAGTTTATACCTATCAAACGATTAATGAAAATTAGTTTGATTTTCTACGAAATAAAATGTTTACTGACAATAGGATTTCAATATTTTCAATAATAGTAAAACAATTATAGCCTTATCTGTTAGCCATTTAGTAATCATTGTTGTTTATAACTTTAGGTTAACGTTTGAAACTGAAAAAAATACGTTAACCACCATTGAATTCATATTCGGCGTATAACAACTAAACTTCGTATCATATTTGATGGTTCACGGAAGATAAACCATGATTTGGCTAAGCAAGGTGTACGTAAATACTTATTTAATTATTATTTCATTTATTATTTATCATTGACCTTTTGATAATGGGAATAACAATATCTCTATTATCAAACAATAAGGACAGCCAAGAATATGGTGTACCACTTTTAAACTTTCATAAGTTGATATATTATACTTCTGAAAGTGATAAAACAATTTTCTGTCCATCGCACAACTTAAAAAGCAGTGTAAATAACTAAAGTCACTGCAATGCTAGTTTATATTTACTAATGTATCAGAGTGCTTATGTGTATATGTACAGTCGGACTTTAAAGCACACACAGAGATGCGCGTCAGTTTGAAGTACATATTGAATATATTTGTATATATTCTGAATTTATTTTCGGTGGGTGGCTATGAAATTCAAAGTACCAAAATTTTCTTCATTTTATGGTTGAATTGCACGAGTTCATAAGCCTCCAGCTAAGTATATTTCGCTCTAAGACTACGAGTAGTCTTCGACGCACATTCCTGAAAAATGATTGAATTATAGAGATAATTCACACCGCGTTTCAGGAACGTGCGTCGACTGCGCGTTATTCATACAAAAGAGCAGCATACCGACTCGCGTTTGTAACGATATATAATCATGCTGACGGCGCTTTTAGAAAAACGTAATATTGATAGTCTCTTAATAGTTAGGCCAAATTCAAACGGAATCGTAATATTCATTGATATACAAGGAAGTAATTACCTTTTCTCCTCTTTCCCCCTTCACCGCCTTCACGAGGGCAGATCCGTCTCGAGATCCTGCGAACATTACGAATAAAACCATTTATATTCCGTCTATAACAACTAATCTCCGTACCGTATTTGATGGTTCATGTAAAAAGCAACCGTCTTTTGCCTGTATAAGGCTTACACACGAAAATGTGATACGAGGTTGCTAAAGTAGAGCCGATTTATTCTCGGTTATGGAAAATGCATAAAATACGACGGAAGTTATTAGTTACGTAAACTGTAGCTACATAAGAAGGTACGATATTGTATACTTTCCTTGTTTCATTATATTGGAATGTAGGGGGATGAGGTTTGTGTTTGAAATCGTTTTCTTATTCTTTAATGTGTGTGAAGGCAGCTCGAGTTAGAAACAATTCAAGTTCTAACTGTTAGAAGAGCACTTTGAGTAATATGCTTGTATGTTAGTACTTTTGTTGTGGTATTAAATTCATATGCATGAAGCTTCCTTAAGAAGCTAGTTTTATTTAATTTTGTTAATGCAAGCATCGATAAATAATATAAAACTATGAAATAAATTGAAATGGTCAAATATTTTAACGTTTTTGAATTTAATGTGATCCGGAATAAAGTCATGGTGAAATCTAGCCTTAAAATGTTAAACTTAACAAAAACTCCGTCTTTTTTACTGCACTTACTGCCAGCTATCCTATGTTTTGTTCCACTTATATCGCTTGCATAGTAAGATTTAAAGTAAATTATTATAAATCTGCAGCGTAACTCCACATTTGCCGGAACAAATCCGCCACGATGCGTTACGTGACATCGTGCTCAGGTCCATGAGAGCAGTAACACTAAATAAACTGTTCTGAAGCCGAGTATACAACGATACATACTGTAAATTAAGGTAGGATAAAAGTAAAGAAACGTGGAAGTCACTGCTGCTTATGGAGTGCTGCAAATTTTGAAAAATTTTGCTGACTGAAGTACTAAGAAGAAGCCACAGCTAGTTGACACCCTACTATTAATAAAAATCAATTTAATTTTTATAAATTAAACATCCAACAATTATGCTGTTACACTTAATCGTTTTTAAAACTAAACTATTTGAATGGAAACTCATACGTGGGATTTTTATGTTATAAAGTGTATTGTGGTTTTGAGTTAATTTAGTGAAACATTTTATACTTATAGTCAGTTACGCAAAATGATAACTCAAAGCTTTATTAACACTTTAACGGATAACTAATTCAAGTCATTTGAACAGGTGCGAGAAGCCAGTAGTCAGTCAAGCGCAATATCGAGATTGTTCTCCTTAGTTTTCTACGCTCCATATAATTTGAGAAAACAAATAAAGGTGTACATACACATGCCCGATTGGCCTAGTGTATAAAGACAGTTCCACATGTACCAGATCGGCTTAACAAATTTATGTTAAACTACCAGCATTTCACAAAATGAGGCTTAAAGAAGAGAAAGAAATGCCGCAAAGGAAAATCCCAGACTACTTTATTATTAATTATATTATTTTTAAAACAAAAATTCTACGTAAACTCAAATGAGATTATATAATCCCTTTGAATTATTTTATTTTAATAAGTGACAATTGGGGAAATGGAACAGAATATTCAGGATGAAACATTACTTGTTCAAAATATTTTCCGATCTGTGTGACAAACAACCTTTAGGAACATATATGTATAGGAAAAAATGCTTAGCGACCTATGAATGAGCGAAATGAACTGAGCAAACGAGCGAGACTGGTACCGCATTTATGTACGAAATCAAAGTGATTTTCATACAGAGACTGATATCACCATAGATACTCACATTGATCGAAGGCTTTTGTTATCACACTACGGCGGACATCGCTACTGTGTGTGATGCTGCGGTTCCTTAGAGGACGCGATGGCAACGAAACATTTAATAAATTGGTATTTGAAAATATTCTCAGTGTCGCGATTATCTCTCGGTGCGATATAGATATTTTCAGGTCCGACTGAATATCCGTAATAAAAAAGGCGAAATTCCAGGTCTGGCTCTCGATTGTTTCCTCCTTCAGATTTTGACATGATTCCAACATAGTATAAGAAAAAGTGGAACTATCGCTTGGCAACTTTGTTCATGACACTTCCATGGTCTGCGGGTGACGGGGGGAAAGACAGCGGAGGCGGGTAAGAAGTGTGCGCGCGGCAGGGTCATTGTGCTCCACCGCGCGTACTCTTCTTACCCGCCCTCGCTGTCATTCCCCCCGTCACCCAGAGCGTCACAAACGATGTTGCTAAGCTATAGTTGTCTATGTTTTCTTTTTTTATTACTTGTTAAAATTAGTTTTTTTAGTATTATAGCACTGTATTTTATACATGAAAAACTTAAGTAAGTAACCTGTTTTATGTAGTAGTAGCATAGCCGTATAGGCAATTCGACGTTCCATATGAGAAAAATGACATAACTTCCATATCAATTTTGTAGACACATACAACAGGTGAATTTCTTAAGTTTTTCACCTATAACTAAGTGTAAATCTCACCTGCATTATCAGCATCAATAGATATTGAATTGTCAGCGACAAATGGTCCCGGGGGGCCAGGTGGTCCTGGCGATCCTTGTGTACCTGGCAATAAATGTTTATTTAAAACTAGAAACATATCTCATACTAGAAGGTTCGCGGAGGAGGAAAAAATCATACCCTCTTTTTGCTTCAACGTAGTCGGGTAAAAATAAATAAATAAAAGGAAAAAAAGGGTTCCCATAATTATCCTTGGATCTCATTGGGCCCCAGCCATATTAACGTGATAAAAAAATAAATAATAATAAATCAATATTACGGGTCAAGTTTTACACAAATCGAACTAGTCCCATGGTACGCTTAATAAGGCTTGTGTTATGGGTACTAGACGACGACATATTTAATAGATATATTACTTATATATATTTAATTATAATGAAGCGGCAAAGGCACTTACATACGAAAAGACAAAAAAAATGTCCGATTCAGTGACCTTCAAATAGACTTACTCACTATTTTTTTTATATTTTTAATATAAAATTAAATTTATTGTTACATCTTCATGACAGTATGAAATCTACAGGCGGACCTTTTGTCTAAGTCTTTGCTCGTGGTAACCTTTAGAAGAACCTTTGTGAGTGCTGATGATTAGAAATACTTATTAGCATTTTCTGATTCGTCACGGTGATAAATGTTAAATCATGGTAAGGGATGGTAATACGTTATGAACATTTGCGGAAAAGAGCGTTTGTAAATATCAAAGAAATAGTCAGACAACTGTTCCATGAAAAATAAACGAAATATGATGCCAATCCAAATATAAAGTTACATCACAAAGGAAACAACTTAAACAAAAGTAAAAGACGAATAACAAATAAAAGAAACGAGCATGACAAATTGAATAAAAATACGACCTGTAAACTATGTCAAACACCAATACAGAACTTATAACACTACGGAATAACAAAACTCATTTTCAGCATATAACATTCTTTGCAGAAACAAAATGTCTGTAGAATATAAAGAGCGAAAGTTACGTTCGTTGGCAATAAAATTCGAGTAACCTGCACGTTTGACACCGTTCAAAAGGTCCAGCGTAAAAAATAAAGATTTTCCAGATCGTTGCAATGTAGCCCTAAAATCTTGCAAACGAGTTCCCCGCGCATAAATAAGGGTCATAGTGAAACATAAAATTTGATGGTTCAGTTAGTTTGTTACCTTTCTCGCCCTTTTCAGCTGGTCGGCCGTGAGGGCCTGGGAGACCGGGCGTGCCGTCGCGACCGGCCTGCCCTCGCTCTCCTTTGGCACCGTGAGGCCCTCTCAGACCCACGAAACCCTAGTAACACAGTTATAAGCTCATGTGAAGGTAACATAACGTCCCGTTACGAGGGTCAAGCCGGCGCTTATTGCGTTAACCCCGAATTTATTCTACGCGTACCTACTAAATTAGCGAGGGTCGTAAGAGATTTTATTTTGATTTCGTAAGTACGCCTCTTGTGACAAAGTGTTTTACGAAGGATGGGTTAATCTTATTGTTTTTCAGAAATTTAAATTGAGTTTACTGTTTTACATGTACCCTGAAAACCCTTCATTTCACTTAATTTTTTTTTAAAAGCATCAACTTTCATTATGTATGGATACAAAGATGATTAATATTCACAAATGTTATTTTATACAGGTTAGAAAAATCTATGGCACCTGGAAAGAAACTACCTTAAATTTAGTTAAATCCTTTAGATAGCTCATTTAAAAAAGAAAAAAAAAAACAAAATATTTAAATGTTCCTAAAATGAATCACTGCATTCACAGATTTTGTGAAATGGTTCCCTGAACCGGGCATCGAAGTCACTAAAAGTACACAAAATAAATATTCACTGTTTAATTCTATTAACCGATAATTAAGAATAAATATTTCCAATAAACATTACTTAGAATTAAAAAAGAAAAACATGAAATGTAACAGAATATTTTTTTTACTTTTAATTACTTTGATTTCCGGTTCAGGTAAGCTTTCCACAAATTCTGTGAATGCAGTTATTTATGTTAGTGAGCCATCTTAAGGATTTAAGGTAGTTTCCCTCCAATGTCCATAGATTCATTCCACCCTGTATATTTAAAGCCACAATATGATATATCATATTCAAAAGAGACAGGACAAGCGTCATTAAATAGGACCCTACAGAACATTGTATTACGGCACACCGCATTATCATGATTGTGATAGAAATAACTCCGTCCTTCTTTTGATATTTTATGTAAATGTCCATTTCACTTTAGGCCATAATTATGAAGTTAATAAATATATATACTCGCCCTATTCTCTAATGAACAAATACATATAACGCTATGCAAGTATGAGAGGACACCCTTTACGCTTTCATGCGAAGGCGTTGACGAATTACAAAGTCTACCATAATTATTCATTTGCATACACTTACCCGTTCACCTTTGTCGCCTTTAGACCCGTGTAATCCCCTCTCCCCCTTGTTTCCTGGATAGCCTCTGTCGCCCTGAGGCCCAGAGGGGCCCATAGGCCCCCTCTCACTCTGAGACCCGGTGACCCCGGGATTACTAGAGACGAATAATCCCGTTGATTCCTGAAATGAGGATAAGGATTCATACAAACGTAATTATGACGAAAGGTCGGATTATTACGAAATATGATTAAGGAAAAGTGTATTAGGTTTGCATTTTTGTTTTGGTAAAAAATTACGACGGAAACCAGGAAATGTTTTGGTATGTTATGAAAGTTTTTTGGCCAGAGATTGATTTCAAACGACTACAAGGCAAAAATACAACTCTTCCTTCTTCAATAACAGATGATTTTTTTGGGACCTATTTACTTTTGAATGTTCTAACCATGATAGCTGCAGGTGGGCCCGGTGGGCCCTGGGCACCCGGAGTTCCATCCACCCCAGGCTCTCCTTTTGGACCAGGCTGGCCTTCTAGTCCGGAAGGCCCGGCTTCCCCTCTCTCGCCTCGATCACCCTTTGGTCCTATAGGCCCCGGCGGACCTGGATCTCCCATTTGACCCTGTGAAAACAAAAATGATAATCAATTTGAAATATTATGAGCAAAAGATTGGAATAGGTAGTGCGAAATAATCTCAATTCTTGCCACGTAACTTTCGTCACGTGTAAACAACATACGTAACGTAATAACGTCTCTGTTGTTTTTTGTATTGTGTTGCGATCCATTTATAATTGTTTGATATGAGTACTTATATTGTAGTAGTTAAGAATGAAAGAATGATTGATTATAGCGTTTGTTTCGGCTTTTTTCTCAAAAGTGGTCTCCTCTCGAGTCAGTCAGACTTGTAAAAGTGCCCTTCCGGCCTAAGATCATTATTTAATCATTATTGTTCGACCGCTTTAAATAATATTGTGCAGGACTTGTTTATTTTCATGAAGCTTGTGGGCTGCGCAGTATTGCTTGAAGTGAGAATGTCAACCATTTGTCGATTGGACGTAGATTTTGAACAGCTGCTACTCGCTACTAAGGCAAAACGTAACTTAACGCAATCTCGACCGAGAACCCGCTAGGTGGGTGCTCCGCTCGTAGTAAGTTTTCGCTACACACGCATTCTCCCATGTTATCGGCTACGCGTTTAGCGCTACGAAAGACTTCGTCATGAATATGCATGAATTATAGTGTCTCAGATATAACTTTTTGTCTTGCTGCTTTGAAAAATCTTTGATCGACTCATCAATATTACGAAGATTTTTATGCTAACATATTAGAATTCGAGCACAGTAATTCAAATTATAACAACATCCAAACGACTATCCAAAGGACTACTCCATTTCAATAGATATGATTTACATGTAAAGGTGCGTCCACATTTGTATCATTTGATTGATCAGATCTTCGTCCCGTGGCATGATCGCGTGTCTCGATCACGCGTTTGGATGTTGCGCTAATCCGATCGCTCGAAATCCATGTTGCTACGCGTATCGCCGGGTCGACATCACTATCGGCCCGGCGATACGCGTAGCAACATGGATTTAGAGCGATCGGATTAGCGCAAAGGCGCGATACGTAGTCATGCCACGCCACTGTGATCGGATACGAGCAAATGATAGAAGTGTGGACGCACCTTAATATCTAAATTGATTTTTCTTGTATGCTTGGCATTACGAGGGTGGTTATATTGAATAACAACTCACCGTTTTGCCAGGCGCACCAGTAGTGCCATCTGCACCGGTGGGCCCCTGTGGTCCTGGGGGGCCTTTTAAACCTGGCATCGCAGACAAGATCCGCGACAGGTCGTTTGCAGTACATTTGCATTGGCTGGACAGTGGGATCTGCTATACAAACAACATTATTTAAAATTTTTCGCTATGGGATCGATTCTAGGGCCATACTCTCAAATGTTAGCATTATTAAGTCGTAATTTGAACTAAAAAAACATGTTAAAATTGTGCCCTAATTTGTAGAATAAAAGCTATAATAGATCTTTGTGTGTCATAGTTGTCTAGTCATAGATCATCTATTAAAAAAATCTTAATCGCTGGGCAGTTAACTTCTTTCTGGCCCTAATGCTGAGTTCGGTAATTCATTTAAATATACGTAATTTATTTCGCTAGATCTCCAAATAGAAAATAGTCGTAACAAAACAAATTATAAGAAAAAAATTGTTTCGTGATTTAAAAGATACTTAGTGTGATAATGGAATTACTTAGCAACATCAAAAGACTAAAATTACAACTTGTTACTCACAATGGTTCCCTTCTCGCCGTTTTCCCCGAAGTCTGTGGAATCAAATAATGCTTTATTCAAGATATTTATTTTGTTTTATACCTATATTCAGTTTGCTATCTACCTAGTTTAGTGTCGTGCACAGTGTTTAGGTCTACAGATAAGACAAAAAAATAACTTAAACGCAATAGATCTGATCACCCTACAAGTTTGGCTTTGCAACCCACATTATTAGTGTCGCAGTAGTAGGTGGTGCGTTGGAAAAAACTCATCTCTTTCCGACAAAAATGTGATCGTGAAGTGCATGCATTCATTTATACCTATAAATCAAATCTTTCAATAACAATTGTAGGCAGTGCCTTATATGAATCACATATAACAATTATCGTTCATCAAAATAACAATGCACAGGGCCAAATGTGTGTTGGGCAAAACCCGTTTTATTCCAATCGTCGCGGTTCCGAGCCAAATCTAGCCAGTTGTGAACACGTCTAGGTAAAATAATTACTAGGTAATTACGTTTCATAATGATTGCGCCGAAAATATGACAAAACTACACATTGAAATAAAACAATTTAACGGATTATATCGCGTATATTATCTCATTTTAGTTCCCGACGTTGTCCTCCCGTGACCATGGAAAGCTGGAAAGCTTCCGAAACGTCGGGAACTAAAATGAGATAATATACGCGATATAATCCGTTAAATTGTTTTATTTCAATGAGTAATAATCGCGGAAACAGAAGAAAATATTATAAAACTACACATTCTTGCTAAAACTATACTTCTTCTTCAAGAGCCATATTCTGTTCCTCCATGGATGGCGATGACCTGCTCTAGATTCTTTATTTGTAGTCTTTCTTCCTAACGAGGCAAAGTCAATGACTGACCAATTTCCAAGTGTATCCTCCATGTTAGTTGTTTAAAGCTCCTGCCGCTTTTCTCCTAACATTCTGTTATGTTTGTTTCTGAACACTTTATTGTAAATGAAAACAAAAAAACAAAGAGAGTAAAGTATTACATTTGTACATATGCGAACTTAACCCTTTAAGGGATCTCTTCCAGTTAACCTTGGAGAAAATGAGAGAGAAGTATAAACATCAACGCAGATAGACAAACCAACAAGTTAATATGCACAATGACATTAAAATGATTAAAAGCTATATAAGCATTAAAACTATCTGTTACATAGAGCATGAGAGCACAACTTATCTATTTTGTTAAGTGTTGTTTACGGCATATACCCATCTGTCACAGTAATAGCATTTTTTTACAAGCTTTGCTTTGTATGTATGTTCAGGTTAAATATTGCAAGTTATGGCCTACTTCCCTGCTCCCGATAGTGCTTAAATATGGCATAATTATATGCAAGTTGGGTGAAAATACACTATTTTGACGCCATCGAGCTGAGTTGATGATGGTACCGGATGGGGGTCATTGAGACTCGGAAGTAAAATAACTCAATCCTACCGAGTTTAAGCTCTTAAGAATCAATAATAAATAGTTTAAAAAACGCTATAAAAACACGCTTTCCAAGGCTCTTCTAACAAATCCAAATACATGTATGATACGATGTTCCGTCATGAAGTTCCAGTTTATATCTTCCGGCTCCATCATCAGATCAGTTTGACAGTACCATATTATTGTATTGTCATCAGAACTACATACAGCTACCAATTTTCATGACTACGATCCTTGGAAGATGGTTAAATTAGTTACCTTAGATTCCATTACATAGTTAGTTACATACAGGTCGACCTAATAAAAGCGTGTTAATAAGAAAGTAGTTAAAGGATGTGAAAAGAAAAGTAGGTACGAAAACTTAATTTAATTAATAGCATCGTACACTCCAGTTCTCCGGAAACCTCAAATATTCAAGTTATACTAGAAGAGATATTAATTACGATATGTATAAAACAAATGTTTGTTTTGCGGGCTCCCATTCCCAATGTCAATATCTAATCGCATTCGTCTCGTTGGTCCTGCCCGTAAGACACAATTGTACAGCACGAACGCATACTGTAAGTCCATTGACATTTTTAATCGTTTGCATAATGACATCAAAAATTTGCCTCTTGGTTTATTCAAGTAAACTTAGGAACTGGCTGATACAAGAATGTTTTTATTCTGTCCAACTGGACGATGGCGGAAGGACGCATGGGTCAATCCGAACAATCATCGGAGCACTCCCCGTTATACGAGTACAAGCATATCTCAACGACTGGCCAGATGTCGCTTTAGACCGGGACAACTGGAAATCTAGAAGGCAGGCCCATGCCCGGCAGTGGGACATTGCGTAGACTTATAGAAAAAACATATCCAGAGGTTATATTTGTAAACCAAATTGAGTCCCTTTCTTTATGTAATAAAGAAATCAAACAGCTTACTCACATGGCGATGAATGAGATACGACAGGTAATCGGTTCTCGTCTGGATTTACCTGTAAAGAAAATACATATTTTTATGAATCATATTTTTATACACACTAAACATAATACAAACGAAGAGTTTCTTAGATAAGACTACCCGTTTCTCGTTATTCAAGTAAGGAGTACTATACTTGACAAGACTTCTTGTGACACTCCCATAGTCTTACGGGTGATGGGGGGAAAGACAGCGGGGGCGAGTAAGAAGTGTGCGCCCGTCCGGGTCATCTTTCTCACGAGTCGAGTGTCACGAAATAACTTTTCAAGCTATAAAATGTAACATCTATAGGGTTCACATTTATAAAGTCGTAGGTAAAAAATTAATGTTCATAGTAGGTTGAATATATTAAATAAAGTGAAATGGGCTATTACATTTTTTTTGGATTGTTTGTCTTTTTTGTATGTATGTGTCATTGTGTTATGATCACGCCAAACAATGGCAATTCTAACAGTGTACAAACGTCACTTGCCAACGTGCCACAGTGCCAACGGTTACTTAAGTGTCCGGCTGATGGTACAACCAATTTAAGCCATTTTTGGTATAGGTAGGTATAGGTAGTTGGACATCCATAGATGGTAATGGAATAGTTTTTCCCGATTCCGTTAAAGAAATATAAGTGTTATGACTTTTTTCCTCGAACGACGGTGCGGGATATCTTCTAGTATAAAAGTAAATGTTTTGTATCAAGCAATTTTAGTTATATACTATAACGTGCTCGCAACTTCCAAATATAATTGAAATCTGGTTAGCCAATTTGGCGTGATGAAGCCACAACGCCACAAACAAACATACCAAATATAAAATAAAATATTTTTCGAATCAGTGACCTCCAAATAGTCCGTTATAATTGTTTCATTTAATTTTTACAACTATATAATAGTATTTTATAGATGTATGTATGTCCAGACTGGCGGAAATGTCGTTACTTAGATTTATTACATAAAATCACCTCCAGAGGCTGGGATTCAAGGAATTAGTCACAAGATTTCATATTTTATTACTTTCTGTATTTCTTGTGTACCTATTTATGTTATTTATTTGTATACAGAAATAACTTCAACAAATTCGGAACGATTAACTTTGAAGCGATCTCTGGACCAACTTGATTTTGCTTTGATCCCACGAAATGAATAAAGCGAGATAGCTTTATTTATATTTATATCTACTTATCTTAATTTATATCACAGACCTTGAGTGAGAATTTCGGCGTTCTCGTAATATATAGAGAATTAGAGTATTTACTAAGGAAATACACCTCCAAATTATTGCACGTTTGCCATCAAACATTTGATCATTCAAAGCTTGACGTTTTCATCACACAATAAATAAAACATCTTCCAAGCGGATCTTTTCTGACAATATAATAACACCTTTACGTTTGACTAGCTCGCTTCATATACTTCACACACTGGTACATAGGCGAACTTTCACTCCCCAAAATAAAGACACCGCAAATAAATATGGCAGTGAAGTAAAACATCAAAAGACATCTCAAATCTTTTTCACATCATAAAAAACTTTTTTAGACTACAACATATTACAGGATGTTTTTATCATTTATTATCAGTTATTTTCCTAAGTTGTTTTTGGATTTTGTTGTTATTAAAGGTTATATATACGAAAAGAGAACACATCGCACCCTAACACTGTAGATTTCATTCGATGTAGTGAAATCTCGAGTAAAATCGTCGTGTAAAACGAAATCAAAATCAGTCTATGACAGACACCCAGTCCAGTTACACACGTTAAAGCATAAAACCCTTCTTATTTTAAACACAAGCGGTACAAACAAGGTACAAACGATCGCGGAACAAAACACACAGCAGAAGAAGTGATAAACGAAGCCATCATTTAGTACTAGTGAAGGTTGGCAGTCAGCTCCGAATATATCTCTCGGTCTTTAATGAGGTTGAAAAGCTCCGCTACACTTGTGTCTCCAGTTCATTCCCGGATGTTTCGCAGACACGATTTCTTCCTGCGCCCGAACTTTTCTTACTTCCACTTTGCCCATGATTATTAATTGCAGAAGTTGATGATCTTGGGTGCCTAAACACATGACCAAGAAAGGCAACCTTTCTTATTTTGAAAGTTTGCATCAGTTTGCGTTTCCTCTCAACTCGAGGCAGGACTTCAACATTAGTTTCTTTATTACACGATAAATAAATGAGAACGCATTTATCACTGGCAAAGTGGCATGAGGTGATAAGTGTCATTTGTGACCACATAATTCCCGTTAACTTAAGGGACTGGACTCAGGTCTATAAGACCATTATTTGGCCTGTTATTTTGTATGACGGTGAAAAGTGGCCTCTCTTTGATCAACGCAAACAGGAGTTGCGTGTCACGGAAATGAATATGCCGCGCTGGCTGACTGTGTGGAGTGTCGAGGAAAGACCACATCAGGAACTCCTTCAGCCTTCGTATCCATAACATAGCGGAAAATCGCCTACGTTTGTACGGGCACGTTTTACAGAAACCGGCCAATTACGTGGGCAATGCCACCTCTGCCGGGCCCTACTAGGAGGGGAAGATCCAAACAATGCTGGCTTGAGGAGAGATGACACGTCTCCCAACGGTCTTACTATAAGGGATACCAAAGACCGCACAAAGTGGAGGAGCAAAAGCCGGAAAGTGGACTCTGGCTCAGAAGCAGCAGCTGAGGAAGGAACTGGCAAAACGTTCAGATGAGAGTGAGCATCCATCACTCTCGCACTCACAGACTTGTCAAAAACCAACGGGTGCTTTATCATTTATCTATCGTTTGACGATCGTAACCATCGAAAGTCCAATGGATTGTTTTATAAGTGGACAATGCATATTTCAAAACAAACGCTACTCCAACCTACAATAGTGAATTCACTGTGACATCACATAACACTCGTAACAAGTGGTCACAAAACGATGCAGCGTAACCAATTTTGAAATTGGCTTGCCATTTGACACATACTGGAACTGTGTTATGGGATTACTCATAGTCATAGTCATTTATTCCAAAAAACAATATACATTGTGTTTGAAAATACATTGCGATGCTGTAAATTACAAATTAAATTAAAATTATGATTACAATAATAAATTATCAATTTTATATAATATATAGGTAAATAATAAATTAGCTTGTTTAAATTCAATACTCAATGTCATAATATAAAATTAAATTAAATTGCAAACCTTATTATCAATAAATTATTCATACTTACTTAACATTTTCCATAAATGTAAACTAACATATTGCTAATAAATTAATTCAATGTTGTAAGCTTGATCTACATATAATAATAATTACACTAACCCAGTATTTAAATCATTACAAACTCCTCAACAGAGTAAAAACACCTCTTTAGCAAGAAAGCTTTAAGCTTATTGTTAAACATGTTACCACTTGAGAGCATCGTCATTTCAAGAGGCAATTTGTTAAAAAGAAATATTCCCTAATAACTAGCTGAGTGTTTCACTACTTTAAGCCTTGTAACAATGGATAATGATTTTATGTTGATCACTGAAGCATTTACTTATGAAACTGTAAACTGTAAGATTAACTGTTGTTTTTTTCGTACCTACGTACTACGTCCCTACGCAAAAACCTACAGTTAGTACAGATATTCATTACTATTATAAAACTTTTACAAATGAAATATATGTATACCTATTGAAGATAATCTCAAAAAATATTTCTAACGGGCTATTTGGAGGTTAATAAATCGAAATGATCCTTTTTTGTTGGGTTTTAGTATGTTTGTATGTGTTCATCACTCCGAATCGGCTAAACTAAACAGATTTAAACTATTTTTGGTAACCGGGTATCCGGAGAAGGTTATAGGATTCTTTTCATTTGACTACGCAATCAGAAAAAAAACGGTCATGATTTTTTCTCCTACTCGTACTTCGTTCGCCGTCTAGTTTCATAAAATAATATTAATAACTCGAGATGAAGTGAGCATGATCTTACTATTTCAGACACACTTATAAACCCTTACATCACCAGTATCAAACAGTTACACAACGATACAACGCAACCAATTCTGCAGTCGACTTGTGGCATTTGACACGAGTTCAGTCAATATATGGGATTATTCTGGTTGTATTGAGTTCATTGAAGCGTTAATTGCAGGTAATATATTGAATCTGTTTGGCTATTAGCTGCCGATTGACTTAAGTCTCAATCAAGTTATTTACTTATTTACTACCCATTTTTTTACTAATGGTAGGTATATGTGATATAGTAAAATAATATATCCTCAAAATAATGTGGCTGATAGATAGATATAGATAGGATTTATAAATATCTATCAGCCACGGACGTCCACTGCTGAACTCCCTATAGCTCGTCACAGGGTGCGATCCTGCACAGACCGCATCCACCGACTCCCCGCGACCCTTACGAGGTCATCCGTCCACCTAGTCGGGGGCCATGCCACGCTGCGCTTTCCTATACGTCGTCGCCACTCCGGGACTTTACTGTCCCAACGGCCATCTTTAAACCCATCGTTATAGCACTAATAGCACTCGTATCAAGCGGGTATACAACCAATTTTGAAGTCGACTTACAGCATTTGACACGAGGTCAATCGTTATATTCTGGGTGTATAGAGCATTGAAGCGGTAATTGCAGGTACCGGGGGGGAATGGAAGGCTACTTTTAGTTTTGGGCTTAGATTGCTCTTAAAGTTATTTTGTTCTATTTTTTCTTCTTCTGGCAATAATAGGTACCCAAATCATAAATAAAAAAAACCTCACTCTCAAACTTGATGTTCAAAAGCGGAAAATTTAGGCCTAAATTGTAATTATTTTTTATTTGAGAAAGTAAGTGTCAACCCTATAAAATTTTCCCAACTTACCTCATTTCATTTCTGTTTGGTCGCTTCTCTCCCCGTTTTATGGTACCTAATATACTGAATATATTTGGCCCATAGCTCGACAATTGACTCGAGTCACGATCAGGCTATTGATTTACTTATTTAAACGTCTTTGTTTGCTAATGGTAGATAGTTACAATAAATCATTAAAGGATGAATTTCATCAAAATGACGCCTTTAAAATTATGCAAGCAATCAATATCTTTAGTGTTAAGACATTATATTTTACAACTTTATAATAGTGTGAGCATGAAATCCAATGTAAGGGAAGTGGTAGACTAAGGAAAAGGTGAATAGATTGCGTGAGGAACATGAACAGGAAGGATGTGAGTGACGAGATGACGTTTGATAGAGAGATATGGAAAAAGAAAACATGCTGCGTAGATCTCAAGTAAATAGGATAAGGGTAAACGAACGATAAGATGAATATAGAAGCCAAAACAATTAAGTTAAGAGCATATTCAATAGTAGGCCAAGCAATATTGATGTATGAAATCATAATCAGTATTATTCTGCCTGTAATTAACGCTTGGATGATCCGCACATACCACGTATAATCCCGTATATTGATTGAGCTCGTAAGTCAAAAGCTGCAAGTCGACTGCAGAATTAGTTACGTTTAATCTCAGTATTCCCGCTTGATACCCGTGTTAAGAGATGTAACGAAGTGTTTACATAAAGTACTCATATGTCTAAAAAAGGAATGTTGATGCATGCAGTCATAAAATAATTTCTTGCTTACTTGATCCCAAGTTACTACTGTCATTTTGATAAAATATATTCAGTTAACATACTTAAGCAATTTACATATGCGAGCATTTTCAATTCATTCTAAATAAACAGTAAACACTTCTCTAATGTACTGTACCTGACAATTCGAAAGTGTTTGTACCTAGGCCTACTTGAATAAAGCATTATTTGGTTGATTGATTGATTGAAATAGCTGATTTGGTGGGACAAAGCCAAAACGATACATAAAAGCATACAAAAAATAAAAATAAAATCGATGTCCGGTTATTTTTTTTTTATATTATCAATGTACAGAAATTTCAGTTTTATAACTTAGTATAGATTATTTTGTGGGTTAATTTCTCCTTTACCCCCTCGTTGGGAAGCCACTTTCCCAGAAGCCACTTCCTAAGAGGTCGGTTTACCCGACGTCTTAAAACGTGCTTTCAAGATCCGCCACGAACACAGAAACCCTCGAAAGGATGGCTGTTGCAAACTCTGGGGACGATGTCTTAGCGTGGACCCCACCGTAGGAGGTGCCCAGTCCATAATCTCATATTCTCCCCTTTGTCCAATTCTCTCACTCTCTCTTCCACGTCGGGTTGAACCGGTTCAACCTACCTCCTCCTTCACAGTCCTTGAGTCTGGCGTACCTTGTTTTCACTCAAATCTAAGTAGCCGAGGATGGCATTATTGTTTATGGGTTTGCGTCCCCTCTCCCTCTGAATTCGATTACTGGTAAGTAGGCCTAGGCAAACCAGTTCAATCAAAATCAGGTCCAAAAAACATAACCCGGCAAGCGTAGTGTAGTATGTCCTCCAACTAGGTGGAAAATCTACACTTCCGGAGAGGATCATCCATATCTGATCCTCCCCCACTCAGGCTCAGGTGTTCCGGCGTAGCTAGCCGGGCCCGGGGAGAGCCATGTTGTTCGCGATCCCATGGCAACCCTATTAAGGACAGGTGTGGGTAACAACAGAGTACTTTTAGTGGGTAGGCTTCTGCCCTGCCTCTTGCTAGGAGAAGGAACGGGAGAAGAGAGTCCGTCATAACCACCCAATGGCTGCCTGGGTATCTGGTATCTGGTTAGTTTAAGTATTTTCACTTCGATGAAAAATGAAGAAGTGTATTTGCAAAAGGTCACTGGCAGATGCTGAATGCGCCAAGATACAGACGAAAAGTTGCTTATTAAAGCCCACGCCCAGCAAAGCAATCGAAGCAAGCAAATACAGAAATTAATATAATAAATACAAAAAAGTACAATCCAGACATATAAAGGAGTTCCTTTACTTCAAAAGCCAATAGAAAAATATACCTTTGTCTAAACGATTGTCCATAACCATTCAACCTACCGGAAGTTATTGATTTTGTGTAAACATAAATAACCATTGCCTGTAAAATGTTCCCGTTTCCCGCTGAAACCACGACAGCAATAAGTACGCTCTCGGAGGCAAAAATCAATTTGTTATGCCGGTTGCAGGAACTTAAAAGGTTTCTGGCGTGGGTACAAAAGAGAAACATGTATTTTGTGCTGGGTATTTATTCCTAAGCTGCTGCTGTAAATAGTCTGGCCACTTATTTCTTTGCTAGTTCACCCATGCGGCAATTTAATTTGTGTCTATGCAGTAAATGAGCAAATAGATAAAATATATTAATTTTTTATAGGCGGTACCTATTCCATTGAATGTTTTATTATAACTATGAAATAAAATAAACAATTGGTATGCTATACAAGATTGATACAAAGATCTTAGTGGAAAAGAAAAAAATATTGCGATCTACTGCAGTCTGAGCTAATTGGTATGCTGACAATTTTTGTCATTTTTTTCTATGGTGTGTTTAAAGGTTGACCTCGCAATAATAGAAATTAAATAGTGGTTAAAAAACTACTTCAATCTTATTAAATTCACCGAGATACAACGATGTTAAAATCACATTTTTGGACTTAACCAAAAACGCTCCATTCAATGACTTAACGACTATATAAAAATTACTTAATAAAGATGAAATAAAACTTAGAAAATAAAATGCCCGGTGCACCATTCCTCCAAAAATCCTAGCAGCATTGTCTAGCATCTTTGGAGCTATATCGCTGATACGCTGAAGTAGGTACTCGTAGCTCCTAAGCCCTTTGGCCATGGCCTAAGTGGAGCCGCTTCGATAGGACCATAAAAATTGTACCTAATTAAGATTTCAGGATTATTTATAGGAATATTTATATGGTACTGCCCTTTGTGTTTCTCAACGTATTACAGTACAGTATGTTACGTCCTTGTTAGGAGAACTGACTTTACAAACGAACCGAAAAGGGAGATCGTTATGTGTGGAAATAGCAAATTGGAATCCTACGCAGTTGCCTCCTACCAAGTTGAGTAAAAACTGCCTTAGCTTTATTTTATTTATACTAAATTGTGAATTGATACAAGCAATATAATACAAATACGATAGCTACTATAAAAGCAACTTGAAACATTGACCAAAAAATAAATAAAAAATGTTCTACGAAACACTCATGCAAGTATAATAGTCATGCAAGTTTGACAGGCACTTGGTTGATTTTAAATGTAAGTCTATACTATAAAATTATGTTTACTCGTAACAATCTAGTTTTGATTACAAAACGGACTCCACAGACAAAACTTAAACCGCTAACTAAAGCTTGTTCGGTATGCTAGCAATACTTTGTAAAAACAAAACGTGTCGTATTTTTTTGTACAGCATATGCCTTTAAAGGATTTCGAGTTTCTAGATTTCCAAAGCTATAAAATAAAATTATTTAATCTCAATTTCACTCATATCTCGCAAAAAGTAGAAACATTCTTCAAAATGGCGTATAAGAAGGATGCGAAATGACGTGCTTTAATTAAAATCGTCTAAAATGTAAATCGGGTTGCTGAACAGATTTTTGCTGCGACGTTTGACATTCTGAGCTACTGAATTCTCTTTTGAGAATTTGTCAGCAATTTTGTTATATTAAAATGAAACTCATTCACCGTTCATCTGTCGTTGGCGTTGCTTTGAACGAGAATTTATTTAAATACTGTCTGTTTGTTTTAATCAATATATTTTATCTGTATTTGATTTGATACAGATAATTAAACTGTAGAAATACGATGTATACACATGTTTCAATATTATGTTTTTGTAAAGGGATGTTTTACTAAATAATTATGCTTTTCAACCTACAGATAAAGGATCTATTCACAAGGAACACAACCACACCAAAACGCAGCGGCAAAAAGTGGTGAAACAGTGGTTACGTGTGTGCTTTGATGTGGTTGGACCGACCACATGGTTGTGTTTGGCAGCGGAAGTGGTGCGTGTGTATAAAACTATATATTTTTAACAAACTCCCAAAAAAGGAGGCGGTTCTTAATTCAGTTGTATTTTTTTAAGTGTTTATTGTAAATAATAATAATAAATATTACGGGACTATTTTAACACAAATCGTGCTAGTCCCATGGTAAGCTCAATAAGGCTTGTGTTAATTACCTCAGAACTCCGTCATGTATGAATCGATTTAGAGAGTATGTAAAATAAATGTTATTTTGAAGTCGGTGCAATTGTGTCACAACTTACTAAAATTGACAATTTTCAATATTTTACACACCGACGCCAAAATAAGATTAATTGTATATACTGTATAGATTGAGTAGACAAACGGTTACTTGTAAGTAAATTAAAAAAAAAAACTGAATTATACAGTTTTTTTTAATGCCTTTTTTGGAGACCATTTTATTATTTATTCAAAAGTGAATTTTCGTATACATCCATCATTGTAAAAACTAGACAATAAACGGAAAATGAAGATTAAAGTTTTCGGATAACTTTTCTATCGGGGAAATTTTAAGTAAACATGTTTCTGCGTAAGGCGCTGAATAAGTTATATGTTATATAGTCAGAAAACAGATATCTGAAAAGCAGCCTGTTTCATATTCAACATTTGACAAAAATCTCACTAAAAAAATTTGGATGCACCGCCCCCATAGCTGACTAAAGCTAGACCTTATCAACATTGACATAAAGCCTACAGATGGTCAAGTGACCATTTGTAGGCTTATGCATTCGTACAAATATTGCTTATGCATTCGGCAACACACTTAAGTAGTGTGTTGCCGTTTGTACGAATACATACTCGATTTCAAAAACACCAGATCAAGTCACTAAGAGTTCCCACTTGAGTATTTATTATCACAACATCGATAAAAAGTCGTGATATCGAATATAAAAGCCTTTTACGTAAGGGAAGTATCACGTACACATAGTCTTATGAAATTCACTGATGCATCGCGCATACGAGTAACATACGTAGCGGTCGAAGCTGTGAGGTCATAATGAATGCGCGAGTGACTGACATAATTATTTATTTAATTTTATTTATTTAATCTTTATTGCACAAAAGAAAACTTATTGTACAAAAGGCGAACTTAATGCCATAAGTCATTCTCTACCAGTCAACCTTAGGGCAAAGAAAAAAAATTTGTGAAGAACACATATTTATATACTTTAACTACATGAATAGCTAAATATATATAATACGTATAAAAATATACATAAAATTAAAAAATATAATGTATATATATATATATAGCGATTAAACGAATTAAGTAGATAAACTAAGATAATAATTATGATAGGGAATAGGTTTTAAAGATATAGTCTTAGCAAGCAGCACATCATACTTTTCATGTTTTTCTTAATTTATTTCGGAGATATACGTTCTTACTCGCACCGGCTGTATTTCCCCTTGTCACCCGCAGACCATGGGGGAGTGTCTTGAAAGAACTTGCCAAGGTATAGGTATGTGTTTTTGTAGTTATACAAGTCTCAATACCGCCCACAATTTTTCTCCTTTGCCCTAAGGTTGACTAGGAGAGAATGGCTTATGGCATCAAGTTTGCCTTTTGTACGATAAAATTTCTTTTTTGCAATCAAGATTCAATAAATAAATAAATATAACTAAATAATTAAAAGCATACAATGCTTTTAGTGAGCACAATACAGATTTTTATAACGAGTGTGCGGGGTGGAACGTGTCGTCAGGCGTGAGTGTGCCTTGACCTTAAACCTTGAATAACTTCGGTCCTGAATAAACGATAATGTTATAATACATTAAATTACCAACTTAATTCGTGACAAACGTTGCGAAAGACTTACAAATTTTACGTTAGCGAATACAAAATACATAGTTCGAAGAACTGATGGCCGTTGGGGCAGAATGGTTCTCGAGTGAAGACCGCGTACAGCCAAGCGCAGCGTGGTCCACACGTGGACCTGTTTAGGGTTATAGGGATTTGCTGGATACGGGTTGCCTCTATCTGACCCAATGTGGAAGTCTTTTGAGGAGGCCTGTGTCGAGCAGTGGACGTCCTATAGCTGAAATGATGAATACAAAAGGTCAGCGAACTGAACTTACTTATTACGTTGTATACTACATAATATATACTTCCTGTAAGTTTCTTACATTACTGAGATGAATTACTTCCCATTTTCCCCAAGCAATTTCACCGTTTTACAAATAAATGTAACAACAATAATTTAGTAACCCGCAAATAACATCGAAGGGTCTCAATCATTCTCCCGCAGGTAAGAGAGCCGGCATTCATATTTAATGCAAGACTCATTTGAATAGTTCCTTGATATTCTTATCTCGGCTTGTAGGAGAGGCACGCCTTCGAGCACTCTGTTCAAGCCTAGATAGTCGCGATACATATAAATAATTCATACGTTAGATACCGTGCCGATATTGAAACAATCCGGTTTCGTATGCCGTTTTGGGTGTTCCGGATTAAGGCGATGTGAGTGGATCGGTTCGGATGCGAATCGGAACGCGGTCTTATTCTGAATCGCGGATAAAAGACGCCTGAATTGAATTACATTTCAGAACCTTTGAAAATATTCTCGATTTTGCCGTTTTCAAATCGTCCATGACGTGTCTGTAACTGAAGAAAACCTGGTTGCTGTAAACGATAGTTTTCGATTTCAGTTGAAGTTCAACTGATTCTAAAAATATTACGCTATGTAAGTTTCATTTTCAAGCTTGAGGTAACATGGAACGAAATGAAGTTACTATATAGGTGGACAATATACACATATATTACCATACATAATAAGCATTTATTAGTACTTCACTTCATAATGCTGTTTCACGAAATGTGTCAATGTATGTGTGAATTATTATTGATACTTCCATTATGATATATATAATATACATATGATATATTATATATTTAATAATATAAATGCGAAAGTGTGTCTGACTGTCTGTTACCTCATGAATGCTTAAAGCATGAATGCTTGAACCGCTGAACCGATTTAGATGAAATTTAGTAAAAACATAGTTTGAGTCCCGGAGAAAAACATAGGAGAGTAGTTTATTTCAGAAATCATCATTTATGGGGGTCAAAAGGGAAGGTAATTTTGTAAGGTGGAATCAATAACCCCTGAAGCAATTTAGGTAAGAAAATAAGCCGTGGATAAAGTTAGTCATTAATAAATAGCGAAATTCAACCGGGATAGGTGTTCAAAAACCCAGTAGAATTTAATGGATCGAAATTATTATTATTTTGGCCTATATTATTGCATTAATATTGTGTTTGTGAGTTTTTATTGAATTTGTGTTTTAGTGATTTATCGTACTGAAGGATGACAGAAAGTAAGAATGAGTGCATTTTTGAGCAAAAATTTTAATCATTTCTTATATTAAGAAATAATATTTTTAGGGTGATTCCTTCTAGCGTAACAAGACCGCTGTAATTTCCGATGATATTTCTATCATTCCTGAAATATATATTTGTTGAAAATCAGCATTGTGAACAAGATCGAAACCCAAAGACAGAACTTTTTCCCCAATCCAATTACTCAACACTCACCTAACCCCGCTAGCACACGATTCATCTACCAGCCAAGGTGATCCATCTTCTTTTTTCTTTCCACTTTATTGGTCGCCTATCATTAAGCACTCCCCTTTAATATCCAGAATATCCCCCTTGCCCGTACATTTGCTATCAACGACTTTACGCCATATTACATTATACCACGTAGTTGTTTATTTTTCGTGAAAACATTCGCGTGGAAGGGATAACCGAGTTTTTTGCCGAAAGATTCTCATGTCAATTTTGTTTTGAAGTGGGTGGAATAGTTATTTCTATAGACGTTATGGGTTGAGTCTAAGTGGGTTTATTAGTTCTTTTATTGGATCACAACGAAAGTCTCCTTAGAAATATAAGGAGATATATAAACAAAAACATTTATAATTAATATTATGAATGTGACGTGTGGTTTGTTATTTGATATGAATCCAGCATTATATAGGTATTATACATTATTAGTCAGATGTCGACTAAAGCTTTATGCCCACGAAATAGAAAAACGATTTACATTTTTGTTAGTCAAATCATACTTTCGAAAAGGACAAATATAAGCTAAGTCTATTTACACATAATAATAATTTTAAATATTCTAATAGACATAAAATAAAATAATTATATTTACAGGCAATGCTTGGCTTCATCTATAGAAGGAGCATGAAATTTGAAAACTAAAGAGGAGGTAAGGTGCTAAAAATTAACTCCTAAGTGGAATAAATATATGCGGTTAGACCGGCTGGCTAGACCTCCTGACTAGTAATCGGATTCAGTGGGGGGAGCGCAAACCCACAAACGGGAATGCCATCCGGGGCCACTTAGAGTTGGAAGCCATGCGATGGAGTCTAATCTTTTATTAAATATGAAGCCTGTAAATATTATAGTAACAATCGACTACGCTATTGATGATCTGAAAGCGGGGAATAATAAAATAAGGCCTTATTTTTGTTGCCCATTTTGTTGACCTCTTATTTTTCTTTCAGCATTTACACCCTATAAGAACTTACAGTTCTTTTTTTATCGTCAAGGAGTAAGGTAATACAGATTATGGAAAATGGACGGGTTAATTCGATTTTAAATATAAAACTGGGTTCAAAATTACTTGACTATTTGCAATGCTAATCCAAAAAGAAATGCAATTAACGATGAACCGCCTCAGAGGAAAGACGACCAAGAAGCACGACTGTTTTTAGGGTTCTGTATCTCAAACCGAAACCCTTACAGGATAACTCAGTTGTCCGTTCATCTGTCCATCTGTCTGTCCGTCTGTCAAGAACCTTTATCTCAAGAACGCGTGGAGGTATCGAGTTGAAATTAAAACTATATACTCAAGTCCTTCGAAGCTGTCAAAAAAATCAAACTTCTAAGTTTACGTAAAAAAAGATACGGCCGTTTATGCCGCAAAAAACGTATATTTCGACACTTTTTGGAAAAGGGTACTTCCAGTTGAAACTCGAAATTTGGTATGGAGGAAACTCTTATAGCACAATGAACAAAATAAATCCGAAAAACTATTTTTTTTATGTCGGTCTGTCTATATCAGTAACTAGTATAAAATGATCGAGCACTGTGTACATTTTATATTGGTTACTACTTAGGAGTAGGGCTCTGCTAACATTGGATTTTCATAGATACGGCTATTCTTCTTTTACTCCCATTTGGCCGGTTTTCTAACTAGTAATCGAAGAAAGAAATTTTTGGATATCACAATAGTTGGTTAACTAAAATTCAATGACCAATTGTCAATTGGTTATCTAAAACAACCCGTAAAAATGATAGGAAACAATTTTCAACAAATTGTGTCACATAAGTGACTGCGTTTACGATGCGTATTTTGAGCAGCGGTATGGTGGCTGCTTTATACAAACACAATTAGTTCACATCACGTATAGATAAGCGTCGCAAATACTATGCTGATTAGCTTCCGGCTGTTTGCCGGATCGTGTCCGGTTGATTTATTATGCAGCAAGAATAATAATCCCGCCAATCTCTCATTTACAGATACTTAGATTTCAAATAGAAATAATAATTACTAATTGACTCATGCGGTTATGTTCACCAGATGGGTGAATAAATTAATAATAATAAATAATTAAATATTAGGTACAATCTTACACAAATCGACCTAGTTCCAATCTAAGCAAAGCTTGCACTATGGGTACAAGGCGACGATATACATAATATACAGATAAATGATAATACTTAAATACATACAAAACATCCAAGACCCAAGAACAAACATTCGTGCTCATCACACAGACACTTTCCCTGGTTGGGATTCGAAGCCGGGACCGGCAGCTTCGTAAACCCAAGAACAAACATTCGTGCTCATCACACAGACACTTTCCCTGGTTGGGATTCGAAGCCGGGACCGCCAGCTTCGTAGACCGTTGTGCAACCCACTGAGCCGAACGTGTCGTCAAATGAATGAATGGACTTTAAACGCTGGTCTTAATGGTATGAGGTCTTTGGACCTTGTAGAAGGCTGCAAATTTAGATACTAAAATAACCAAATCCATTCTCACACCTTTTAAAGGCTATTTCGACTAAGGATGATAAGGGCACTATGACACTACAGACTATTTGATGCTCAATATGCTTACTGCTATTTATGTATTGATGCAGGTGGCGCAGGATTGTAGTGGCATTCTTTGTGAGAGGCTTGTGTCCAGCAGTGGACGTTCAGATGATGATGATGATGAATTTTTAATGAAAGTATATACGAAGAACTGTACGGGCTCAGTTATCAAAAAAATGGTTTGTCTTTCTGTCACAAAACGTCTCAGCACCGAACTGACATGATTCAGACAGATTACCTACTGATTAGAGCTACGTAGGCAGTATCACTCTCCAGGTTAATTCCACATTTTCAGATGAAACCAAATATAATACCCCAATGGCACATAGCTTGAAGCTCACTTACCCTTAACAGATAAAAAAAATAATGTTCATAATTACCTACTATAACTCAAGCAGCAAACAGAAAATATAATGATCGAAAAGTAGTGTCGTTAACATTACTCATTGTCATTACGAGTGCTTAATACTTTTCACTGAAAACAAATAATTGCTTAACCCCTTTTCTACTGAACATTTATAATCCATCACTTGTCATTTATATATTGCTTGTACACGTAACAATATAAGCTGATGCCTTGCCAGCTAACGGTGTTTGGTACACGTAATAACACCAAAGCGTATTCATGCATTTTCATTTTATGTGTACCACCATTAAGTACAGAGGTAAGTTATTGTCATGCTTCTGACGACTGATTTAGAAACATATGTTTTGTTACAAAGATGACAGGTTACACGATATTTAAATATAATTAATGTTTCAACTGGCCACAGTATTTAAAATGCCCATTCAGTAAAGTTGACGAACTCATAAAAACAATACGCTTTTCAATTTCCTCGGCTAAAAAAGGGCGTGTCAATTATCACTCCGTCAAACGCATTAAATTTGATGAGTTTACGTATCAAAGGAATAAGTTACGCTTGTTTTGATTATAAAAGTTAGTTTTTGCTGCATGTAACATGCACATGCAGCGAAAACTAACTTTTATAATCAATCCCATATTATCGACTACGTGCGTAGCGCTAAAAAACTCTAAATCGTGAATAAAAAAATTCCGTTTGTTGTACATAATTATTATGTACAATAAAGTGTTTCCATACCTACATACTCGTGCACACAAATACCAAAAATGGAGATTCTTTATTTTCATTCACGACCGAGAGTTACAAGTACCATCAACTTAAAAGATATAAGTACAAAGGCGAACTTCCTGTTCGGGATCTTTATCAGTTACCCTTTGAACAAGTGAGAGAAGATATAAAGAAGATAAACAAACTAACACCCTGTACAAAATATATAAAACAGTAAACTGAACACATATGAATTTGAAAAACTAAGTAAAATATTATTGGTGTGATAGTTACTCTTATACAATTATACCTAATCATTATTATATCGCTAACTCTCATGTTTTGGCCCGTAAAACAAGGTACAGTTCTGAGTGATCCACAAAAAGGAAACTTAACGATTTCAGTCACGAACGCCGTTTCACTAAAATCAGTCGTCACACTGATTTTAATAAATTATTACTATCCTACAGTTAACGATCTTTTAATACATATGTTTTCGAATTATAAGGTTTGTGGGTTAATTTGTGTTACGATCAATATTTCCTACCGATGTTGCACAAGCAGACACTTTTACTGGCACAAAAACTATTTTCCTTGGGATTTCCTAAATATATAATGTATATAATATTTTCTTCTGTTTCCGCAATTATTACTCATTGAAATAAAACAATTATATTAAACGCTCCGTGGAAGTAATCAAACGTCAACGTCAAATGCACCTGTAGTGAATATATTAGCTCGAAGCAACTTTCTAATTCTCAAAGTTCGCTTTTTAAGAAAGGGCTTAATTATGTTATTACCCCTCCTAAAGTTAACTTACCCAGAACTGAATTCAACGCTTTGAAGAGCTTGCGTGAAGACACAGAAATCACCATTCTTTGAGCTGACAAGGGATATGCGACGGTTGTTATGGATACTAGTGATTACAACCAGAAAGTGGAAGTACTTTTGTTAAACGCTTTAACATACAAGCTTGTTAAGCGAGATCCAACGGCGAAAGTAGTAAAAACGACAGCCGAACTGATATGTAAGCACTTTGAAAATCTTAATCTGGATGTGAAAAGTTTAGTGCCCTCTTGCCCGGTGCCACTAAAGTTGTACGGGTTACCAAAGATACATAAACCTGGTGCTCCGTTACGCCCTATATTGAGTCAAATCGATGCTCCTACCTATCGATTAGCTCGGCACTTAGCAAGTGTGCTTTCTTTACTGCGAGGGAAGACGGAAGCATACACAAGAGACTCATACCATTTTGTCAGTGAGATTAAGGATTTGAAACTAACTGATGATGAAGTTATGGTCAGTTTTGATGTCCAGTCTCTCTTCACATGCCTACCACTTCAAGAATGTATCGAAATTGTGAAAAGAAGATTGAGTGTGAATAGATCTAGTGTTTTAGCTTTCTTAGACCATCTGAACTCCATGCATAGTAAAATTAAATTCACTATGGAGTTGGAAAATCAAAATTCACTTGCATTCTTAGATGTGCTAGTAATTAGAGGTCCCAACAATGACATAGGTCATACTGTTTATAGTAAACCTACGCATACAGATAGGTATTTGAATGGCAAATCTCACCACCATCCCTGTCAACTTGCTACAGTGGGTAAATCTTTGTTTCAGAAAGCCAGGGATATCTGCAACGATCAACATCTGACTGCTGAGTTGCAGAATGTCAAACGTGGGTTTCAAGCCACGAGCTCCAGATACCACGTTCCAAGCAGAATCCCAGTATGAAGAAACCAACAGTCGAGCGTAAACCTGCCGTATTACCATATGTGAAAGGGGTCACAGACAAGATCGGAAACATCTTGAAGCGTGCTTCTATAAAAACATATTTCAAGCCGTTGAAGACGGTGTCTCAAGACCTTAGACCCGTGAAGAGTAGCACCCCTTTACAGAGTGCAGGCATTTATAAGCTGGACTGCGAGTGTGGTCTTTCATACATTGGTCAAACGAAACGCAGTGTATAAACCCGGGTGAAGGAGCACATAGCAGATGTCAAGCACCGTCGGTGTAATAGGTCTGCAGTTTGTGAACATGTCATTGACAAACCAAACCACTCAATTAAGTTTGATAAACCTTCTATCCTTGCCAAAGAAAAAAGATATTTTCCCAGAATGTTACGCGAGGCTATTGAGATTAAAAAGCATCCTAATTTCAATAGAGAAGATGGATTGTCACTACCACCAGCTTGGGATCCTGTAGTACATCTCATCAAAAAACAAGCGAGACACAGGACTGCAAAACCTTAATTTCCGAACGTTGTAAAATATCTTATCTGTCTAAAAAGTAGTTTAATAGTCTCTGTTTTTAAAATATCATAATTAGTAATGAGGTAGCCTGGGAGTTTTTCTTTGCAGCGTTTCTTTTCTCCTCAGTACGCCTCATTTGTAAAATGCTGCTTGGTAAATTATTAAAATAAAATAATACAGCTCTTCTGGCACATGTGTCAAACTGTCTTTACAGCTTAGGCCCATCTGGCATGTATGTACACCTTTATTTGTTTTTTCAAAAATGGGTAGATTGCACAAATTGTAACTTTGACAGAGGAATATACATCTTTTCTCAGCCCACCCGTGACTATAGAGAGCTGGAAAGCTTCCGAAACGTCGGGAACTAAAATCCGTTAAATTGTTTTATTTCAATGATATAATGTATCGATAAATTGTACTTCTATTATATACGCATAATACGAATATACAAGTTGCATATAACGAGAGCGAAACGACAGAGGACAAGATATAAAAATAGTCCGTATAGGTTGATTAAGGAAGATTATTAAGTTTTCTTCCTTTATGGGTTAATAAGATATTGACATTAACATCCTCTTGTCTTGTCCGCTCAGTGAGACTCATTGATGGAAATAATTTTACGTGTAAATAATGCCGCGTAAAAACAGTGTCGTAAAATTTTATCAATTAGCTGTCCGCCCCGTTTTCACACGGGTGTACTTATATCTTTCTTCTCACTCACTTCTTATATGGAGATTTTCACAATCAAAATTGTCAATTTTCTTGCAAATTTTAATTACATTTGCTTACATACAAAGCCAATAAATAACACAACAAAAAATAATTAGCCAAATTATGCATTCGTTTTGAATTGATGCGCGAACATACATTTCTATATATTTTTTATTTATATACAGGATGTCCCAAGAAGTAGTGATATACTAAAGCTGGGAGGTAGAGGACCTAGAGGGCTATCTAAATCACCCCCATTAATGTTCCACGATTTTTCGTATTTTCGGAGTTATGACTTTTTTTTTAATTTTTCGCCTATCGCCGAGTGCGATGAGATTTTTATTTATGGTGACGTGAATTATTGCGGTAGATACTTGATTTTTTTTGTGTGCTAAGCTGATAGATAGGCCAATTTAGTATGGTAACATTTACTATCGTTAAATCTTTGAATGGAATAAAAAAAAAATTAAATGCCAACAATGATAAAATTACTCAATATGTTCACAACTTCAAGAAAGATAAAATGACATACAAAAAATTACCGTTTGTCTTCTAAAAACTTGCTCTATCTATCAGGTAGCTACCCTGAAAATTTCATTTTAATATTCATTAGGCTTCAATCAAAAAATTTAAATCTAAATGTGGTATGTGCAAAATTTTAATTTACATGATGATTAAAACAAACAAAGTAAAACCAATTACAAGGTGTTTAATTACAAGAAATTTTCAAAATGTGCCCCTTGTTTCTCAATGGAAGTGCGACATCGCCGAAAAAAGTTGTCTTTTAAACGTTTGAATGCACTTCTATTATTTTTAATGGTTTCTTCTGCTACTCTCAATTTCCGGGTTAACTCGTCCAAATTGCGGCATTCTCTTGAGTAGACGAGGTCTTTGTAGTATCCCCATACAAAAAAATCAATGGGGTTTAGGTCGGGGGACCGTGGAGGCCAGGCTATAAGGCAGGCGTCACCCCGGCCGCAACGACCAATCCATCTTTCAGGGTATCTTTGATTGAAATAGTTTCTTACGTCCAAGGCAAAATGGCATAGTGCACCATCACACTGCAGTACTATGCTTCTGCGTGTCTCCAAGTCCACATCTTCATCATCTTACAGCAGGGGCAGATCGACGCGTAGAAAATTTAAAAAGTAATTGCCGCCCAAGCGGTCTGGCAGCTGAAAGGGCCCGATTAGCTGACCGTTAAGTATGCCAGACCAAAGGTTAACACTAAAGTGTTCTTGGAATGTCGATTCCCTTTTTAAATTTGGAGTTTCAATTGCCCATGAGTGAGAATTGTGCATATTAAAAATCCCATTGCGTCTAAAGTGGGATTCATCCGTCCACAAGATTTGGTTAAAAAAGTTTTCGTTTTCAGCTTGTCTCCTCAACATTTCCTAACAGAATTCAATTCGCCGATTGTAATCTTCCAGTTTCAACTGTTGCACTTTTCTAATGTGAAACGGATGATGTCCTACGCTCTGTAGTGTACGGTGTACCTGAGATTTAGAAAGTCCGGTACGACGTTCCATAAGTCTCACACTGGTCGACGGGTCTCTTTCTACTTCTTCAACCACTGCATCTACTACATCAGGATCCGACATGGTGGCCATATGGCCTGATCTGGTACCCGGTATGTAACCTTCCAAATACGCATTATGTACTCTTAAGATCATGCGATAGTCAGGAAACGTTTCAGGTTGAGGCCCGCCTCTTCGTTCCACATGTTCCCGGTACAGCCTTGAAGCTTCCGCCGCATTCCCCCTAGCATAACTGTAATAGTAATGCATTTCTGCGTAATCACGTAAAGTAAACATGATCACTTACACGCAAACTCAAGTTCAGTTAAATAATGCCAAGTCGTCGATTCCAGGTAATAACACTAATCCAAATCGTAATGCAAGTCAAAGTGAATGAATAGCCAAAATGATTAGAGAAACGAACAATTAGCAGTATTAAAACACAATTTTTAAATTATTGAAAAGTACCAACGATGACCAAACAACGTGAAAATTTTCTCATGCGTCCACCGTCTTTTGTTTTTTGTTCTTTTTCTATTGATGGCCAGTGCGTGATTTAGAACGAAATTTATTTAGAAAGTTGATTAATTTTGCAGTTGCCACATTTAGATTTCAATTTTTTGATTGAAGTTTTATGAATAATAAAATATAATTTTTAAGGTAGCTACCTGATAGATAGAGCAAGTTTTTAAAAGCCAAACGGTATTTTTTTTAATGTGATTTTATCTTTTTAAAGCCCCTTGAAGTTGTGAACATATTGGGTAATTTTATCATTCGTGGCATTAATTTTTTTTTATTCCATTTAAAGATCTAACGATAGTAAATGTTAACGTACTGAATTGGCCTATCTATCAGCTTAGCACACAAAAAAAATCAAGCATCTACCGCAATAATTCACGTCACCATAAATAAAAATCTCATCGTACTCGGCGATAGCTGAAGAATTTTAAAAAAAGTCATAATCCGAAAATACGAAAAATCGCGGAACATACATGGGGGTGATTTAGATAGCCCTCTAGGTCCTCTACGTCCCAGCTTCAGTATATCACTACTTCTTGGGACATCCTGTATATATGTAACATTGATAGTATCTAATCAGCATGTTAATTTCTATATGACCCGATAAACTCAATATACTGAATATATAAACGTAATGTCACTTCCAAATCGGTAAGTAGGTATTTAAAACAGTCATCGATAAATTTGATATCGGAAGGAAGTCTCTAGTTAATTGTCATTAATTGACATGTTTTGCCACAAAAACTTCCATGTCTGTACATAAGGAATTAGTATTTTAATGAAATTAAATAATGCAAAGGTGTAAGGGCACTTTTACAAGTCTGACTCTACGGCAGTCTTTCTCAAAGTGGGCGATAACGCCGCCTTGTGGGCGCTGGAGGTTTAGAGGGGGGCGGTAAGGGGCCCAGAAAAAATTGGGGATAATATAGCACACTATAATTCACTTAATTTAAAGTTATAGTGGTTTTTAAGTAAAAAAAATCAGGGGGCGCTGAAAAACATTTTTTTTTAAAGTAGGCAGTAGACAAAATAAGTTTGAGAACCTCTGCTCTACGGTATTTCCCAAGGGGAGAAATTGAGAAGAAAACCGAAACAAACTCAACATTCAGTCATTGTTTTTTTCAAAATTACTCTTTTCTATTAGAATATTTGACCTAGACCAGACTAGATTAAGTGTCCTTTATAATTTTTCTTGACATTTTTGACTTAAATATTTATGTATTTATTAATTAAGGTTAAAGATGTATATATGTATATATATAATATATATAAAGTATTCGTTTTATATCTATTTGTATATATTATAGGTAGGTATTTATTATTTTTTAATTTATAAGAATAAAATTTTGGCTTCGTTTTATTTTTGTGCATATTAAGTACCTAATTAGTTGGTTTGTCTATCTTCTTTAATATATACTTTTTTTTCCATTCATTTGCTTAAAGGTTAACTGAAAGAGATCCCTCACAGGGATAAGTTCGCCTTTGTACATATCTGTGAATGTAAATACTTTTTTTGGTATTAATTTATGTGCAATAAAGTGATTACATACATACATACATACATATTTGTACTTAGTCTATCCTAAATATATTAGATATACGTGATTCTCCAAGAAAACATATCAAAACTTATAAAAAGTAAAAATACAATAGAAGATAACTAGAAAAATATGTATATATTTTTTAAAACAACGTTTGTTATGCCGCCTTGCTTGTAGTAAGAAATCTAAATTTAAACAAAACAATTTAAAGGATTATATCGCGTATATTATTTCATTTGAGTTTCCGGCGTTTCGGAAGCTTTTCAGCTTTCCATGGGAACGGGTGAAAGGACCGTTAAGTTGTTTTATTTAAATCCATACTAATATTATAAATGCGAAAGTGTGTCTGTATGTCTGTGTGTCTGTTACCTCTTCACGCTTAAGCCACTGAACCGATTCGGATGAAATTTGGTATGGAGATAGTTTGAGTCCCGAGGAAGGACATAGGCTACTTTTTATCCCGGAAAAAAAGTAGCCGGACGAAGTCGCGGGCAGAAGCTAAGTAAAAATATTAAGGAGTCTAAATGTTTTAAAAACAAAGCCGGTTAGAAACAAAGTTGCCAGTTAATAGTCCTTACTTTTACCTAGCAACATGTAATTACCACTACTTACATATTTTTGAGACACACTATTTTAATAAATGTCTAAACGATTATGGCTAACTATAATATGAAGTTTTGGAGAATTGTAACGTATCCTATGTAATGCCGTTATTTTTAGTTTGAACTTTTTAATTTGAATAATTTTCTGTAGCTAGTTAATATTTTTCAAATGTAGTTTAAATACTTAGTGTAAAGCGCCCACCCATCATCCCCACCCCCTTACTAATAAAGTAAGTAGGATCGTTTCAGAAAAAAAAATATGCAATTTTTTTTTGTTTTCTATATTTTTTAATCTAACTTTATTGCACATTCCAAAATGTACTAACGTCGGACTTGATGCCTAAATGCTCTACCAGTGAATCATTGGCTGGGTTAAAGAGAAACAGTTATGTGGTTCAGGGCCTGTAAACTAGAAAATTTAGAATAAATAATTTTCACACATATACTTATATTATATACCTACTTACATAAACTTACACCAATACAGAATATAGTATAACTAATATTACTTTATGTGCCTACTAGTACAAAACATCATATTGAGCGAGGGAGCTAACCTAAAGAGGTGCTTGTGCAATAATACGCAACATGTGCTTTAGGTAAGTTAGCTTTGTGCTAAGCGGATAGTGAGTGAAAGCAACAATAAATGCTTAAAAATAAGTAAGTAGGTCCTTATTATAACGCAGGGATCTCCTAATTTTATAACTCAGGGGCCACAATCGTGCGGGCCAAGACTTTGGTGTCATGGCTAGTCATGGGGTAAAACATTTGTTAAGTAGTTTTAGTTAGTTAGTAGTACTTAGTAGATAACGCATAAGGAACGCACTTGGTGTTGATTATGTTAAAAAAAATAATACAGTAAAAAAAATATCGCGGCCCGGACCGCTCTCCTGCTTTCTTTATTAAAAGGGCTCACGGGCTGGACCTGGGCCGCGGGCCGTACTTAGGCGACCCCTCTGTTATAACGGAAAGGTGCGTTTAGGTCATCTTGAAATTGATAGAATATTATTACCTGAATGCTATATATATATGTATATCAAGTTAATTTACCAATGGTCGATGCTGCCAAAATAGTTCTCTTTTAATTTTAATTAATAGAAATTAAGGAAAAAAGCAGGGTGTTCGTTATTAAAAATAAGGTGCAAAAAATTAAGACTAGAAGTGAACTAAGCTTAGTTCACTTTCACTAAACAAATCACCTCATCCGTTGTAAAACACAATTCATAGAGTATTCATATATTTGGCCTACATATCCAGTGACATCTCATTGATTCACCAGTTCATTAGCGACCAAGACGCGTGCAACTGTAATATTGCGTAATCCGTCATAGTTTAAGTTTAATAAATATAGTTTGTTTAATAAGTAAGTTATACCCGGCTAAGACCGGACAAATTTTCGGCGTGTTGGAAGTACGTCATAAAAAAAAATTACTCAATTCTCACTAACTTCCGAATCCAAATTTTGAAAGCGAATGATAAAGAGGATAACAAGCTTTTATTATTTATTTACTTAATGCCCTTTTATAAAATAGCTTAGGAATAATGTATGCTCAAAGTTGAATACTTTTTTTGCAAGACACCAAACCGAAACCCTTCTTGGGCTAAAGATTGGACTAATAGCTAAATTCAATTTTAAAGCAATTTTCTCAAGAAAAAGGTGCGTTGAAAATGTCGGGTCTTTTATCATAAAAAATAATATTATGTATTTTTTTTAAACGTTTATAACACACGACTAATACTACTGAGCGGTTACTTCAAACTGGTGAAAGGGGCGGGGTGAAATGGCTTGGCACATGGTATTGCCAGTGATGTAAAATAACTACTATTTTGGTAGCAATTACGACCATCCGATCTTAGATAGCATCCTCGCAAAACATATGTTAACAATACTGTTTTTTTTATATAACTACGATACTTTTATATACACACTATTTGGTTAGGGTTATTACTAACTATCCCATTGCCTTTATTTACTATTGATAGTTGTCTTTGTTACTGAGTATATTTTGTATATATATGTGCAAAAGTTACATCGATCCTAAATTGATCAGCTCAAAACGTACACACATACAAATTTTACACGTACAGCGGATACAATAAGGTTGCGAGCCAGTTTGGGAAAGGTCTGTTACCAATGGCCTCCTCGAGGATAATGCGTCTCGTGGCGAGGGATATCCTAACCGAAATCCAATATAAATGTGGTTGTGCTCATATTAAAGTGTTCTTACGTGAATTTAAGTTAAGTGCCTTTTAGAAGATTTATTTTCAGTGTCAATGTCTAAGAAGTAATTTCCTTTTTTTCATTTTCGGCAAATTGAAGAGAACAATGAGGTTCACCTGCAATTACGAGAAATTAAATATTCTTTGCTTAAATCGTAACTTGATGTATTCGTGTCGTGTGTCGTTTTGTCTAAACCTGATAAGTATTCGTGTGTTATTAAGTAAATAACATCCAGCCATATAATTTATGCTCACCAGAATAGAAAGTAACACATTATTATTATGCCTACGTAGGACCGTAGGTACTGATAAAGAAGTTTCCGAAAAAAGACAGAATACAGCGTTAAGTGTCTATATTACCCCTCCATCCTATTTTACGTCGTACAGTTATGATGCTTATAAAAATATTAGATTGACGACCGGTTTGGCTCAGTGGGAGTAAATAAATAATTAAACATTGCCTGCGAAGCTGAAGTTCCAAGGATCAAATCCCGGTAAGGACTAATATTTGTGTGATGAACATAAGTAGTTGTTCCTGAGTCTTAAATGTAATCTATGTACTTGTATACGAGTAACAGCTACGTTCTCGTAAGAGAAATAGTCATAACCCTGTTTTTTTACTTCAGCTTAGTCGAATAAAATGTATCATAGCCATCTGTGAATGCCAGCTACCCGTGTACCAACATTTGTTTACCCGATTTAGTGTGATGTAGCCAAAAAATCTGATAAAAATATTTTTCGACTCAGTAACCTCCAAATAGTCCGTTACAATCATTTTTGACGTAATAAAGTCTTATAAATCGATGAACGCCGGCTGCACGCACGAAAAAGCATGACTCATTGTCACGTTCCGCTGTCACGTTCCGCCTGAGCCGAGCGTGCGAGCAAGAGCGCGGAATAAGCGATAGAGAGAGGTGCGATATCGGCCTAAGCGTTCGGCTTGTGAATTTATAAAAGTATGCAATTTTTACTCAATGTTTTCTTATGACGTTATTATGTAAAATTATCATCCGTAATCCGACTTTACAGACTACCAATTTTTTTTGAAAATATCTTTAAGGGGCTTACAGATCTGGATGACCTTCGATCTGTAGCTCTTTGCTTTTCCATGTTGTATATGATCATGTCCATTGCAACCGTGTTTATCAATACATTATTTCAGTTTATCTTCGAGAGTCACCGAAACCAAGATAAATGCCGTCAAACTTTGATATTTTTACGACGCAAAACTTAAAAAAACTTAAAAAAAAATGCTTGATTAGCAAGTTAGGTCTTTTCATAATGAACAACTAGGCATAATTTTTGAGTCTATCAAGGGTTTTTTGAGAGACTAGATACGCAATCTTTATTTTTATAGACCTCCCTGTATAAATCCATAATTAATTACATAGAAATATATTCTGAATTTTGAATGCAAGAAAGTGTTAAATAGAAACTGTATCATATAAACCATATTTTGAAAATAAGCTTGGCCATTCCAGGGACATAGTATAGATAAGTATATTATGCGTCGGAGTTTTCCAATCAAACGTTCTATAAAAAGAAGTAATCTGTGGTTCAAGAACAGTCTTCATCAAAATGTTAATTTTACTGAAAACAACTACCATATATTTTCTTCCGAGGCATTCCACAGATTATAAAAAGATAAGGTGAAGCGGAATAAGCGTTTCCTTTCGTGTTTTAACCCTAAAAAGTAAAATTTGTATGCTGACCGCAATCTGGGTAGAACTGGTTCGTATAATAGCGTATTTTAATTAACAGTAATCACGAAATTTATAATTTGAATTCAAAACAGAGACTCAATTTACTTTGTGGGAAAAATGACATCTTTATCAAGCTTTTATTTATTTCTTATAATTCAATGATTGGATTTGATTATTGTTATCATCAATTAAATCCCTTCATGTCAACTGATGAATGTAGGTCGCCCCAACGCATATAATTATAAAATTTGAAAACGAAAATTCTACGAAATTCATTGACAACTTTTTCCTCTGAAATCGTAAGATGTGCATGTTTTTTTGAAGATATCACCATGTATAAACCGTGAATTTGGTTAGGTTTGTTTTCTGACAATCCCAAATTATTAACAGTGATTCAGAAAAAAAATGTTTTCCATGATATCACGAAATGAAGTATTCGGTGCAATCATTTTCGATAAATCAAGGTACAACCCCCAAGATGGCTACCGAAACCGAGACAGACCGAAAAGGAGATAGTGGGACGATTTGGACGCATTCCGCAGGGGCTAGTGGTAGTATGCGCTCAATAGAGAAAACTGGCGGAAAAGATGGGAGGCCTTTGTTTAGCAGTGGGATACTTTAGCAGGCTAAAAAAAAGAAAAAATAGAGGCTAGAGAGTGGCATAGGTTATAATATGGCAAGTGATGTCTTCTTTAAAAAAATAATGATGAAAAATTCTAAAGCAAATTACTTGTACAATAAATCATTTTTTTTGTCAATTATAACAATCGGTTTCTTATGATGAACTATTATGAATTATATAAGAATTGGAAACGTATACAAGGTAACCATTGACATTTGAATACTTGAAACGTTAAACCCGATATTCAAAGTCAGGCATAACGGCTGGGACCCATACAAAACGAGCGGGACTTATGACTCAAATTATGAGTGTATGGAGGAGTAAAGAGAATACGCCTTCAAAACATGTGTATTAGGTTTATATTTGGGTTACGCAAGCATGATCATGTGTCTAGTTTCCGTTCACAACTCAAGTGGCTCTTTATCCGTCTTCGTCGTAATACTCACATTCTTTCTTTTCTCTATAATACACTCTTTCATCCTGCGACTCCCCGATATCTCAAATAAAGTTTTAGTTATCTTCTATCAGCTAGGTCTGCACAAAACTTTCTTCTAGCTCTTCCGTCATCAAAGTCAAAGTTTTATACAAATTCTTTTAAATTCCGGGCTACTGTGTTGTGGAACTCTCTTCCGCTCCATTTAAGGCAAGCGAAGTTATTGCCTATTTTTAAAACAAAGTTAAAGGATCATTATTTATCACTCCCATAATTTCTATTTTTAATTCTGCTACTGGCTTTCTAATCACTTTGATGTCAACTGTATCATAGTTTTCTTTCTTGTTTTCTATATATATATATATATATATATATAGTATGTATGATTAGTATATATGTATAATATTTGTTTATTTTTCATTAATTTTTGTGTTATTTGTAAACTATCTCACCACCTACTCATTCCTAGCTACTTTGTGTCATTTCCGCTACCTAAAGGTTGTCTGGAAGAGGTCGCTCTTTAGCGATAAGACCGGCTATTGTCCACCGTATTTTATGTTAAGGCTCTATTGTACTGTTTCTGTTGTTGGTGTGTAATAAAGAATTATTGTACTGTGTTGTATTGTACTTGTCATACAGTTTTTCCTTCATTGAACCGATAATCACACGGAAACGTATATTTTTATGTGACAAGAAAATATTACTAATGTTGTGTCGAAATACCTAAAAAGATAAAACTTTGTTTTCTTTTCACATTTTTAGGTTCAATTTGATTTTCTGCATTTATTTAGTACAGTGATTATTAAAAATAAATACACACCAGCATATCATAGTTAGATGCATGGCATTTTGTCAAGATTGAATCTTGATGCGAACGTCTTTTGAGATTTAACGGTGTGTTATTTTAATATCAGAGTACGTAAGTAGGAAATCCAATCAAAAATTTCAATTAAATCAGACTAAGTGAATAAAGCTAAGTAGAGCCTTTGAGAGTGCTCAGTAAGTATATATTAAACAAGAAAAATACACAGTCCAGGAAACGCACCGTAACGGGGCGCCAAATAGGTGGACCGGCGATCTGATCGCGACCAAGGGCCTTTTCCAGTAGTCGTCGTGCTACCGCTGACATGATGATGAGAATGGCAATGAAAATAAAAAAGCGTGTTAAAATTGGTTTCTATTGCTTAAATAATAAAAATAATAATAAGTGTATAATAATAATTCATTATTATCATATCCGGTCCGTAGATTTTCTACTCGAAGAATGCACAAAGAAAAAAAAAGTTTGAAAATATATTTAGGTTTTTTACGACATCAAAATTAAACTTAACTTTTTCCATCACATTTTTTAAGCCTTGAAACAAATTTAAAATAAGTTATTACCAACCATCAACAGGTCGTTTAAATATGAGATTCAAATTACGGTTGTACTGGCCCGTTTTCATGGCCGCTACCGAAATAAAAGGATTTATTTTAAATCTAAGCGCTGAAACAAAGGTTTCGAGACTTAAGACCGAACACGATTCCAATTATTCTTGATAAGAACTTAACGACACCCAAAATGCTAAAGATTCTTTTACTTTCTAGTATCTAATGCTAGTTTGGCACAAACTGAAAATCTTAGAGAAATCCTTACCGAAGTTACAAGTTTCAAGTTCTAATAAATTCTAAAGCTGACGTGCCGCTGACTCGACGAAAATTAACTTGAACTAAGCAGGTATTATCACTTTTTAACGGTGATTTATTATAACAAAGAACAAATACTTTTTCATTGAGTTGAGCTTTGACTTTCTATAATCTAAAAGTTCTAACGTGTTAAATTTCGCTTTAAATTTTTTAAATATTGGGATAAATGAGATCTAATTTCGTTTTATTCTAAGAATAGTACTTGTAATTTGATTATTGGCAAAACGTGCAGTCAAATGTTACAATTTTCTGAAAACTTCATAATACGCTCAACTTCGTAAGTCTTTTTTATACCATCGAAAAAACTAGCTAAAGCTTGGACTCACGCAAAAGTTCCATGCCAATTTAAGCAAAAAAACATCTAAAACAATAAATAGGTATTTTGCATTGTGTCCAATTGTCCATACCCTTTAATTTAATAAGCTTAAATATCGTAACACATGTAACATGCTGTATTTGTAATTCATTAATTTAATTTATTTCTAGAGCTTTCCTATAGAAGTGCAGTTTTGTACAGTGCTCGCATAGCTGTATGTCTGCCACAAGTAACAAGTTAACTACAAAATTAAAAATTTGCAACTACAACTGTAAAAATATGAACTAAATATGTTCTACCTTTGAGTATTTTTTCATGAAATGAATTTTCCTGGAACCCATCCAAAATAAGATTACTAGTGCCACAAAAAGGTTAACAAATTTTAAAAAAGATTGACAGATTGAAATAAAACAATTTAACGGATTATATCGCGTATATTGTTTTATTTCAATGAGTAATAATCGCGGAAACAGAAGAAAATATTAAGATTGACAGGTATTTTAACAGAGAAATAAAAAATTGACCTAGAAGAGAAAATAAGAAGGATGGCACCATAAACATAAACCTTGAGAGCCTCATTTGTTTTGAACTCGGTTCAAAATAGACTGATTGATTGCTTGCGTATTTAACAGAAATAGCCGTAACTTATTCTATTTATCCAGACACTAAGCTACGAGATTGGATGTTGAGATCGTTCTATTTGCTTTTTGCATTTGATATTTCAAAGAATATTTTAATCCCGATTCTCACAGTACTATCCAGCAGTACTATACATGTATTGGTATACGCGCAATGATGGCGCTACTCTGGAAAAGAGTAAGGTCAACCGGTTAAATGCGACTATGGGCCAAATACGTCTGACAAAGATTTATTAAAATCCGCAGACTTTGAAACTACCCATCCCCTCCCTGCCTAGAATTTGGCAGTATGTGTATCAAAAGAGACCAGGAATAGTTGCAAAATTATGCGTTTTTATATTAATGTCAAAAGACGCACTTGCCCTGTAGTCGTATTTCTCCCGATTACCACCATTTGACTCCTCACAATTAGCTTTGTTCATAAATTTTATGGCAAATGAAAATTGTAATGATGGTAATACTAAGAGATATTTAATCTTTAGTACACTTCAAACTATAGTCAAGTAGAAAGTACTAAAAGATAATTAACCTTTAATACACTTTAAACTTCAGTAAGTTTTTTGATAATATCACGGAACATTTTGCAACTTGCTTTGCGTATTTATAATAATATCTGTAAAGTGCACAGTGTCTAATATTGCACAATTGGTGAGGTTCAGGGGATTATGAAGAAAGTGGCTACTGTCGCTGTCCGATTATATCGATACGGAGGCCTTATTTCTTGCTACTTAATTATCTCCCTCATCCTCCCTCACACACGCACACACACACACGCACACTCACGCACACGCCCGCAGGCACGTTTTTTGCAACTATCCCCATTCTCATTTTTAGGATTCTGTATCCAAAATGACGAAAACGGAACCCTTGTGGTTTTGTCATGTCCGTCCGTATGTATCATGCATTTAACTCAAAAACTACGCGATGTACAAGTATATTGATGAAATTTGTAGTAAAAAAGCTTTAGATTTTAAAATTAATCCTGTAAATATTGCTCATAAATATTTCTTCTAAAAATTCTTCCAATACCACGAAATAATTCCATTGCGTCGTTATTTTAAATGAACATATCAAACTTACGTGTAACAAAATAAATACATTTAAATCGATATTTGCATTTTTTTGTCATTCTTTTAATTATAATATTATGATATAAACCTCCAGCTGTCCCACTGCCGGGTAAAGGCCTTCCCCCTCGCCTTCCACTGATTCTGGTTTAAAGCTACCTTAGGCCAGTCCTCCAAGAAAAAGGTTCAAATCGTCCAGCCATCCGCGACGAGGTCTGCTGCGTCTTCACTTCAAAACCTTGAAGTGAACCTAATAAAACTATGTAATTATCTAGTTGAAGAAATGCAAACAGAAAATGGCGGAGGAAGAATAATCGACAAAAAACCAATCTAAATTGGCACAGAAAAATAATCGACAAACAACCAATCTAAATTGGCACAGTGATTATGCTCTATATTTTTCTACACTTTTTAGCCCGTTAAGGCAGTAGCAAATTTAGACGATCGCAAAAATTGTAGCTGAACTTTAAAGCGCCAATGTTCAGAATACATAATGTCTGTGGGGTGCCAATGTTGCTATGCCTTGCCAATGTGCCAACGTTTATTATTTGGCAGCAGACTTATCGCTTTGTGCAGCGGGTGGCTCGTTGCTATTGCTTGTTTATATCGTTGTCAGTCAGGGGAATATCCTGGGTGTGAGTCACAAAGAATAAACGAGTGGTAGCGAAACAATAAGAAAGGTAATATTTAGAAAAATAACTGGATCGACGTCACAAGACGTGTGTTGAATTATTTTGTATTTATACACAGTGTTTGGGTTACAGTTGTAAAGGTCTATTTTTACATTGCATTTAAATAAAACAATTTAAACGAAAACTATCTCATTTGAGTTCCCGACGTTTCGAACGCTTTTCAGCTTTCGTATTCACGTGTCGAAAGGAAGGTAGGTATTACCGTGTAGGAAAAGATATATTCTCCTTTGTCAAAGTTACAATTTGTGCAAACTACCCACTTTGAGAAAACAAATAAAGGTGTCCATACATGCCAGATGGGCCTTCTCTGTAAAGTCAGTTACACATGTGCTAGAATTGCTTAATTTTTTTTTTTTTAAATACCAGCAGCATTTCACAAAATGAGGCTTACTGGGGAGAAAAGAAACCTGCCAAAGAAAAACTCTCAGACTACTTCGTCACTAATTATGTTATTGTCAAAACAAAGACTGATAATCGCGGAAACAGAGTCCTTATCACTTTAATACAAAATTTCAATAAAAATGACAATGGCAGTTACAATCTAATTCTTAGTTTGAATGGTGCGAGTGATATGGTTTTGATTGCGAGTTTGTATGAAATGGTTGTATGAATACACTAAAATAAAAACTTGAATAGATGAACTCTGAACAACTTAAACTTATAAGTCCATAACTAATTCAAGTCACCTTAATATTTCCTGCGGGCCTATGATGGTCGCGTTTATCACACCATAGTAAGATGAGAACGCGCCTGTCACTATCGCACTTACATACGTGTCAGAAGGTGACGGCAGCTATGTCACTTATTTATCGCGTGACAAACGCAACCATCATAGGCCCGCAGGACGCCTTTCGTTGACTACTATAGTTACAGAGAGCTGAGCTAAATTACGTGAATATCACCGAAGTCAATATAATGTTGTAACTTGACCTTCATATTATCGTAATGAAGGAGAGTAGAAAAAGTAAATGTATTAAAAAAAGTTAAGCCGCATAAACGCGGCTAAGCCTGATCAATATTGATCTCATCTTAAGCTACGGCGTACCCCTCTTTGAGCAGAAAGCTAAAATTATTTCAAAAAGTCTCGCAAGCTGCCTTTTTCCACAGAAGACTTAGCTATAAATTTCCACAGTGCGGCAAAAAGGAAATGAAGAGTGAGCAAAAAGACACACGTGACACTATAAACTAACATTTTTTGTTTCGTACTTTATTTAGTCACTCGTCTTAGCGTGGCTTCTGCGTAGTTACCGTGTTAGATTTTTTATTGCTTTTTAAAGTTTGCAACTTTATTTTCACGAGATCTGCATTTCAAAGGGTTCGCTATTCTCAAAGTGAAACTCGTCTGTACGAGTGTAGTGGGGAGAAAGAAAGTGTGTAATGTAACACATACTCGTATGCGAGGCGAAATGGTGCATTTCCTGTTTGACAAAGAATGTAATGTTTCATTTTTACTTTGCACTGTCTTAGCTTTTAGCAACATTACTGAATATTTTAATTTAATGTCAGCATAAGATAAAATCGCAGTACTTGTGGCAATGAAGAGATCTGCAGAAGAACAAAGGTCGACTACACAGCTTAGAATGTTTTTAGACTTTGAGCGGGGCAAATTGGATGCAACCGCAAATTGGACGATTAAGCGCGGGAAGGCCCCTTACAAGATAAACCATACAAACAACAAATATACAAATAGATTTATTGAACCAACAACCTCTGTATATTATATACAGAGAGTTACGGCTAAATTCTATAATACACAATTAAATTCAGATTTTTATATATCCTGAACTAGGGCTTCCCCTGTGTTTCAGGCAAAAAGAAAGCCTAATATTACATTATTTTATATGAAATAAATATTCATCTATATTATAATAGTACGTATGGTAACTTAAATACTAAAATTTACACAAAACTAATAATAAAAATAAAAATCTAAAATAAACATTTATTTCACGACAGTGAGTAAATTCTCTGTATCTTCGTATGTCATGTTTTGTAGTGAATCACGTAACGTATTCGTACTTTGAGCGTAGCTAAGAGGATATAGGTCTAATTTCGCATTTAATCTATTGTAAATACCCTTATGCGCAATAAACCAATTTAAGGCGGACGAAGTCGCGGGCAGAAGCTAGTCAGTAAATATACTTGTAATATTGTATCGAGCATGCATTAGCATCAATAGCTGGAGAAAATGGAAAAAATTTAGCCATGGATACACTCATACCGAACAACGTTTTAAAAATCTTAATTCAAAGGTAAGCAATGCAAGTTTTTACTCACACCTTTATATACTCCTGACATGAACTGCCTCTGTTATATTTATTCAAACTTCTGATAGCTTTAATTTTCTTTTGATTACTACTTGAAATCCTATTCTGGATGGCAAAAGTTTTCTATTTGTGTTAATGTATTCATTTCTCTTTAGATGAGATCGTCGCTTTTAGCCGCCGGCTAGACTGCCTTGCGGGTCACACCTGAAGCGGTATTTATTTTTAGTTCCACTATTTTACAAGTTTTTGCGTGACTGAATAAAGTAGGTTTGCAGCATTCATGTAATACTTGAAAATATTGCAAGTAAACAAGTAAAGATTTTTTTCTTCTTAAGTTAATTATATTTCTATTTTAGCTATTTAATGCTTCATGCTAAATACTTAAAGGTTTTATTCATTGGCTTAATAGGGAATATGCAATGCATTAAATTTTCATAATTATAGTATGAGACAAATGTACAAATATCAAATTGCGCCTGAAAAGGAGAAATAATACATAACAAATATCTTTTTTTAGGGTAAAACGGGACAGTATTACTAAGACTCCGGTGTCCACCTATCTGTCTGTCTGTCCGTCTGTCCCCAGGCTGTATCTCATGAACCGTGACCATTGAAATTTTCACAGATGATGTAGTTCTGTTACCGCTATAACAACAAATACTTAAACAGAATAGTTGTATGTCTATCTGTCTATGTCAGAAACCAATATCAAATGACCGAACACCGCGTACATTTTGCTTAGGGGAAGGCCTCTGCTAACACTGAATTTTAATTGATACGGCCGTATGTAGCGCATATTTTGTACGGAAACCTCGTTGCGCGAGTCCGACTCGCACTTGGCCGGCTTTTAGGTATTGCGACGAAATATTACTGTTTTTTTCTCGTCCTAAAGTAAATTACACGTTACCTTGTGATCATGATCAAGGCTCTAATGAAGGATGGAATGCAAAATGTGAGCTAAAATAAGAAAATGCTCGTTTCTGTTGATGTAGAAATAAATGTTAGTTACAGTTGTCTGTGTGGAGTGTCGTGTGACGTCACGCTATACTCTCGATTTAAATGGGGCGCGCCTGGGCGTTTTAACTTTATGCCTTTGAATCTTGATTTTACCGTTTCTAGTGTTTAACGTTCAATGGGTATCATATATAAATTTCTTAGTCTTAAGCTTAAGAAACCGGATGAAGTGGTATGTACCATTGACAAAATTATGCATTATTCTTTAAGACATTTTCACCTGTCAACATCGGGCCAAATAAAAATGTTGTTTGTGCATTTTTTTTACGTAATCAAAAAATAAAGGAGATACATTGAGTCAAAATGTCGCGTGACGTCACCGTATGATCGGATTATACCTAGTAGTGACGTCACGACCCCCACTTTGATGCGATGTAAGTCAGTATTTTTTGATTTATTTGAAAAAAAAAAACGTGTTGAATATTTTTTCACATCACGTCTAGAAAGAGATCTCTCGTATTATAATACTTGACACGGATTTTATTTTTTTTCTGATTTACATGGATTTTCATAATCAATAATGTTTTATTGTGTACAAGGAAATCTTGGATCTCACAGTATATGAAATAATATGTAAGGAGCATAATAGAACTTATAAGAACACTAGGGTAGACTTATTGGTTACGTCACTAAAGAGATTTGAAGTTCCTTCAGAACTATGATTGAAGTTCATAAATAAATAAATAAATAAATATGAGGGATAATCTTACACAAATCGATCTAGTCCCAAACTAAGCAAAGCTTGTAGTATTAGTAGCCATAGGGCTACTAGGCGACGATATACATAATATATAAATAAATGATATGACTTAAATTACGTAGAAAATATTGATTTACACTTTCACGATTTTCACTCATTATCACAACACAACAAAACGGGGCTTAATTAGCGTAGAATTACCTATGAAAGGTAAATAAATAAATCACATTTATACGCGATTAAGCCCCGTTTTCTTGCGTTGTGATAATACGTATAAAATATCCAAGACCCAAAAAAAACATTCGTGCTTTGCGGGCCGGGATTCGAACCCGGAACCGCTAGCTTCGTCGGCCGTTGTGCGACCCACTGAGCCAAACGTGTCGTCAATCATAGAGTTAGTATAATACTCGTATTATCTGCAGTATAATAAGTACTAGCAGTCTCTTCACATTGTCTAGCTAGCTTATAGGAATTGCATGTTGTGCTTACCTGTAATTGGATAAACACTCTTGTCAGATTTATATCCATATGATCTCAGTGTCGTGTTATACCGTGTATCTTTTGGCAAACCTATTAATAAATAACGAAATAACAAATTTTAATACTCACAGCACGATGCGTTACAAACGACGTCCTCCCTTGCAGTCTCGCGCTGATCTTCGCAGGAGAATCCTCATCCTCTCTCCTCGGATCGAACCATCCGAAGGCAGCACCAACCACCAACACGGCACCCAATACCATCAGCGCCAAGAATCCACCAATCGCCGCTTTGGTTGCTTGAGATATCACCATCGCCATCTTGAACAGCACTTATCACCTCAACGTCATTATTTGATTCTACGTCATTCTTAGGACACTTAAGTTCGCACTATTTTATTTGGTTTTGGCATTTTTGCTCACCTTTAACGCAACTGCTTAATTTATAATATTTTTTTAAGTAAGGGTCAATAAATTGGAGGTCACTAAAAAGTTACATAATTGTTTGACGTGAAATAGTTCCCGAAAACTCTTGAAAACATGATTATCCCTTTTCCATTTCTATGGAATTGCTTTATGCAAATTTCTAAACAGCCGCACAGTTTGCGTATCAATACAAAAGAGGTCGGAAGAGGGACAGAACTGACGTCGATCTATTGAATGCAAGCAAGGAATACGATAACCCAGATACCTATTATAAAGGGTAAATAGCCGTTAAACGGAACAAAGAAAACGTCTCTACGTGGACGTAATTGTACGATACATAATAACCCCTGATAAGAGAAGCCATTGTTCCTGATTATATTTCATAAGCTCAGTCGACAGGGGGTATTATTGTTTGTAAGCGTTTTGGTTCCATGAGAAATGATTAATTGAAAACCCTCATCTGCTTTGATTTGTTTAACTGTTACTTTAGTGATGGTATAATATGAGGAGCTTGTTGACTTTCATTAATAATCTTTCATGTTTCCACTCAACAGTAGCTTACATTTTATGTGAATTATTTATTATGAATTGCCTTCATCTACCCACACTTTCACTTTTTTTATGGAACGTGTCTGTAGTTATGCGAACAACGACCGCAAGAGCCTGGAATAAATTGAAACATGAAACAAACTTTTTAATATTTTGGGTAGGACTAAGACTTGAAATGCAAAGGGATTTTTTGATGGGAATACCCTGTCTACCTTTATAATTAATCTTCACATAAAAACTTTGTAAAACCCCAACTCAAAGTGGCGGCGTAAACTGCTATCAAAACTTTTCAGGTATTTAAGACAGAAGGTTCGCAATGGATTACGTTGGATAAACATCAAATTTTACCATTTAAAGGTGTGTTTCTAGTTGAAATGTTCGGGCTTTTAAAGTTAAGGTATATTTTGGTGAACGAATAACTTGGTAACTCGTAAATAAATGTTTATAGATTTAGAAAGGTTATTGACTTTAATCGATCAGTTGCGGATTTGTTTGTAAAAGTTTTCATTAGTACCTAACTACTGAAACTCACAATATCACTATATTGTGGCTACACCTCAAAATTGATTACATCAGTATTACATTTAAAACCACGCGAAGAAATGTAATTTGGACAGAGGATGTCAGAAATTGTACTGGAAATGTTTGGATGAAAAGGGTCCAGGATCGTACTACTTGATTTGCTATATATAAGTGGCCTGTGACAAGCCGTGGTGATAATGATGATTTATAATTTCCCTTTAGGGATCTGCTGTAATAAAATTTTAGAAAATCGACTATTTGTTCTGTTAAGATATATATCCTAACTATTATACCATATGTGATTAGTGAAAATCAACTCAATATTAAACCTTTGTCGTATATTTAGCGCAGGTAGCGTCAGGTCTAATGAAGTTCCTTTTCAGTATTCCTACCATCTAAGAGAATTAGAACTAATTCGTAAGAATCTATATATGTATACATTCCCCTTCCAATGGGCCTAATCATTTTACAAAACTTGGAACAGCTAAGCATTATAGAGAACCATTTTCCTGTTATTCTCAAATGAATTCTTACCCTTATGTTATCACGGAGGGATTGTATAAAACGTTACTTTAGGCTTAATATGGCTAATTAGGACAGGTGAATTATCCCATGCGAAACACAGATATGTGGAAACTGGTATACTTATACGTTAAATCATTTAAGTAAATATGTAGGCCCTAATTACATAGTCTTTCTTTGATTTAGTACCTACTAGGTCTTTTCCCGCCTGACAAGGGTCCCGCATCCAGAGAAAATCAACGGTACACTATATTTACTAAGGCTCCGTTGTCTGTCTGTCTGGCTGCCGGGTTTTTATTACTGTATCAGTTACCTTTTTTTTCTATTTTTGTAGAAGTCCATCTTTTTTTACTCTTTCTAGCGTAAAAAAAATCGTTTGACTTAGTGATATAGATACAAATCAAAGCGCAAAGAAAAATACAATTGCTCTCGCACGTGGTCACACATTTTTCGAGAACTCAAACCCGGTACTTCCTGATTACGCGTCAGGTGTGTTACCCTGTCACTAGCGAGCACTGTGCAATCCGCATCGAATTTATTTATCCGTTAAGACCCCTGTACCTATTTTTATTTTTGAATGGTATTATATACCTTAGTTGACTTTGTTGAAAATGTTTTTGGAGTATTATTTGTTACTAACTATTAATAGAATGTTATTGTGAAAAAAATATTTTTAATTTTAAATCCAGTTTCAGGTTCGAAACAATGGAATTGTATCTGATATTTAACTGAACTACTTAAGAGACAAAACAAAGTTAGTTAGACCAAGAAAAATTGAATAATCTTTATGGTAAGATGAGTCGAAAATGTTATTTTTTCTTATTTTATCTAAGTGAACTAATTATCGAATTCAACCTATCTTATTCCATGACCTTATGTTATTTACCGTAACTTACTTTGCTTTATTTTTCCTTGCTTTGAAACTACCTGATTTCTGTATGATTTTGAAACGTTTTCACAAACGTAAAAAGTTCAAACGCTCATGAAAAGGATCCGATTGCCCTAGAAAAGAAATATTTGTAGGGAGCGAAAGCTTGTTTTCTTTTTATGAAACCTACTTACAGTTAAGTTTACTTTTATTGAAGCGTTTTCTGGCGTGTTCTCGCTTCCATTTTATTTTTATTGTATTTTTTTTATTGTTCGTTTGCTACGATGACGGTAAGGGAAGCTTTTTGTGTCAGTAAACAAGTATAATTCTTGAGTCATGGAACGCAATGAATTTTGCATGCTGAAATACTGTTTCCTTTATTGAACTAAAAATATGTGGATGTGAGTCAATTGTCCCAGTACTCGTCATCGTCTCCATAGTTGGATATTTCAATCTTAATTTACTCCAATAAAGGTGACCAACATTATATCTATAATTTGAATTGAGCTGTTTGGAACATTTGCTATACCTATTTATAATATTTCATCGAGTTTAATTCATGGCTGTTATTGATTTAAAAATAGTTACAGATTATGTATGTATGTATGTATGTATGTATGTAAACACTTTATTGTACATAGTAACCAGTTACAAAAGCAATAAACTTAAAAGATATAAGTACAAAGGCGAACTTATCCCTATTAAGGATCTCTTCCAGTTAACCTTTGAGCAAGTGAGTGAAGATATAAGGAAGATAGACAAACTAACACCATGTACAAATTATATGTATATGAAGAAAAAATATAAATAAATAGATATATATCTACATAATATATAACAAAATAAAATATAACAATAATATTTAATAAATATAATTAATATTCAACCATTTTACAAATCACTGGAAAGCCACAACTTATTCAATTTACTCTTTAGTGATGCCACAGACTGCGACTGTCTGAAAGATAACGGCAGCTCGTTCCACAACTTAACCGCGTGTACCGTGAAAGATCTGGAATATGTTCGCATCTTGTTAGATGGTATAGCAAGTGTCAGGTTGGTGCTTGACCGCAAGCGATGTCCACTGCCATGATTATCACCTTTTATTGAACTTTATTTTGTATGTTTTTTGTCCTTCAAATTTTTAGTTAAATTTTATACACTTTTCAACAGTCGGAATGGCGAGAATTTAAGTATTCGTACTTATGGAGATTTGATGATAAATAATAAAATATAGTTGACAACTTTTTGTAAATAAAAAATAAAATAACGAAATTATATCACTAACATACGAAGCAGCAATATCCACACGTTGACAACCTCCAAGCGCCATAACATTACCGCCAACAAAGACGCACAAGAAACGCGAAAAATATGAAAAAACACCATAATCTATTTTATGAGACTTCTTCCCTACGTTAACACAATAAAGTACAATATAAAGGACAGTTGCGCCGGATTAAGAATAAAGCGGGGCCTTTGAAAATATTTCTTCATAAGCACTGGTTATTATAGCTTTCTGTAATACTTAGGCTGGGTGTTATTGTTCTGCTTGTCTTTTTATCTGCGGCTTATGTCTAGTGTCTAATCGTTCTTTGTATATGTTTTAACGTATTGTTCTTGTTATGAAAATGGAACGTTGAATATGTTAAGCTCAGTATGACATAGCGTTTATCTGCACGTCTGTATGGTATTGTGTGAATATAATGTTTTCCTGCAGTTGACGGTTTTGTCATTGTCTGTGCTACACATGGAGGTTTTTCAGTGAAAACTATCACATACCTACATTAATTTGTAGTACATATGTAGGGCAGATGTTATTTAAATGACGAATGATGAAATGGAAGGCAGATTATTAATTATTTAGTAAATAAATGTAAAATACTTACCTATTAAAATAAAAATATCCTTCGAAAATACAGAAAAACATTATAATATATAATCTTTCCTAGACATACGAAATTCTAAATCAATTTATGTTTTATGAGAAATACTTAAAATCATAGTGCAAGTATAAATTCTTATTTTTAGGTGTATAAATTGCTTCTTCTTTTGGGATTGCTTGCTTTAAGGCAGCAACGGAGTAATATAATTTTTATGTATATAGAAACATAGTATGAGTGTATAGTGAGAATATATAGAGTATGAGCGTGAAAGTGATATAGGTGACTTTGATGTACATTCCTGATCTTCCACAAATATAAATTCCTGGTGGAAAATCAAATTACTTAATTTTTTAATAACTTCTTCAAATTACTTCTTCCTTTATTATCTCACTAACTCAGCGCCTTATCGATTCGTTGGGTAACCAGAGGGCTGGCGGCTACTTTGGACAGAGGCTTAGCTTAACCATCCAAAGAGGAAACGTCGTACACTTCTTGGCACGATATCCGGCGAGGGTGACCTGGAGGGCATTTTCAATCTATTTTTTTTGTTCTATTATTATGTTCATTAGCTGTGAAGATCTAAAGGAGAGCCCTTACCCAACAGTGGGACACTATAATTGGCCATTAAAAAAAAAGTAATTTAAGATGAAGATATTTTTTTAAATATAAATACATACCAGTATGTGTATATAAATTTTCCACGCGGGCAAAACCTAGTAATCCAAGTAAGTTAATGCATAGTATAGATATTTGATGTTAAAATAAAGTTCAACTGGCTATAAACTTAAACTTTTTTAATATCAAACAGAAATTGCTATAACAAAATAAACAAAAAATTCCTTCCACATGGATGAGAAAACTCACGATCCGATTTGGCCTAACGTGTTCTCCAGTCGATATATAAATGTTTATTTTAGACTTGCTCGTTATTTGTTTGTTTGTTCAACGAGACCAAATAAACTTCTGGAGTGGATTGTATTTTATTGCCGACAATTCTCATTCCATACATTTTTGCGAAAAATTTGTTAAAAAAAAATGTCGACCGAAGTAAGCCCATCATCATTGTTGACGATAAGTTTTAGTACAATTTCTATTTACATGGGTTTTTCAAGTTCTTATCAAAAGCAATTCATGTTTAAAAAGAATAGTGTCACCTTCAGTAAATATTAGTACCAATATACTCATTTTGGGACTCTACTTGACTACGTATATTACGTTTTGCTGACTATAGGTATCTACTTGATAAACATAGTCAAACCAAATATGATCGTCTAAAAATTACGAGTATATAGAGATGCCTAAAGTTTCAATGCAATTTTGACCTCATTTTGTATCTTAAGAATCAGAATGAAAAAAATGTTTATTAAAATTTATGTAAAACAATTCAATACGTTTACAGAATAGATACCAAGAAGTGACATAATAACAATACTAAAAAACAATAACTTAAACAAATACGAGGCAGTCGGTCTCAGTCTCAGTGTCTGCTGGGTAATAACTCCAGCCTGGTTTTCAGACTGAGCCCTTTGATTCGGTCGTAAACATATGAACCTCGATGCAGTGTTTGGTCGATATTACAAACTAAAACTATGCTAAGAATTTACTTTTACTGGATTTAACATTTTTTTTTGGACAAGGAAATATATAATCAGGTGTGCGTACTGTGCGCGCGTTTATGTGTGTGTGTTAATGTGTATGTATGCGAATGAGGTACACGATACAAAATATAGGCGCAAAATATCAGAGTATGTCGCACCCGTTCATGGGACAATGGTGACTTTGAGAGGTGTGCGAAGAGCCGATGCCAACGTATATAGTCCCTTTTGGACAATTTAATGAAATGTAAATGGTACACGATACCAAGAAGATCAAAAAGCCGAAGGTCCGTAGACATGAAAGAGATAGCGGGCCTTTGGTGTCTGGCAGTAGTAAAAGATAGGCAAAATAAAAAAAAAAAACAAAAACCCGACTGCGTAAAAAACTAAAAAGAAATAAACAAGTCCAGTACCTTAAAAATTTGTTAAGATATAATGGAAATCTTTCATGATTCATGATCGATACTCACAATATAACAAATAATAAATTCTAATACGGAACATACCGATTTTGAACAGTCGGGAGCCATAAGAAATCTAGATCGACGCAAATCTCCCCAACAATGGGTCCCGACTGTTTAAAATCGCTATGTTCCATATTAGAATTTATTATTTGTTATACGAGTATTGTGTGTATCGATCATGAATCATGAACACATTTCATTATAACTTAACAAATTACTAGGGTACTGGACTTTTTATTTCTTTTTAGTTTTTTACGCAGTCGGGTATTTTGTTTTTTTTTATATGTTTTTTTATTTTAAGTACAAAGTTTCAGAGCAAACTAGCTCGTCGTTTTAAAATGAGAGCGTATATACGTTTGTATGGAGAACCGAGCTTACTGGGGACTCTTAAGCATGAACAGACACATTATTGTCATAATACTATGACATGATATGATACATAATATTTTCTTCTGTTTTTATTTCAATGATATGATACGTTTGGGTCAGTTGGTTTTACAACGGCCTTCGAAGCTGGCGATCCCGGGTTCGAATCGCGGCCAGGTTAAGTATTTGTGTGATGAGCACGAATGTTTATGCCTGGGTCTCGGACTACGTTGATTTGTGAAACATTTGATTTATTTACTAAGTGTTTTATTAACCTGACATAAAATAAGCAATAGGACGAGAAATAAAAGGCTTTTTCATACCAGCGAAGTATTTTAGAGAAAGAAAACTTACTGTGAATCACATTTTCTTTAAATAAATGAAGCCCACGGTAGCATTCTAAACTTCTCAATCAGTGCCTATTAAAAAAAACTACATGTGTTCAAACAATAATAAGTAAAATTCTATAAAGGGTATTACTGATGAAGGTTCCCGATCTCATAGCGATTTAAAATTGAATTAAAAGTAGAATAGCAGCGATATCGACCAGCGAGAAGTGATTACATCAGACCATCGAGAACTTAATAGAGCGTGTCTTCAATAGTACTTATACAAGCGCTCTTTAAGATTGAAAGATTCCCTGTTCTTTTTTATTCTCCCAGAGGAATCTTTGCAACGTACAAACTCGTATACGAGTAGAATAAGTTTTTCTTTTCCATGACAGTTTGCTATGCTTGTCTGTCGGCCCTTGTCTCATTTACAATAAATTATTTGAACAGTGCACTTTATTTTATCTGGTGATCCCAAAACCTTTCATCACTCATAATATATTATAGGCATCTTTAAAGCTATTTTAGTATTTTAAGAAGCAAGTCGAGCATTTGTATTTAGAAGATTGGTAAAGTGGAATTGATGAAGATGACCACAGAAGGCCATTGGAACTCCTGAATAGTATCGTGCTTAAAAAAGGTACAAGTAAACATTATATACCGCCCTCCCCCTCCTTTTTTGTTGGATGCTATTTTTTATATTGAATTATAATATTACAATTACGCTCTTGTTCATACGCTCATACACTCAAAGCCAAAGACCTTTTTTAAATTTTAAAGTTTAATCAAATCTTCTATTCACTTTATCATAAAAATTGTGCAACGCTTAATTATGTTATCGTGTGAGAGCATCGCACATTAATTTTTAGTCAAAGGGGTCTGTAAGCAATGCAATAATATGTGCATTTCAGGCCAGTGTTCAAATTATATATTCCCTCAGTGACTGCCTGTGTCTATCTCTGAACTGCTAATTTGTGCCAGACAATTTGGCTACGTAAATTAAATGATAGCAAACAAAAGACTAATTACTATACCTAGTCATCAAAGTTGATGGTGTTATCGCATTCGATTTAAAAACATTATTATGCTTATTATAAATTAATTGTTATATACACGGGCGGCACCGACTCCAAAATAACATTATTAATTGTATAGATTAAGTTGAACAATGGTTAATTGAGAAACAAAGTGACTTTGTTTATCTAAATAAACTTTATTTCTCACTTTTATGTGAATTGTTACGTGTAACTTCGTTTGGTGACGATTTTGATTAAATACTGCAGTATTTAATCAAAATCGTCACGGCTAGGAAACATTATTTTATTATGGAGATCCGCTGCCTATCTTCCGGCTCCATCGTCAGTTAGATGGTACTATTTTCATGAGAGCATTTAAAATTTAGACTATGAGTGAAGTCTCTTAGCTAAGATATCTTATCACCACCCGTAAATCACTTATCATTGAGGAGTTCTCGACGTGGCCTTCGACCGGCCACGATTCTCTTAAGCTCCTATCATCAGATCCTCAATTGGTGACAATTGGACTACCTCTAAAGTATGATGTAAAAACCATTTTTAAAATAGGTCCACAATATTGACAGAGAAATCGGTAAACAAATATAAAAAAAATACATACAGTAGAACAATCTCCTCCTATTTTGAAGTCAGTTAAAAACATTCTAATTCCCCTTGATATCAAGAAATTTCAGTGAACCAAATGTAGTACAACTGTATAGATGTTTCTTCCTACATACGAATAAGAATTACAATTGTCATTTCCATTCAACAATGGCGCCGTTTTCTTGGTCGCCTTGGGCCGAATATAAGGCTATCTAATCTTTAACATATTGTAATAAAAAAGCGGTTTGCTCTCTTTAGTAATGTTCTACTAACGCAAATAAAGGACCCGAAATTATATACTATTGAGATATCGATCGTAGAACCCGTAAAAGTGATGCCATCATTTTGTACAGTTTAACAATATGAATGCGTCTTATACGACCCTTTTGTTGGTTTTTTATTTGAAAGGCCGAGCCAGAAATGTTTATACGCCTTAACGATGACGTGTATCCTATAACGTACATAATTGATCTAGCCTGGACATATGATATAATTGCACCCAAACGACCAGTTTATTGGTTTTTTTCAAATTCTTACAGACTTTAGCAATTATTTCAAACCTAAAACCCATGGAAGTGATTCTGTCACTTTGTACAGATGCATGATACAAAATGCATCTTAAACGAGCCGTTATTGGATTCTGGTTCAAAAGGCTGTACCAGAAATAGTAACACACTATAGCAATTATTATAACCTAAAACCCACCGAAGTGACTCAATCACTCCGTGCAGTTTCACCATATAGACGTTTTTCAAACGATCCGAGTATAACGCTGTTTGAAAGGCTAAGCCTGAAATGTTTACACACCTTACCGACTCTGTTGATACTACATTTCATTCGAATCGTGTTTCGATGTAAATGCATGCGGCTACAGGCTACCACTGTGCAAATTAATTGGTATTACTCTGGTGCCCGATTTGCCTGTTATGCTTGAGTTTATTCGATCGTTTGCACAGTTCACGGTTTTACGATTCCACTAAAAACCGTGAAAATTTGCCTGATTTTCTAACTATGATACTTATTATCTCACTTTTTGTACCTACACATAATCAAACTTTAATACGATCGCTCCAATAAATACATATTACGGGACAATTTTATACAAATCGAACTAGTCCCATGGTAATTAAGCTCGTTATGGCTTGTGTTATGGGTACTAGACTACTATATATATACATAGAAAATATTCAAGAGTCGAGAACAAATATTTATGCTTATCACACAAAGCCTTACCGAGATTTGAACCCAGGACCTTCAGCTTCGCAGGCAACGTTACTCCCGCCGCTGAGCTAAACTAGTACCTGTGTATAGTCTTATGTGGTCATTACACTAGCACTTACATGGAGCTTTACTGGTATTACCGAATATCCATGCCTAGTTCATGATTTATTCTGTTCTGAGTTGATTTATGTGTGTACCAAATTGCATCTAAATCCGGTCGACGGTTAACATGTTAATGAGTTACAAACATCTGAACATCCAATAACCTTCACAAACTTTCACATCTTATAATGTTACTAGGTACCTAGTAAGATAGTATATTACTAGTAATATTTGTAACTGCCTTACATCTAAAGTTTAATGATTAGAGAAGCATTTTTCGGTGTCACAGAGTCGGTATTGAAATCCCATTTCACCGAATTTGGGACGACAAGGGCCAGTCTGCCTAACACTATTAAAAAAAAGTACGTGTTACAAAAAGAATTACGTCCCCGAACAAGACGAAAACGATACGTCAGCGCTGCGGACCCTCCAACAGGGACTCTAAAACTGTCATCAACACAAACAGGGAACTCGTAAAAGTCGACACCATTCGTACAATCGATTGGTGGCAAGGATCGTTACGGTCAACAGTGTGGCAATAATTTACTTTCTTATCTGTAACCCGATCCTTCCAGAGACTCGAATGCTATCCGTACTGGGATTACGAGTGCTATTCTTGGAAATAGGACGATTCGAGAAGAATTGGACGATGCAAATTTTCGGACGGAGCTGAGCGCAGTTTTGCCACCGTGAATTTAGAATTTGGTTGTAGTTTGTCTGATTTCATCGAGTTTTAAGTCGGTTTGACAATATTTAATCCTTGTTCTGATCTTTAAACTAGTCGTTAGATCTTTACGTGACTTGATGATTTTTTTTCTTCAAACCTTTATTAGATAATACATTAAGGCGGAGCGTTCAGATCTTTCATACAATCTTAAAACTAGACTTAGTTGAGCGAGGGCTCAAATGTATTCTAAAATTATATTTTTAAAAATATTGCATTTAAGAAACTAGGTTTCGTGCTTTATAGCATACATTTTAATAATCTTTTGACACAAGAAAGAGATAATGAAGTAAAAGATATTTTAAAAAGTATATATGTATATATAAGTTTCTTGCGTTTACAATTTTACCCAGAAAAACAATAAACTTATTTATTATTGCGGTAAGTCAAACATTTCATTACATTAAGGGCTCCCATTCTATTTCAAAGACAAAGTTACTCTGCGGCTAACGTTTCCTCGAAAAGTTTACAGAGTTCGCGATAGGATATCCTGCACTTAGCTCCGAGTGATAAAGACTCGCCACTGAATAGAACTCGATGCCTTTGCAATTTACAAAAAGTAGCCAAGTTGGGAGCATCGTAATATTACATGAAGTTCTGAAATGTACAAAATAAAATAAAAGATAATATCTATTTGTTTAGTTGTAGTGGTCTCACTAAGTTAAGCCAGACGTAGTCTCCTGGAATACTGTAACTTGGCATAGATTTTACAAGATAAAGGTATTTAAAAATTCAAATGTTCCGAAGTCGCTGTCAAAACTGGTATCTTAAGAGCCAACTATATTAATATTGCTCTCACAAATGGGCGTCTCATTAACGAACAAAACCTCATTGATGTATAGTTTAAAATTGTCTTGTGTACTTCTGCTTGGAATCAATAATGACATTAAAACGAAGGACATAATCTTCAATAGTACAAGCACTGGCAAGGTCAACGGTAAGCAAATAAGTTGTCAAATTCATGTGTGGTTGTCTGACAAACATATCCTCTCATAGCTGGATACCAAGTTACATAACGCATGCTAAGTGACGAATTGAAAAAATGCCTAATACGTTATCTTAGTGCAAACAAAACAGGTATGTATTTTTTTATTTGTCTAAAATATACCTAAGCAATCAATCACCCACCGTAACATAAGTACTACATGCCACGTACTACAAGCAAACTGAAGTGGCAATGGGCAGGCCACATAGTTCGAAGAACCGATGGTCGTTGGGGCAGAAAAGTTCTCGAGTGGAGACTGCGTACCGGTAAGCGCAGCGTGGAAGGTCACCCGCAAAGTAGTTGGAAGACCTGGTTGGGGGTAGTGGGGACTTGCTGGATGCGGGTCGCCTTCATCCGGCCCATGTGGAAATCTATTGGCGAAGCCTGTGTCATGATGATTATTATTTACCACCATCGTGACGAGTGTATCCATATTACTGTGTATCTGGGTTTGGCATCGTTATTCTTGATAAGATGGACCGATACTAATTTAGTTTTGAAACGTTTATAGAACATTTTTAGCGATGTGTTTGACATTTTTCATCGATTGAATAGGCTGAAGAGCAAAATATCTTTACAATGCGTAAGTATTCCTCTGAATAATGCACCTCTGAAGATTCTTTTCTTATAATCTATTTACAACTTCTTTGATATCAACAAAAAGTTTTTACGAAGATTGAAATTAAATATGAATGCCAAAACAAGCCAGTAAGCGAGTTTAAAAGATAATAATGTTACTCAAGCATCGCGCTACAGTAATTTACCACATAAAATAACTGTCCCGAAGAAAACGGTTACAATAAAATGTCAAAGGCACTCAAAGTTAAATAATTAAGCACTCAAAGTGTTCTTACTTTGAAGAGTCGTTTGCAGGAAAATCTGGCGGAGCTTTGTCCTAAAACTGTTACGAGGTGTGTTTTTATAAACCGCGGATATTATGACAGGCATTTGGGTTTATTTTCAGGGTAATCTGTTTTACGTGACAGATATTACTGGACGAGGCAACAAAAACAGGCTTGAAATGAATATTTCGTATTCAGAAGGGTAAAGTTAGGTTCGCTTGAAAAAATATAACAGCATAATTGCTTGCGTATACAATTTAACGTTCTTTTGTCTTCGTTAAAGGGTTGATATAACGAGTCGGAAAATATTATTGTGTTATTGGTGAAATGAAAAATGTTTTGATACGTGGTCGTGACGTCCAATTGTGATGTTACGTCAACAACTGTCATGATTTTTTTTTGTATATTACGATAGTAGGAAGTTGGTATGAAAACATTTCTTATTATGTTTTCCTTAAACTGTGTTGTTTTACTGGACGTGATTTCCTTTATGAAATTTATGATTTTGTATGTGTATGTTCTCACTTACTCAATAAGGAAAAATATATTTTTAAGCTATAAGCTTTTGAGAATCATTCGATAAAAAATCATTTTTTTTTGTATCGAAAAGCAGTTTAAGCACATTGTCAATTCCTAAGGTTATTAGAATGATGAATAACACTAAAATATTTTTGCTAGCTATAATCTGACTTCACTGTTTACATTTTACCATCGAATTTTTGGAGCTGGAAACCTAACTTTTCTCGAAGCAAGAACGTAGTCAGCATTTTGGAAGCTATTTACTTAGTAGCATATCACATTACAAATATCAATGAAACGCCCCATAAAATTATCAAAGCCGTTAAAACGACAAGGCATAAAGTTGCTGATGTTTATGATGTCGGCTATACAGCATTGTATAGGGGTGTCATTACGAAAATTCGCTTTAAATCGCCTCAGTTCGTCCCTGGTATCACTTAGTTCGTGTTATAACTAGATAGTATAAGTACGTGAAATAGTAGTCCATATTTCAAATCACTGGGTCCGTCAAGCCGATTATCAAAATTGGATTAAGAAAACGAAGCCAAGGGCAAGACCTACGATTATTTGATAAGTGACATAATATAATAGCAACGAGTTTGTCAACGCTGCGTTCGATACTGACACACATTTCGTTAATAAAATAGATGAGCGTGGTACTTGAGATGCCAAACGGCAAGTATGTTAAAGTGCAAGCTCGCGATAAGGCTTCGAACAAAAAGAGCGACAGAGTTTAGGGTAGCGCCTGCTTGTCGAGTTTCGAGCCAACTCACAAACACTTCACAGATAGAATCATCGGTTTTGGGTAATTTGATTGGGCTTCTGTCAAGGATTAACTATATATTACATTTGCATGTTTAAAGGTATCTCACCTAGCAGCTTTGTCTCCTTGATTTTCTTAGATTTTTCAGAACATGACCATTCCTTACCTTAGTGGTTATAAGCTGTGTATTACTTACTCCTACGCTGACTATGGTTATGAGTGACAAAACCATTTTTATGTGTTTCATTTACTAGGTTCCGCTCCGTAACCTTTTTCGCATCGATCTCTATCTAACCTTTTCACACAAATGTATAGGACTTTCGCTCTTTAGGCCTTAAATTTCGGCATTCCCTTCTGAATTTTATTTGTTTGATGTTAAATGTAACCTTACTTTCACTAGTAATTAGGCTATGTCCTACAGCTATTGTGTTCCGTGAATACAATAGCTGAGCTGCTTAAGATGCCGAACGGCAAGTATGTTACGTGCAAGCTCGCGATAAGAGGGGGGTTAGAAACAAAAAGAGCAACAGAGTTTAGAGTAACGCCTGCTTGTTGAGTTTCCCCCAAATTCACAAACACTTCACAGATTGAATCATCGCTTGTGAGCATTTGATTGGAGTTTTTGTTACCTAGTTAAAGAGGAATTTAATGCGTAATTGGTTTAAGATAGATGTTAGTTATTGCTAATGGACACTCATCCAATTTAATTCCAGTTCTATAATGTTAACTATATTAATGTTCAATAGTTCTAGAGTTTCGTTTACAAGAAACCACCCCGCGACTTAGTTTTTTTAACATTGCAATGAAATGTTTTGTGTGCCTTTCTACCATTTTAATATTTCCTATTCTCATAAATATAGTCAGTAACTTGTATTTAATCGTTACATCTATACTAAGTATTATAAGTTTGTATATTTTAAATGTCTGTACATTGAAGATATTTTCAAAAAAATAAGTAGGACTGACTATTTGTTCGGTCAATGTTTTTTATTTTTTGTATGTTTGTACGTGTTGTTGTGGCTTCATCATGTCATAACGGCTGAATGGATTTCAACTACTTTTGATGCAAAGGTAGCTGCACATTCACAGACGGTTATATGATATTTTTTACCCTACTACGCAGAAGAAAAACAATCTAGTTAGTCATATACCTGCTTTATATGTACAGTTTATAATAAAGTCATTCACAAAAATTACCATTAATCATATATAATGACAGAGAGCGCAGTACCTATTATTACTTATTACCCATTGAGTTTCAAATAAGGACGTACACGCAGATAATATTTTTCTACAATTTAATTGGTATCTCATTAGCATATCTCATATTAAAACACTTTCGATTTTAATGAGTTAAATTCACATTTGGAAATATGTTGCCTATTTTAAATGTATTTCACTTTATATTAATAACGGTTTGTTTAAACCACTAGTGAACACGTAAGTAGTTTATTCATCCGCGGCCATGATAAAATGTGCATATATATATCATAACACTGATGGAACTGTAATATTTCACTTAATTTATAAATCTAAAACACTATTTAGTATTAGTTCTTATGTATTGTTTCTTGTTTTCTTCATTCACATATACAATAATAAAATTCGAACTGTAATAATATTTAATTTCACATTTTGCAGTATTATCCGTAGTACGTAAAAAGGCTTTCAAATACTAAGAACAATCAACTTAATGCGGTTTTTACTATTACCCATCGATTTCCATTCATTATGTATTGTAACTACATTCGAAGAATCGCTTATTTCAATTTCAATCGTTCAACAATCATTGTTATTTCCTTCACGTTAGGTGTATTGATTCTTATTTGAAGAAAAAGTTTTGTTTCTATTTTGCTACTTATCTATTCATGAGTCATATATATATATATTTATACGTAAACTGCATAAACAGGAATACACACAAATAGGACACAGGCATGTGGTTTATTAATAATCTGTCAATACTATAGTATGTGTATATGTAGGTAGCTATACTATTATAAAGCTGTTCAAATGAAGTGTTTGTACATTAAAAACATAAAAAAAAGTGAAACGCATTATTTGAAGGCAACGGAATCAATTTTTCTTAAATAACCCTTTTTTCACTTCAGCGTAGTATGAAAAAATATTTTATAACCAGATGGTTATAAGATTTTTTTGCTGTGGATGTCCAGCTACGTGTGTACCAGAAATAGTTGGAATCCCTTAAGCCGTTTTGACGTGATGAAGGGACGACGATACTTACAAACATACAAATATATTAAGTACGTCACTTACTTTTTGAAAATATCTTTAACTTTAACTTTTACGCAAACTTCATTTTTACAACTTTATAAAAGTATTGATAATTTTTCCAACGCGTTTGATATGTGCATAATTTATAAGTCATAATTTGTGCTACTTCGCGTGATCAAACAACTGTCGAGGGAATAGCATGGCGCGATGGCTATTTGTTAGTTTTTCTTTGCGTAACCTTGTCAGAACATTCTTTTGTAAACATTTTTTTGTCAGCCTGGTTTTGTGCTCTACTGTAACAGTGACCTTTTACGAATAAGTGTATAATATTTGAGGCCGTATTGTAAATTATTTTGAACCGCGATTTGACAAACTGTTTTTGCTTAGTGACAAACAACATGTGTCAATTGAAAACAATAAAAGCAATTTTATATGACCTTGCGCTGTTGTATTCTGCTGTACTATACAGTTTCGAAATAATTTAAACTGAGTTTTAGTAATTGAAGTTCCAGTTTTAATTTAAAAAAAGTAAATAAATAATATCTGGCTGAGGGTACTCTCGAACATATTTTTTTCAACTGTAACCGTATTGTCACTTATTTATATGATATCCTGCCATCTTATATCTCCCGGCCCGTATACATCCAATATCTCTTAACTTTAGTCAACTCCCCTTTTGAATATGTTCTAAAATAGTAAATTTGTTAAAATTAACAATTCGTTTTTGTAGTAGTTAGGTTAATAATAAATGTTTCGTCTTTTATCGTACATTCTCTTCTGAGTGAACCTGTCATCGGAAGTCACCGGCCTAATTCTGAAAGATTAACATCTGTCTTCTATAAGTTTGACATTTGCGGAATCATCAACAGTATCTATGAAGCCAAAAACCAAAAATATAATTAAATTAAAAAAAAAAAAATTAAAGGACGACATGTCGATTATCTTAGTTTATACACAACGTTTTGAAAGCTCTACAGCTCGCTTGTTTACGGGTTAACTAAAAAAATTATTATACATTTGTTTCTCCAAAATATGTGAGGGGGCGTGGGAGTCCGCTGGAGGCAGCCGGCACAAGGGCGTTCCAGTTGAATTTCTTTGGACAGGATATAAGTAACGTTTTAAACTTCTATCGGCTAATGATGATGACAATCCCTATTAGTTTTAACTTTTGGGAGCCATTCATGTTTTAAGAAAGAAGGGAGCCTACGTCACTCTCTGATCCATATTATGTTGTCAGTAGGTATATCTATAATTCCTTGAATAATTTGAATGGAAAATATTACAGGAAATTTATTTATAAAGAAATTGGGTAGTTCGATGGCAACGGCCTTGGTTTCACCGAGACCGAGTTAATAACGATATTTCAACATTTTTTTTTGGGCTAGTAACTGAAAAATAAACGTCAAAAGTAGGCTTAATATTCGACTAAACATCTGTCTACGTAGGTTATTACAAATAATTACAAAAAAGATATATTATTTCGATTTAATGCCTTAGTATCCGTGTGTACCTAAACTACCTAGTTTATTTATTTATAACTCTCATTTGCCCAAAGGTTTACTTACAGCGATACGTTCACCTTTGTATACATCTATAGTTTTCCCGCTCGTTTAACTGTTTTAGTAAATACTTTTTTATTTTCAGTATCTATGTGTCTGTTTTTGCGGCCTCGTTATGTCAACAGCTAGCGGACTTCAACCATTTTTGGTACTGGGGCACACAGAAGTAAAAGAGAGGGTTATGACTTTTTTCCTTTGCGAACTAAGTTGCAGGCACAGTTATAATACGAGTATAATCGCATCCTATCCTTATCTCCTCTGTTATTGCTGATGAAAACCATGCATTACCATATCATTAAATCACCAATCCACGAGGCGAAAAGAAACGTCAGACCTGTTTTCCAACCCATAGCCTTCGCTGGTAAACATCATAAAAATCGCATTAACAATACCTAACAATCGTGAAATAATAAAACGGATTTATACGGGTTTATAATAATACAAATTGGTAGGGTGAACGATGTTATCTTGGTATCGGATTTTACGTATGCTTGAGCATCTATACCATTCTTATTATATTATAAAGATGTAAAAAAAAAACATTGAAGATAAACATTTCAAAAAACATATTGAAACGGATTTGGAGGTCACTGAATCGAAAAATATTTTTTTTGGATTTTCTGTATGTTTGTATGTGTCGTTGTGGCTTCATCACGCAAAATCGGCTAAACGGATTTCAAATATTTTTGGTACACGGGTGGCTGGGTATCTCCAGGTGGTTATAGGATACTGTTTACCCGACTACGCTAAAGAAAAAAACGAGGGGTTATGACTTTTGTCCTTAGCGAACAAGGTTGCGAGAAGGCGCCCTTCTAGTGTATATTTTTATTTATATTTATAGTGCAGATTCATTCTTTTTTTATTCGTCAATATATACGTGTCTTTTTTGGTTTTGATTTTTTGTAGTTTATGGATATTTTAGAGGTTTTAAGTTTGTGACAGTTGATTTAAAACATGAGATAGCAAAGGTTTTGGCAACAAATTACTCGTATATTTCCTATGTTTTTCTAATTTAATTAGGGGAGAGTCGGTTATATCGTACCACTTTTTACTCATACGTGGTTATTTTATTTATGAAAGTACTAACATTTATGGCTGACAGTGCATATAAAAGTGTAGTATTTCGACTTCTTTAAATAGCAAGATGAGCGTTCTGGTATTAAATTAACAACGTCAAAATTCACTTTTTCAAAAGGCCTACCATCGATTCGGATTCGGATTTAAATCGCATCTATGAAGCATTTCACATGTAAACTGTTTAATTTAGGTATTAATACAAATTATTTACTGTCAGACATTTAAATTGATCTGGTATAATCAAAAAATATATGGTCGTTTAAATCGTACCTATGCCAGTAAGCCACGGTACGATTTAAACGACCAGATGTTTTTTTGAAATAACGAATTTCAAAATAAAACCATAAAATTTGGTTATATCTAATAACCACCCAATAAACCCGTTTATATTTTATAGTTGAATACTATTTATTGCGCATTTTTAACTTACCTTGATCATCAGTGATGTCGTTACACAATAACACTAAAGATTACATCAAGTCTGACGGAAATATTTTTTCCACTCTCTCACTTTCATGCTTAGTTATATGCTATTTTGGATTCAGGTTATCGATGGTGATACCAACGGAGCAGTATTTGGTGCCCCAAGCGTAAAGAAAAAGATAAGTTTTATAGGAAATCTCACAGTGGTACGATTTAACCAACGGTACGATATCGCCGACTCTCCCCTAATTGGTTTCATAATAAAAAGAAATTTCTCTCTGTTTTAAAGGTACTAATATAATATTATTAAATTTTTCGGCGTGATCATTAGTTTCTATTATACAACTTTTATTGCGTAATACTACTTAGAATCCCTATCCTACTAAAAAAACCGGCCAAGTGTGAGTCGGACTCGCGCACCGAGGTTTCCGTACAAACTTTCACTTACTCTAACATTATTATATTACCCGGTTCCGGTTGAGTTAAGTTTGCAGATATCTATAGCATTGCATACAAATGAGGTACAAGCGCAGCGGGGTTGTTAAAAAAGGTGTTTTGAAAATTAAAAAAAAAATGCTAGTTAGGGACGTGGTTATAATTTTCGTGTAATATTTATGTTTATTTTTACAAAGTGTGAAAATTTTAAAATTGTCGTTTGTTAAACTTCGGAGATAAAGAGGGGGAATGGTGTTTTACTAAGGAAAATATGAAAAAAAAATATCTCTTTATCTCCGAGGTAATTACAATAAAAATTGTTCACAAATGTGCAGATTAAGTACTTTCATATGATATACTATTCGACCCAGTAGCTAGACTTTTATAATTTTTGTCCCCTCCTCCTCATATTTGTCATATTTTTAGAAAATAAAAATATATTTTTGAATATATCCTTTGAAATACCATAAGTACTTTTTGAGATATGGCGCTTTAATAGTCGGACAGACAGACAGACAGATCGATTACTCTTACCTCACAAGGAGAAAACTCGTAACCTTTCTTACAGACTTTTTCTCGTACAGTTATCATGAATTAATAGTCTGTAAAATCCAAAGAGCATAATATACCGCAACACATATTCTTTCTTATAGGCATAAAGATACGTGACTATTTTTTGTATGCTACAAACTATTTTATGCTGAATGCACCATGAGCGCTGCGTTATATTAGCTGTCCTGAAAGAAGACCCAGTGGTATAATAGCGAGATTAAATTCAACGAAAATATTAGTACAAGTAGTAGTCCAAGAAATTCTGCCATGTACCTACTACATAATGTTTAAATAATAACATAAAATAACGAAAATATTCACAATTTACTGATATTTCTGACATCAAATAGCAAATTAAAACGTATTTTCAGAATCCTTTTATTTCAACTCAAAGTAATTGTTTATTAACCATGTGGGTACTTAAAAATCCATTTTGTACGCCCTAGCATACAGATCGTTCAAAATTGAATTAATTGAGAACGTACTCGTACGGTGACATGAAAAAATAATTACTTTTCCATATTAATTTGGTTCATCACTTACGTATGATGTCACTCGTTCATTGCTATTCGTATGGAACTTTTTCAATGGATTGGATGGTTTGTCGAACTTTGACGATTATTTATTTCGGTCTTTTGTAATAACTAATTTGGTCGTTGATATTTCGATCTCCTCAAAAAATAGGTTCGATTGACAGGTATGTATACTCATTATTATATATTTTCATAAAAATAAGTGAAACGCTTTTGCAGTGTGAGTAACCGCTAATGTTGTCTAAATATAAAGACCAAGTCTCACGGTCGTTTTCTAGTTAAAATAAGATCATCGTCATTCGCTTGTCTTTATCCCATTTACGACTCAGCAGCAGTTAAAATAAATCATACTGCTTATTTAAAGGTCAATAGGAGAATATATACAACGTGCTCACGAGGAATTTGAAAGATAGATAACCAGTCAAATCCGACTTAGTTTTGAAGATATTATTAATTTTCATGTAAACTTTTTAGTGTGGAAAGTGCTTTAACCTGTTTCGATCGCGACATGGCCACATATGTTGCCAAGTTCTCGTCTCACTATTGACAGACATCAAAAACAGCTACCACTCAGTAAAGTCATCCTTTTTAGGAAAAAAACCCTCGCCATTTTAGTAGAAGGGATAATTTACGTAGAAAATCGAAATTGATTCAAGTTTTAGGAACAATAATGGAGTTTTAGGAATAATTAGGAGTAAAACATGTTATATGACCAAAAAGAGTTTTTTTTTGGTCATATAACATGTTTTACTCCTAATCGCCTCAAAAATGCGTGGTTAAAATCTTTTTGATTCCTCGCGGGCACCCTGTATATATATAATTTATACATTTTATTTTTTGTATGTGTTCATGTCTTTGTGCCATCACGTGAATGGCTAAACCGATTTCAACTATTTTTTTAAGGAATAGATGGAATTCCTCTTATGGTTATATGCTACGTTTTACCCGAATACGCTGAAGGAAAAATAGAGCAATGAGTTTAGTCCGCGAACAAAGTTCACATGCCTACTGAAGCCATGATTTTATATTTACGAACTTACAGCTTCTAATAGTAGAGTGAAACTGTTGTGAATGTGGCTTTTCGATGGTAATAGTTTAGACTAGCTAACGAGTTTCAGAGAGAATTTTGGCCTAAGGGAGTTTTAGCTCCAATGTTTCCGCGGTCGGCTACCTGACACCACGAGCTTACGCAACGCGGCAGTCGTAAATGTGTTCTTCTTTTTAAGTTACTGTGACTTGTATTATGTAACTACTAGGTCTGCGGAGGAAAAAAAATCATTACCCCTATTTTTAATTCTTTAGCGTAGTCGGGTAATTAATAAAATTAAAGGTAACTAATTGTGAATACCCAGCTTTCCGTGTAAGAAAAATGTAGAAATCCCTTTAGCCGTTTTGGCGCTGCGAAGCCACAACGACACATATATAAATATACAAAAAATAATAAATAATATTTTTTTGACCAGTGACCTCCAAATCGTTTTTTTTTAAATATCTGCAATGTACAAACATTTAATTTTTACGAATTTGTAAATCTCTCTCTCGCTCTTGGGTACCTACGAGTTATTCAAATAGCTGTTATTGATAAGTTAATTCAGCAATGTTCTAATTTTCAAGATTCATAATTATAATTTCATAATTTTTAACTTTTTTTATTTTCATGCACAATGGCGCTATATTTTTTTCTCATTAAATAGCATAGTAAGTACCGAACCGAACCGAAAACCGAAACAAACCGAAAAATTCCTTTGACCCAATAATTGCGGGCGCCAAAATGCAGGTGCGTTATTGTAGATTACGGATTTTTGCCAAATGCGCCATGCAGTTTATTTTAAAGGCTTTTTTTACTATAATGTTTGTTTCTAATTACGGATGAAAAAAAAGAGCTCAAAAAAATGATAAAAGTTTTTTTTTTATGTCCAGGCACATTAATAATAACGTCAATTCTTTTTTCTTATTAATTTTCACAGTAATAGGGTAGTTTCTCGGGTAAAAAAAGAAATATTTTAATTAGTCCGCGAAAAATATTGGACATGTATTTTTATTGTAAATCATACAAAAAAGGCAACGATAAAACGCGTCAAAGATTGGGAGCGGGAGCGCATGACGTCACGGGGAACTTTAATGTGCTATATCTTCATCATTTTTTGTTTAATTGACAAAAAAAAACAGTCTTTTATTATTTCGCATTGTCAAAATAAAAAATACATGTCCAATATTTTCTGTTAATCGACCTGAACCTGACGGACTAATTATATTTTTTTAGTACATAAGCCTATTGAATTGAAAAATGCCTTAGTCAAATATTTCGCACTACAAATATTCAAATATCTATTGACCCGAAAGTTGCAAGTGCTATTTCAGTTTTTGGAGTGCCAAATACACCAGTTTATTTCAAAGGATTTCTATTTACTATTACTGTGTGTTTATATCTCAGGATCCAAAGCTTGAAGCATACATAATATATGTTCTATCTAGAGGGATCATTGTAACTCTAGAAGTCATGTAAGTCGTACATATTTTAACGCCTTAACAACTGAGTTTATGTATGAGTGTTATGTCATGTAGGTACTAGGTTCTCGTGTGTATCAGATGTAGATACCAATGACATGTCTACCTTTAAACGAGAACCTGTTAAGGTACTGATACTTTATTTTTCTAATTTTGTTTTTTTAGACATTGTCATTTGAGATTTTTTCTAGAAGCATTGTAGACAAATACAAATTCTATTGTATTTTCTTGACGATCCTTTTTTTTTTTTTTTTTTTTTCGTATAATTTTTTTTTTTAACTTACTACTTTATTTTTTTAAGTTGTCTAATTTTTATCAATAAATTGCTCTAAAAAAGAAAATTTTCACTTTCATACCAAATACTAGCAATAATGTACAACGTGGATGATCTTTTAATAAATACAATAAAATTAGCTAATCTAGCAGGATCTTGTAAATTTGTACGAAATGATGATCTTCATTCCTAAGTCTTAGTCCACCAGTATTTCTTAAAAGGAGACCACTGCCGAGAAGAAACTCAACAGAGAGCAGACCTTTTCGTTTTGCTGCTGCTTACGCCGCATATAGTTTTTTTTTATCGTTTGGTTTTTATAGCCTTTGTTAATTGTAGTTACTATTTTGTTTTACTTTCATTATAATGATGTACGTATATACATACATTATACTTTGGTTTATACAAAGAACAGGAAATGAAAAGTATTAACACGAAACTCCTTGCCAGGAGTAGCAAGTGTATGAAAAGTTAGATTTGTGACAAGTGACATGGATTTTGGGAACAGTGAACAGTAACAGAGAAAGCTGACAGTGAGGGTAGACCCATATAGCCATTTTCGGTCGCAGAATCTTGAAAGCAGTTACATGTCACAATAGTTTGGTAACTGTTACGGCACATTGCGACGGTGGTGGGTTTTGGTTTCTACGTGTAGTAACAGTCAATACACCATGCCACCACTAAGCCACTAGTACCTGTGTGTTGTTGCTGTGTCCACGCATAACTGAAACATTTGTGTGTACACGTTTTTATACTCTTTGCGTTTAGTTTGTGACTAGTGTACAAACTTGGAAAATTGTGTAGTAACAGCGTGATAACTCTGTAACCAATAGCATACGCGAAGTGTAGTAATGTTACGTCAATGTTTCTTAACTAGTAACGGTAAAAGTCAATAAAACTGGTTTCATAAAAACTTAAAGTTCTCAAACTGTCCCCAAAGCTTGCCATTGTCATGTGATAATTAAGTAAGTAATATAAATTGTGTTTACTCATGTGTAAGCCAAACGAAAGGAATACTCTATACCTTCTCTAAGTGCATATCCATTTGAAAGTATGCTATTTAGAATTAAAAACTACTACGAAAATCTAATCAACCATTGGCTCAAGTAGCGAATCGCATACAGGAATTAACAAAGTTAAATGTAGACTTCAAATGCAAACAGTCATATCCCGTAGTCAAGTACGAAAACTTACTAGAAACAGGTGAAAGAGTATTTACTACAGTCAAGATTAGTGAAAATTACTTTTATCGATGTTAAAATTTACTAGATGTTAAAATGTAAATTCATATCTATGGTTTGCAGCATGTATTTTTTCCAATATAAACAGCATTGGGGGTCAAAATAGTTTAAATATATTAAAGAAAAACTTAAACATTTCAAAATAACAACAATAACCAGATAAATCTTGTTGCTAATTGTTTCCGGTTGTTTGTTTCTTGTTAGTAATGTATGAGATGGTTTTTGATCCGGCAACGACGAAAACGGCATATTTTGGGTGTCCGAGAAACTTTGAGAATCTCTGTAAACAAAAAAGTACATGGAACCATTTTGTAAATTATGTAACTTTATTACTACTATAAGTCGTCGACACATGTCGATACAATTTAGTAACTGTGTGACCACTTGTGACTGCAATGTATATCCGTCATTAAAATATATTTTTATCATGATCAATAAGTTTTATAGTTTATTCTTGCTTTTATATGTCTAATTGTTACTGCTAAAATATATTATTCTGTCCATGCAAGCTTTGGAGCTCTTTAAATATATGGACTTATTCAAACAATGCAAAATATGCACTGCAATGCATTTCGTTATTTAACCTAATTATGTTTATATGGTGGCGCGTTAATAATTTTCAACAAATATAATAAAATGACACAAATAAGTTATTTCCCCATTGAGATTTGAACATATAACAATTACGAGTTAACATGAAAAAGCAAATACTTCAAATACTTACGTTGTCAAACAATGGCGTCACTTCTTATTTATTATTTAAAATTACTGTATGAAATGAAGTTTACTTACGAAAAATTTAAACGAGTTCTGTCAAAATGAGTGAATGAATGAATGATTTCTATGATGTCTGGTTTCAATCTGGGAACATTGTTACCACACAGCGCCGGAACTTGAGACTAAATGTTACTGTCTCATTTATTTCCCAAATTTAGTAGCGGAGGCGTAACAAACATTGAACAGCGACCAAACGTGTTACTAGAATCAGTCTGTGTCAACACAATATATGTCAACAATTTTCGTAACGGCTACCAAAAATGGCTATATGGGGAGGTATTATTGGAATATTTTTTTTGAATTTGGTGGTGACGGGTAAAATATTCAACTTGATAACAACAGCCTCTTTTCTCAAACCAAGCAGATCCCGAACGAATTTGCTTTAAGTATTTTTTTTATAAAACTGATGCTTCTTTTGCTATATATTCTGATTTTATTTAAATGTACTTGTAATTATATTATTACGTTTAAAGTACCAGTTTAGCCTGCAAACTCGTCCGTGTAGAATTTGAAACTCAAATATTCTTACTTAGTGCTACTTCTACATCTTTAAATCTTTAAAGGAATATATATATATATATATATATATCTATATATTGTGGGTGTACCTTTTTTATCTAAAAACGTTTCATTGAATAACATATTTCATCGACATTTCATTTCATAAAAAATACTTTTCCCTCAAACCGTTAACAATTTCGAATTGTTATGAAACAAACCTAACCGATACTATACACTTATTCCTCAGTAAGTATTAAAAATATATGTATATTTCGTATTTCTCTCTGGGGTCAGTCCCTCACGTCTGAGGATCGGGATGAGGATGGTCAGCATCAGGGTTGCACCTGGAGCAGATGATCTGCCTCCACCAATTCAGCGCGTCTCTTACGACCATGTAGAATTCGGAGGACGACGAGTGTTTCGCTTGATCGGTCCATCTTGTAAATACTTTTATTTCGTATAAATGAAGTTACATTTATATTTAGTGAAATGTAGGAGCTAGACCTGGAGTGACGATTTGACAAAGGTTGGTGGACAAAGTTGAATGCGACAAGCCAATAACTGAATAAAATAGCGTATATTTGTAGAAATTATGGGGGTTAAAAATGTGATTAGTTGAATAAAACTTTTCTGATATCATTACCTTATATTAATACATTCATAACAATCTTGTTACATTAATGTTTAATCTAAAGTTTGTTTCACGTTTCAATATTTTCTAAAAAAAAACAAATCATTTTTGATCGAAATAGTTTTGTAAGGAAATAGAAAACACGTTTATATTTCTCTTATAGGTGCTAAACGTGATTAAAAAAAAAACTTTATTGTTGATTTTTATTTAGAAAACTATTTTATCATGTAGGTATAACGAATATACCTAAACATAACATTACAGATGGTATTTACCGAAATCTGGATAATGTTTCCCAGTAAGAAATAATTACAATCGATTAACTTTGCCTCGTGATTCCCAGATGGCAAAAATAAAAGAATTATTTAGCTTGAAATATCAGAACTGTACCCTTTTTAGTGAAAGTAACTATAATCTTACAGCAGGAAAATGAAATTAAGCCCCTCAAACTTTTCAATCATCTTATTTAACGCCAGGTTAAATTCGTGTGCTATCTTAACAGGCCATTAGTCCCAAATGGCTACCGTTCACCAAATAAAACAAAACCTTAAGTAACCTTTTCCGACTTTACGACCACCCTAGAACGCTACCTGTTTATAAAAATCACGGTGTAATAAGATAAAATAAATATCCGTCACGCACAACACACACTTGAGTTCACAGCACGAGAATTTATTTTATTTGAAGGCTCGAGATCTCAGCTGAGTCGAGCCGCGCGAGACAGTCTCGTAACTCGTAGCAGTACGTCCGACTCGCTACGTCGCTACGGCGGTACTGGCTACGCGGGGTGCTACAATCCGCGCCACAGTTTAGATTACTCCGAAGCACAGATTTCAACAATCGATTATATTAAAGAATAACTGATAATCTAGGTAATAAAGGGGTACTTGACAGTAGTAAAAATAGATTTATTTACTACTGTCATTCTAACCTATTATTAAACACCAAATAAAGCCAGGGGACCGTTACCATTTGAATCGAAATATCTTTCTAATTTTGCAATATTATTCTAATTTTACTAATTGTATTTAGGTAATGAGTTTGAAGTATTAATTTAATTTAATAGAATTAAACAATAGTGCGTTATTAGGCAAGATACCCCAATTAAATATACCTGTTAACTTGGTTGAAAATAGCACTGGTACTCAGTCCCAGAATCAAACATTGAAACATACATGTATTTAATAAAAAAATGACCATATATTTTTTTCACTTTTAACTATTTACTTTTGCAAAAAGTAAAACAGGGGAAGCATTTTGACTGTGTCGTCACACGTGAGTTTTATTTTACAAGCTTCAGGGTAACAGATAGTAATGCATAAAAAAAAAACACATTAAGTATACCTAACGTATTATAATATATTTACCTAAAGATCAACGATCTACGGTTTAGGTAATTACCTATTTCTAATGGAAGAGTTACTGCCAATTTTTGTTACGATATTACGTTTCTATTATCGAAAAATTACAATTATATTTTTTTTCCCTTATCCCGTGTCAAAAAAACGTATTTTTAAGAGTTTCCTATTTTTAATTTGTGAAGTGGTATCTATAAAGTTTACCGTTACAAAGCCTTAACCGGCTGACTGCCTGAACACAAAAGGGTAAAATGGCCGGGATAAAGCCGAGATATTGATGCAATGAGGAGATTCGCAGACGGACCAAGGTCACCGACATTGCAAACAGGGTAAGCAAACTGAAGTGGCAATGGGCAGGGCACATAGTTCTAAGAACCGATGGCCGTTCGGGCAGAAAGGTTCTCGAGTGGAGACCGGGTACCGGCAAGTGCAGCGTGGAAAGGCCGCCCACAAGGTGGTCGGACGACCTGCTTAGGGTTACAGGGACTCGCTGGATGCGGGTCGCCTCTTTCTGGCACATGTGGAAATCTATTGAGGAGGCCTGTGTCCAGCAGTGGACGTCCTATGGATGAAATGATGATGATAATGATTGATGCAATAACGAAGTGTCTAAATTCGGTCCCTGAACGTATACTAAAATTATGAGTTTCAGTGTCGGCAAATGAATGAACGTTTCGTTTTTGTTTCAATTCAACAAAGCGATTTAAATCAATACGGTTCCACGGCAAACCGATTTAGAATTGTTAAACAAACTTTATGTAACAACAAACTCGGACTCATCCCTCTGGCTTCGAAGTCCCATTGTAATTATAATTTGTCGTTATCGTTTCGTACGGCTAAAATATTTCGGCCTTTTTTGCTTTAATTCCAATGTGCTGTTATCCATTCATTCAGATATACATAATGAAGAGCCATGAGCTCGAAACGGAGATACGGCAGGAAGTTTGGAATAAGCTCAAGAATTTTACGGCATGGCAGACGCAGACTGGGGTGTCTGCAAATTAGACCACAATTTTTTTCCGGATACTGCTTCATATGCAGGAGGCTGTATCAGTTGTTCCACGAGAAAGTAAAAGAGCGAACTTTCTGCAGCCGTGGCGGAATACTGTGCGTGTACTGAGGCAACAAAAAAGCCATACCTGAAATTGCTATTTAATGACCTGGGGATTCACATAGATTGCAGCCTGATCTCAAATGACAATCAAGCCGCATTGAAACTCAGTCAAAACCCTACTTTTTTTAAAGAATAATCAGTAATCGCACAAAACATACGTCATTGGAATACGAACCAGAAAGAAATTTGTTAGTTACAAGCAGTGCCACTCACGTCGCCCGCATCAACAGACAAGTCGGTATCGACAGCTGATTTCTTTATTCAGGCACTGAACGCCCTGTGTCCAATAATATAAAGGTACGTCCACACTTGTATCATTTGCTCGTATCCGATCACCGTGCCGTGGCATGACTGCGTATCGCGCTGCTTGTACGCTCACTGTCGGCGCGCCGATCATGCCGCACTCGTCCGATAGGAGTGTGTGATACGCGTAGAAACATGGATTTCAAGCGATCGGATCGGCGCAACGTCCAAACGCGTGATCGTGATACGCGATTATGCCACGCGACGATGATATGATACGGGCAAATGATACAAATGTGGACGCACCTTTAGGCACTGCGCATTGATAAAAAATTCACATTCATTTCGACAGGGGGTGTCAATGAAATATTCTGTTACTTTCTCTTTTTAACTTCTTAATACATGCTGAAAAATTTCAAATATGATAAAAATATTAACAAATAAAAAGAATGTCGCCAATAAAAAAACTAGACAAAATGCCCTTCCAGCATATATTATACTTAAATTAGTACATTGACATGAAGCTTTTGTAATTTTTCTAATATTAAACGCCAACCTGTCTAAAGATTTTTTTAAAGTTTTGACTTGAAATGTCTTTCGGTTCGGTAAGACCCTGTTATTACCTTTTAGTAATTCAATGTGTGTGATTCTCCACATGCAACGAAAGTGTTGCCTCGTTGATGACTATTGCTCTATTACGACGTGACGTATATGCGATTAATTTATACCTGACTATAGACAGGTATCACACGATATTATCATGGAAACTTATCGCAACAAGTAGCATATTAATAAATCGTAGTAATGTTGGCAAGACTTTGCTATGTACGGTACTATTCGTACAGTAGTACAGTCATCAGGATTAATATCTGCCACATCAAAGTGCGCATAAATATCTGATACGACTCTATTTCTAGGGTGGTGAGGACGTGTCAGATATTTTTGCCCGCTTTGTTATGGCAGATTTTGAAGCTGGTTGACACTAATTATTTTCCCCTTCCTGTACCAATTCATGAATTAAAATAAGTAAAGGATCATGTGGCCTGCTTGAACAAATAAGTCTCTATTGACAGCTGATTTCTTTATTCAGGCACTCGCCGCTCTCATACTACGACAAAGTATACTTAGCTCGAGTGATTGAGTGAATGTATATCTATTCTATTATAAAGTTGTAAAAATGAAATTTCTGGACATTGAAAATATTTTCAAAAAAACTATTGTAACCGACTATTACTAGTACTAGGTCACCGAATTGAATAATATCTTATTTGGATTTTTTGTAAGTTAGTATGTGTCGTTGTGGTTTCATCACGTTCAATCGGCTAAACGGATTTCAACTGTTTGTACACGGGAAGCTAAGTATCTCCAGATAAGTAGTTATAGGATACTTTTACTCGGGTACGACTATGCTGAAAAAAAAAGAGGTGTTATGACATTTTCTCCTCCTCCGCGTACGAAGTTACTCAATCTCCCGCTCAGCGCTCCTGAGTGAGTCTTGCAAGTCACTGAATTTTTGTTCATAATCTCGAGCTTTCCACAATCACTTTCAATGATATCCGGGCAGCTTCTATTTTGATTTAGTTTATTTTTAATCGACGACGGTAAAGGTATTGATAATTCAGAGATATTATCATGATCCTCAGAGTCTGACAAGGAATCAAAAAAATTATGTGTCGGTACGTTGACTGTAGTTTTCTGCTGGACCGTTGTTACAGGCTCCGCATAGGAAGTTGTTGGAACCGGAGACGCACTTTAGGCAACTTTTTTCCTCACAGTGTCATTTTTTCCGTCACTACATCTTACAGTGGACGAAGGCTTTTTTATTGAAGTTTGGTTTGGAGTGCACAAGCTTCGGCGACACGTTAGGCATGTCCATGTCTTTTTCCTATCAGGTGACATAAGATTAAACAACTTTGTAGACGTACGTGCGCATTTTATATCCAATAATTGTTTGCACTTAGAACATGCAAGTACGCTTTTGATCTCCAGGCTACAGTTGCATTTAAGTTGTACCTAGTTGTATTTAATAATATTTGAAATCGATATATTATTGTGCCTTTAATAAAAAATATAAATAACTATAGTCTTATGAGTGTTTTCTGACTTAGAATCGATACATCTTAGGAATCTGAACATAAATATGTATATATATATATTTTTATAAGATAGTTATTACTCGCACTTGTGAATCAACGAATAAACTCTATTCACGAAGTCTGTCGCGACACTTATTCGTGGACTGAAATAATGCTACATGCAGCACAATTGCATGAAAGTTTCCACCAGTTACCAATTTAAAAGTTACCTCATGGAAGTTATAACGAAATGGATTTAAAGGATTTGTTGTTTAGTTTGATATTTTTGTCAAGTCCCAGTAATTGAAGACTCTAAGGTCTTCGATCGAGTGAACCTACGGAATGAGACATCGTTCACAATGGGACTCATAAGGCGGCTCAGAGTCACTCAACTTGCAACTGAGAGTTGCGATAAAAAAAAACATGCATGTACCCTATTATTGACTATTTTATTATAAGCAGATCAAAGAGTCACGCTTTACTACTCAATTTACTGAGTAAATGGAAGTACGGAGCACAATTGTGGTTCAATAAAACATCCATAGCGGCGCGTGTCTCTGGCAACGATAAATAATGCTTTATCGTGGGTACCCCAATGCCCGGCTACGTATCGTGTCAGATGACTACCGCACGGTGAGGAAGTTTAAGCAAGCTGGTGTACAAAAAAAAAAACATTTTTTTAATAAAAAATTAAGCTTGAGCAAACCTATGGTACTACAGAGGTATGTGTCACTGGCTGCGATTAACAATGCTTTATTGGCATTGGCCCGGCGCCGGCTACGTATCGTGTTCGTGTCGGGTGACAACCGCACGGCGGAGAAGTTGTAAGCAAATATGTGTACAAAACAGGAATATGAAAAAAAAGAAATAAAATTGGGCAGCTTAAAGAGGGAAGACATTCAAATTCAAACTATCACAAAACCTAATAAAACTTCTGCAGAGGCATGTGACACTGGCAACGAAAAATAATGATTTATGTAATAAGTTGTTAAGTTCATACTATCTTGCTACTCTAGCGGCATTCTAGATGAATTTGGAACAATTATTTACATTCTGTTGTCCTATATGAGATTGGCCCCCTTACTTTTTCTATACTTTTATCACCAGTTCCGCTGTGACAAAAAAACTAACTCTTTAATGTCTCCGTGTGATCTTTTAGAATAAAGTATTGGTTGAAGTTTCGTAGAAAATTAAAAAAGTTCTCAAAGTGCACGACGTACAAAAAGTACGGGTTTGAGACATTTCTTTTTGCACGGAAAAAGTTTCAAGTTTTTTGCTGTGCATGTAACTCGTCATTTGAGTTTAGAACCTTCGCTGTAAATCTCATAAGGTCGTGTGGGGTTAAGACTTCCTGGAGATTAGACCTGCAAGCCTTCAAGAAAAGAGAATAAGTAAAGCCACATGAAAGGGTTTGCTGGTGTCTATGGACGATGGTGATCGCTTACCATCAGGCGATCTGACTGCTCGTTTGCTCTCTATAACATAAAAAAAAAAAACTAAAAATACTAAGAAGAAATGTAAATATACAAACGGGTATAAACAACGAAAATTGCATAATTAAAAAAAACAAATTCTACACAAACATATTGCTTTAATTTTTTACGAAAATCTTGATGTTCACGATCTTCATGATTTTTAAAGCGAATTTTTCCACTTAGAAACTATATTCTTAAAAGACAAATATCTAAATAATGAATAAAAAAACAAGACTGACTGGGTTTGAACTAGTGCCTTGCTTGTGCCTTGCCAGGGCGCACACTCTGTCAATACCAAGGGCTGCTCAGTTGGCAGAGCGTGCGCTCCGGCAAGGCACTGGATCAAATCCAGTCGGAGATTTGAATTTTTTTGAAAATTTATTCACTTCTAATGGTAACACAATGTTTGAATCACTGAAATTTATTATCATAAATACTTTATCACGAGTAAATAATGAATAATTTAATTAATTGTAATTGTACAATAACTTAGGAAGAAAAATGAGCACTTCGTGATAGATATGATAAGGTATCTTTTCTTTGCAGACTGTACGTAAACAAAAGCGTCAACTACGGACAGGTCACAAATTAATTTCAATCCTCTAACAAAATTACTCTAAAATCCTGTTTAACATACCAACTCAATTGAATACGGCATATTTGTCTTTGACAAAATGAAATCATTGCAACTTTTAGGTTGTTTAGTTAACACAGTACTTATTAAATTAATTACCTTTGTGGTTTGCGAGCACTCGCGTTGAGTACATTGCTTTAAGTTTTCGATTCGAGGGTCCTTTCGTTCAAAGAGAAGGGAGCGAAAATAACAGGGTCAGTCAAACCGCATATTTTAGGGTCTTGTACAGAAAATAAAATACAAAGATGTGTCACTTTTACTTCAAACGCATAATTTATTCAATATTTTCTTTAAAGTGCATTAGGCATAGTGCGTACTGTGAGAACAAGATGGTTAACGAATCATCTAATACAGACCATGATGTAGCCAAAATGGCAAAAACGGAACCCTTATAGTTTCACCATGTCCGTCCGTCCGTCCGTCCGTCCGTCCGTATGCCATAGGCATTTTAATCAAATTTGGAGTGTGGGTATGTGGAGGCTTAGTTTGATAGTTAAATAATAAAAAATAATATTTCTAGGCGGGTAAAATAATTTTGAAGTTTCTACAATCTTTTTTTGATTTTCTTCGGAAATAATCGCTCCGAAAATTCCATAAATTGTGCTATTGTATGTGCTATTTTCTAAACCTTAGTCCAAAAAATAAAAAACAAATCTCAAAAATAAAAATTATATACTTTTAACGAAAATTATTTTCAACATGATCTGATAAACTGTTTTCGAGTTATTGCCGAAAAACTGTGATTTTGAACAAAAGGACGTAAGTTACGTGGAGATACGCTCTTTAGCTAGTACTTTTTTTCATATCGATTTTTTTCTATCAGTAGTGCATTTTTTCGCATGGACGGCTGCGGAACCCTACACTGAGCATGGTCCGACATGCTCTTGGCCAGTTTTTTATGTAGCTCAAGAATCTGGATACATGCAGCAATATTATTATATATTTGACAATTACATTTTACGTTTATCGCCTTTGCTTTAGTAAACCATCTTTTTCCTAAGTAATTCCCGGCTGAACTTTGTAACGGGACCCACAGTTCAGATATACAGTATTACACCGCCCGTTATAATGATCTGGATCTTTGTAAAAGAAAAGCTCTCATTTACGATCGTAATTCTGAAAAATGATGAGAATTAGATCGCAAAGGTATTAGAAAACTCAGCGATAAATGCGAAGGCATTAAGAAAATACTGATCATGACAAATGAAAAAGGCGTTGGAATATAATTGAGTGTATTTTTTCTTATTATCATAATACAGACAATTGTTTTTTCTAACAAAGGTGAATGTGTTTATACATGAATATTTTTATATTTAGCTTATACAACAGAACTAAGATGGCCGCGTTAACATGCGATAAATAAATATGATCCAACATTCGTCACTCTCGCACGCTTGTACTTGTAAGAAAATAAGATCACACCATGGAGATCGGCCGGGGTGGATGTCATTTTGTCCCAGTGTCTATGTGTGATGAAAAACAAACATGTTCATTGTCAAGCGGCTGCCTAACAACTTTTTTTTTCTTCATTTGTATACAGGATGATGCCATCCGACATTACAATTTTAAATCCCGGTAAGGGCAAATATTTGTTTGATGAGCATAAATATTTATTCCTGAGTCTTGGATGTTTTCTATGTATATAAGTAACATATATATGAAATATATCGTCGTCTAGTACCCATAACACAAGCCTTCTTGAGCTTACTATGAGACTAGTTCGATTTGTGCATAATTGTCCCGTAATATTTATTTATTTATTATATAAACAACTACTAATACGCAAGTACTGTCTCAATCAGCTGCCTTGCGATTAAAAAAAATATTCAAGCTGCCTCGCCATAAGTCAAGCTGCCTCGTGACTTTTTTTCACCCCTCCTCCTATTATTTCCGCCCCAGGTCACACAACTGCGTGCGCAGTTTTTGGCCAAGGTAGGCAGTTTATCTGTGCCTATTTGAAGCCATGGTCGTTCAGGGCTTCATGGTAGGCAGTTTCTCTGTCCCAGTATGTAACCATGGTCGTCCAGGGTTGGCAGTGCCTTTGTCTGCATATCGACTGCACGCCACTGGTCCACAGGACAGTTCCAAAACATTTCGGGAACTCAAATACTGCGAGCCATCCAGCTGCTTTCTATGATACTGCATCTACGCCTAATTGCTCTGATTACGCCTCCTACCACTCGCTCTCCTTCCAACTCGTTTGTATCCACAGCTCGTCTCTATCTTACCACAAAACTACAGGAGATGAATTAAAGAAACGGCAGGCCAATAATATCGGTTGTTATCAAAATAATATATGTATGCTTATCTAAATGAGAATAGCCCTCAGACCCGAGGCAAATTAGCAAAATTGTAAAAGTAACTTTGCTCATATAAACTTTCTTTGGCTTTCGAATAGAAAACTGCATTTTTCAGAGGGCTTGCAAACTCGGCTTAACCGACGGCTGTGACAACGGAGTAGTTTTCTTGTGTCCTATGCATATTGTTATAGGGGATAGTTCTATTTTTAGCTGATTCGGGTGTGTTATATAGGTTCAGATGCGACTGACGGAAATCCTACCAGGTCTATTACGAGTATAACACTGATAGTAAATAGTCTCAATTTATATACATAGAAAAAAAGTCTTATAACTTAACTGCCAATGGGCAGATCAAGGAACTTCGTAACTAGTAAGTCAAATATAACAATTAGTATAAAGTAAGTTACTTTAAAAAACTAGTTCTATATAATATACAACTAAGGTTGGCAGTATATTTTTAGGTCTATTAAAATGATTTGTGATGAGTCTTGGGAACTGAAATGAGATAATATACGCGATATAATCCGTTAAATTGTTTTATTTAAATGAGTAATAATTGCGGAAACAAAAGAAAATATTAGATATCACCTAGTTACGTAGTGTTTCATATGAGGGTTTTTTTGTAATTTCGGTTTCATTCTGATCAACTGATAAATATTAAGTAAGCTCAGTAAGGCGTGTGTTATGAGTACTAGACGTCGATATATTTAACAGATAATAGGTACACTCGTTAATCTGAAATACTAGTGTTATGCTGGTACTATTCGATATTCCTGGTAGACTTCAAAGTTTAAGCTAATAGGCAAAAGCGATTTAGCAAAGATATTCTAGGCACAGTAACAGAGTCTACAAGCCTGATTTACCATTAAATTCACTGTGGCTCACTATATATGTTGCACGTATTGTCCTTTGTTAATTAACGACAGATGTCAATGTCTTCAATTTACTGGGAATATGTCGATCGAATACAACAATGGGATTTACTGAAATTTATATCATAGTATTTGATTAAAATTGTCAGGAAAAATAATCCAATCTACATAAAATTAGAATTTAATTTTAAAATTTGAACTTAAGTAGTTGCTGGACAAAAGGTTAAAATTTTTATTACGACTTGTTGAAGGTGGATGTATGAAGTGGATCCATGAACTACGATATAATAAATATGTTGTAATAAGGCAGTGGCAGGAGTTGACGAACCGATGCTCGATAGGGTGTAAAGGTTTTCGAACGGAGATCACGAATTAGTAGATGCAGGCTACGTCAGCTCCTACAAGTTGGACTGACAACTTCACCCGAGTCGCCTACTTTTTAGTTTATCCTTCCCCACCATTTTTCGGGGATCAAAATTAGCCTTTGTTACTCTCCTGCCTTTATTCTAACTATGTGCAAAAAATCGCACCAATCTGTTGCCTTATTATCGCATGAAAGAGGAACAAAGCAACAAACACACTTTCTTGTTTTTCTTTATAAATTTAAGTAAAGATAGCTTTCTAGTACGATAAATGTGACAAGTTGATAACTATATAAGTTAGTTAAGGTCGCCAGAAACTGATGGGTGTTGAAACCGCGCGACCGTTTGCTGCGGAAGTTTTTGATGGATCAAGGCGCAAGAACTGTGGAGGTGGGTTTAACTGATTCAATCCGACTGAAGCTGTTGAAGAGGAAGCAAAAAAATCGGACATAGGGGAGATAATGACACTACGGACTTGGTCGCCTTCGCCGGGCGGGAAATGGATCTAAGTTAAAGAGTCAATGATGATGAGAGGAATGAGAGGAAGCAATAGGACAGAAAATGCATAGTAAGCGTAGTTGGAGCCACAGTTACACTCGGTTAGCTATGCAGAAAGCTTACCTAAGAACTGCTTACAGTACCTAATTTTGTATTTAAAATTGTATTTATAAAAAACATTAAAAATAAATTATGCTGAATCATGTAAAGAAAGAAAGTGAAAGGAATGGAAATGGAAGCTTCGGTAGCAGTGGTCCAAGCGTGCGACTTTCAAACAGGAGGTCGTTGGTTGAAATCCGGCCTGTACCACTGAGTTCCTCAGAATTTATCTACGGATGTCATTTGATATCTGTTTTTCGGTGAAGGAAAACATTGAGAGGAAACCTGCATACATCTGCGAAAAAATTCAAGGGTGTATATGAAGTCTCCAATCCGTACTGGGCCTGCGTGGAGACTACAGCCCAGTCCCTCTCATACATGAAAGGAGGCTTGTGCCCAGCAGTGAGACGAATATAAGCTGATGATGATGATGACAATGATGTAATAAAATTGTCTGTACACCGAGAAAATGCCCTAAAATAGTAGCGCTCCTAGCCATGAAACTGGGCAGAAATGTGTCCTCTTGTAGGACTCGGACCTATGTATCCTATGCTACAAGATCAGGTACCATATTGACGGTGGGATCTCAGTCTACTAGAACGGATGTGGAAAATGAGCTTGGTGTGGCGACCGCTGCAGCACGGTGCAATGTGCGGTGGCGTCCGTGCCTTCCTAAAATTAGTGTCAGTAATTTCAAAATAAGTAGAATTTGGACACTAAATGGAATAGTTTTAGTTTGTAGATTTAACAGATATAATTTGAAACGTGGACGTGACACTTAAGTGAATTGAATAATGATATAACTAGAGCTGTTCGTAAAAATACTTAGCCACTTGTTTTTTTTTTATATTAATAACGATTTTTTTTAACTACTGATGCAAATAGAGGGCTGTTATAAGCCCTTCTTTTTTGCATCAGTGATAATTGTGATCGTTTTAATTGAAATAGAAATAAATATAAAAATGAAACAATTGCCTCTTATGTGAAAAAAACAATGTTACAAATGTTTTGAAACAACAAGCTCCAAGAAATTTTGAAAGGAAGCACCTTTTTAGGATTCCGTAGCCAAAATGGCAAAAACGGAACCCTTATGGTTTCGTCATGTCCGTCAGTCCATTCATCCGGCATCATAAAGGCATTTCATTAAAAAACTACCAGATGTAGATTGATATATAATATGATAAGATGTATAACATAGATGCACTAGTATAGGTGTTTTGTATAAGCTGCTACTCCGTTTAGTGGGTACTTAAATTTACAAAAATAAATATTTCTAGGTTGAGGGTACCGAAGTGAGAGGGTAAAATTTGTATGATAAAAACTTGTATGGAGTGCCATACGTGCGGCACATATTTTATAACACTTCATCTAAAAGCGCTACAAGGTTTCTAGAAAAATGTTTTGATAAAGTGCATATTTATTGAATAATCGCTCCGAAAATTACATCAATAATTGAAATAAAACAATTTAACGGATTATATCGCGTATATTATCTCATTTTAGTTCCCGACGTTTCGGAAGCTTTCCAGCTTTCCATGGTCACGGGAGGACCATGGAAATCATCATGGATTATCAATGAGTAATAATCGCGGAAACAGAAGAAAATATTATACATCAATAATGTTTTAATCTATTTAAATACAACAATTTAACGGATTATATCGCATATATTATCTCATTTGAGTTCCCGACGTTTCGAAAGTTTTTCAGCTTTCCATGGTCACGGGTTGACATAATATACGCGATATTTTGTCCTTTTTTGTAGTTATGGCTGCGGAACCCTACACTGAGCATCGTCCAACATGCTCTAGGCCGGTTTTTAGATTTATTTTACTTTACTTCTTTTGATTATTTTATTTATTTATTCTTTTGATTTTTTGTAATGTTCGTATTTATAGACCTACAATATTTTATCTATTGTTTCATTTGAAGCTAATAAAAGTAAAAAGTTCTCATTACTTTTATGGCTAAACGATACCGATTTTAAAGGGACGGAAACGTGGTCGCTAAATAAATTTAATTAGTTTCTTTTTAGGGCCATATCCTGTAGATCGGATGAGGGCGAGGGGTTTATAAAGATATGCACACAAGTGTGGACATTAAAAGGCTACAACACAAATGCGAAAAACGCTTTGAATTTTTTTTTCCCACAACTTCGTCCGTGAAGTCAGTTTAAGTTCTCCTTAGTAACTTGAAGTAATACTCCATGCAAAAATGGTCCAGTAACAAAAAAAAATTGTCAGCAAATTAATATCGAGACAAACAACAGTGTATGCGCCAAGTTTTCAAAGCGAAAAAGGCAACACAACGGCTGTGGGTTGTTTACATGAACCATTTTCTTGAGATTTTCCACTGTCCCATTTCGGGCCACTTTTGACCCCCCCCATAACTTAAAATCTATTTGACCTGCACACCTGGAAATTCACTTGTTTTTAAAAACCTTCCTTTCATTACCGAAGAAAACATTTCAGTAAAAAGGCTCTTTCCGTTCACGAGATTTCGACGTCTACCGATCACTATTTTTTCATTGACTGACTCACTCACTCATCAAAATGTTTGACTACTTCCCGGTGACTTAGGAACTATAAATTTAGTGTGGAGGTAGGTTTTTGGATGTTTCAATGGACAAAAAACCGGCCAAGAATTTCTGCAGCCGTTACTACAAAACAATGCACTACAGATGAAAAAATACGACGTGAAAAAGTGTACCAGCAAAATGTACTCTTACTAAAGGCCACTTGCGCCTACAAGAGTCAGCCCATAACCAACGTTACAAGTCTACTCAATGATATAATATAAAAACAGGTAGATAAGTTACCTACACGATAATCCACGAGTAAAAATGGCCAGGCTTATGCACACATAAATCTGACAACATTGCAATAACACTCTAATCGTAAATGCTTTTAGACGCTTTGAGTAATTAGTGCAAAATCTCATTATGCATGACGGCATTTTTGTTTATTTGACACATAATCCAATATATAACAAAGCACCCTGTGCGCACGACTGAGTTAAGGTTTGCCAATTGGCGTAGTTTTGGTGTACAATTTTTATGTTATATCATTGAGTCTACTAACGTACGCGAGGTGCCGCCTAACCTTCGTTTAAGACGCTAACTCTGGCAAGCGCAAGTGGGACTTAAGGTTCGAACAGGTTCTCTTCAGAACTTAACACATTCATTGCCGGGAACCCGCCCAGCGCTCTGCTCGTTGTACATAAATACGCATTTTTCCCGCGCATAGAACTACGAAATTCTGGTTGCGAAAGTATTAACTAAGAAAGTTACTTTAGGACGCAACCTTGCAAGCTTTTTCAACAAAATCTAATTAAATCTAGTAATTTTACCAATCTGTTATCTAAAATATATATGTTTTGGAAGACAGTACAACTTATTGAATTTAATGGAAAGTAGAATTTTTTTAATACAGTAAATTATGCAAATGGCCAAAATGAAGTTCTAATCTCTGGCGGAATAATTAAATTTTAATTAATTCGCCGTTCAATAAGGAAAAAGTAGGCTTTAGATAAAAAATGCTTCATTTGCAAATTAAATCTTCTGTGGTTTCAGTCCGTATCTTGTCTCGGACACTTTAGCTAACATTTAATATTAAAAAAAAAATACATGTAGGAACCCCCTTTATTCGCGGTGTAGAATAAAAATCATAACCCTGTTTTTCTTTTTCACGTTGTCGGAAAGAAAATTTATGTAGTAAGTACGTCTGTTCAGCTATACCTGTACATACCAAAAATGGTTTAAATTTGCCCTGCCGTTTTGGAATTACGACTACATACATATAAAAACTAAAAATAAATATTTTCCATTCAGTAATCTTCAAATAGCCCGTTCCAGTATTTATTGAGTGTATACTATATTTTCCGAAAATGGTTTTTTCTAAGTGGCGATTAATGCCATTCGCAAATTTTACCACTTTGTTTTTTCTCGTTAAAGCTAACGACAAAAAAAGGACTTCCTTTCCCGAAAGCATTTGTAGCCATTCGCATATTTTTCCAATTTATTTATATTTCAGCTACTTATCTTTCAAATAGGTTTATTTAAACATTTGCACAATTTCCCACTATATTTATTTTTAATAGCATATTTTTCCGATAGGGTTTCTAACTCTTCATATGTTTATCGTTTGTTTGACAAAGTCGTCGGTATGATTTAGTTTATGCGCAAGCGTGGTTTTATTTTATTTAAGTTATAATAAATATAAAATGTGTTTTTGATAAGGTTTATGCACGAGCGTAGTTTTATTTTATTTAAATTATAATAAATAGAAAATGTATTTTACCCGACTACACTGAAGTAAAAAAGAGGGGTTAGGACTTTTTCTAAGTTGCGGGCACCTTCTAGTATTTAACAATTCTATATTTGTATGTGTCGTTGTGGCTTCATTACTCCAAAATGGCAAAACAGATTTCTACTATTTTTAACCGACTTCCAAAAAAGGAGGAGGTTATATGTTCGATAGTTTGTATTTTTTTTTTTATCTTCTGTATGTATGTTCACCGATTACTCCGCCAATTGTGGACCGATTTTAAAAATTGTTCCCATTGCCACCAAGTTTGGATCTGATGATGGGATCCCAGGGAAATCGAGGGCAATCCTCAAATTTTGTAGGAACTTATAACGTTTTTCATAAATTTTCTTTAGCTATTTAAGTATTTGCATATGGTAGTCATCATTTCATCATGCTGAGCTGATGACGGAAGGTAAAACTCCTTAATAGTTAAGAGTTAGAGGATAATTCTTAAGAAAATCATCTATTATATTACGTTAAGACTGTTAGTCATATTCTTTTTAGTGTGTCCCTGAATTAGTCTCCTTATCACCAAGTCAGGATTAGATGATGGAATACCAGGGAAATCGAAAGAAACCCTCAAATATTATAGGCACTAACAATGTTTCTAAAATTATCAGTTGTTTTCCTCTGGTTGTCATCATTTCATGCTGAGCTGATGATGGAAGGTACAATGAACTAACCAACTTTTACATTTCTTACTTCCAAAGACTCGAGATGCGTGCAAAGTGCCTCCTCAATCTTCCCATTCTGGGTAATAAAAAATACTTTATATCACTACTAAAATCCACCACTAAAAACAAAAAATTAAAATTTATAAATACAAAAAGATTCGCCTTCAAAATAAACTAAAAAGCCATAAATAATCTTTTATGTACGGTACGGATCACATTTGAATCACTTTTTGAAGTCGGTGCCAAAGCTGAAGTAAATACGAATTACGTAATTCAACAAAAATACTAATTAATATGTCTAAATATATATGTAGGTAGATAAGAACAATAAATAAAGGCTCGCCGCCGCGGTTCTTAATAGTAATAAATGAATGGTTTTGCACCGACTTCAAAAGGTGATTCAAATGTATCCGTAACGTATTTATGGCTTTTTAGTTTATTTTGAAGTCGGTTCTTTTTTTATTTTTAGTACACGGGTAACTGTGTATCCACAGATACGTAAAGGGTACTTTTTACTCGACTAAGCTAAAGACAAAAGAAGGTTACGATTTTTTTAATCCTCCGCTGACGAAGCTGCACCTTCTTGTATAGTAACAGTTTTCAAAGCTTCATACGCTGAATACAAGTCTAACTAATTAGTTAGACTTGTACCTTGTTTGCTAATTAGCAAACTAGATATCAAGGGCGGTGCGGTATTACTGTATTATTTTTTATTTTTCTGGAAGGTACCCATCTACTAGCGGAAAATAAAATGTATTCACAACATTATCACTTTAGAACAAAACGGGGCTTAATCGCGTATAAATATGATGTATTTAATTACCTTTAGTGGTAATTCTTCGACGTTTTGGACGTCGCGTTACGTCCATGGTCTCGAAGGAACTGAAGATGCGAATCAACTTACTTCACTTGTACGCGATTAAGCCCCACCGTTTTGTTGTGCTGTGAAAATGATTAAGGTCGTGTAAGTTTAAATCAATGTGTTCACAGCAAACAATAAGTATAACATATTGAATTTAGTAGTAGATCATATTTACATGAGTAATATTTACAAGCCGATGCCTGCTGTTTTATTGTAAAAATAAAACAACCATTAATCAATTTGTCAGTATGCGTGCCCTGTGACACGATATTTTACGACAACATATTTTTCAACCGTGGCATCGTTTTATACGTTTGCAAATATGGTTCAGTGAAATATAAAACTAGCCGTACGTGAGGGAAACAGAATAATTTGACGATCATGCTAACTTTTATTTTATTGCAATTTTGCAATTGAAAAATAACGAGCTGGTGACTAATAAAAATACTTTTTTTTAGAAACGTAAATTAACTTAGTTAACGTTTATTTTTATTACAAACAATAAAAGTGAAATATATTACATAAATTTAAATTCGGCGTCTACATAGATCGCTGCCCCGCAGTAAAGTTGCGTCCACACTTGCATCATTTGCTCGTATCCGATCACCGTGGCGTGGCATTTCGTATAACAAACATAAACGTGGTTTTTCGGATAGCCAATTTTTTAAGCGTAGGTGCTATTTTACCCGTAGGTACAAAAAATGGAAAGCACGATCAAAGAACTTGCCTTCTCTTATATTAAAAATTCATACACTCAATTACTTTCAATCAACATTTTTTTTAATTAACATAATATACATAAAAACGACTTATTAACTTAATAAACGTAGCTTACCTACCTAAGAAGACCTAAACTATTTTCATCGACATCATCACATCAGCATTGGACGTTCATTGCTGGTTAACTTTCTCAAAGGTTTCCATAATGACTGGTCGTGCGCCGCCCTTGTTTAACGGTTTTCCGCGATCCTCACCAGATTATCGGTCCATCTCCTTGGAGCTGCGTCGTTGAAAGGTTCTCACCTTTTTGCCCCAGCGGCCATCGGTACGAGCAATGTGAAGCAAAGTTTAGCAACTCTTTGAGCCAAGTTGACCTTCTGAGGATCTTCTCGTTTCTGATTCGATCACGCAAGGAGATTCTGAGCATAGCTCGCTCGAATTGCCCTTTGAGTGACTTTAAGCCTTCTGATGACGAAAAATAGTGAGAATCTTACCTCGACCTAAGAAAAGTGCAAAAAACATTAAATTACTGCTGCATTTTATGGCCCTTTGTAAGAGCGCCAATAGGTTGAGGGTGAAATGAGTAATTTCACCCGAGTTAAACAGTCTACTTTTCATTTCGAGATTCAGGAAAAAAAACCTCATCATCATCATCATCATCATCATCATCATCATCATCATCATCATCATCATCATCATCATCATCATCATCATCATCATCATCATCCATCATCATCATCATCACCATAATCCATCATCAGCATCATCCATCATCATCATCAGCATCACCATCATCATCATCATAAGCATCATCATCCATCATATTCCATCATCATCATCATCATCATCATCATCGCAATCGCAATCGCGATATGAAAAGCTATTATTTTAATAATATGACGTAACTCAATTACTTTCCACCCTAGAGATGGAAAAGCTATTTTCCACCCGGCTAAATACCCATGAAAATTAAACTTTCCGAACAGGAGAGATGAAAATGTTTATTAGAAATAGTGTATCCTTAGTATTTATCTTATTGTTGAATAGAACTAATCAATGAGTATTTTTTTTTTGTACTTTTAGTAAGTTCGATTAGGTAAGCTTTTCACAAAATCTGTGATTGCAACTGCATTCGTTCCATGTTAGGCAAATTAAAAGAATGTTTCCATTAACGTATCTCCTACCCAAGAGTCCTATGTACTAATGTGGAAATTGCGGAAACTTTCCAAAATGCTTAATAAATGGTCTTTTAAATAGGTAAGTTAACTTAAGACCTTTTATGTACTAAAAAATGCTAAAAAGTATTATAAACATTTAAGTTAACACTAGACTTAAGACCTTTTTTAAGCATTTTGGAAAGTTTCCGCAATTTGCACATCAGTAGTCCTATGGCCGTTGGGTCAATATATACAATTATAAAGTTAAATAAATGAAATGTCTGTACATTGAGAATATTTAAAAATAATTACTATTTTAAAATTCACTATTTCGAAAAATATTTGTTTAGGATTTTTTCTATGTTGTGGCTTCATCACGCTATCGCTAAAACCGTTAACTTATTTCAACTATTTTTGGTACACGGGTAGCTGGCCAGAGGGTCAAAGGATATTTTTACTCAACTACGTTGAAGGAAAAAAGAGGCTTATGATGTTTTTCTCCTTTGCTGGCAAAGTTATGCTCACTACTACTAATAGCTACAAAAAATGTGTAAGGATGGGTTTCAAAGCTCATAAAACCCATCAAATATTTATTGTCAGCCGTGTCAGAATATTAAAGTTTAGCGACGAAGCAATTATCTGGAAACTTTATATCAATCACGCCATAAAAAAAGGTTTCGCGGAGCCTTTACGAATAATTGACAAGAAAATCTCCGGCAGATAGGCATACTCTGCCGCGAGAGCTCTTAAAGACGAACGCAGACACTCGATTAACTTGTCAAGATTTTTGGGAAAGATTTTAATTTTTTCGAGTTCTTTTATGCCACACGTCTTTTCGTCCACACGGATCCAATTCTAGCCAGTTAATTTAATTAGGCCCAGATCCACTTTAAGACGTTACGGTATTATCGGTATAAGTTAAGAATTCCGCACCTATGGGACTGAATGATAACTTCTGGCTGTTTCTGTCGCATTCGGTCAGTTGGTAGAGCTCTCTAAGTAGCATAAATTGCTGAACCTAGAGAGAATCCATATTTCGAACGCGTTTGTTTTATTTTTAGTTATAAAAAATTGCGGACCGTAAATTAATAAATTAAAGACCATTTTGGTTACAGGATTTATTTTAAGAAAAGTAATAAAAGGAATTATTTTAAGTGCATTTTATTTCAATTCAAACACAATCTATGTACTGTTTCTGAATAAAATGCCGTGCCGTGCCCCCACAAGTCGAGCGCGATGCAAACACTGCCGTACCATCCTTTACTGGAACCATTTCGCCGCATGTGAGAACCTCTGGATAAGACCAGAACTCAGAAATTTTCGTCATCCAGTAAGCTATAATCACATACTTAAAATTCAAAATGTCAAGTCTGTAGGTCATTGACACTCATTCACTCACTCATGATCATCAGAATAGAACTAGTACTTCCCATAAACTCAGAGAGCTGAAATTTGGTACAGAGTTAGGGTTTAAAAGCCACATAAAGGAAAAACTATAAAACTAGGATAATCGAAGATCTGGAGTACCTGGTGACCCGGATTCGAAAACACAAGAGACCAACCAAACTATTAGAGATCGACATACCGCCTTTACAAAAATTATTCAACTTGGTGGGCCGCTTCATGTGATGTCCAAAATCGAAGGGTTATGCCCACGTTTCTACAAAAAGAAGTGAAATCCCACCAAAAACATTCTGTAGAAAACTAGCCAAGTCTCGATGGAGCTGCTTGTTTATCTCTAAAAAGTAATGAAATCTAGACAAAGTCGTGCCAAGTCTAAGGTTCTTTACTGCGATTTTTTTATTATTATAGTTAATGTTGTGTGACTTGGCCGTTGAAGGGTATGAAGCTGCTTGTTTATCTCTAAAAAGTAATGAAATCTAGACGAAGTCATGCCAAGTCTAAGGTTATTTACTGCGATTTCTTTATTTTTACAGTTAATGTTGTGTGACTCGGCCGTTGAAGGGTACAGGGTACAAAACCAGGTGCTCCATGACACCGTCCGACGTCCGACCGTCAACGATTAGTGTAATGGTGTCATGGAGCACCTGGTTTTGTACCATGTACCCTTCAACGGCCGAGTCACACAACATTAACTGTAAAAATAAAGAAATCGCAGTAAATAACCTTAGACTTGGCATGACTTCGTCTAGATTTCATTACTTTTTAGAGATAAACAAGCAGCTTCATCGAGACTTGGCTAGTATTTTACAGAATGTTTTTGGTGGGATTAAATTTATATCATATCATTCAAATTATTTCCCCAAATACCTGCGGTACGAATCCGCGCATTGATATAACGACAAATACTCACTAACTTTTAATCACTTTTAGTCACTTTTTTCAATACTTACAGTAGGTATGCCTGCTTACCAAAGTGATGAGCACTTCAGTCCTTTGTCATAGTAAATTTCAAATAAGACAGAACAAATGAAAGAATCTAAAACGTCAATTGCAAAATAACAAAGTTCAAAGTGTGCTCAACATTTTTACCGATTGTACCGTAACTCTTCTGATACGATTCACATGTTTGCCGGTGCGCGGCGGATCTTAAAAGACTTGTCAGCGAACTGATACAAAGACTATGATTGATGCGTTATTTGAGAGAGGACAAAGTGAAAATGTCACTTATGTAACATGTAACGGCTTACTCCCCAAGGGTTATTCAAACGAAATTATGTTTACTCGTAAACGTCTTCGCGTTCAGATTTTCTTTTACTAGTTTTTGTTTCAGATTGCCCTTTTATTTCCATTTGTCTTCAGTTGTTTTCTTTTGTTCTGAAAGGGTGGGAGCTTTTCGTAAAATCGGAATACTGCCTCATTACATACCACCTGCAATCTTAATTCGCAGCGATTAAAGTCATAAGGTATAAATTATTGGAAAAAAGGGTGTCAAACATTGTGAAGTTTACTTTTTCATTAATTAAACAGCAACAATACATAATTGATGAGGAATAACGTACAGCTAAAGCCGCTGAAAGTAGCAACATGAGATTAAAATTATATCTTCTACTCCAATTCTAAGGAAGAGTCCTTCCATCCGGCTTACTTGTATACATTAAAAAGATTTTCTTGACTGAATCATCAACTTTCAAACTTTTTCGAGCTAGAAATCCAAAAAATATTCACTTTTTTTAAATATTACTGAGTATTATCTGTTCAAAAATAAGAATTCATTCTTCGAAATACCTGCGGGAGTTACAGGCAGGAGAGAAAATAATTGGTCATACATCGTGTGAAGTATCATTAGTAGCACTCGTTATCACTATATGATCGATATTTTGATTTTTTATAAATAGACGGAAGCCGTAACTTGGGGAGACCACTATAATGTCGCAACCTTCACCAGATCAACATCTAGTCAAGGCTGCGGAAGTCCAATGAATTCAGGCGGCCCGCAGGACTGGCTAAGGTGGCGTTTTTGGGAAAAGTCTAGTAGAGAACGTCTTTCGTCTGATGTTAGTAATGATCATAGATTAATATTCAAAACTTGTTGCTGAAACAAATGAACAGTTTATTTGTGAATTGCAGATGAATTTTGTCCACAATGCGGTATTTTTATATAACTAGGTACATTTTTACACATTTCGTCCAACACGTGCCAAACATTATCCCAACCACAATCCAACGACACACAGACATACATGCATATAATACGTAGGCATTACGGAGGTTAAACGGAGTGTATTCGTTTTCTAAATTTGTGACCCAGATATTGCGAAATTGTTCTACGAGTATAATGGGATTTTAAAGCAAGTATTAATGCCATTAAACCATGCCCTGTCAGTCATTAACATCATTGTGAGAAAAGTCTTAATAGACAATTATTTTTCTACGTACTTCAATAATTGTAACTTATCTTTATTGTCTTCAAAGCCCATTCAAATGACCGGTTTTTCATCACTAAATGTTTACATTCTCATAACTGCATTGATATGAGTATCAGAGATAACCCGGCGTGCAGGCCGCGTTGCGGTCATAACTACATCGTATAGGATGTAGTAATGTTATTACAGTACAGATGCGGGCCGCAGTCACACCCGGTGGTCGCGTCATAATATGGTAAGCATGGTTCCTCCCAAAATTGCAAATAGTTTAAGAAATAGATGTAGACAAACTAGTATTGTAATTAGGCCTTAAGACACTCGCGTGATCTTATAGTGAAACTCATTTTCGGCTCACGGTGTTTTAAGATCTGTCGTTATGTATCAGTTGCATAAACTACTTTTATCTACCTACTTTAATTTGCAGTAGATTGGTAGTTGCATAAATTGTCGAAAACATTAAATAATTTAACTAAATCCAGGAGAGGTTCCCTACTTTATCTTAAATTTAGAGTAAACGCAAACAGCATTAAATAATAACGGAAGCGCAAGAATACACAAGGTGCTTGCTCGTACACCACGAAAATGTATTTTGTTTTTACAAGTTAGGTATTTTGTTGTTGTTTATAATCGTAGTGGATTTATTTAAAATATTTTATAGGTAAAAAAATGGTAGGACATAACAAAGCTGGCAATATTCGCAGACTCTTACCAGTAATTACACGTGAATATGAGATATTTTAGGAAAATTCTCAAAAATAACTTAGAATATCTTATTCTAACACCGAAACCTTATTTTCTTTTACAAGTTGTTTTTGTTGCTGGTTACAGTCGTAGTAGATTCTATTTAAAATAATTCTATAAGTAAAAAAATATAGCACATAAAAAAGTTGACAATATTCGCAGACACTGACCAGAAGAATGTAAAGTCATTTCTGGAAAATTCTCAAAAATTACTCATAATATCTCAGTCAGAAAATTATGCAATTTAGGAAAAAGAAATGTCATAAGTTTCACTTACGATATACACAGTTGAGAGTCAGCAACAAAAAGGCATTTTTTATTTTAAGTGTCACCAGTTGCATAAAATGCCGAAAACACTAAATAAACTCACTTCAATCCAGGAGGGAATGCCTACCCTATTTTAAAATAAACGCAAGCAGCATTAAATAATAATGGCAGCGCAAGAATACGCAGGTGCTTCCTCCGACACGGCGAGAATTTATTAGCATTTTGATAGTAATTGTTTCCAGTCGTAGTGGTTCCTATTTATACTATCGCTTTAGTAAATTAATATATGTGTCGGAACAATTCCTATGCTTTGGGTCCCCTTGCGATTAAGGCATGGTGGTAGATGAGAACCGAATGCATAAGGATGAATTTTAATTTAAAAAAATGAATTTTCCCAACGGGGACTACCTCCTTCCACTTGCTACCGTCCTGGCATACAACTCTTCAGTTTAGAGTACTTTGCACTTGCGTTTTTTTCGGAATTTTTCCAATTTTAACATTTATTACACTTTCACAGAGGCAACGATCCCTCAGAATTAAGCGTGTGCGCAGGTCGACGGTCGAACCTTATCTGTCGCTCGCTGACGTTTCGTGAACACGTGGTCCGCCCCGCCTACCCCACCACAATGGGAGGAGCAGTGGGTACCTGTTGTGCCTCTTAATCTTGATAGTTAAATCAACTCCTTTTCGTTATTTTGGCCGACATATGCAATACATGCTAATTGTCAGATTCTGATAGGCAAAAATGTCTCGAAGGCGGTCTCCATTCCGATGGACGGATCTTATAAAACTGTGCCAGACACCAGCATCACAGAGTGTTCTCGAAAAGCTGCCAAACGAATTAATTGTAGACAAATTGCAAAGGCAGCTACCTAAGCCGAGAGGAAGAGAGACGAAGACCTGCCGTGTATACAGTGGCGTGCGCAGGGGTTTTTAGCCAAGGTAGGCAGTATTTCTAGGCTATAATCGTTCAGGGCTTCAGGGTAGGCAGTTTCTCTGTGTCTGTATGGAGTCACGATCATTTAGGGTAGGCAGTGCCTTTGTGCCTAAATGGATCGCATGCCATTGGCAGTGTACGAACTACATCATCATCGAGACCACGACCACTCTGGCAAGACTGAGACGACTAGAGAAACAAATATATAGTAGGGCAACATGTATCAAAAACTGGCAGCCTTCTCAGACCCAGGGGAATTCCACGTGAATATTATGCCATTTCTTATTTTTGTGAGTTACCTGTTAAATAGAAATGCTTATTCTAAGTAGGTATCTCAATAATCATAGTGTACCTACGGTCGTTGCCTGCTGTTTGGTACTCGTAGTTGCATAGTTGTCGAAAACTTTATACACGTTGCCCACGGAGAATGGGAAAGATTTCAACCACGCATTCCTACTGCTACTACTAGGAGCAAAAAATGTTAAATTAACCAAACCGGGTTACTTTTAAAGATATTATAAATTTTCATGAATACAAATGTTGTGAATACTAAAGTACCTGCATGAAGCTTTTTTGATTGCGACGCTGCCACGTAATGAGCCCAAGTTTCGCATTGCTATTGCAGAAATCAAAGTGACAGCAGCTACTTCTACTACTACTTTGATTTCTGTCAATAGCAATGTGAAACTTGGGCTCATTACGTGGCAACGTCGTGATCAAAAAACTTAATGTACTGAAATCAACCTATTTTTGAGAAATAATCGTTATTATTTTTTTAAAGAGATCATTTTTCATAGAGACAAAACTATTTTTTTTGCTGAATTTCACTTGGTTCATAAAATGTGTTTTTCTCCTAATGGCCTTTGGAATACGTGCTTAAATCTTTTCCATTACTAGCGGGCACCGTGTATAATTTCACTATATCTAGAAGAGAATCCCTACATTGCATTAAATTAAAACAGCATTCAAAAGTAACGAATACGTCTCTGGTGCTCGCTCCGACAGTTCGAGAATTTATTAGCGTTCTGCTAGTAATTGTTTCCTGACATAGTGGAATCTACTTAATATATTGTTTTTATTAAAAAAAAAAATACAACAACTAGTTACATACATATAACCTGCAAGTTGCAAAACATTCTCGAAATGTATGGGGGAGTTTTAAGAAAGAAATCTGAAATTTGGAATGTTTTCAAAGCATAGGGAATTTATAACTTGGAAACATTCGCATGTACTCGTCCGTGCAATTACTAAATTCATTTTTACTGTTTGGTTAATCAATATTAAATTTGTAATTAAAAAAATATTAAACTATGGATGTATCAGAAAGTTCTTTTTCATATTTAATTGGGAACATTATTGTCTTACAGCATTTTATATTTTCTCCGGACTATATTAAACCCGAAATATTTTTTGTAAATAATTTCTTAAGCACCCAATGTGATATTTGTACAGGTTTCTCGTATGAATACATTTTTACTTCAGTCTACATAGATAAGTACAATAGTAAGAAAAATTTAAAATTTAGCCGTCAATGTCATGTTTTTTTTTTCATTCAAGAGAACTGTACAATTGGTAGGAGTACTACAATATTTAAAAATTAGCTATTTACAAATCGACCTAGTCCCAAATTAGCAAGCTTTGCTTAGTTTGGCACTAGGTCGTTTTGTGTAAGATTGTCCCTGATATTTATTTATTTATTAATTATTTATTTGTAGATTCTGAGTTCACATAATGTACACAATACAAATACTCTTTATTGCACACCTCAGATACACAGAAGTGCAGAAAAGTTATTTATTTATTTATTTTATTTATTATGACAGTAACATTCGAATAAGCAAAGGTACACAACAGGCAGTCTTATCGCTACACTACATTAGCAATCTGTTCAAGACAAGTTTTGGGTAGCGGAGTGTTTAAAAGTCAACAATTTTAGTTTAACACTTTCGCTGCCAAGCTTTTTTAACGTTACGCACTTTCCTCTACACATGTAGAAACGCATGGTATCTGCTACGCGTCTACGAGCAGAGCTGGCTGCTCCTGCTCTTGGCTCCTGGCAGTGAATGTGTTAATTTTTTTACCATCACAAAAAGAATTGCACACATCTGAGAAACTTAATGTTAATGGGAACATTTTCGAATATAATAGGCCCGTTAATCGCCCCCATATAACCCAAGCAAGGGTTAATGTTCATACAGTCATCAGTAACTAAATATATCACAATAGATTCTCCATAATAGAATGTAAACAATACAGGAACATAATAAGATCTCAAGGCTCTTTGTTAACATATTTATGCGTTGCAATACAAGCTTGCGTAAATTTATTGCGTAATAACAATTTAATGACGGAAATGATGCCGTACAAGGCATAATATATTAAAATTAACGTCCGTGCGATGAAGGGATGCCCCAAATAAATTACCAACGAATAGGCTTTGGTTTTGTAAGGAATTATGTTATAATCAAGTCTTGACATGACGTTGAAGATAGTGATAAACTGTGGGGTAAAATTATGAAGATATTTAGTTGGTAATTTCTTGGAGTTTTTGCTCGTAAAGAATGAGGGTCGATGGCCAGTTGGTAATTTTTTAGAGCTTGGAAAACCTATGGATGACTTGAGCTAACCACAAACAAGAAACAGACTATGGATCGAGAACATAAGTAAACAGAATGTTGGCTAAGTGAGAAACAGAAATAAAATAACGATTTAATGCCAATATCATTAACATTAGCGTCCGTAAGATGTAATGATGTGCCTAATAATTACCAAGGAATAGGTTTTGTTATTGTTTAATCAAGTTTTGACGTGAGGTTGGAGGGCAACTGATAAACTGTAGGATTGAATGATGGAATTCATGAGCTAGTAGGTGATCGTCGTAACTTATGCCCATGTTATGACTTTTATCCGCGATAAACGAATTTAAGGCGGACGAAGTCGCTGGCGGGCGCTAGTAAATTATAAATGCGAAGGTTATAAAGATGTTGGGATATTTGGATGTTAAGTTGTGTATCGTCGCAAGTTAAATATCTAAAAATAGTGCAAGATTGTAAAGTTTTATGATATTGTTATGATTTTTTATTTATTCGATTTTGCATCTAATCAGCTAAAACATTCAAATAGTCAAACAACTTCAAAACGAATTGCATTTATAATATTTATTTAAGTGTATGTTTTTACTTGTACGAGCGGTTTTCGTGATAAAAGATAACTTTATTTAGCAAACACTTATGGATTAATATTTGAATGTGAAATAATTATTTTTAGTGTACCTAAACCTCATTGTCACTAACACTCATGAACCATAAAAAAAATCAATAAACATATTCATAAACTTGACTTAAAAGCGGTATCGTACTTCACATTTTTGGACCTTAATCAATAAAATGCAGAATCATTAAACTTAGAAAGAATCTCAAAGAACCTACATGTCATCTGCAAAAGCAAGCACCGATGTTGAAAAGGAAATAACCCGGCGATGGCATTTTGCATTATGATTGCGTGCAGGCCATGTAATTTAAGAATGGCGTATGGATAAGCACTGACCTGGTTTATACTAAGCAAAAGAATGTTATGAAAAATATTTCATTCTTGTTTATTGAAATTTTTTATGAACTAGAACAATAAAAATATAACCATTTTAAAGCATTTCATAGCTATGGGAAGCGACGCAATGACATGTCTGATGGGCATATGGGAAAAGCGGGGAATCACAATTAAAACGAAGATGCGACTACTGCATGCGTTAATATTTCCCATTTTCTTATACGGCGTAGAGACATGGACCATTCTGGCCAGAGAGAGAAAAAGGATAGGTGCATTTTAAATGGGGTGTTGGAGACGTATTTTAAAAATATCGTGGACCGCCAGACGCACCAATGCATCGATCCTCTCACGGCTCGAGATTGAATGCCAATCCACTGTTTGCCACCGCCGCGTATTGTGACATCGCGAGGCGCGGAGATAACAATCTCGAGAAATTGGTTACAGTCGGAAACGTAGAAGGAAGAAGAGATCGTGGTAGATCTCTGACTAGTAAAAGGAAAGGAATATCAAGCTATGGAACGTGATGCGGATAGTGTGCAGACTGAGGACTGTAAAAGCAGTCTGAACCCCTTTCGATAGCTTTAAGAGCAGTATGGGTGAAGTTAAGGATAAGAAGTCACAGTTTGTATCGAAATCCCGTTCCTAAACCAATACTTCGGCTTTCTATTGTCACTATGATATCTATCTGACTGAAGCTAATTGACTTGACGATTGTTTCTGAATGATAACTTTCCCTTGACTTGTAAGTATTTCCGATGTCTGGTATTTAGTACCGATAACTGAATAGTATGAGGACTATTTCTATATTTGTGTGTTCATTTGTATGGCACACATAGTGGAGTTATCGTCAATAGAATTAGCTTCGGCTTTTATACTCGAGCCGTATATTGGTTAGGGAGGGGGTAATTTTATTATTTCTCAGAATTATAATTAACAATTATCGTGCAACATATTGGGTTTTCATGGAAAACAACCAATGTTATGGAATAGTTGCGAAATGTTGTGCAATTCCTATGGAAAGCTTACATACATAAGTTTATTATGTAAAATATTGCCTTATGGGCTTTATACAACTGATATTGATTCGTAGATATGAATCTTATCCCTTTGACTGTTTAGTCAAAGTAATGATTTCATATCTTTCTATCGGGGCTAGATAGAAAGGTATGAAATGAATTTATTGAATAAATTATATTTTTGTTGGCTTATAAGCTAGGTAGGCATTCTAGGTCTTACACTAAGTCTATATAATACTGTAATTGTGGAGTCATCCGGTACAGATAGCGACGAATAGAATCCGATGGAAACAAGTCATCCTTTCAAACATAATACCGCCGATAATCACGATCTTCAGTTCATAAGGTAACGGGCACAGAAAGAGAGAAAGCATTTTATAGCAATCTCAATAGCTCCCTCAATTACAGATACGATTTCGACATAAAAATAACTTACCATATCGTAACATATCAAAAAAAGCTGTCAACATTCTGCCTCTTATCAGCTAAGAACAGTTAAGGCAAGTTTTTAACCAAATCAAAGTTCTTCTGCACGCAAAATATGCAAATACCACTGTATTTGCATATCTTGCGCGCAGAAGAACTTTGATTTCAAAATATATCAAAATATGTCTTCGAAATGCAAATAAAACTTGCAACTGATGTATAAGGGCTGTAATGGCAACGTCGATCACCCTTTTTTTAGGGTAACATATCTCAGTAATAAATAATTATTTCACATTCAAATATTAATCCATAAGTGTTTGCTAAATAAAGTTATCTTTTATCACGAAAACCGCTCGTACAAGTAAAAAAAATACACTTAAAGAAACATTATAAATGCATTTTTTTTTAAGTTGTTTGTCTATTTGGATGTTTTAGCTGTTTAGATGCAAAATCGAATACATAAAAAATCATAACAATATCATAAAACTTTAAAATCTTGCACTATTTATAGATATTTAACTTGCGACGATACACAACTTAACATCCAAATATCCCGACATCTTTATAAACTTTCGCATTTATAATTTACTAGCTTCCGCCCGCGACTTCGTCCACCTTAGATTCGTATATCGCGGATAAAAGTTATTTTTCAGGGATAAAAAGTAGCTTATCTATGGCTTCCACCAAGATTTAAATTTCCTGTGTTTGTTAAATTCTAATAAAAGAAAGATCAGATTCCCCAATTTACTGTCAAATGAAATCTTAATACCTACTTAAATATAATGTTGTCAAATTGAAATGTCTGTACATTCAAGATTAAAAAATATTGACACAGACTCAGAGGTCACTGAATCGAAAAATATTTTCTTCGGATGTTTTGTATGTTTGTATGTGTTGTTATTGTTTCATTACGCCAAGACCGCTAAATGGATTTCAACTAGTTTGCTACACAGGTAGCTGGGTGTCCACAAATGGTTATAGAATATTTTTTACTCGACTTATGCTGAAGTAGAAAAGTGGCTTATCTTTTCTCTTACGCGAACGAAGTTGTGGACACCTTCTAGTATTCCATACAACGACAATCCAATTTAATCCAAAATCTAATTCCCATAACAATGCTAGAAACCGACAGCTAATGGGGCTTATTTAAATTAAGCTGGAACGGCATAAAAATAACGAGGAAAATAATCAAATACCCACCACTTTGTATTCTCGTGGCGTTCCGCTTTTTGTCCGCAAATTGCAAAGATCTGTGGGTTTGTTCTGAATATGCTTTGCTCTAAGGTCCTTGTTAGGTAAATGTTATTGCTATGCGGTTCTAAGAATAAATAATGTTATTACGCGACTTAAATAGGTAGGCTAATAAAAGTGTACTTCTGGAGTATTGCATTCTATGGCAGTGAAACGGGTACATTTACATAAAGATACAGAAAAGTTGGAAGCATTCGAGATGTGGCGCTGAAGGAGAATGGAAAAGATCAACTGGACAGAGAGAAATCTAATGAAGAGCTACTGATAATAATGCAGAAGAAAAGGTTCCTCTTAAGAACCATTGAAACCAGAAGAGGAAAGATGAAAGGGCACTTGATACGACATGGCAGGTTCTTTAAAACACCAGTGAGGAAGAAGTTGAACGTAAGAGAGGAAGAGGTCAAGCGCACCTACTTTGCATAAGCATAGGAGAAAGTGAACGTCAGGTCGCAACAAGAAATCATGTTTGTGGCTGAGTTGTCACGTTTGGGACAGTAGTGATTACTCCACCGACGTAGCTCTAACGTTAAATGATGAAGGAAGTAGGTTATTCCTATAACTATTTTCGAGTACTTATTTATGAACCAGTCCCATTTGATGGCAAGTATTCAATCGTCATCCATGGATAAGTACTGAGCAGCACTCTCCTTCATTTTTCAGCGCAATTTTATTCCTTAGACCTTAGAGTGGATGCAGGTGCGAATTGTGCTGTGATAGAAACTTGACAATGATTTTGGTTCATAAAGTGCCTCAGAACGCGACCGGTTGGCAGCTGGCAACACGGACAGGTTCAGTGTCGCGGTGGGGTTACACCATGGGTCGACTTTAGGCCCTTACTTTATGCCTGCGTCTCATAGACGCTCTGTCGTCAGTCATTTAGGAGGAGGCACCATGATGTATGTATGCTCTTTGCCGGCGATATAGTCCTTGTCAATGAAGAGGGGCTCGAAGTTCAGAGCAGACTAGGGCAGTGGCGGCAAAAATTGGAGAATGTTGGCCTGAAAATCAGTCGATCCAAAACTGAACACCTGTTTTGCGATTTTGGCGGTCTCTCCAATTTTACGCCCATAGAGTTCGATGGTGTAACGCTGCTGATTCTGTTCTGTTCCACATTTAAAACCGAATCAGCGCAGGATGGATGAAATGGCGACAGGTCTCGGGACTAATATACGACGTCCGAATGCCCCTTCGATTGAAGGCAAAATCTACTATTATAAGACCTGTCGTCGTGTATGGATCGGAATGTTGTGCCGCAAAGGTGACGGATGAAAGCAGATGGCATATTACAGAGATGATAATGTTGAGATGGATGAGTGGCGTGACGAGAATGTTTCGGATAAGGAATAAGAGGAAGTTTGAAAGTAGCATCCGTAGTCGATAAGCTGAGAGCAAATCGCCTACGGTGGTATGAAAATGTTATGCGGAGGGATGAGAGTCACGTGACAAGAAGGGTATTAGATATGTGGAGGAATCTAAGAGGAAGGGTAGGCCGAGGAAGAGGTGGATGGATTACGTGAGAAATGACATGAACAAGGAGGATGTGAGAGATATACGAGATAGAGAGGTACGAAAGAAAAAAAATATACTGCGCCGACCCCAAGTAAATGGGATAATGACAAGCGTATGATGATGATAAAAGTGCCACGGAACACCCTCTGTTCTGTCATTTGTTTTTTACTTATTTTTATTCGGATAATTTTTCTTAACTCGTATCTGTTACGAAAATTATTTTTCGGAAAAAAAAACATCTACTAACTCACTGGGAATTGAACCCAGGTCGTATGTAACTCCTCGCCCCCGAATCCCGATTTGTTTTTATAATTAATTGTAATTCATTCACAGCCGCAAACTTACTTACGTAACTCATCAGGGATATTTTGAAGACCCAGTATAATTTATAATTTCCGCGATTAGGGAAAGTTATTTTTAATTCGCTCCAAACATGATGCTGTTGTAATTTGCTTTTAATTAGATTTTCAAGTTTGTTGGTTTTTCTTGGTCCCTAGTATTAAACTCATAAATTCGCTGGAACGCATTACGAGGTAATTTTAATTTCTTTGTAGATAAATGAGATTATAATACAATTGGCGATTTTTTCAGCCATTTGTTATCATTATCGTTTTAGAGGCCGAAGGGTGTAGTGTTTAGGCAGTTCTGGGGCAATCTGCCGAATACTACACCAGATCAGACGACGCAATCGAGCTACAGAGTTACGTCACCAAATCGAACTATTTCGTTTTAAGTTCTTCTATATGTTTTTGTTTTTTGTAGTTCACAGTGCCTTGGTTTTTACTGTAAAGCTGTGTAAGTTTCTGAATAATAAATAAATAATTGGTATACAAGCAGCAAAATGATTTTAATTCAATGCTTATTGGATCATCTGAGCCCACCTGTAGTGTAGAGGTAGCACCTAGGCCGAGTACAGAATCCATAAAAAAATATAGTTTAATTGTTCTTTGACCGTAAAAATAAATAATGACAATGTTTTATAACGGAAAGTGGACTTTTTCCGAAGCAAAAGCAAAGTTTGCCACATGGAAAAAACTTTGCAGTTTATTGTATCGTTTTCAATAAATATATCTCATAATTACTATATCTTTTTATATCAGGAAACATATATAGTATCGGTATTGAAAGAATTAGCGAGTCAGATATATTTCGACTAAATAATAAAAGTAATACTAAAATAAAATAATACAATAATTAAAAACTTTGCATATGTAACTTAATATCCTTTATAATTAAAATGTAACTCTGACCAATTCAAATACTTTTCGAGTCATAGACTGCAAAATAAATTGTGTGCTGCGCCCTCTAAAACTGGTCTCATGTCGTCTCAAAAGCGTAATTGTTTTGGCCCTAAAACTATATAATCAACTACCAACTGCCATTAGAGACAATGAGGATATCTTGGAATTTAAGCTAGCTTTAAGAAAATTATTGGTAGAAAAGGCCTTTTATTCTGAAGCTGGATATGTAAACGATAAACAAGATGCCTATTAGTAGTAAATAAGAATTATAATGATTGTTAATTTAAGTTTAATTGTAAATAATCAATTCAATTCAAAATAATTTATTTCATACAAAGTCCATAACGTGTTACGGGCATAGTATTACCTAAAACTAGGGTTAGTATTTATTATATTGCATACTCTAGCAGGGTACATGTTTGAAACTTTACCATCTATAACAACTGTATTTAATTTACAATATGCAGCAATAAATAACTTTAACATTGATTTAATTTAGAGATAAAAGTCTCCTCTTCGTAAAATTGAATTAAAACTAACTAATCCAGAAAACGACTTAATCCAGGCGACAGAATTATTAGTTAACCAATGCTCCTATCCTATAGCAATCCCATTTTGAATGTCTCCATTTCCTTAAAACAAAATTAACACAAAATTTCAAGCAGTACCTATACTTGATGCAAGCACTCAGTAATCGCGTCTGTACGTTTCTGAAGGAAATGGACCCCGTCCCCAGTCGCCCGCTGTTACGTGTCAGACATACAGATCGCACGTGAATACTCGGCTTTAGCCGCCATTAAGCCGGGTGCCTGAGGCACTTGGAATTGGACATTGTTACAATAGAAAGGTTTAATAATTTTTGTTATTGGATGCTGAATTAGTAAGTTCCTGATAAACAAATAACTTATCTGTACGTTATCCATACTTTCATACTAATCTTTACCCTTCTAAAGTTGTAAAAATGAAATGTATGTACAGTCAGCTGCAGAGAAAAGTAACCCCACTGCCATACTAACATTATATGGCAGAGGGGTCACGTTTCTCTACTGCGGACTGTTTATTTCAAATATTTTCTAGAAGTTGATTAAAATGGACTATTTGGATTTCACTGAATCGAAAAGATTTTTTTTTGATCTTTCATATATGTTTGTATGTGTCGTTGTTGCTTCATAAACAGATTTCAGCTATTTTTGGTGCACGGGTAGCTGGGTTCACAGATGGCTATATGATACTTTTTACCCAACTACACTGACGAAAAAAGAGGGGTATGACTTATTCTACTCCGCGAACGAAGTTGCGGGCTGCCTTCTAGTAGTTATATATATAGTATAACTGCGAAAATAATTATGTTGGTCTGTAATCTTAACGTTTAAACCGCTGAACTGAATTAGATGTCTGAAAATAGATTCAGAGTTTGGGAAAGACATAAGATTGTTTTTGTATTCGTATTTTTTCATAGGGCAATTTGTATCGGGGTAACTTACTCAGCTCTCGTAGTGCGAACCCGGGTATATGGTATATGATAGTCTCCTATATAATTCTTATATTGATTTTATTTTATGCAATTTGTTTACACTGACCAATTCACCGAGAAACCAGATTACTTAATTCATTAACTACTCAATTAATTAACAACAATTACGAGTACTTAATAACATTGAGTACTAACATCACTTGACAACTGAGGACAATTGAGGATTATTTGCCACAAAGAAGTGAATAGATAATTTTTTTTAACGCATTTCATTCATTTAAAGTAGGTAGGTACTTACATGAGTAGCTGGGAATGGATATGCAGAAAAAGGAGTTGTGAGTTTTTCAGTCGCACGGACAAAATTGCAAACAAATTAAAAATTTCAATTTAAGTAAAATTATAAAATCTAGTTACCTCACAGTGTCATTATATCAAGAAAAATAGTAACAGTACGATGCTCGAGCTTCTTAAATAGTACGGGCATACTCATTATTACAATGCTACCTTGCGGAAATTGAAAGTTGGAATACTTTTCTGTCCTCATCACGCCAAAACAATTTGACGGAATTGACAATATTTTTCAACATGGGTTGCTGGAACTTTAAGGAAGGTTATATGATACTTTTTATGAGACTTCTTCTTGTCAGTCATTGCACTCTTTACAGAGCGGTCATGATCAACATCTTGTACTGTCAGTGTGGTGTTTATCCAACTAAGCTGAAGCAAATAAGAGACTTATGCCATTTTTCTCATCCGCGAACGAAGACATGGCCTCTAGGTCTCCGAATTTTTTTGATATATCAGGACAGGAACTATTTTCATATCAACATCCAGGCAATTTTTTGTGTAAGACTGTCCTGCAAAATTTAAGTTGGACAAGGTGAGATAAATTATCCAGCTTATGATAGTAGCGTTTGTACGCCATAGATAAATGATAAAAGTAGCACAGCACCTGTCACTCTCGTATTGTTTTAAATGTGCTTGAAAGGTGACAGCTGCATTAACGTGATAAAAGTGACCATCATAGATTTGCAGGTCAATGAGGGTTAAATAATTTAAAAAGAAACTTTTGTCAAGATCAAAAATTCGTGACAAGCTTTTATTGCTGACTGTATTTTTCTCCGAACATCCATCAATTACTCACAGAAACGATTCTAAAGAGCCCAAACTCGGTAGGATTGTGTTACTTTATTACAGAGTTCCTATAACCACTACCTTGGCTCCATCATTAGTACAGCCTGATGATACGCAAGGGTACCAAATTTTCGCCCAATCAAACGTCAGGAAGTAATTCTGATTCCACTCGCAAGATTTGACCCACACATACTACTTGTAACTGACACGGCAAGTTAAATAAAAGCTTGTAAAGTGTCTATTCGTAAATACACACATTATCTGTTAAGTAGATGCCAGTCTCTCTCTCCCCCTCTCTCTGGGGTCAGTGTCTGATGTCTGAAGTTCGTGGTCAGCATCAAGGTTGCACCTAGGGCGGATGATCTGCCTTTCACTCGTCTCTGTTTAGCGCATCTCTAAGAACTCGTAGATGTACCTATGGACAAAAATACATAATAAAAAAAGACTCGCCGCCTTTGTAAAAATTTAGAGCAAAGCGGATGTTTGTGACAGAGTAATTAGGCATCGTACGTAGAAAAAGCCGAGAAAATTAAATCCTTTTGTCTAAATTGTAGGTCAGTTTTTTCTTGTGTAATAAAAAGGAGTTATTTTCTCAGAGTAATTTGTTCAACCATTGTGGCTACCAGGAAGGTTAGGGTTATAATTTGGGAAACTAAGTTAAGAGTGTGTAAATGTACCTCTCATTCCAACTACACTACCAATCAAACAAGGACGACCGGTTTAACTCATGGGAGTAACGTTGCCTGCGAAGCTGAAGCTCCTGGGTTCAAATCCCGGTAAGAGCAAATATTTGTGTGATGAGCATAAATATTTATTCCAGAGTCTTAGACGTTTTCTATGTACATAAGTAAATTTATCTATTAGAAATATCGTCGTCTAGTACTCATAACACAAGCCTTATTGAGCTTACCGTGGGACTAGTTTGATTTGTGTATAATCTTCCTGTAATATTTATATTTTATTATTTACTAGCTTCTGCCCGCGACTTCGACCGCTTTAAATTCGTTTTTCGCGGATAAGGGTATTTTTCCGGGATAAAAAGTAGCCTATGTCCTTCCCCGGGACTCAAACTATCTCTGTACCAAATTACATCCAAATCGGTTCAGCAGTTTAAGCGTGAAGAGGTAACAGTCAGACAGACAGACAGACACACTTTCGCATTTATAATATTAGTATGGATATAAAGGTAAGAAGACAGTGTAGTTTACTATAAAATATTGTGTAAATCAAGTGTTGGCACACTGAAAGTTATTTATTTATTTAAGAGCCTAGACTGTCCCACTGCTGAGCGAAGGCATCCGTCTCATTCTTCCAAGTGTCCCTCCCAGTCTTGGACAACCTCCCACCGGTGCTTCTAGATGGAATTAAGCTCGTGCTTGCATAGGACTCACTACTGAGTGAGTTAAGTAACCGCAGGGTTATTTTAGCTTACAAGGCGCCCGGTATACGACAGAAATAATGTCTGCGTCAGCAGAGCCTTTTCAGCTTGGCGGCTCTTTGGGCTATGTCAGTTTTAGTTTTGGTGCTGTTTCTTGATCCGGTCAGTTAGTTTCACGCCTTAATACTACGCGCCATGGCTCTATGACAAACCTAGAGGGTAGATATCTGAATTTCTGTCAAAGACCATGTCTGTTCTATAGGTAAAGATTGGAAGAATGCACATTGAAAGTATTGTACAAAAACAAATGAATGAGCTACTTGGAGATCTAATAGTAGATTGTTTGACAAGGGGTTAAAATACGCCATTATGACACGAAGTAAATAATAAATAAAATATGTCTGAGTGTCATAATGGCTTTTAGTCACGTGTTAAACACTCTGCTTTTCTTGTTGACTGCGAGAAAATAAAAAAGACTTAACATAAAAATTGTATATTTCATGAAAAATTATAAGTACAGTTTGAGCAATTCGATCAGAAATGTTAACCAATCTGATCAAATTGGTTTGTTTGTTTTTAATTATTCGTAAGTAGTATGTAGCGGGCCGGAAGTTTTTTGTTCAGTTTCATATTTTTTTTATGGGATTATATGGCTTTCTTTTAAACCCTAGGGGCTAAATGAACTATTTTAGTCTCGCTTTGCGAAGCTAATATGACGTACTTTTTGAGCAGAAGAAGTGAAAATATGTTTTTTTTTTCGACTCTGCGTATTACGTATGTGTCTTTGAAACCTCATCGCGTAGGTACAGCAACTAAATGGATCCAGGAGTGGTTATAGGATCTTTTTTATCCAACTACTGCTAAGAAAAAACCGGCAAATTGGGATCGGACTTGCGCTTGAAAGGTTTTGTTTCACCATTTGGCAAAAAACGCCGAGAAAAGCAAGTTTTTCGTGCCGTTTACTTTTTGACTTTATTTTCTTTATTTATTTCCAATCCTAGGTAAAGTTTTTTACAATACGTATATAAAAGTAAAATACAGAAATGTCATTACAAAATATATACACATTATAAAAACCTTACCCAGAGTGCCACCTGCAGCGGTGGTTAGGGATGCAGAAAGAGGAACCTCCTGATGATGAGCGCCGTATGCAGAATTACTGGCTGCTGTATCTGACCCTTGCCTTGCTCTAGCCATCTAGCGAGAGTCTCTTGAGATGCTTGTCGAGACTCTTCGCCATAAAACCATTTCCCGAATGAACTATCGACTTAATTTTATTAGTATTATTTGTTTTAGAAACTATATTACTTTGTTGAACATTTCAATCCATACTATCCATACTAATATTATAAATGCGAAAGTGTGTCTGTCTGTCTGTATGTCTGTCTGTCTGTCTCTCTGCTACCTCTTCACGCTAAAACCGCTGAACCGATTTGGATGAAATTTGGTATGGAGATAGTTTGAGTCCCGGTGAAGGACATAGGCTACTTTTTATCCCGGAAAAATACCCTTATTCGCGATAAACGAATTTAAGGCGGACGAAGTCGCGGGCAGAATGTAGTAACTTCATAATGCAAATATGACAACATTTTCGCTAAAACCACGAGAAATGCTTACATTAAACATACTTTACCCGATAATGCGTAAAATATATCCGCGATTGCCGCAAATACGTTACCAACATTCTACTCACTATAATTTCACATTTCTCACGGTTACAAAATTAACCTGATAAGCTCATATTCAGTATCACGAAAACGTTAACCCACCCTCTCATTAGTAGCATGATACGTTCCATTTCACTCTTCCGGAAACAAACGCTGTTACTATTTCTGTCTTACAAACCATTCACAGATTGAGTATAAAAGGGACAGATAGAATGAGTAGGTAGCTCAGGTTGGAAATGACCCTCGGGATCTAAATTTACAAATGGCCGAAGTCTTTTATTCGTCGTTTTGCTGTGCAACCAAAGTCCGTAGTTTTGGCAAAGATAATGGGCCGCGCGGCAATAAATCTTATGTAATGGCGTAAAAATAAACAGTTGCGGGACGAACACTGGTTTCCATTTCGATTGTTGTTTTAATGCGGAGTATTGTGAGCTGGATAATACGGTTTTTTGATCGAGTGCAGTAATGTTGAAAAGAGGCTAGTGTGCTTAAAACGATATTTTCCTACTATATGTGCATGGAAAAATATGTTTATACATTTGTTGGTTTATTTTCCTACCCTTTTTAATCCCTGGCGAAAAAAGGGGCGTTATAAGTTTAACGTGTATCTGTATGTCTGTATATTTGTGTCCGTCTGTGGCATCGTATATCCTAAGCGATTGGCCCAATTTTAATTCTGTTATTTTTGTTTGAACTTCCTCCGTGACTTGAGACTTAAACAGAGTGTTCTCAGTTATGGTTCGAGAACATTTGTTCAGCAAGTTTTTTATCTATACACCTTTCACTTGTGTTTGTTAAATATGAAACTTTATTAGTCAATGTCAAATATCAATATTCACTTACATTAATTTACAGATATAAACTTTAAACTTTTTATTCTTCTTTTTTTTTTGTCTGGTGTTACAAATGCGTCCGTAATATTTTTTAAATGTCTTTTCACCTCATGTAATATTTAGCGTAATGGCCGTAATGTAACATTTTAAATAAGACGCTTTTTGCTAAAGCTATTACTCTTTAATAGTAGTTTTATAATCAAAATAATCCGGCAAAAACTACCAGATGGATAAGCCAGGAAAATCATGAATAAGTGCGCATAATATCTAATGTTACATTAAGCAAAGCAATAAATTAAATAAATAAATGAATTATAAATAAATATTACAGCACAGTTTTTACACAAATCGAACTTGTCCCATGGTAAGGTCAATAAAGCTTGAGTTATGCGTACTAGACGACGATATATTTAATAAATAAAATGACTTCTATACATTTCTATGTATAGAAGTCATTTTATTATAGCGCCTAATACTCAGGAACAAATAATTATGCTCATCACACAAATATTTGCCCTTACCGGGATTTAAAACCCAGGACTTCGCAGGCAACGTTACTCCCACTGAGCTAAACCGGTCGTCACATTAGGTAGGGGTGTCAAACGTCGGGCATCAGTTAAAAATATGGAGCTTCATAAGTATAACGACATCTTAACTATAACTTCTTAATTTTAATTCAAGCGAAAGGCGCCGACGAAGCGAAATTTCGGTCGCGCATGAAAACTCAAGTTTCCACCATGTCGTTAAGAAGGAAATACTTAGGTTGAAATAGCTATAATTACTTGCGAAGTAGCCTGCAGCTGGTCTCGCAACTTATGCTTCTTATGCAGCCATTGTATTCGCGAAATGTTTATCAGCGTCGAACGCAGCAACGACGGAGTAAACATTGACAACCATGCAGCTATTCGAAATCATAGGTCCCGCCGCTTGCTTAGATTTAATTTCTTGCGAAGGAACCTACAGCTCTGCTGAGCTCGCAACTTATGCTTTTTATGCAGACATTGTATTCGCGAAATGTTTGTCTGCGCTGAACGCAGCAACGACAGCGTACGTCCCAACTATGTGGAATCATGTCTTCGCTCCTGGCTTCAATTTCATTTCATGCGAACTAGCACAGGCTAGTTCGCATGAAATGACAAACATTTCGGGAATACAATAGCCGCCTAAGAAGCATAAATTGTGAAACCAGCTACAGAGCTGGTTTCACAATTTATGCTTCTTAGGCGGCTATTGTATTCCCGAAATGTTTGTCAGCGTTTAACGCATCAATGGTGAACTAGACACGTACCAACGATGCAGAGTCATAGGTCACGTCCCTGGCTACGATTTAAATCCTTGCGAAGTAGTGTGTAACTTTTCTCGCAACGTATGCTTCTTATGCAGCCATTGTATACGTTTGTCTGTGTTGAACGCAGCAACGAAGGAGTAGATACGTCCTAACTATTTGGAATCATGTCTTCGCTCGTGCAGCTGGTTTCACAACTTATGCTTCTTATACAGCTATTGTAGTTACGAAATATGTGTCAGCGTCGAACGCAGCAATGACGGAGTAGAAACGTACGAACTATTCGGAATCAAAGGTCTCGCCCTTCGATTTAATTTCTTGCGAAGTAGCTAGAGGCCTGCAGCTGGTTTCACAACTTATGCTTCTTAGGCAGTCATTGTATTCCCGAAATGTTTTCGGGAATACAATGACTGCCTAAGAAGCATAAGTTGTTTCTATTCGAAATCATAAATATCGTCTTTGGGTTAACCGGTGATCAGTAGTTTACAGTTTCAGAATTTTGACAATTTTTTATGAAAAAAAAACTATGACTATCAATGATTATTGGTAACAAAGAGATCTCGTTTTTAATATACGTGACCCGCTAGACGGAGTAATATATTTTTACTGTTTACCTCCGTGATCAGGAACAAGTACCTGCTACATGTATTACTTCACGTGATTAAGTAGTTAAATCAGAAATGAACTAAAGGCGGTTCAACGGGAATTTTCAGAGTAACGCCACAGCCGGTGGTCTGAAAGCAAAAGTTGCTCATCACAAAATAATCATTTTATTTGATGAGTAAGTTTCTCGTGGTATCAGATTTCTATTGGGAATTAAATTATTTATAGTCGTGAATATTGCGCGGAACTTTGGTCGGAGTTGGTGTGAAAAATGGCGCGTCATTTTTAGTTTTTTTCATTATTGGTTTTTCGGAAGAACAGGAAGAAAAACACTCATTGTCTCGTTATTTTATGCATTGAGAAGATAGAAAAGGAAATCAACAGTGACGGGCCGCATGTACGTCAAATTAATAGACTAAGGCTGAAGAACATCTATGTATTAAGTGAGACTAATATCGCTGTACCGCGCCTTTGGTATGCGAGCGGCGAGACGGGTGGGCAGACGACGGTGGAATTACGAAACAGCGATGTTGGAGTCACTCAGACTATATTAAAAAAATATAAAATCCTGTTCTCTTTGCAACCTCATCGTGCCAAATCGCAACAAAATAGAGAAAATGCCTTATTTTTTTCAAACATACCAATCGAACCGGTTTCTTATGAATAAAAAAAACATAAATATTTTAAATAAGAATAAGAAATGTATATACTATATTCGATTATATTAAATTTGTAAAATGAAAGTGAAGATCGCGGGAAACCGTTAGATGTAGGCGGCTCACGACCGGTCGTTATGGAAATCTCTGGCGAAGGCTTTTGTAGAGCAGCCAGCATGTGCTTGGAAAAAATAAAATCGAGATTCAAAGTGATGCTGGTAGTTAAAACGCCTCATGCAAATCAAGCGACACGTGTGACGTCAGTGATGACGATACTCATGTCACAAGTGTACATATAAAGGAGTGAGGAGTGTGCGAGCATTTTGCTTATTTTGGCCGTTGAAAAGTGCGCCTAAGTGTATTGTTGTCATAATTATTTTCTTTAATTAAACCGTTAAGAATCACAAGGTAATATTTTTTTTTTCCAAAAATGATGTAACCGTTTAGGCTCAATATGTTATTTCAACGTTTGTTTAATACAGTAATTTTGAAAATTAAACGCATTGCATCTTCTCTATTGAATTTCAAATGGCATGTGTCATTGCTCGCGGTATTTTGATTATCCTTCGAGAAAAGCCATCTGTTTAAAATAAATATAGTAGCTAGCGTAATATTCCTACCCTTATTGTTTTTCTATACAAAAAATCCCATCAATCCATTACGTTGTTGCTACGTTATAGAGAGACGCAGCAACACAAGTATTTTCACATAAAAAAATATAAACGGAAGTATCCTTTAACATCGAAATGTCTCCCGCAATAAAATAGTAGACTTGTATAGTATGCGAAATAGACACAATTCCCTTAATAGTTACCTTTTATTTCTATACCGTCGGGCGCCTTACTGATAGAAAACGGTTAAGGGCCGTGTTTGAATTTATTGCTCCATTATCGTAGAAATTCTTGCATCCGCAGCGTAAATGCGACAGAGTACGCTAGTTCCAGAGAGCACTTTAGTGTTTAAAATAAATTGCAGGTAGTTTAAAGGGTAAAAACATATGTTGGTATGAGGCAAAATGTGCGTAGAGGTATCAATAACTGTACAGATGTTTTGACATTTGGATGTTTAAATATGTATACTACCAGGTTTAAATGAAACTTGGCATTTAGATAGATCAGATCATAAATCGAACTAAATGCTACATGTTTTGGGTAAAAGGGGGATTCCGGGGGTAAAAAGTAGTATTTAAATACATAAATTACTACACCCAGGCTAGCGTATTTAAACTGACCGCATGTTTGATCTTTTCTCTCTTTTTCTACAACGCCAGAAGTCAAGTTGAACTACTATGGCTGGGCTAGGCCTCGTAATCGATTTCTGCTAGCTGGATCAACCCAGATCAGTCAGGTTCTAAAAAATTGGCCTTGATTTTGCTTGAGTCTTGAAATATCCTCACTAACAGTAAAGAAGTCTTTTATACTAAGGAAAAAATAGACACTTAATACTTGTCCCGCTTGCGGTTGTACTATGTCCGCGTGCAGTCGATGTAAATAGGTACTTAGTTACACTAAGAGACTTATTTAGCTATGTTTGTTAATTTCTAAGTTATAGCTACATGTATAATTGGTATATAAGTAACGCATACGCGTTACTTGCTATAAGCCACTTGCTTGTTGTAAGGTTGAAGTGAAAGTTACATTTCTCAACTTTCTATACATCGCTGTACACGTCAAGTCTGTGGGTTAGATATAATCGACGGGCTTACAATGCCCTGCGTATTCAATACAATAATGATTTTAGGTTGCTTTTGAGACTACCGCTTCTGCAGCGCATCCTCCATGTTTGCAAAGGCGCGCACAGTCAGTTTTGATGCCGCCTGGCACGAGAAAACGGCTTCACTGCTAGACAGGGTGCGCGGGAGTAACAACAGTACCAACATGATCGCTATAAAACTAGACTCTCCTCTGTTCTGGATACTGGGTAAGAGGACTAAATCACTCTTGTGTATTAATTATTAAGGAACTATTATTAGACAACATAAATAATATATGTATTGTTTGGACCACTAGTTGTCTTTAAAATAAATCGATTACTATTATTTTTATTATAAAAAGACGTCTAAGAGCATCCAGTATGGTTGAGCGGGAGTTCCGTTTTCTGCATATTCATAGAGCAGCGCTGTGTCCTTCAGATCGCCCGCCACACGTGAATATAAAGGAAACGCACCATCGGATTCCCGCACCGGGCTCTTAACGCAGCGAACGCCCTAAAATTAAAAGCGACCAACTTATTTCGTATTTATTGCACGAAACAGTTTAAATACCATAGTCATTATAACGAGCGTCTACCCGCCTGACCTGAAGTGCGAAACAACTGATCGACCATTTAAGCGCAAAATCAGAAACCTTTTATGGGATAACTCTTTATATTCCACTTTCGAATACATGAACTTGACATTTACCTAATTTAACTAATTATTAATATAGTTATTATGCCATTCTTGTTCAATTTTGTTTTATTAAAATTAAATTTCACTTGACATGTGTAAAATATTGTAATGTGGTATTTTTATTTTATTTTTCTTGTGATGTGTGTTGACAATCTCAACTTTAAATTTGTGTAGCTTGACGTGTAACTCAACTTATATTGTAATTTAAAATGAAAAATAAATAACCTAATCTAATCAAATCTATTTAACCATAGGGCCTACTACTAACACCAACTATCTATAAGAAATTGGTGTTGTGAGAGTTATTAATTAGTACTTTAAAACACATTGATTGCTAGGAACTGGCAAATGAGCGCTTTGCTCGTAGACGCGTAGCCACCACACACCACCACTATGCGTTTCCTCGTATGGAGGGGAAAGTGCGTAGTGCTACCAAAAGCTGGGCAGCAAAAGTGTTAACAAAAGGAACAAAAGTTAAATTCTGGATGTACATCCAGAATTTTCTTGGTTTGCAATCTATCATCAACCAAGGCTACATACTGCATTTAGCTTTTAACTTGCAATGTATGTTTGTTCGGGTGGAATCTTGCAAGTTAAATTTGACCTACTTCTTCCGTAAGTAGCCTATTCTTACGTAAGTTCGGTGACAAAGGATGGCTCATTGTATGATAGGTACCATCGAGCTGATCTGATGAAGGACCAGGAAGGTAGTCATAGGAACTCTGTAATAAAATAATGCAAAGCTTGGGCACTTTAGAACGTTTTGGTGAGTCATTGATGGATGTTTAAAGAAAAATACAGTGGGCAATAAAAGCATGGCACAATTTTTTTTTTTGACAGAGACTTATTTTGGAATTTGGTTGCGTTTTGTTATTTTCACGCATTTAGTGCAGCCTGGGTTTTTTTTTATTTTTCCTTCTAAATTAAGCTGGCACCTCTTAATATTCTTTATTCTCTCATTCGCTCTCGATTTTGAGTCTTTTGCGCACTTCATAATGCTCAAGATAAGTACTATAGTGTGTAAATCCATCGCCATTCCTTCTTTTCGCGCATTTAAAACTGCCAGTGGTTTTTATCATGCCTTGTGCACTAAGATAGCACTTCTCAATCTACTCTATTCTCAGAGAGCGACAATTGCCGATATGTACCGAAGATATCCGAAACAAAACGGGTGGTAATCACATGTCCCTGTTTCCTTGCAGATATAGTGGACGATAGCAAGGAATTATTACAGGAACGGATGGCTAATGGATTAGATTAGATGTATAAATTACTTAATGGTTACATTTGTAATTGCGACGTAGGACATTAGGACATTAAAGATAAGGTTTTTATAGATTAAAGTGGAACATGTACCGTATAATCTTTATTTGTTATAAAAAAGCATACATCGGCACAAACTTTCACTGTTATAATAATGATTAGGATTAGGATTGTGACCAAGGACAATGCTCTCCAAATATCGTTTCCTTTCCCAGAAATAAGATTTTTCACTTGTGCCTCATTTTAGTTAAATAGAGACTCTAGATTTTCTAAGAACTATTATAAATACGACTGAATGTTTAAATTAGTATGAAGAACCAAGACGAAAATACACTTGCCATTGAAGAGCCTCTTTTCACAGCTTTTCAAGGCAGTCCTTTAGACTAAAGTAATACCTAGACAGAAAGCTCGGTTTACATATTTTGTAGCCTTAAAGTTAAAGGATTTTAGTTTAATGTTCTTCACATTATTTGCATGACTTTCACGTGATAACATCACTTTTTAAGCCATCACATACGCCTTTATTGAACCCAGGGAACAATTTCAAAAATAATCATTTTATGTAACTGAAAAAATAATACATAATTTCGCCGGACCGGAAAAATGAGTGTATATTTTAACTCTGATCTGATATATCTTAGTGTCGAGTGTCATCGAAATCTCCTAAATGGTGAAAGTGTTATTTAGTAACAAACTTCCAAATATCCAAATATCTTCACAAACATACATTTATTAGTGAGGTCTTAACCATAGATTCAGCAATGTTTTTCAGTCAACCTTAAAGTGGGAAATAGAAGAAGTAAATAAACTGAAATATTATAAAGTTTGTAGGTAAGGTCTAAAAGTAGGTACCCATTAATTATTTTTCACTTCTTATGCTCCAAAAGTTCCTAATAGTAGATTTGAAAAGCGAGCCTTAAGTTACTTTTTTAGCCCCTAGTCAAAAAAGCAGAGTATTTAACTCGAGGTTAAAAGCCAAATTTAACACTCAGATCGTATTTATCGTCACTGACCAAAGACTAATATATACATAGATCACTAACTTCCCTCTTGACTTCGTATAAAAATGGCTTATTTTGGCCCCCTAGCTTTGTAAAACAATTTACTATTCCTACTTTTCATTAATCTTTAGCTATATACTGTATATAATAACGCTCAAAATTAATACGGCACGCCAAATTTCTCAGTAAGCTGGTAGAAGTTTGGCATTATAATATTAGTATGGATATGGATTTATTGAAGTAAACAATTTAACGGATTATATCGCGTATATTATCTCATTTTAGTTCCCGACGTTTCGGAAGCTTTTCAGCTTACCATGGTCACGGGTGAAATGAGAAACGTCGGGAACTAAATTTAAATAATATACGCGGTATAATCCGTTAAATTGTTTCATTTCAATGAGTAATAATCGCGGAAACAGAAGAAAATATTATATACAATTTATGTTTATTAGGGCCCTTCGTTTTTTTAAGGGCGCCGTTTGTATCGACACAAAAGCGATACGTCAGAGTGGCTTCTCCTAAATCCGAAAAAAGAAGTTCGTATGGCGCCATCTCACTCTCTCAAATACAGCATAACATGAGAGCGAGAGGAATAACACGTTACTAACTTCGATTTTTGAGTTTCGTAGTAACCCCTCAGTATGCAGCTCTATGGAACAAAAAACGCGCTGTCGCCGCGCGTTTGAAAGACGTGGTGAGCATAGGCCCCTAGCGTTTTATTATTGTAGATAACAAGCAGTGTTATTACCGAACAAATTCTTGCAGTTTCGGCGGGGGGCAGGATAAACACGCACAGATTACGGAAAATTACTTCTACATACACAATGTAAAAAAATCACATACAAACAACAAAACTCGTACACATTGACAATTTATCGTATAAACAGACCTGCGGGCCTATGATGGTCGCGTTTATCACGCGGTAAATGATATGTTAACGTGCCTGTCACTCTCGCACTCACATACGTGTCAGAAGGTGACGGCAGCTATGTCATTTATTTATCGTGTTACAAACGCAACCATCATAGGCCCGCTGATTATTCTTTAGATCATTTAAACACTAGAGATACCATTCAGATACCATCTCCTCTGCCAAAGTATTTGCGAAAGCGCGGGTTGGTTTATGGGTTAAATTGTCAGTGTGTGTGTTTTCTTGTCACTAGGCGCTTCTTCTTTATTGTGTGCTTTTGTAGAGATAGGAATATTTCCATAGTCTGCTGTACTTAACCTCACCCTCCTCTAAAACTGCATGAAAAGTGTGTACGGTAATGACATAGCTTTGTCATCTCCAGTTCTTAAATGCCCTAAGAAAAAAAGAGATTTATCAGACAAACTTTCCTAGACTCTCCTAAACAAAGGAACCCTAAAAGCAATAAAAAAAAACAAAACGACACATACGGACGTCACGTACACACTGGTTCACACAGCCGCGGTGGAAAACATAAAATCACTTTGCAATGAAGTTAGCGGGGCGAGAATAGCACCAGTGAACCGCGAAATTAGTTCCAAGTTTTCTTAGACGAACAACTGGCGTATGAAAATGTAAACCGAGTTGCCTTTTTGAATTTAGAATTCGAAATCGAAGTTTGAAGCGCTTTTGCTATTTTGTCGGCGGTCAGGGATGAATTTAAGGGAAGATTTGAAGGCTTTTGATAAAGTTAGCTTAGACTATCAAAATAATATATATTTCAAAATTAGTATTAGTAACTATAGCTTGACAAGTTCTTTTGTGATACTCTCATCGTCTATGGGTGACGGGGGGAAAGACAAAAAGGGGGGAAAGGGCAAAATTCAAAAATTCAATTTTTCTGATATACAAATAACTCCAAGATGTATCTTCAAATCGAGATATTTAATAAAATTTGTTTTTCTATTTCGTAGGTAAGGAAACGGTGTGTCTATCATCATTTAAAATTGAAATAATTTAAGGTTTTGTTCCGCTACGTGTAATAGAATCCGAATTTGTAAATCTGTTACAAACTTAAACTAAAATGAACGTATTTACCTCGGAAATCAGTTAGCTAAACAGAAATGGTCAAGAATTTTATTTGAAAGAAATTAAAAATTCCGAGGTATCTTAAAGTTGCACGTGTAAGATAAATTCTCAATTCATCATTGCGAAAAAATAATCTATAAGTCTGTACAGCTGACCCTTTTCAGACAATTCAAAAGCGAACAGGAAAGTATTCATTTCTCGCACCGGCGCGGCGCAATATTTTAAGAAGAAAAATTATGTAACGTCTGACGTGACGCGAATACTTGGACTATTACTCAAGGTGTCATCTCCTTTCGGGAGGAAACGGTAGAGACGCTTGTTTTCCTGCTTCTGAATTTAGGTGTAAGGGATAAGATACAAGCGAGAGAGATGAATAATTAATGCCAATGGGGTAGGCAGATACTACCTCCTTCCACTTGCTACGGTCCTGGCATACAACTGCCGAGTAAACAACATTCATTAATCTCTTCATGCATGCCCGTCGGATTAGAGTACTTGTCACTTGGCCTTTTTTCAGAATGTCTCCAATTTAATCGCGAAACATTCGTCTAGGCCTTCCTCTTCCGATATTTCATTTTCATTATTAAAAGCTCATTCATGAAATAACCCGTAGATTTTTTTTTTCTAATAAGTAAAAATAACCAAGATATAAGCCATTAAACATTTAATTGTATCTCTTTTTAGCTAAACAGAATTTAATATGGAGTTTATATGGCCGGAGTGTACAATGACGTAAAAGTACATGTCGGACCTCTCTGCCAAATCGCTGGCTAATTAGTAGTTTAAAATGCCTACCTATATCATGCGTATTTCTTCGCCGATTTTAATTTTAGTTTCTTATGTTCAGAGTTAGTTGATTTTGGATTTAATGAATAGGAGGGTCAATTACCTTTATTTTTGCATCCCGTTGCTATCCTGATTCACTGCCACAAAAATAATTTTTCCTCGCCAATATAGGTCCATTTTTAGGGTTCCATAGCCAAAATGGCATAAACGGAACCCTTATAGATTGGTCGCGTCTGTCTGTCTGTCTGTCTGTGTGTCTGTCTGTCTGTCTGTCCGTCCGTCCGTCCATCCGTCCGTATGTCACAGGCATTTTACTCAAAAACTATAAGATGTACATTAATGAAATTTGGAGCATAGGTGCCATGTGTAAACCGCTACTTAGTTTGATAGTTAAATTAAAAATATATTTCTAGGGGGGGGCACTCGATACATGTAAACGAAAGTGAAAAAAAAAAACAGCAAATATAAGTGTGTGGCACATATTTCGACAGTACTTCTAAAAACACTTTGAGGTTTCTACAACAAATTTTTGATTTAGTGAATATTTTCCGAAATATTCGCTACGAAAGTAGCAAAAATTGTGTCCCCCCTCCTCTATTTTCTAAACGGTATGTTCAAAAAATATGAACAAAATTACAAATATATAGCTTAATAAATACTTCCAACAAAAATTTTTTTCAACATGATCAGACATACCGTTTTTAAGTTATTGCCAAAAAACTGCGCTTCTCAGCAGAAGGATGTAAGTGCCGGGGAGATACGCTCTTTTGTTATTTTTTTTTTCATATCGTTTTTTTTTCATTTGTAGTGCATTTTTTATATAAACAGCTGCGGAACCCTTCATTGGTGAGTCCTTTTTAAAGTACCCTTATTGTCAGTATGTTAATAGCCTAGCTTAACATTGTTCTAAGCATCTCTGTGACTATTATGTCCTGAGTTACGGGACAGAATAACAATAAAACGTTGATCCACTGAGTTGATCTACCCACACATACTGTGAACCACTTAAGCATACAAACTTACGAGATTAAATAAACTTAACCTAATAATTGCAACCTTACCTTAGCTTTTCTGATTACCTTGCAGATGCGTGGCATCAGGAAAAGTAGAAAGGAAACCGAAGCGTATTTATTTACTCATATTTAAAGAAATCGCCTAGATTCATTCCAGAAGAACTGGTAGAAGATTGGAAGAATGAGAGAGAGGCCTTTGCCCCGCAGTGGGACGCTCTAGGCTCTTAAAAAAAATAGGTGATTATGAACCTTTCCTTGGGCAACCCGGTGGGAATCGGCTTAAATATATGGACGCTCCTGTTACCCTGCATCATCTGAATATATATTTTTCTTGATGTTATTGACTTAAACATTTATATATTTATTAATTTAGGTTATACATTTAAATGTATTTGTATAAAGTATTAGTATTATATGTATTTGTATATATTATACGTAAGTATTTATTATAATTTATGTGTATTCAAGTTTTGGTTTCGTTTTTTGTGCATATTACCTAATTAGTTGGTTTGTCGCTTAAAGGTTAACGGGGATAAGTTCGCCTTTGTACACATCCGTATTTTGTAATACCTACTTTTTTTGTATTATTTTGTGTGCGATAAAGTGATTACATACATACATGCATATATTTATGTATATAAATATATGACTATGTATGTATCTAAGTATTTACCTTTATAAATTATGTTTGTAAATTAGTTGCACCGCCCACAATTTATCTGCTTAGCCTCAAGGTTAAGTTGACTTGTTGAGAATGCCCTATGGCATTATTTCCGCCTTTTTTACGATAAGTTTTTCTTTTATGCCAGAAAAAATTAAGACATAAATAAATAAATAACCTTCTACTATTCTTAGCCAGATTACATCGATACAAATCGCTGTTTCCTTATCACTTAACCCACCATTCAACACCTTCAGAACGATGCTATCTTCAGCGTTGTCACTTTCGCAATATGAATTATCGGGAAAAATATTACAAAAACATTTTTCTGGTCTAATAAACCTATTTATGTTAATTTGATACAGTTTCTCAATTTTGCTAATTATTTGTTTACAACGGGTTTGCCTCATTTTACTTATAGCTTAACTTCGCAGATTGTAACTTTTTTATGACAATGACGAGAACGGTTGAATAAAAGGCTTCAAACTTTGTTTACGGGTTGTTAAGTGTACTGCAGTAAGCGAACAAACGATTTTATTTGTTTAATTTAAATTTGGTTAGGTCAGTTACGGGTAAATAACATTGTTTGTATTGATTTCTTAATGGTCGTCAATCTTGAGTTCCGTAAGTGTGTATCAACTTTAACTAACTCAGGAGATAATAGCATCAGAGTTACTTAGAAAAACCGGCCAAGAACATGTCGGACCATGCTCAGTGTAGGGTTCCGCAGCCATTAATACAAAAAAATGCACTACTGATGATAAAAACACGATATGAAAAAGCGCACTAGCAAAAGAGCGTATCTCCACGACACTTACGTCCTTTTGCTGAGATGCGCAGTTTTTTTTCGCAATAACTCAAAAACGGTATATTCAATCACGTTGAAAACAATTTTCGTTGGAAGTATTATTTAAGCTTTATCTTTGTAAATTGGTTTAGAAAATAGAGGGGTGGGGGGGGGGGCGCAATTTATAATATTGTTTAAGATTAGTTTTAAAGTGACTCAGATGACGTACCAACCATGGCAACTAGGTACAATAAAAAGTAGCTTGACCCGGTAACGAATAATATAGGGTAAATATCTCAGTTGCAGACATTGCTCCATTAGTCTGCACTTTAAACCTTAATTCAGAGCAATACACGATGATTTTTAATCAGTTATCAGGAATATTAAAATCTTAATATCTAGCTAAAATTAAACTTAATTGACGTGGTCCCACGCAATTACCTCACTGTTTAATTCATTACTCAAAACTAAGAACCACTGTATACATGGTTATCCTACAATTGATGTAACGTACGTACGTAAGTGCCGTCACTTTTGGCGGAAAATTTGATGTCTTAAGTCTTAATACTTTGTTTATGCATATGACAATGACAAGATTGACAAATTATTACTCATAAACTATCATTGCCATTAATTTTCTGAAGGCTTAAATTTAGAATAAAATTGATTTCAAATTGATGATTGCATCAAAAAAAGTTTGCTGCAATCTACCTACCTAATTACGAATTTAACATGACAGTCATTAATTACTTACTAAGAAAAATTGGTTCCTTATCTGATCATCGATTAAAAATCATCGTATATAATTATTTGGAACTAGAATGACGATAGAAAACTTCATTCGCAGTGGAGAAAAGTCATAACCCCTCTTTTTTTCATCAGCTTAATTGGATAAAAAGTATCCTATAACTATCTGTGGATACCCAGCTACCCGTGGGCTAAATATAGTTAAAATCTGTTTAGCTGACTTGTCGTGATGAAGCCACAACGACTTATACAAACGTAAAAAAAAAATATTTTTCGTTTAAGTGACCCGTCCAAATAGTCCGCCGCTGTATATATTTTTTAAATGTTTTCAATGTACAGATATTTAATTTTTGAACTTAATAATAGTATAAATTGTCGAATTTTGGGACGTTTCTTTAGATTAGAAGTGAGAGGTGAAGTGTGAGGAGTAAGTGCTTTAATAGAGATTAAACCCTGTTACAATTATTTATCTATTGTTCTCCAACAAGAGACCTACGACGAGCGAAATCATAGCTACGAACACTCTCGGTGAATTCACCATTTCAACGAATAAAGCTAAGTGAAAATCTGCTTATCCATTTTAATAGATTGGCACATAGACAGGCACACAGATACCCACGTTAAATTTATAACACCCCACTTTATTTGTCTTCATTCGTCGTAATAGAATCAGAAATGAGGATATCCGCAGAAGAACCAAAGAAACCGACATATAGCTCATAAAATTGCCTCGTTGGAGTGGCAATGGGCGGGCCATGTAGCCTGGAGAACGGATGGCCGTTGAGGCAGTAAGGTCCTGGAGTGGTGATCACGGATAGGAAAGCGCAGCGTAGAATGGCCCCCACGAGGTGGACGAGTGACCTCGTTAAGGTTGTGGGGTGGATGCGGTTTGCGCAGGACCGCACTCTGTGGCGAACTATAAGGGAGGCCTATGTTCAAGAGTGGCCGTCTGTGGTTGATAGATAGATGGACTTTATTCCTCGGGGCTCAAAATACTGATTCTCTAAGCAACAGCTAGAACTTACTTACTCTAGAAATACTAATAAAAAAATGACTTAAGATGTCCACAATTTTTATAATTTTTATTGCGTAATTTGTAAAGGTAAAATTTGTAAAGGTGCGTAATTTGGTAAGGTAAAGTTTTATGTAAGTGTTATTGGGAAAATCTTCAGATTTTGATAGAACGAGAGAACCAGCTTAAAATAAAAATTGAAAACTTTGCAATACCGCTGAAATTTTGGTGCAATAGAGAAACAATAACCTACGGGTAACACGGACGTTCACATTGCACGTGACCACTTCTGATCGAGTTGACTGTACAAGGACATTGCGTTCCTTTTAAAGCCGAGTCGATCTCGAGCCGAAACCGAATGCTGTGATTTTTGAGCTCGTAAAAATATCACAGAAAAATCAAACGTAAACAGTTTTCAAGGAAGACGTAGCTGCCTAAGAAATATTTTTTAGAAGAGTTTTAAGTTATTTTTCTACTCGTCGACTTTAATCCCTCAATAAGAGCTTCATATACTAAACTTTAATAGCATACTTTTCAATGTCGGAGTGCCATAGAGTACACTTCCAACTGAACTGATATATTCATAAGCCAACACTTTATTTCATAAGCCAACACTTTGAATGCACTATGTATAATGATTTCAAAAATAGAACTTTGGTTGCCAAAAATTAAATTTCTTTGTTTAAGGAGACTCGTTATGCAAATATATAAAAAAAAAATCTCTCCTTTTAAGAAAGTAAAAAGTGGCTTTTCCATCCCTAGGGTGGAAGATAATAGTGACGATGACGGTGACGGTGACGGTGACGGTGACGGTGCCGGTGACGGTGACGGTGACGGTGACGATGACGGTGACGGTGTGTTAACCACATCGTTGATTTTAATTTGGCAAGAAATTAGTATACTTTAAAAAAAGTTGATTGTACTCAGAAAAGTCAGAAATTAATACCTACCCCGCGATCGGGGCTACTATTAACGACTCTGGGGTAAGTATGAACAAAAGGGGCAACAATTAACATTGTAAGTATTTTCCTCCATATATAAAATTACAATGTAATTTTTTTATTAAGCAACACAGTTAATATTAGGCGTAAACAATATAGCAATTTGTCCCTGCAACAGCGATATAAGTATATAGAGAAAGAAACCCAAACAAAACCTCTCTATACAATAACAAAAATCAACAAATATCTGAATGATTTATTATTAACAGTTACTTTTACTGTTATATTATACAAGGAAACGTTAGTTTTCAATAATCACAATGTTCACTTAGTGAAACAATAATTAACATTATGCTTAAAAGTTGTAACACTCCGTTAAACATCAATATTTCAGCTATATGATGAATAGACACAAAAACTTAAAGAAAACGTCTTCGTAGAACAACAAAAATCAACAAATCTATAAATACTTTCTAACTAAAACCTTTTTTACTGTTATTATTAAGTTAAAAGTCTTGTAAGTAGTTTAATCAGATTTATTTGTGTTATCGAATAACAATATAATCACCTTAAATGAGGTAGTTAACAGCTTATTCTTAAACGTAGCAGTTTTTATGTAACTATAGTCTAAAGCAATCTCAATAAAGCTAAGTTTCATTACAATAAGAATTATCAATCATAATCATCATTATCTCAACAATATAATCTACTAGGAATCATTTTCATATAATCACAATATGTTTCATTTTTAATCATATTCATCGTCTGAATCACAATTTTGGCAAATGTATGAAACAGTGTGGCCTCTCATACATCCGGACTGAGCCCACTGCTTGCACGTGATGCATTGCACCCAGTCTGCGCCAGATGCGTCTTCATTGTATGAGACACCGCAAATTATACAGAAATATTCATCTTCTGCACTGTCGCTGCTTTCTTCCAATATCCTTTTCTTTGCTTTTTCCACTTGTGGTGTTTCCTTTTGTTTCCCCTTTTTAGCTATTTTACCTTTACCCTTACTTTTACCCTTTCCTTTGTCGTTTTCTTTACCCTGTTTTTTTTCTTCCCATCGTACTCATTGTGCGGATTTTTTCTTTTTAAATTTCTTTTATTTTCTATCTCTTCTAGTTTGTTTTTTCCGGTGTGTCGGTGAGTATTGCAGATTTTCTGGTGCGACGATTCCATTGAACCCGTGGCTGAGCTTTCGGGAGAGGTCGTACGGATTCGATAATAAAACAGTTATCTATTTGAGCAGGTGAAGGACCAGCAACCGCTTCCATAAGTATTAGAGGTGTTTGCGATCGTCCTTCATGCAAATTTACATTTGTGTTCGATGAATTTAAACCATTTTCTTTTTGCATGCCTGAGGGTCCAGCCACTGGTTCATAGGACATTTGTGCTATCACGTCAGAAACGTTAATATCCGAAGTAGGCATGTCATTTAAAATCTCAGGAATTTCTAAATTTAATGACACGTCATCAAGCAAGTTGTCGCCTTCAACAGATGGTGTAGTCGCTACGTTAGGACTACTTTGGGTGGAATCTGGACGATCAGTGACAAAAGATGGTGCATAGTCTGATTCTTGAAAGATGTCTTCATTGCATGGCCAGATACCAGCTTTCATGAACGCGTTTGTCACATTCATGGGATTTAATGCCAACAGGAGTGAATCTCTGACTATCTCTGGGAGATCGTATATTGTCATGGTTTTTCCTGGGTTGTTGGTCATCCAGTTGGTCTGTTTTCTGCTTATGTAATTTTTTAACGGATCATATACTCCTACATCGAGACGCTGTAAATTGTGCGAGCAATGTGGCGGGAACGACAAAAGAACGACATGGTTTTTCTTCGCTTTGTCGACGACTTCAACGTTGACATGTGAGTTGTAGTTATCCATTAAAAGCAAAACTGGATCCTCTTCCGACGGCTTCACATGATGGATAAAATGATCGAGAAATTTCAGAAACTCGGTTTGGGTCATCCATCCTGATTTATTCCCGGCGCCTATACATTCTTGTGGTCCGTTTCTACGAACAAAATCGCTGTAGCGATGTACGGGGAAAGACGAACATACAGGAAATCGCATTACCAATTGCATTTATGGCTACAGCCAATGTAACCAAAACGGTTTCGGCGGATGTCACCGACCTGCTTTATGCCCCTTCCAGCAACAACTTTTTTCGGCTTTTACACTGTAGTTACGCCCGTCTCATCCATGTTCCAAATCCGGGATGGGCTAAGTTTGTATCTTTCTAATACAGATCTGTATTTTTCGAAAAATGCATGCACATTTGTTCGATTGAAGGAAGTCGCCCTACTTAAACTTGTCGCTTCAGGGCTTCTAATCGACAAGATTGTATTTCTTTTCATGAAATTCGTGAACCAGTCATCACCCGCCTGTTCTTTAGCCTTCCACGATTCTGGCAAGTTCGGGATTTTGTAAAACAAGCCACACAGATAGGCTAATTTTTTAACTTCCGCAGTTAGCAGCCCGAAATAAATATTGGAGCACTTTAATAAGTAATCTGCTATGTTTTTCTCCTTCTCAGAGGTGAATACTAGCCGGGTCTTTTTGTAGCCTACTTCTACTGGAAATCCTGCTTTCTTCTTTTTCACAAAATTGAACAGCGAAAGGTGACAAATTTGAAATTCTGTGGCTACTTCTCTGTACTTCCTTTTCTTGTCTATTATTTCTAAAGCAGCTGACTCGTAGGTCGCCAGTGAAGTCATGCCATGAGTAGTTTTCCGCTTGTAAGTCCTCATGCTGTAACGATTGGGATAAATAAATAAAAAAATAATTAGGTACCGTGGTGAATAATATATATATTTATAGTAGTAGATATGTTTAGTATATGTATGTTTGTTTTTATTTATTTTTGTATTATATGTAATCTTATCTCACCACCTACTCATTTCTAGCTATTTTATGTCATTTCCGTTACCCAAAGGTTGTCTGGAAGAGATCGCTCTTTAGCGATAAGACCGCCTATTGATTACCTATTTTATGTTAAGGCTCTATTGTACTGTTTCTGTTGTTGGTGTGCAATAAAGAATTGTTGTTGTTGTGAATATACAGCTCTTCAAAGTTAGGACAGATGGACGGACAGACGGACGGACAGTGTAGGCTTAGTAATAGGGTGCTGTTGGGCACCCTTCGGGTACGTAACCAGAAATAGAATCCAAAGGTATATACTGTTAATACTTACCCCACATACGGGGTAACAATTAACATGTTAATACTAGCCCCGTATGTTTTGTTAATTTTAACCTCATGGATAGCTTTTCAATAAAAAAAAATATTGTTAATAAATATCATTAGCGATAGTAAACTTATGTAACATTATTAAGAATAAAACAAGCTAATGCAAAAAAAAATATACGGCGAAATCAAATATTCAACACGTAAATCAAAAAATCGTAAAGTGAAAAAAGTTCGTTACCTGGCTAAAATAGACGCATATCACACAACTCACTCCCTCGGCGCACTGAGCTGGACTGACGAGTCTCAACCTCTAGATCGCTGTCACAGGGACGAATTTTAGGAATCACTAGTGACGTGCTGTTTATAGTTTCTTAGAAATTCGCTTGCTAATACTTACCTCTGTTAATTGAAGCCCCGGGCTCCCCTACTTGCAGTGTAACACTAATGAGTAAATTTTCATACTAGTTACTATCTCTCAAAGAGTTATTAATGTTGTTGTCAAACCGAAAAGAGAATATTTAAAAACAATTTTCACAATTTTATATTCTCACCTCAACAATAAGTGCTTAATGGAAAGGATTTTAAGCTTTCATCACGTATTTCGCAAACGTTAGTATAATCTACGGATACTCTGAAATGTCCATTTAGATTGTGGTTTGATAAAATATTTAACCCAGGATTGTACGCATTGGGCCATTCAGCGTCCCACTGCTGTAAACTAGAATCATGTATACAGCTAATATAAAATAGGATAATTGAAACACCTAAAAACATGTACAGGTTGTTTCACAAGAGCTGGCGCGGATTTAATATGAAATAAGTACTCGTTGCATACAAAATCCGTGCCAGCTCTTGTGAAACGACTTGTACCTATACTAGCCAACATTATGAATTTTACAATCGAAGCAATTTTGAGAACAAGTACAAAAAAATATGAAAATTAATTCAGTAAAAACAGCAATGACTTTGTTTAATTTACTTTATCACTATGGCAAAAGAAAATTGCGTGAATTTGTGTATTTCACTTCTCTATAGCCACGTTTTAACTTGTGTGGGTGTTTTATTATGTAAGCATCTATCACATATTCGTGGCAATAGAAGCCATTCTGAGACCAAGTTGTACGAGCAAGGCTAATATTGAGTTTCAAAACGGTTTTTAGCCAAGCGTTTTTCTGCTTTTCACTTCGAATGTTCGAAAAGAGCGAATCATTATTAATAATTATACTTAATAGCGTGCGTTCATCACTAATGCTTTGTTATACTGATACTTAGGACCCTTACAGGTCCAGGGTCCTGTAGCGGCTGCTCCGTCCACTCAGATGCGGCCTCCGTTCGCCTTTCAAAAAACAGTCGCTTTAGTCCTGCAACGCGAAGCTTAAATGAGGCATTTATCGAGGGCGGGAATTAAAAAATAACTTTCAATCCTCAGTATGGCATTGCAAACTAAAAACCTTGAAGTAAGAGTAACCAATCCAGTAATAGGCATCCAAAATACAAATAAAAACTTAGTTTGAAGTAAACGTGTCTAAGTAGGAGATCTAAAATTACAGAAGAAAGGAACATATTTTTTTCACAATTATAGAAATTTTTGCACTAATTTTACGCCATTTTACCAAACCTAAATGCTGAAAACGATGTCCCCAATCTTCTATGCAAATGTTTCAGTATCACTGTTACCTCCATATATGAATACATACCAAAACTTCGTATTTGTACACAAAACAAATCGGTATTCTTCTGTACTAAAAAAACGCATTTTTATTGGGATATTTTTTCTCCATGAAAATCGGTGGCGATTAAGATTTGAGTCAACTTGTGTCTACATAACCTTTTTAGGGTTCCGTACCAAAAAGGTACAAAAGGAACCCTTATGGTGCGACTCTGCCTGTCCGACTATTAAAGCGCCATATCTCAAAAACTACTTATGCTAACTATTTGAAATTTGGAATATTTATAAACATAATCAGCCCACATCTATTGCAGAGGAAATATTTAAAAATATATTTTTATTTTCTAAAAAAACGACGAATAAGAGGGGGAAAAAAGTTAAAAATCTAGGTAATGTGTCAAATGGGGTATTATATTAAAGGGCCTTGACCTGCACATTTACAAACAATTTTTTAATTTTTTTTATTGTGATTAGTTTTTGTTTTATTAAGGAACATGTGAAACCCCCCCCCCCCCCCCCCCCCCCCCTTTATCTCCGAAGTTTACCAATCGAAAATTTTGAAATTTTCACAATTTGTATGAAAATGCATAAATATGACACGAAAATTATAGCCATGTCTTTAACTAGCTATTTTTTTTTAATTTGCAAAAAACCTATTTGAACAACTCCGTTGCGTTAAGTTTGCACCTGATTTGTATCCAATCCTATGGATATCAGGTGCAAACTTAACTCAACCGGTACCGGGTAATAAAGTTAGGGTAAATAAAAATTTGTACGGAACCCTCGGTGCGCGAGTCAAACTCGCACTTGGCCGGTTTTTTTTGTTATATGTGACATTTTATAAAATTTCTAAACTTCACTAGGACCAACAAATAAAACCAGCACTCACAATTATTTTGCGAACTACTTGCATGTTTTCAATGTCGCGTACCACGTTCTTGACCTCAGCACTGGCTTACCAATTCATTTGAATGAAAGGGTAAAAGATTTCGAAATCGTATTACATTGGCTCGTTTCCGAGTATTTTGAGTTTGAAATCGTTTACTACCAGCGTTCTTTTGTTCGCCCACTGATCTCGTTTTGCGATTCAATTTGTGAAGAGCCTGTCCTTTTTGTATCTTTTTGCAAATAATTTCGTTCCAAATTTCAAGGTAAAGAATTAACCGTGAGCTTTGTGAACATTGGAAAAGAAGTCGTTTAAAAGAAAAAACCACTTTGGATAAAAGAAGAGTGTCGCAGAGATAGAATATAAATTAATAATTGAATTCTGTTGTAAGTATTAATTGGTCTAAGATTTTTTATTCTTATATAAAATTAAGTACTTGATCAAGTGTTCAACAAAATAATATTTCCCCAAACTCTAACTCATAAATTACATTAAAATCTTAAGTTATATAAGTAGTATATTTTAATTTTCCAAAAATCTTTCAGACTGTGATTTTCCCACAGATTCCGCCTACTATTTTATTTATCCCTTGGAAACTGTGGATATTTCGGAACTACCTTATATCTTTTCTAGTATCTCAAACTATCTCCGTACCAAATAATATTAATTGATGCAATGGTTTAAGTGTGAAGAAGTAACAGACAGACAGAGTTACTTTTGCATTTATAATATTAGTATAGGATAGATATTGATACAGATATTTGACATTTTTATACATATTTTATAGTTGCTTACACACAGCAGTTATATAACGTCACTAAACAATAACAATCTTTTCTCAAACATGCAATAAAATATTGACGTTGTGTTCCTTTTAATAGACCCCGAAGTCTCACATTTCGGGTTCAGCGCAACGAAGAGAACGAATAACTATGTATATTTAAATAAGTCTTTATTGGGAAAATATTGGGTTTTATTTCATTGCATGTTTGAGAAAAGCTCTATACAAGCCTCGGCGCGAACAGGGATTGTCGGCCTCCTCTAGATGGCCTCGTTAACACTCGGCCATATATAACTACTCGGCCGGCAATCCCCTATTTCTCAGCCTCTGCAGTAATGTACTATTAAATTTATGCAATCCCAAGTAACACATAAGCTGTGTAAGATTAGAGGTTATGCAGCCCTCATAACGCTCAAACTGGCTGCATAATAGCTGTATAAGCCCATATACAGCTTGTGTGCTATTAGGGATATGTGTACGTACGTATATACCTATCATACATTGTTATATCAGAATTAAAACAGGCATAAAATTTCGATGACCTCTTCTGATCTAGTCAGAAAAAGGTCTACCTTAAGGTTAGTTAAAAAGGAAGGTAAATAGTGGTTTGTAAATCTAGAAACTACTATTTCTACTAGTTCAAGTTTAGTCGAGTTTAAATTTCTTTCGCTTTTACAGTTTTTGAAGTTAACTTTTAGGTATGATGAGGGGGTATGGAAATCAAAATTTTAATTCGTTTGTCAGTTAGACAACAAAAAAATATGGGACTATATTTTATTTTTCAAAATAATAAAATACTACTCAAATAAATCACGTTAAAGTTCAGGGGGGCTCGTGACGTCACTCCTAGGTAAAATTTGTACTTAGAAGTAAAACCACGCTACGTTTTGATCACCTTCATTTTTTGATTACGTAAAAAGAGAAAAATACGTGTTCTATATTTTTTTATTAATCTACACGACGGACTAATTATTAAAATTTAGTCATCATCCCTATTGTAAGTGCATTTATTTAAAAATATATATTTCTCCGTACTTAAATATACGATCTGTGTAAATATACTAACTGTGACATCCATACTAATATTTTAAATGCGAAAGTATGTCTGTCTGTCTGTCTGTTACCTCTTCACGCTTAAACCGCTGAACTAATTTGGATGAAATTTGGTATGGAGATAGTTTGAGCCCCGGGGAAGAACATAGGCTACTTTTTATCCCGGAAAAATACCCTTTTTCGCAATAAACGAATTTAAGGCGGACGAAGTCGCGGGCAGAAGCTAGTAAATAAATAATCCATATTAATATTAAAAATGCGAAAGTGTGTCTGTCTGTCTGTTTGTCTGTTACCTCTTCACGCTTAAACCGCTGAACCGATTTGGATGAAATTTGGTATGGAAATAGTTCGAGTCCCGGGGAAGGACATAGGCTACTTTTTATCCCGGAAAAATACCCTTATTCGCAATAAACGAATTTAAGGCGGACGAAGTCGCGAGCAGAAGCTAGTAATAAATAAATATTAAACGACAATTATTTCACAAATTGAACTACTCCTGGATATTAGACGACGATATCTATGCTATTATAAAGTTGTAATAATGAAATGTTTGAATGTTTTCAATGAAACATTGAAGATTTTTCCAAAAAATGGTTGTTACGGACTATTTGGAGTTCACTAAAACGAAAGCTATTTTTTTTGGATTTTATGTATGTTTGTATGTGTCGTTGTGGCTTCATCACGCAAAATCGGCTAAACCGATTTCAACTATTTTTGGCACACGGGTAGCCGGGTAATTTCAGATGGTTATAGGATACTTAATACCCGTCTACGCTAAAGAAAAAAAGAGGGTTATGACTTTTCCCCTCCGCGTACGAAGTTGCGGGCGCCTTCTAGTATTAAATAAATAATAATAAATAAATAAATAAATATTACGGGACAATTTTACACAAATCGAACTAGTCCCATGGTAAGCTCAATAAGGCTTGTGTTCCCATACTAGACGACGATATATTTAATAGATATATTACTTATGTACATAGGAAACATCCAAGACTCAGGAACAAATATTTATGCTCATCACACAAATATTTGCCCTTACCGGGATTTGAACCCAGGACCTCAGCTTTGCAGGCAACGTTACTCCCACTCAGCTAAACCGGTCGTCAAAGTATTTAATAGATAAATTTACAATTAGACATAGAACTGTCTTAAAAGACATCGTAAACAATAAGTAACAGCCGCTAGCCTTAAACAATAAAATCTCAAGAGTATTTAAAAGAACATTATTCTGTCTCCGCTTCCCAGCAAGATTGCTAACATTATTCGTGTCTCTTCAACTGCGAACTACAAAAAAAGTTGACGGACGACCCCGAAAACAAAGGGTGTCTTTCGTCTGCAGACCCACTTCTTACACGAGTGCCACAATGGCTTTGTTTCTGCCCCGTGTAATTATTAAAAGGAAAAACAACAGCCCTCGTGAATTAACCAGAAGAATGGTAACTATTGTTTACAATGTTGTTACCATTTCCGTTGTTTTGTGCTTCACTTGATCAGAATTACGATTTTTGGGAATTGGTATTATTTTCTCAGTGCTTTTCTGTTTGGGTTCAAATTAAATTGTTGCTATCTTACGTGACAAGGCAAAGACTCCTTAATAAGAAAAATAATCTTAATTACAGCACACTATATTTCTAGTATACAGTGGCGTGCGGTCCATATAGGCAAAAAGGCACTGCCTACCATGAAAGACTACGGCTCAGTATAGACACAGAGAAACTGCCTACCTTGAAGCCCCGAACGACCATGGATCTATATAGGCACAAAGAAAGTGCCTTCCCTCAAGCCCGCTCAAGCTCCATATTGGTTCAGAGAAACTGGCTACCCTGGCCAAATATCCTGTGCACGCCACTGCTAGTATAACATACTTTCAAGACGACACGTTTGGCTCAATGGGTTGCACAACGGCCTAAGAAGCTAGCGGTCCAGGGTTCTAATCCTAGCCAGGGCAAGTGTTTGTGTGATGAGCACGAGTCTTGAGTATTTTCTATATATTTCAGTACTATAATTTATGTATATATTATGTATATCGTCGCCTAGTACCCATAGTACAAACTTTGCTTAGTTTAACCATTATAACAGTTTTTCGATCAGGTCACGTGTCCGTCTTACGAATTTTCAATGTGTCGGTCACGTGACCTGTCGCGAATTTAACATTTTTTCCCCATCACAAAATTTTCACTTCAAAAACAGAGTGTGTAAAATATCGCATAAAATTAATAACTCACTATGACACAGAAACTTAATGTGAACGCGCAGTGCAATCCAATGTTACAAAATGAAATTTTAAAATTCCGTCAAGAGACATTGTATAAAAAAATGGTTTTCATGAATCAAGTCGCAGTCTTGATCTTCCGAATGAGTGGCTTAATGGCAAAGTCTTCGTTTCTTTCTCATTTGCGTCCTTGATTTATGCACGATATCGTTCATTTTGTATTATTATGAAGAAGTTTCCTTTGAGAATAAATCGGACGCTTAACGAGACGATTGGGAAAAATAAACAATAAGAAATCAGTGAGGAATTATTTTATACTAGAAAGCACCCGCAACTTTGTTCGCGGAGGAGAAAAGTCATAACCCCTCTTTTTGTCTCTAGCATAGGTCGGTTCAAAAGTATCCTATAACTATCTGGAGATACCCAGTTACCCGTGTACCGAAAATAGTTGAAATCCGTTTAGCCGATTTAGCGTAATGAAGCCACAACGACTCATACAAACATACAAACATTTCATTTTTACAACTTTATATTAGTACTAGCAGCCGCCCGCGACTTCGTCTGCCTTAGATTTGTTTATCGTATAAAAGGTATTTTTCCGGGATAAAAAGTAGCTTATGTCTCTCCCCAAAACTCGATATTTTACTAATTTCAATGTGAAGCATAATACCAAGATTTCAAGTTCCTGGCGTAAAAAAAATATTTACTGTCCATACAAATTTTCATCCCCTTTTTCGTCCCTAAAAGCGATGAAATTTGACATACATTATAGCCTATGTCCTATTCTGATATATAAGGTACATAACAGGAAAGTTTCACAAAAATTCGTCCAGTAGTTTTTGAGGTTAAGTGGAACGTACATACATACTTTCACGTTTATAATATTAATATACCGTCGCGATTGGGCGACTTATGTCAGAATGTAAGAGAGTGGCTGAACGAGAGATGCCTGCGAGCTCGATAGTGTGAATGGACGAACTTTTTATGTACATATAAATAAGGTAATCTCCTAACTTTAAATTTGTGTTGTTTTGGCAATAGCTGTTAAAGCACAAATGTTTTGTATAATTAAATAAATAAATAAATAAATATAGTAAGGATATTATAAATAATATAATATTAAGGAGTACGGATAAGGATGTATTCCACAAATACTTTACTGCTAACTTCTATACTATTATAATGTAAAGTAATAAAAATGAAATGTCTAAAGACTGAAGATATTAAAAAAATATATATTGCAGCGGACTATTCGGAGGTCACTAAATAAAAACATTTTTTTTTTAACCTTTGTATGTGTCGTTAAATGATACATGGCATACAAATAAATCACGTCATCACGCATCCTGTAGAGTCGGACCATTTTATCTTTTCCAAGCAAATCAACTGTCAAATATAAAAACTGAATATGGCAATGTTTTGTATCTGTCACAGACGTCAAGTTGTTTATGTGTCTTAAGAAACAATTTATCTTTACGTGCGTTGGTTTAGGTGAGCAAAATAAAACCGTTTAAAAACGATTGTAACGGACTGTGGATGTCAATAAATCGAAATTAAAAAAAAATATATGTGCCGTTGTCCCTTCATCACGTCAAATTGGCTAAATAGATTTCAACTATTTTTGGTACCCGGGTAGTTGAATATCCACAGATGGCTACGCTGAAAGAAAAAAGAGGCTTATGATGTTTTCACCCCCGCTGATGTAGTTGCGAGCACCTTTCAGTAGACATATAAATGTAAGTAAGTACAGTGTACAGTATGTACGCCCACAAACAACATCTTTCAGGAAAGTTATTTTCGTCGTAATTTCTATAAGGCGCCTTTGTTCGGGAAAACATACTTACACAAAGACCCTTCAATGGTGCATCGAACTTGAAAAGGTAACGTAATTCCTTTTCTAATTGAGAAAGTTTTAAGTTGCCTTTTTTATTGTCTATGCCGGGTGCCCATTGTTCAAAGTGAAGTAAATTTTAGCATTCTCCATCTCGACAATTATAAAAGTTTTAATTGCTCGCACTTTCATAATTACGAAAAATACAGTCTCATGGGGAAAGGAAATATTAAAGAACTTGAAAACTGGTCAAGTGTGGTCTGGGCATACGCAACAAAGGTTTCAAAATATAAACAGGGATGTAGACAATTTTTTTCCGAGATATGTTATAGAACGAGTTTCAATAATATAAATAAACAAGAAGGCGCCCGCAACTTCGTTCGCGGAGGAGAAAAAGTCATAACCCTTCATTTTTTCTTCAGCGTAGTCGGGAAAAAGTATTCTATAACCATTTGGAAATACCCAGCTACCCGTGTACCAAAAACAATTGAAATCCGTTTAGCCGATTTTGCGTGATGAAGCCACAATAACATGCTTCAACACTAATGATAACCACGGCATTGCCAAGATGGAAACGAAAAAGTTCTGTGATCAAGAATCGATATGTAATAGGGATGATAACTAAATTAGTCAGTCTTGTACATTAATAAACAATAATGGAGACATGTTTTATTGTTTCAAAATTTTGCGTGACGCCACTCATTGGTACAAATTGTACTTTTTTAAGTCAAATGGGAGTCTTGAGTATTCTTTTATTAATTTTAAAAAGCAAATAATACGGACAAATTAGAATTTAGATTTTCCTATCCCGTTATCATGCCCGGTTGGCAATTAAAGCTTTGCTTATAGATCCTTTGCAGTGATTTTGAAATATAATGTTGAAACTAAAAGGTTATCTTGTTTCTACACTGGCCCCTAAAAATCTCTCATAGCAATCACTTTCCAGAATGGATGGAAAGTTTGATAATCGGTCCAGAAAATAAAGTGCTAAATCAGTCCAAAAGTAATATTGAGCCACTATTGAAATACGGGTAGGACTTTTTTATCGATGACCCAAAAGTAACGTCATGGGTGCCAATAAATATCCACACAGATTTATGAATCTCTTATTCCAGTGTTTCACTTTACTTTCAGAAACCGTCTCACTAGCCCATACCAAAATCAAAGGCCTCTTAGTCTTTTACAGACTATTGAAAAGTATAATGTCGGAAAACAACGTTTTTCGTGGCTATGTAAGCCAATACCGGAACGACACACGCGGCCACAGGCTTGACAGATGTAAGAATGGCCTGTGCGCGGTGAACCATTGCCGGGCCGATGTCTTTTAGCATATTTGGTTACGAGTGTTTTGAACCATGTCTCATCCAAAATCTTGCGGCCATCCAAAACCAGTTTGCGCCATTTGTCCCTATCTACTGCGCACTCCTCCCAGTTGTGAACACGGATGTCAAACGCTTGCATGTCTAGCCAATATACTTTAATTTTCACGAAAATCTCGTCAATCCGTTGCTAATCTCCCACGCTTGACCGCCAATTGTGTCATACAAACTTTCACTTACCACAAATTGACTGGCCAGTTAAGTTAAGTTTGCACCTCGTTTATAAACAATATGTGTATAAAAATAAATAATAAATGGCGTCTCATACAAAAATTGCACCTCTTTTTTATATTTACGTAACGGAGTATTTTTTCCGCATTTTCTTTATAAATCGAAAAACTTCCTTAAAAAAAAATTAGAGAATGTGGTAATCAAGACTTTATTTGACCTATAAGTACCTAGACAAAATTTCTGGCCCCTCTTTATCATCATTCGTCCTTTTCCATTTAAAAAACAATAAATCTTTATTGCACAACTCATAAAACAGAGTACAGAAAATAATAAATTCAAGGAGAGGTAAATGAGAGGCGGTCTTATCGCTATACAACAATTTCTTCCAGACAACCTTTGGGTAGTGGGAGACGTTGAGAAATAAAAAACTGTACGTATAAGTAGGTGGCGCAAAGCATTATGGAATTGGAATATTGTAGGTACATATATTTTACAAACTCAATAAGTAGAATAAATATGAATACAAAATATTATAATTGTAACTTATAAGTTACGTACCTATAAGTTACAATTATAATATTTTGTTGAATAATTTAGTAAAAATATAATAATTTGAAATTTTTACAAATATTTCAAATTTCAAATGGATAGCATAAAATTATTCCTGAGATATAGCGCTATAATAGTCGGACGGACAGAAAGACAAAAAAAGTCGCACCATAAGTTCCTTGTTTACTTTTATGGTACGGAATTCCAAAAACTAAATCAAAATCGGTCCACGCGTTCAGGACATAATTATGATTGTAAAAATAACACACGTTAAACTTAATACACTTCTCATTATTCATCGAGGGTTAAAAAGGGTAAAGAGTTTTGAAAGTGGTACAAAGTGGTGACAATGAAATATGCTGATTCTTTACAAAAATCTTTAAGAAATTCACCTTAAAAATCACGAAAATCGTGACGGTAAAGTATATTTCTTCTCTGAGAAACTATATTCTTGTAAATACAAATATCTAAATAATAAAATAATAATCCAAGACTCCGACTGGATTTGAACCAATGCCTTGTGCCTTGCCAGGCGTATGCTCTGCCAACTGAGCTACAGAGTCCAATCTGCCTCTAAATTATTTAGATCTTTGTATTTATAAGAAAGAAATGCCCTGCTAAATTCCTTGCAATATATCCATAGATATCAGTCTCAAGAGTAATGCACTTCAATATTTGTCGGAATGGACTCCGAAGTGCATTGTCTACGTGATCCCAATCCTGAGTAGACGCACGCTGCCCGCCACGTGAATTTCAATATCCTACATATGAGTACATAAATTGGGCTTAATTTGTTCAGAAATCTTGTACCATAGCGTACCATAACATACCTATGTTGAAGAAATGGGCCAAAAGTTAAGGTCTGCAACCCAGCGTATTATAAAAAAATAAAGATAAGGGACAATCTCACACAAGCTGACCTAGTTCCAAACTAAGGAAAACTTTTAGTATGGGGTACTAGGCGACGATATAGATAGACAGGCCTCAATAGATATCCACAACGCCGGATGTGGATCCGATGGCCTTGATGGATGCCCGTTCACGCTGCGTCTCTCTGTCCATGACCATCAAGAACTTTTCTGCCCTATCAGCCATCGTATCCTCGAGCGATGTGCCTCGCCCATTACCATTTCACATTTTTCAAAATGTCCTCAATTAAATATGCTGGGAAATTCCTTACAATATATCAATGGATATCAGTCACCAGTGTAATTTTCTTCGATATTTGATGGACTGGACTCCGAAGCGCATTATCTAAGTGATACCAATCCTGAGCAGACGCATGCTGCCTATCGTGTGAATTTCAATATCTTACACAATATAAATCAGACTTCGTCCCCAAATCTGTAACTAAACCCTTATTTTAATTCTAAAACTTATCCAAATATTAAGTCATCCTACCTATCAGCCGATTGACTTCCACTGCTGGACAAAAGCGTCATCCAAGGATCTCCAAGACGATTGGTTTATTGCTACCCACATGCAATGGTAACCGTGATTCTTACAATCTTGTCGGTCTATATTGTTAGGGGCCTGTCCACGACCCGTCTTCCGGTTTATGATTGCCACTCGTGAATCCTTCTGTCCTCAGTGGTCTTCGTTTTAGGAGAGATGTGCCCCATCCACTGTCCCTTTTTTTCCAAAGTAGCATCAATATAGCTATAGATATCGCCATCTCAAGAGTAATGCTCTTCAACAATTACCGAAATGGACTCCGAAACGCATTGTCTACGTGATCCCAATCTTGAGCAGATGCACGCTGCACGATGTGTGAATTTCAATATCTTATAGGAATCGGCCTTATTTTTTTCATACATTTCACAAAGGGACCGTTATTAAAAAAAATGAAATTAATGTCAATGTTCTGAATTTCCTTTAATAGGTACTTAACATGGTAACACCTTGTAACTTATCCCACATGCCAAAGACAAATTCCAAAAACAAAACAACTAAGTTCAAGTCTGACTCGAACTTCCGTACACCGAGGGTTCCGTATAAATTTGTAGGTATGTAAGTAGTTCTTCTATCATGTGAATCAATATGTCAAAATATACGCTATTTAAAAACCGAACGGCCGTATCTACTAAAATCCAAGTCTTAGCAAGCCTTCCTCTTAAGCAAAATGTACGCAGTGAGGGATATAGATAGGATTAAAAATTTAAAAATTCAGCCTTTTCTCATTGGTTGACATACGAAAGCTAAAAATGGTGAAATAAACGTGCCTGTAATAAATTGACGGTGTACCACTTATTATAAGATTGCCTTTTTAGGGTTACCAGTGGAACCCTAATACACGGTGTTTACTGTTTGTCTGTCACAGGGCTCTAAGTATTGAACCATAATGGAAAGACTTTTGAAATTCGCATTATGTTCAGTCGCAATAGCAACTAATAACAAAATTGTATTTTATTTTTATTATATAGTATTAGTTTTTATAATACATTTTTTTTTGTTAAAGATTAAAACTTTATACGATGTTTTTAAATACCTGCGAAAGCAAAAAAAAGCAATTTCCTCTTTCGTGGATAAATCCAATAACAATGAAAACTATATTGTTCCATATACCTTTTCATCTTCCTACGATTCTCCTTATGTACAATTTTATTTTTTTGTAAAAAATATTATTTATGCATAGAATAGAATATGTTTATTTTCAGAATACTAATGTTTAGTTACGGGCTGTTATTGTTGTTTATGGAAGGTACAGTTATCAATCGTTATTAAAAAATATTGTAGGAATGATTTCACTGATTTAAAAATATTGTTAATATTTTAAACAGCCATTAATGCACACAATAACACTTCGAAGGCCAAACATTTGTTAAAAAAAATTAGGATGCGCTAGCAAAAAATGTTATTAATATGCAAAAAAAAAAAAAACCGTTACCAAATAAACAGTAAACATTTACATGAATAAAACTATCCTATAAACTTTTATTATTCACAACAAACCGCACAATAGCGTTTTTGTCCTGCGTATCTCCACGAAAACAGTTAACTTCAGCAATTCCAATCCCCACTAGGACATAAAGAAAACACCAAGTAAAAACTAGACCGCAGCAAAGCAAGTTCATAAATCCGAGGCAAACCGAGGCACTATCACAGTGACAGATTTAAACCCCCCGTAGATAACGAGACGGCACTATAGGTACAAAGGTTGGCACTTTTGTCCTTACAAATTATGGTGCACTTACATCGCAACGGTATGTAAATCAAGGGAAGAGGAATGTCCTGGGAAAACGTGTTTTATGCGCAGTTTAATACGTTTTAAAGTGAGCACGCGGTGTGTTAATGATAAATGTTAGTTTTTAGCAAAGTTTAATGTTATTTACCTACTCGTGACCCAAGTACACCAAGATTAAAATAAATGACAGATTCAAGCGTTATTTTGCGGAATAAGAAAAAAAAATTGCTTTATTAAAAGCTCATTTATGTAACAAACAGTAGACAAAAATAATTTTTCGAATAGCTATAAAAACAACCAAGATAAGCCATCAAGCATTTCATTATATCTCTTTCTTGCAAAACAGAATTTAATATGGAGCTTATATGGCCGGAGTGCACTGTGACGTAACAGTGCACATCGGACCTCTCTGTCTAATTACTAGTTTTAAATGCCTATATTATGCGTATTTCTTGGCCGAATTTAGTTTTAATTTCACATTTTGAAATAGTTTTTACCTATTTTGACTTTCATGCCAAAGGTCGTCGTAGTATGATCGGTCCGGTTTTGTACTATATCAGTTTCATTAATCTGTTTGGGTAAGCGAGTGATTAGCCCACTATATACCCTAGCCCACTGGCGGGGCTGCCACCTTGAAGCCTGTGGGCATGCTCGGTTTTGTTTCGGGTTTTCTCCCTAGTGAGGTTGGTTCTGTTTTGAGGCGCAGAAGATTCGCCTTTCGCATAATAGTTTTTACGGTATGTTGATATTTAGTTAAGAAAAGCGATAAAAATAATCATGCATGTACCCTATTCCACATTAGACTAATGGATTATAGTTTCTTTGCTTTAACGCGAAATTGTGTCTTGGTTAAATTAATAAATTGGGCTTACAGGCGCATGTAAATTACAACAAACCACTACCAACACGTATCGAGGATTATACTGTCTGGTGGTGGTTTGTTGTATTTTTAACCGACTTCCAAAAAAAGGAGGAGGTTCTCAATTCGACGGAATGCTTTTTTTTTTTGCATGCGTATTTTTTTGTGGAAACTACAGGAAAATACGCGCATGTGAGCACATTTTATTGTCACATCTTACCACGACACTATTTCGTGGAAAATCAAAGAAAACCATAACTATTTGCAGGAGTTTATAAAACGTTGCAAAACAATGTCATTTTTTAAAAGGTGTGAAGTTAAATAATTTCATGGTTGTAACAGATTCTTGTATTACTTTAGACTAGGTAAAAATTAAGACATCGTAAGTTACTTTCCGAGACTTCTGACAATAGGGAATATGCATGAATTTTTATTTTTGCTTTTTTAAAAACTCATTCATGTAACAAGCAGTAAACATTTTTTTTTAATAACTATTAAAATAAGCAAGATATGAGCCATCAAACATCTATCTCTTTCTAGCAAAACAGAATTTGATATGGAGTTTATGTGGCCTGATTGCACTATGACGTAACAGTACATGTCGGCCTCTCTGTCAAATCGCTATTTAATTAGTAGTTGCAAATGCCTATATCATGCGTATTTCTTGGCCAATTTTAATCTTAATGTCACATTTTGCAATAGTTTTTGCATAATTTAAATATTGTGTTGAAAAAAGCGATAAAAATTTTTTCATGTATCTTATTGGGATGAGCCACAAAAACTATCGTGTTTTCATATATTTTTTCGTTAAAATTCAAAGATACTAATTTCATGCGTTTTACATTTGGTTGCGATATTTTTTTTATTTTGAGTGACGTCACTACTGACTGACGTCTGTGCTAGGATCTGCCAAGGACAAATAATTATCAAAATTAAAAACACAAATAACTTATTCCAGAAATCATGTTTTTGAACCCTGGTAGTTCCAAGAGGTTAATAAAAACTATTCCTCGAAATGTTATTTTAATGACCGTACCTTGTAAAAAATGGCTTATCCCAATTACGATCACTTTTCAGGGTCACACCAAAATAGAAATCATAAAAAAATCGACTTCTCCACATAAAACTAGGAACTACCCGATTACTTGTATGAGAGGCCAACATTTTTAAAAATGGTTTCGTGAAAGATGATCATAATTATGAGTCAATGCGGAAAGTAGCTTTTTATCAGGTCTCATATGTCACCCGGTATAACTTAAGGTTGAAAGCATAATTATGTATTAATGGAAGCCCGTTAATGGGAAAATATGACAGGCGTCATCAACCGTCAATAAATGGGACATGAAATCGAACAATTTCATTTATTTAGTTAGCTTATACATACTTTTAAGATTTTGTAATAAACTATAATAAAATATTATAAATACTTATATACCTACTCAATGATAAAATCCTAGCTCAAAATAATTTTGCAGACTGCAAAAATTCTTAGTAAATCTATGATACAGTAAACATTGAAACGCAAAAAAAATATGCTGAAAGCCTTAGTAATAATTCATGAAAGCAAGGAAATCACTTTTAATTTCATTCCTTCGAAGTAAAAACGGACGATCCGGGCGATTTATATAAAATTGAAATATATTCGAGCAATCTCAATTCCTGTTTTCTAGATTGACACGTTTTGTGTCCTAGCTTACTTATCTCAGCGGGTGCAGGCGTTTAATTAAATTTACTTCTATATTATTATACAATTAGAAAAAAAAAGTGTATACATTGAAGATATATTCATAAAATAAATGGAAAGGGCCATTTGAATGTCATTAAATCGACTAGTTTTTTTTGTACCTATTTCAGCATAAATGCGGTCGAGTATGGCGGCTCACAACCACTTATACACCTGTCGAATGCAACAGTGCACTTCAGACAGCCCTTACGTCTAATTTTGTAATTAAATAAATGAAACAGTAATTTTCAATCGTGTAACGTTATTTAATTAATCTAGTATAAAATAAAGGACTCACACAGGGTTCAAATGGTTCAGGAAAACGTAGGGGTTTGGCAGACGCTGCATTTGCAGTATTTATAACAGTATTTAAATCATATTTCAATAACCCGGCGTGGTTAATTAGTTTGCCCCTCATTTGTATGCCACAACATAGATACCAGAGGCAAACTTAACTCAATCGGCCGGTTACGTCGGAATAAGTGAAAGTTTGAACGGGACCCTCGGTTCGCGAGTCAGACTCGCACTTTACCGGTTTTTTGATTTAATATGTTTCCCTTACGAAACATGTAAATTTTTCACACCATCTTACTCTGAATCATCTGAGCGCAGCTCAGCTTACGAATTGCGTAAAAAGAAAGCCCACGAATAAAGGAGAACAATAATAATTTTAATCAAAAACAATGAGATTGTGCTCGACGCAAATTGCTCTTCTTCTGCCATTAACATGATGATGGAGCGTTGTGACGCCTGCCGGGAGGTGTTTGGGACTATGTTACACTGAAACGTAACATACTAGTACGTAACGTAACAAAAATATATCGGGCGATTGTGTAGGGTGACCATGAGTTATCATAAATAGCAAGAAAATTAATTTTCATCACAAAAATATTGTGCTACCTTTTTGCTCTTATTGTTACCTATATTAAGCTGTTAAGCGGGTGTGGAGTTAGTTAGAAACTATGTCCAAAAATTTGATCATGACTTGCCTTGTATATAATGTCCAAAATAAGTATATTCGATATCATAAAATTTACAAGAAAAGTTAACAAAAATTCTGCGGTGACAAAATCGTTAGGAAAGTTTAAAAATAAATTGTAATTGCCTTTTTTCGTTAGCAACCGTATTATAGATTCCTATGTAGGTATTATATTTTATAATATGTTTTAAGTTTTCTATGAAGAACAATTATCATCATCGTTATATTAGCCAAAAAATGTCCACTGCTTCAAAGGCCTGAGGCTCTCCATAACGACAAATCGTGCGCTGCCAAACTGTCAATATCTGCCGGTTATTATTGAAGCACGTCAATAAGTACCTAAATATTCCAACCGTGTTTTTTAAGTGCGCCGTAGACGCGACTTTGTTTCTATACAAACGCGATACGCACGCAAGTCAGTATGCTGCTGTATGGCATATGACCAATATTTCCATAGGGCCCTACGGATAATGATTCGCATTAAACTGTACTAAATAATACTAAACATATATCACGTTAAGTGTGTGATAAAACCGTGTTTATATATTACTCTATTATTTAAAAACCAGCCAAGGGCGAGTCGGACGGGGCGAGGGTTTCGTACAAAATTTACCCTACAAACGGCCGTATCTATAATAATCTAGTATGAGCAGAGCCCTACTCCTAAGAAAAATGTATGCGGTGTTCGATCATTTTATATTGGTTACTGTCATATTCAGACAGAGATAGAAATATACTGTTTTTAGTATTTGTGGTTATAGCGGCAACAAAAATACATCATCTGTGAACATTTCAACTGTCTAGCTATTACGGTTCATGAGATACAGGCTGGTGGACTTACAGACATACAGACGGACGGATAACGGAGTCTTAGTAATAGGGTCCCGTTTTATCCTCTGGAAATGGAACCCTTAAAATAATATTCACTTCTATGCCACCTGATGAGCAAACTTTAATGTATTTGTCAAAATATATTTGTCGTGTAAAAATAACATTAAAAAGCGAGAAATAATTTCCCTTACTTTATCCTGTTACACTACGTTCTGATTCGCTGCGTTGCAAAGCAATACATACGACCGGCTTTGTTATAACTCCCGTTTTATTTCATTTGACTTAAAAATTGTATCCTCTTTACAAGCGATAAGTACAGGGCCGTTTCCTTTTTTACAGCGATATTATGTCCCTAGTAACAATCTCAAGTTAACAACCAATTTATCTCCAAAGCATAAGCTGTTTTTTCTTAGTTCGGCTATCACATTACTAGGGGTACTGAGACATGATTCTAAAATTATTTGTATCGAACCTCTTCAGCTTAACACTTTATTAAAACTTTCACCGTTATTTGTATGACCTAACAATCTAGTTCTTTCAAGCATATTTCAACGTTAATCTCTAAAGTAACCAGACAGCAACTGTAATAAAAACGTCACAAACTTATTATTATTTTCTTCTATTTCCGCGATTATTCCTCATTTGAATAAAACAATTTTCAACTAATTTAAATAAAACAAATTTCAGTCAACCCGTGACCATGGAATGCTGAAAAGGTTCCGAAACACTCACCTTATGTCAACACAAAACATTTATTTACACTATTATACAGTTGTGAATATGAAATGCTTGTATATGTCGTTGTGGTTTCATCACGTTAAAGCGGCTAAACGGATTTCAACTATTTTTGGTACAATACTAACCCGACTATGCTAACGAAAAAAGAGGGGTATGACTTTTTCTCCTCCGCGAACGAAGTTGCGGGCGCCCTCTAGTATCTACATAAATCGGTTTCGTGTTTTCTGGGAGATTGGACCTTGCCTTTGTTAATTGGAATTTTATGTATATGGTGACCATATCGAGATTTCTCAAAACGACGGACTATGTTAGTTATAAGAGTGGTTGCTTACGTCAATGTCAAAACAAACATGTTGATAAATTGAATATAAGTTATTTATTTCGAAATGAGCGTTTGAAATATCAAAGCCACAAAAAAACTCATCGTTAAATTGATATTGCGATAAAAGTAATGTTATTTTTCTTTTTTTTATATAGTAGTTATATAATTTAAAGCAAACGGTTATACAAAAAAAAATCATCATAACCATAATTTAAATAAGCCACAAGCTTCTCATAATAATAAAGGCCTTTATAGTCCTTACAAAAAGGTGTTCAACTCTTTACAAAAGATGCAGCGAAAATAGAACGTCATTGTCAGTGACAGACGACCTTTCAAGAGTAGGCACGGCGCTTGAAAAGTGTCTGAAGTGGGGCGCAGACGTAACTGTGAAAAATGCATGTCGTGTGCTCTGCGTAATAAGACTACGCTAGTGGCACTAGAAAAGCGAGTGTGATGAGCTCATTCGAACTGATATTTCAAGTGTTGAACGATGGAGTCGAAGTCAGTGTGAAGTTGGAGACAGTTTAGGTTTAGGTAAGGGGGCTTATGTAGTGCCGTCCCATTTGAATTTGGTATGTCGAGTGCCTACAACGACGAAGTAGGGGAGAAATGATGACTAGGTATTTAAATTCGTATTTATTTGCATGTCTGCATGTTTTACGTTAAAAGAACTTTATATTTGGATTAGTCATTTAAAAGAGTAGGGGAAGTTTATGGAGGGGGATTTTTTGTAGTGTACCTACTCAATTCAACCGATATTTTGAATTTCTGTCATTCTGATATTATAGATAATCTATGTCAAATAGTCGATGACAACTAAATTGCCATATCTTAGGGATATGCCATAGAACCGATATATTTATAGGATCACATCTTTAAGACGAGGCATTCGAATTTTTGGCAGTCTTTCTTTCGTAAGCAAAGTACGTAAACTACGTAATTCAAATTTCAGTATGTTATTTTTCATCATATATTCTAACGAATTGGGATAGAAATACACGATTGGTGAAAATTTTCTCGATACATTTTCATTCCAAAGTACAGTCCATTTTTTTTTTTTTTGCTAGTTATTCCGGAACTATAAACATTCATACTACGAAATTTTCAGAAACGAGAGTAATGCTACCTATCTAACAATCTGGGAAATATCATAACATTTACTTGCGTAGTTTATTTCATATGATTGATTTCATATTTTCAAGACTTACGCCGCATACGCCTTTGTGTTCATAAGCGACAGCACTGGCTTCCATCTCTTTTTTTGCGCGCGGAAGTAATTGATGCTATTTCGTTCAAACTCCGCCTCCAGTCGCCCGTGATTCTTGCCGACGACGGATGTGTGCCAAAATTGCGCTAGCGTTGACTTCACGCTAACATTATTTTAAAAATAAATACTCGAACTTTCTATGTACAGAGTACAATCTAATTACGTTTAGAATATTAGTAATGTGATTATGTCAATCTGTTTTGTTTAGGTCTTTTTGTACATTTAGTTCCTGCGTAGGGGAACCTGGGGAGGATCGATCTTTAGGGGATACTCGGTTAACTTGATTTCAAGTTTCACGTTTTACATTTTTAACTGACACCCAAAAAAGGTGGTTATCAATTGGGTTGTATTTTTTTTTTTTTTTTTATGTTTTTTACCTCAAAACTCCGTCATTTATAAAGCGATTTAGATTTTTTTCTGTTTGAAAGGTTGTGCCTCCAGATTGGTTTTTATTAAATTTTAGTGAAGACCTGATGATGAGATCTATGAGGAATTGAAGGAACTCCTCAAATATTGTTGACATACATGGCAATTTTGGTATTATAAGAAGCATAAAATCATTTGCATTCAGAAAGTGTAAATTGGCGAAGTGGAACTGATAAAAAAGACAACAGAAAATCAGTGGAACTCCTCATCGATATGTGGTTTACGGGTGGCGACGAGATATATCAAAATAGCTAAACTTCTTCAGTCGCAAATTAAAATGTTGTTGATGAGAATATACCATTATATTACATAATACCATTGAATTGATTTGATGATGGAGCCGGAAGGTAGGCACCGGATCTGTGTAATAAAATAATTGTATACTAGTCGTGTTTGGACTTGTTTGAATCGTCACGAAATACACTTTTAAGTAATGATTAACTAAAAAGTCTAAAATAAATTTACTTTCTCACAAAAGTTAAACTGAGTGCAGAAAAACTAAAAACGTAAAAAACAAATGCATAATTCAGTTTCTTCAATTTACTTACAAGTAACCGTTTGTCTACTCAATCTATACAGTATACACCGTGACCGTTAATAACCCGAAAGATTTAAGCTAACGATACTAGAGCCTAATTATAGTATACAAAGTTATGTAACATATAGTCCAAAAACTCATAATTAAGGAGATATTAATTATTTACAACAAATCAAAATTTAAAAAATCTCCAGTGTAACACACCCTAAGGGCGTGAGCATGACGTAGCCACCTACTTCTTTTACACGTAGATGCACTAACTGTATGGTTGTTAGCCAGTTTCATAAAGAAGTTTGGTATCTATCTACAAAAAGTTTTTACTACCGAAAATATTTTCATGACGAGATAAAAGGATATAACATGCAACTAAAATACAGTGTAGTGTATTAATCCGAATAATTATAATATCTTATCTTACACACTTCAATCTCAAGTAGCTTTTTTGTTATCACTGAGAATAGAGATAATTAGGTTTGTTCTGTTCTAAGTCGCGAGAGTGGTTCTTCTTATAACTGGCTAGTTTGGAATTGATTGTCACTAAAATGACACATTACAAATGATAACTAATTGTCACGCAAGATAAAATAACATTGAACATTTTATTGACTGTAATAAATAATATTCGCTATGCCGCATTATCCTTCGGCTCATTTAGCAGATATCAACTTTGTGTACGGATTTTGTGATGGGAACTCGTTCCAGGCAGTCACCGAATACCGAAGACGATACCCAAACCGTCGTATACCTCACCATTCGACTTTTGTCCATTGACAGTTTCGCGAAAAAGGGTTTGAAAAAGTTCACAGAGAAAGGGCTATAAATTTAGATGAACAAGCAGAGAACAGAATAATGAACATCATAACAGAAGACCCAACTTTGTCATCAAGAGCTGTAGCAAGAATGGTCAATGTTAACTATAAGCTCGTATTAAGGCTACGGAAAAGGTATGGCCTGCATCCTTTTCACTACAGGAATGTACACGGATTAATTAACAATGACGGGCTAGCTAGAGTTGCCTTTTGCCAAAGGATGAATCAGAAATTAGTGGAAGATCCTGGATTTCTAAATAAGATATTATGGACAGATGAATCGTTGTTCACGAGAGAGGGAGTTTTTAATTCCCATAATCAGCATATGTGGTTAGAAGAAAATCCCCATGCGAAAAGGGAAAATTCATACCAGCACAAATTTTCCGTAAACTTGTGGGCTGGCATTATTGGGAATAAAATAATAGGTCCCGTCATATTTTCAAATAGACTGAATTCTCACAACTATTTATTATTTATAAATAATGAATTAAACGACCTGCTAGAAGGTGTCGATTTGGAAACCCGACGAACTATGTGGTTCCAGCACGACGGATGCCCGGCCCACTTCGGCTTGGATGTTCGTAATTGGCTGAACCAACAATACCCCGAGAGATGGATCGGCCGTGGGAGCGAAGTTTTAGCATGGCCTGCCCGGTCACCGGATTTAACTCCGCTAGATTTCTTTCTATGGGGAACTCTGAAAGATAAGGTTTACTCAACACCTGTGAACTCCAGAGAAGAGTTGTTAATAAGAATTCAAACAGTTTCAGAAGAAATCAAGAACACTTATGTTAACTTGAATCATGAAATCCGTTCAAGATTGAATATTTGTGCTGAAAACGGCGGTACACATTTTGAAAATCTAATTCATTAAATTACTCGTAATAAAAATGCGTAACTGTTACATATTGTTGTTTATTTTACTGTAGGTACAGGTTAGCATGATCGCTGTTACAACAAAGTCTCTTTCCTGTATGAGGTAAGAGGTAAGTATGATGTAAAAAAATAAGTAGTATGATTTCCTTCGAATATTATCATGCCTAACAATTTATGGTTGTGATTGTTAGTCAAAAAAAAGATACCAAAGACACAAAGTTTCAATAATAATGTAAGAGCACTTTAATGTCGTAGCACCTAATAAAGTTTGGATACATAAGTATTTTTGGTATTTTGTGGTGCCAATAAATAAAAACAATTTCAACACAAACATCGTGCTACAAAAGGCGAACTTAATGCCATAAGGCATTCATGGAATACAAGTCACGCCGTTCGCCTTTCATCGTATGATTTCGGAGCGATTCGTGAAGTGTCATGCTCGCTCTCTGTTCTTCAACTTGAGATTCCCACCTGAAGGCTTGTTCACAAAGAAGCGGGCAATTAATAAGGTTTAATTCGTACTGAAGTAATAATTTAATTAAGACACATAATTAGACCCATGTTGATATAACTTTATTTACTCGTACAGTCGTCAAAAATATGTGGTTTAAATCTTTCGGGTTATTAATGGTCACGGTGTATACAATTAATGTTATTTTGGTTGGAGTCGGTGCCATCGTGTCACAACTTACTAAAATCGATAATTTTCAATATTTTACGCATTCTTTACATGGAACCGACGCCAATATAAGATTAAATGTGCATACTGTGTAGATTGATTAGACAAACGGTTACTTGTTAGTAAATTGAAAAAACTGAATTATGCAGTTATCGTATTACTTTTTAGTTTTTTTTGGAGGTTTTATTTTTTGTTTAAAGTTGATTTATTTTACACTTTTAGTTAATCATTACCTTAAAGTGTATTTTTATACAAGCAACCCGTTCATACTAACTACACGTTTTATCATGGCGCGTTTCGACAAATGTCAGTAGATTACAAATTAGTGACGGTGAAAATTTTTTTGTGTATTATGTCTAATTTACGGCAAGTTTTAGCTGGATTCATTTGAAATGGGAAGGAAATGCTTTGAGTGAGTGTGTTCATTTTGGTTTATTGATGTATCCGCGAAATTTTTCTACCAAATTATCATATCGAAAACTTCATACCATAATATCATTTCGCGTAATAATCAGATGGCATTACAACGTTTCGCACCTTTAGCTTTTGACTTGGTCATGTTTTATACTACCATTTATATTTTCGCCAAATGGCGAATCTTATTTTTCCCAAAATAGAGCATGGCATAGATTTATATCCTAATTTCATAAGACACAAACTACGTCCCATTGAATTTAGTATTAGTAAACAGCATGTATTTCTTCGCAACAATATTTTTACCAAAGGTGTATGGGGTTTCAGAATTTTACGTGAAAAATACTACTTTTGATACCCAAAAAGGATTTAAGTAACCCAATCTTCAACAATTGTAGTTGACAGTCCCGTGATAAATTCTTCATTTAGTGTTGCTGCTTTTATGAAAAAAAACACTATACATGTATAGTGTTTAGATTTATCGATTTTATCGATTTGTTTAGATTTTATCGATTTTCAACTTTTTTTGTGATGATCTGCAGTCTCATTCTCTTTTATATTTATGCAATCGAAACAAATTAAATGGGTAGAGAGAGCAAAGATACACCGTTTGCAGGGTATCACATATCGTTTAATTGTGGTGATGTATAAATTAATCTTGGACCGTCGCGCAACATTGGTATTGTAACCCGTTTATCACAATTCGATAGGACTGTTTAGACGTCGTACTTAAAAAGCAATTTAAAAAAAACTAAGCCTCTTTCTTCTGTTTCCGCGATTATTACTCATTGAAATAAAACAATTTAACGGATTATATCGCATATATTATCTTATTTTAGTTCCCGACATTTCGGAAGCTTTTCAGCTTTCCATGGTCACGGGTGGACTGAGAAAAGATGTATTTTCCTCTGTCAAAATTACAATTTGTGCAAACTACCCATTTATGAAAAAACAAATAAAGGTGTACATACACGCCAGATGGGCCTAAGCTGTAAAGACAGCTACACATGTGCTAGAAGGGCTTAATTATTTTATTTTAATAATTTACCAAGCAGCATTTCACAAATGAGGCGTACTGAGGAGAAAAGAAACGCTGCAAAGAAAAACTCCCAGGCTACCTCATTACTAATTATAATATTAAAAAAAAAAGAGACTATTAAACTACTTTTTAAACAGATAAGGTATTTTACACCGTTCGGAAAAAAAAGGGTTTGCAGTCCTGTGTCTCGCTTGTTCCTTGATGAGATGTATTACAGGATCCCAAGCTGGTGGTAAATCCATATTCTCTATTGAAATTAGGATGCTTTTTAATCTCAATAGCCTCGCTTAGCATTCTGGGAAAATATCTTTTTTCTTTGGCAAGGATAGAAGGTTTATCAAACTTAATTGAGTGGTTTGGTTTGTCAATGACATGTTCACAGACTGCAGACCTATTACACCGACGGTGATTGACATCTGCTATGTGCTCCTTCACCCGGATTGATACACTGCGTTTCGTTTGACCAATGTATGAAAGACCACACTCGCAGTGCAGCTTATAAATGCCTGCACTCTGCAATGGGGTGCACTTTACTCTTCACGGGTCTAAGGTATTGAGACACCTTCTTCAACGGCTTGAAATATGTTTTTATAGAAGCACGCTTCAAGATGTTTCCGATCTTGTCTGTGACCCCTTTCACATATGGTAATACGGCAGGTTTACGCTCGACTGGTAGTTTCTTCACACTGGGTTTCTGCTTGGAACGTGGTATCTGGGGCTCGTTGGTTCGAAGCGCACGTTTGACATTCTGCAACTCAGCAGTCAGATGTTGATCGTCGCAGATACCTCTGGCTCTCTGAAACAAAGATTTATCCACTGTAGCAAGTTGACTGGGATGGTGGTGAGATTTGCCATTCAAATACCTATCAGTATGCGTAGGTTTCCTATATACAGTATGACCTATGTCATTGTTAGGACCTCTAATTACTAGCACATCTAAGAATGCAAGTGATTTTGATTTTCCAACTCCATAGTGAATTTAATTTTACTATGCATGGAGTTCAGATGGTCTAAGAAAGCTGAAACACTAGATCAAGGTAAAATAGTAAAGGTATCATCTACGTATCTTTTAAAGATCCTCGGCTTGACAGGTGCCAATGAAAGCGCTCTCTCCTGGAAGTCTTCCATGAAAATATCGGCGACGACTGGAGACACCGGAGACCCCATTGCCACACCATCAACTTGCCCGTACAATTCACCATTCCATAGCATATAGCCAGATGTAAGGCAGTGTTGTAATAAATCAGCGTATTCTATTGCCATTTGTTGTTCGCTCAATCTTCTTTTCACAATTTCGATACATTCTTGAACTGGTAGGCATGTGAAGAGTGACTGGACATTAAAACTGACCATAACTTCATCATCAGTTGGTCTCAAATCCTTCATGTCACTGACAAAATGGTATGAGTCCCTTGTGTATGCTTCCGTCTTCCCTCGCAGTAAAGAAAGCACACCTGCTAAGTGCCGAGCTAATCGATAGGTAGGAACATCGACTGACTTGGATCTCGCTTAACAAGCTTGTATGTTGTAGCGTCTGACAACAACCATGATATATATCTATGATTACAACCAGACAGTGGAAGTACTTTTGTCAGACGCTACAACATACAAGCTTGTTAATCGAGATCCAACGGCGAAAGTAGTAAAAACAACAGCTGAGCTGATCAGTAAGCACTCTGAAAATCTTAATCTGGATCTGAAAAGTTTAGTGCCCTCTTGCCCGGTGCCACCAAAGTTGTATGGATTACCAAAGATACATAAACCTGGTGCTCCGTTACGCCCTATAGTGAGTCAAATCGATGCTATTTATTATGAGTCACATTGTAGCACAATATTGTTCCCATTCAATCTATCTATGAATAGATAAATTCTAATATTTTTTTTACCTAAAACGTTTTTTAAAGGGGTTATCAACCCTCTTCAGTCTCCCCTATTCAAAGAGAAGATGTCGCATGTTTCGTATATTACATCAGTTTGCAGTGCAATATCAAAAAAAAATATCTATTCATTGTGTGTACTTATTGCAGCGTTATATAAAAATAATGATAAATAGACGCGGCGCAGAAGCACGTGTGTCGTCGCCCACGTACGAGCTTTGCAAGCGGGTGGCGGGCTAGGCTGGGGGGGTGATGGGCGGAGTAACCGTGGGAATTATTTTTGGGTGCCTTGTCTTAAAAATAAATCAAATTTACAGGTAATTTTTTACACAAATCGAACTACTCCCATGATAAGTTCAATAAGGTTTTCGTTATGAGTACTGGACGGCAATATATTTCATAGATATATTTACATAGAAAACGTCCAAGACTCAGGAACACATGTACGGTCATCACATAAATATTTGTCCCTACCGGGATTTAAAACCAGGACCTTCAGCTTTGCAGGCAACGTTACTTCCGATGAGCTAAACCGGTCGATATTTATTCCTTTGGGCATAAATATTTGATACTTTTTATGTTACAAACTTTTTGATGCTAATGCTTAGCAATACAAATTTGGCGCAAGTGAGAGTAAAGACGAAAGCAAGATACTCGTGCATTACTGTTTTTGAATAGTGAAGGACTGCAACATTTTCAGAATAGTGTCAATGTATCTCGATCATGCTTTGACTTGCGCCAATGTGTAGTGCTTGCATAATTATACTGTGATGGGATATTATGGGCTGGTACTTGAAACATCTTCGCGTTTGCTATGAAACGAAGTTGATGGAAGCTGGAGACCAATTAGAGCTAACTGGTACACCTTCTTGTGTGTGCCAAGCTGAGTATTACAAAAAGAGCACTAGTTAAATAGCTCATTGGATACATTTAGTTTTTTTCCAAACTTACTATGACTCCAAAGGCAGTCTGATGTTAGGACCTAACTTATATGTGACGATTACTTACATTGTTACTTTATCATCGCAAATAAAGTAAATCACAGATTTTAATTGGCATGAAAGAAATAATTTACACATGCGATATTTTCCAAAAGGATTCCTAAAGGTATAAATAAAGTACCTATGACAAGAGGTATTTCTTATGCCTTTCAAATCATCGGTTAATCTTAAAGCTAAATACAGGATCAAAGTTTTCAAAGTTCGAAAGATCATCCCTTTTGTATATTGTTTACAAAGTCGATAAATATCTTACTTAGTAATCTTCGCTGTCATTTCAGCTTAAACCAATTGTATCCTTCAAATAAAGAACGTGAATTCATTTCATGAAATATCACCAAATTTCAATAACGTTAGGAATCCCAAATTGCAGCGCAATTTTTCGCTTTCCATTAACATTCCTAGAATTCCAATCTGTATTCAATTTATTCCGTTAGACGTTACAACTGTTTCGTTTACACCCAGCCATCCGGTGACCGTTTGTGAATTGCCAGTGATTTTAATGTAAGCTGTGCATGGCGGCATATTTTTAAAGGCCTGACAAATAACACACTTTACGCGTGGTTGAATAGCAGAAATGTAATTTCAATCCGGGTTTCCGGCCAACTTGACTTCAAGCGACGTAAAGCGGGGAAAGGATTGGCTTCCAGGAATATAGTCAGCAACCGATCCGTAATAATCTATTTTAAGTCCCGTAAATGCCTAACTAACTTGAACACTTGATACTCCTACGTACGCTTACGGTTACATTCGTAACGTTATTGTGCAAGCTAATGTGCCTTTAGTAAGGCTTAGAAAACTTAGTCTTATAATACCTTCTGTATAATAATATACAAGAAATATTATGAGCCGCCGCTCGTTTCTATTCATTTTTCCGCGTTGACACACCGCAATGTTTTAAGAAGAGAATTTATGGAAAGGGCCTACGTGCCGCGAATGTGATATGAACGCTTTCCTCGTTGAGGGAAAAATTAATAAGAATAATGTTTACATCGTTGTAAAAAAATTAAAACCGCGTTTTTACGTAAACAAGAGAGATTTCGCGATTAAACTTTTTAAGTCAGAAGCATGTTTTATAGAGCCATAAAAACCGGACGGATTCTGGTTGATCTTTATCAATTTGAGATGAAATTTATGGGCGTATTTTGAAGGCTTTATTAAGTCTCCTTTTCGTCGTGGTATAACCTTTGTCTTCTAAGTTTAATACTAAATTAAATCCTCTATAAAACGGGGGTAATTCTTTTTGTACAGGATTTCGAGCCTAAATTGCTAAGCCTTATTTTTCGGGCTGAGAGAGAAATTTGAGTATCCTTTCGTCGCACGAAGTTTAAATGGGCTCTTAATGCGATCGGATTCAAGGAAGAATTCTGCTAATGTTAAACGGAATCTGCACAATCTGATTGCTTCAATAAGTTCCGGGCAGTTTCCTTTTATGCTGTAATACTTTAAGATTCTCGGCGTTCCTTGCTTTGTGCGAGGCTTCGCAGAACTTTAAGATTTCCGAAACTTGGTCTTATAGTCGTCTCTTTCATCTTTTTTCAAAGTATCATAAATAAGATATTAGAGTGGTTGTAATAATGAGTTCCTTTTTTAATAATATTTTGTGTTGGATAATTTTACTATTGACATTATAATTATTTTTTCAACCTAAAAGCTCCGCGAATAAGATGCTTTCTTTCGGATCTTTATAGAGAAGCATGTCATGAAAAGCATTATCAATCAATCAATCAATCAAAATATTCTTTATTCAAGTAGGCCTAGTTACAAGCATTTTCGAAATGTCAGTTACATGAGAGTGAATGTTTGATGGGAGAAATACAATATGATCCAACATTTGCTGCAAGGATTAGGGAAGCCCAGAAAAACCTAAACCTGTCTATTTAAATACGTAATACTAAAGGTAGGTAGTAGTAGGTATTTATTTCTAAATCATCAACATTTTTAGATTGATGGACATGATCTCCGTCAGACATATCGAAGGACCACCAAAAACCGGCTACAACAGATATATGCAAATCAGTTTTATACTTTATACACACCTCTATTGTCCATTTCGAGAAAAAATTTACGTTAAATCATCTGCTATAAGATCGGTCTCCAAAACAGTGCCGCATTGCGTTGCATTCCAATTAATCCTATAAAACTTAATTAAAATAAATACTTGAGATCGGCCGTATGGTGGGCAAGAATGCCGCACATTCTAAGGTCAGATAAGAATATAACAGATGGCAATAAATTAATTAAATATATTAATAATAATAAAATTACATTTATTTACCAACAATGAACAGGCAAACTTATTATACAATTGGCAACCGCATCGCACTGAGAAATAGTAAATTTTAACCAAGCTCTTTAATTCAGTTAAGAATAGTAATTCAAGAAGAAAATTATTTTTAAGCTTGACCTGGGATGTTAAGAGGAAGTGAGATAATACCAGACTCATAGACATACATTTCAAACTTTTTAATAATTATTTTTCGCCCAAGGTCAAATGTACAACATATACATAACCCCAAATGTTCTGTCGTAGGTATAGGACTGTACTTCAACACGTTGCCGCATTGCGTTGGATTCTACTTGAGTCTACAGAACTTAATCAAACATACTTGAGACCAGCCGTGTGATGGGCAAAATTGTCATACATTCTAAGGTCTGATTAGTATAACAGATAGCTGGCAATACGTGTATTTCATATATGTATTTATCAGGTTTCCGACATGCGGTTGCCAATTGCAGAGGCTTCATCACGCCAAAAAATCGTTTGATTTTAACTCTTCTTTTTAATTACAATATCCTTTACACAAAGGTCTTAAAACATCAAGCCAAATCTTCTGTTATAGGTCTGTTCATCAACACATTGCCGCATTGCGTTGCATTCCACTAAAGCCTATACTACTTAATCAAACATACTTGAGACCGGCCGTATGGTTGGCAAGAATGCCGCACATTCTAAGGTCCGACTGGTAAGGATAACAGATGGCCGACAATAAATTCGGGCCCGCTCTTGCGGGGCATTTGTCCAGCTAAAGAGCAGAATTGTCTGTTTCCTAACTGTTGTAATAAAGCGATGACTTTATTAGGACCGTTTAATTTGTGAGTGCAGAACAAAATGTCTGCTTTGGGAAAGTTGGTATACTAAGTAAGTTTATGTGGTGCTTGGGTTTTAACAGTCACTAACAAAAACACAGCCTAACTTGTGATGTTAGGTTAGTTATTAGCGACAAATCGTACCTTACGAGTAATAGTGACCGAATTGATAATAGGCATGATGCCAGGATCCTACGAAATTATTGTCAGTCTGCTTTTTCAAATAAATACTCGTATGAATCGCATTAAAGCTTAGAAAGCTTAGTGATGTCACTAAGTATAAACTGTCCCTAGGCGTTACGCCACGCGACATTTTGGCTAAAAGTATCGCTATTTAAAAAAAAAAAGGAAAATAAGTCTCTCTTTTATTGTATGAATGAGTAATAATTAAAATTTAGTCATCAATTCCAAGTTTTTGGTAATCGTAGCACGGGGCTTCATGACAAAATGTAAATTTTTCTTAAAATTTTGGAGAAATTGTAGTAATAATTCTAAAGGTGCGATAAGTGGATCAATAAACAGTCGCAATCAGATGTTAAGAACGAATTCTGTAAAGAGAAATATCAGGTAAGTAAGAAGAATAGAGAAGAGAAGATACAACGAAGGTAAACAATAATTTTAAATGCGATTGCTTAATAAATGATGTTCAGAAAAACAATTGTACCATATCTCTTTTCTACACTGGATTGTTTAGCCGTTATTAAATTAAGCTTTTAATTGTTTTATCTCTTCTTCCAAGTCTGCCTCTCACTGCTGAGGATCGTGACTCCACCTTATAATATTTTTGATGGCAGCTCTCCACTTCTCCCTGTCGGTTGCTTTGTGGAGTGCGCTAAAAAAAAAAAAAAAAAAATTTTAAAATTTAAACTATTTATTTCTATAAACGGACATAGTACAAATTGCATCTTAGACTCTAATCTTAATTTTTTAGGATTATATCGAATCTAAGTAGTAAAAGGGAATGACATATGTATTATTCTAAGTATAAAATTACAAATCGGGAAGACTGTCTATTAACTGTTTTTTATATGAATTTATAATTTGTTTAGTAGACTTGCTATCATAATCAAAAACATATGGAAGTCTGTTCAACACGCGCGGTAAGGCCTGCGTCCATACTCTATTGCCATATTCATTAGTGCTATGGGGTATTATAAATGTTGGAATGTTTGTTAGATTACGTAAATTTCCTGGTCTGAGTCTCCTATTTAATAAGGGGATATTATTAACATATTGGGTCACAATAGCTAAATCAACTTTGTCATGAACCGGCATCACCCTGCAGTACTTGAACAGACTTTCATAGTTATGTTTATATTTGTATTTTATCTTCAAAGGTACAATGGTTTTTAATAATCTAAGTTGTAATTTATATATGTTATTTAAAGCTGCTAAGTGTCGTATCCACTTGGTCGGATATCTGATCGCACCATCGTATTGGGCTTCTTTATAACTGTCGCTTGTTATATCGATTGTTTTATGACTATCGATTTAGCGATACCTGCGATAAGACCGCCAGGTTAAACCTGAAACAGTAATAAAATACCTATTTGCTTTGGTTTATGTACCCACACACATAATTATCTCAATATTATCCAGACTACAGCTATAGAAACAACATATCATGAAATTTAGTTTTAGTAAAAATAAGTTAAATTTACACACATAATAATACTACTGACACTACAAAAATTGAAATATTAAATAGTTCTAATCCTTAATCCTTCGCAAATAACTTTCAACAAAAGAAGTCTCCATACAATTACGTCGGAATAAATCTGAGAGCAGCATCTTACAATTCGAATGGAAGGAAAACACAGTGTTTGGAGCCAGAGCGCGTCCCTCTAAATGCTTCTAGTAGTTTATTGAGCAACGTGGCCGGAATTCAAGCTGGCTGGAAAATTCGTCGGCCAATTAACGAGTACCAGTCTGAGTCAAATGTTAATGCAATTAGGTAAAAGCGTTTGTAGTTAGTCGTGTTTGCTAATACCCGCGTTTTTGCGATGTTTTCGAGACATGTGCTTAGATTCTAATTACAATTAGGTGCCAGTTTCTGCAGGAACCAATTTGTTTCTGTGTGTTCAATTGTTGCTGGTTCAATTTGTATAAACTGTTTGGATACTAATCCTATATTGTTTAGTTAAAGCATATAATTTAGATGCAGGTAACATCTATAGGTAAAATGAATGAAAACGTATAAGAAAATAACGATATTTTAGCACGTCGCCCACTGTGGATAATGTCAATATTCCTCTGTTTGAATAACTTGAACTTATTTCATCTACACTTAAGAGCAAACATTTCGGGTCACCCAAATTTAAATAACAGCAATAGATTTTTTAAATTATTTGACACTAGTTTTATTTACATAATTATATACTATTCTTCGGAGTACTCCGGCTGTATTAGCAATTTCCATGATCCTACCAGAAAAATATCAACATTGAAAAATTAAGATTTTTGCAGTTTCTCCCTCCGTTAACGTTTTTATTTTTCATTGGTTTTTACGAGTCCGATTTAGACCTGAAAACTCAATTTTTCGCACTGTATTTTTTACAGTTAACATGTAAAATTAAATAGAGATCATGACGGCACTAAAACATTTCGAACCCTGTACTTTTGCAGGAAGTTAATATAACGGTATTCTACCAACCCGAAATGTTTACTCTTGAGTGTATTTACACCCTGTTTGTCTCTGTATATTACAGTTGAAGGTGCCAATTAATAAGAGAGTGTTGAGCGCTATCACATTTACCATGAAAATGTATCCATGTTGCTGTATCCTCGTATCAAACTATTTATGTCACATACATATAATAAGCACAGGGAAATTAAAAAAAATATTGATTCAAGATCCGATGTCTATGCTCTCGTGTTTTTTTTCGGTCTTGCTATGTTACAACTCTTTGTGGTGTCAGCCTCCTCTACTATTTTATCTTCTTTTTATGACAATTGGTGACCTTTTTTGAACTACGAATACATAGTAAAAATGAACTTCTCGAGATTTGGTACCGAATACGTAGGTAATCAAATCAATCTTAATTTTTTCAGTTACTGAAACTTATAATGGTAAAAAACGCTAAACTCCAATTTGAATACGAAGCACCAAAACACAAACTTGACTTGTACCAAACCTTACATTTGTCAAACAGTCTGTTTTGGGAATTATATATATGTACTAAAACTTGAGTGATAACAAGAATCCTGAGTGGCCACTGCAAACTGAATGAGCACTTGTTTCAAATGGGTATGAAACAGGACACAGTATGCAGTTTCTGCTAAGAGACAGAGGAGACCGCAATGCATACCCTTGCTCCTGTGAACCACTCATGCTGAAAAGAAGTATCTATAGGGCAACATGTCGTGCCCCCAGAAGAAATACAACACCTTACTGCCCGAATAATGTGAGAATTCCTACACTCAACGGACCTCAGTAGTGAACTCTAATAAAGGGCTGCCACAATAGGTTATATCTGGTCAATGCGGTGTACAAAAGGTCATCAAATCAATAATAACTATACCCGTGACACTGATACTTACATAAGTTTCAGTCTTCTTGAGCAATAGACCAACTTTTTCAAACCTTATATAATCGCCTTTTATCTCCTCGATTCTTCTCGAAGCGTCGCAAACAGTTCTCGTTAGGAGACAACAGTTGAAATCCCGTATTTCGACATCAGCTCCATACATCCCGGTGCGAAGCGGACACTAATCAAATTGCTTTGTGACAGCGGCTCACATCACCCGATACGTCGCAACGCCGCGGTCTACGTCACAAGTTGTGAGCGAGTGTTATATTCAAGGAGAACCAAGTTCATTTATTAAACTCAAAGACTTGCCAGACTCGACTCTCTCTGGGTGGGGCTTTTTGCTCGTAAAAAAATGCCTTAAGTGTCGAAAGATGCAGCGACCCAACAGGTGAGACTGACGATTTGGTCAAGGTCACAGGAAACCATTAAATGTGGGCAGCGGATGACCGATTGTAGTGGAGATCGTCGAAAGAGGGCTTTGTGTATCACCGAACTTCTGTCGGCTGATATAATGATAGCGATATTTGCACTACCATGATTCTGATTGTCATATAGTTACTTATTTACTAAGCTGGCTCGGTGACCCAAAGAGGATCTTGGCCTCTGACACGAGAGAACAGCATTCTTCCCTTTTCTGCACCACTTCACGCAAATCGGATACTCCGAGGGAGTCAAATCTTTGAGGGTTCCATCGCTTCAGCAGTATCTCGGGCGGCCCACCGGACGTTTTCCGCTGGGCCGGCCCACAAACACTGTCTTCACTGCACGATGGTCTCCCATCCTCTTCAAATGATCGAGCCAACGAAGTCGTGCTGCCTTGACTTAGCCACTTTTGTCATATACATATAGGTAATATCGAACACCAGTCCAATTCACACTAACTTAATAAAATCTTTGATTTTAACCAGAGCGTCGCAAACAGTTTTCGCCATGGGACAATAGTTGCAATCCCTTATTTCGATATCAGCCCATTCATCCCAATGTACGAAACGGATACTAATCAAATTACTTTGTGACAGTGGCTCACAGCACCCAAGATGTTGCAACCTTGGTCACGAATTGTGAACGAGTGCAAAATATCCACAAAACTCTGTGGATTCCTTCTCACTTTTGTTTAGCATTTCTGAGCATTCTAAATACCCGTAGGCTTAATTTGCACGAGAGTTTGAAAAGGCCTTAAAACCGAAACACGGAGTTCCATACGCTCAATCAGTGAACGAAAAAACATAGAACGCGAGCTTCATACAAAATTGCAGTACAAAACGGGGTAAATATTCTAAATCCGCATGCGCGTTGTGTGACCAATAAGAGTTGCCCAAAATATTAGTCTACTTTCTATTACCCAAAACCAATAATTGTGATTGGCCAATTTCATAATAACTGGCTGTGATTGGCTTTTAGCGCTGACGTTTTATAGTATCAACATGACGGCGACTATGAAAACGCATACGTAGTTAATGGTCACATGCAATAAAGAGTAATTTTGCAGGCAGGGTTCTCGTATTATTTAAATTGAATTTTCAGTTTTATTTTATATTTAAATAATCATAGAATAACCTTACGCAAATCAAACTAAGATGTCTCCAATTAAGATGTAGCATACTTATACTATGAATTTTAGACGACCATACGAGTATGCATATATTATAGCTTGCTGAATACTCAAATACAAACAGACAATCAGCCACTAGAGTCTGGCAAATGAAAGATGTGAATGAAATCAACCGCGAAATTTAAAAATGTAACTGCATTGTACCTGTATGAGCTAGATATAAACAAATTTAAACGCTTTTCTCAGTAACTAATGACTTAATAATAAATGACAAAAGTAATGAATTTGTGTAACTCTAGCTCATACAGGGACACTGCAGCTACATCTTTCATTTGCCAGACTCTAGCAATCATAACATTTGTAGTACGTTAAGACAACTCAAAAATGGAGCTTGCGCACTTTTATTGTTGCCGTGTTAGTATGTTTGTATGATGATGGAGACGGAAGGTGGGCATAGGAACTCTGTAATAAGTTACCGTATTCCTACCGAGTTTGAGCTCTTTAATGTATGATAACTTTAAAATCAAATTGCACCTTTTTCGAACACTGTATATAAAATAGTTATGTCCATGAAAACATGTATCCCAACACATAATATATCAAATGTTCAATAGGTATCATAATACCTTTTCATTTACATATTAACATTTTGATGGTGTAAGGTGGCATAACACCATCCCTATACAAAATCACTTCCGACTAAAAAAAAATAATAATTATGTTTACGGTATTTTTTACGTGTGAAAAGTGATTCCATCTTGATTTTTATATTTTCTTGAATGATTAATACACTATTTTAGAGATCAATAAGCCGTATTTTTTCAATTTGGGAATTGTAATAATACGACAGCCATGCAGCGCCGCCATATGCAACTGACAGCCTGTTTGACCCAGTTTATACGCCGCGCCTTTTTCGACACAGTTTTCGTGGGGTCATTTTGCGACGCAAGTTGCTCAATACCATTTAACGTTCAACGCTCAACGTCGAAAATCTAACATTGCTCGATAAAATAGCGTCGCGCTGTAAAGCCACCTTTGAGTGAATAAATACATGGGTATATGGTGGGTATATACCTACCATATACAGATAAGATGCCTATCATCACCCTTTGGGTTGGGTGATCATATACATCTTATCTTTCAAGGTAAGTTAGCTGTCTGCGATTAGTAATCACAGACAGCTAACACTTATTCTTATTAGTGATACACAATATATTATTTATTCAATAGCGTAACTCACACACGCAGACAGACACGTTTCTACACCTTTGTAACTACTATTTAGTCTGTGTTACAGTCAAAGTATTGCACCGTAAGTCACACACTACAGGTATTTTAAATCAAATCGACCGCATTACCTTCCCGCCTATGCCTTACATTGCTCGATAAAATAGCGTCGCGCTTTAAAACCGCCTTTGTGTGAATAAATACATGGGTATGTGGGGTTGGGTGATCATAGGCATCTTATCTCTCAAGGTAAGTTAGCTGTCTGTGATAACTAATCACAGATAGCTAAGACTGATTAGTGATAAGCAATATATGTTTTTATGTAGCGTAACTCACACGCGCACACACACGTTTCTACACCTTTATAACTATGTATTTAGTCCGTGTTACAGTCAAAATAGTGCAAGCGTAAGTCACACACTACATGTATTTTAAATCAAATCTATCGCATTATTTACATCTTCCCGCCCATGCCTTACACCCGAAACGTCGTAATGCGGACAGACAGACAGGCGACATATCAGCAGAGACAGACTATTGCCACAGACCGGCGAATTATGTAGCCGATTGTAGGATTCGATCGGCTTTGCGTAGACCCGGTCAAGTTGAAAACTGATACGCCAACTGTTATCTACATTGCGGTACAAACGTTTTCTGAATGTCGACAGTATTCTTTTAATGTCGACGAGTTTCACCCGACCGCGATAAAAAGGTGCTTATGCTTTTAGTTAAGGATATACAGGATGTCCAACGGTTATGCGATACGAAGAAACAGTACCTTAAATACTGTGGATAGGATATTTTCTTGAATGTTTAAAAGTAAGTGTTGTTTATATTTTAACTACTGCATAACAGACCAAATTTGAGAAAATTTCCCATATTTATTGGCTTCATAAATACGGGTTGGTTTTTATTAATAATATCAAATGGATAAACATAACCAGCCAAGAGCATGTCGGGCCATGCTCAGTGTAGGGCTCCGCAGCCGTTCTATACAAAAAAATGCACTACAGAGAACAAACTGCGATATGAAAAAGTGCATCACCAAAAAAGCGTATCTTCAATCATTTATACTACTTTCGGAGCAATTACTTCCAAAAATATACACTAAATATTTTTTTTTCAGAAACCCTTTAGAATTTTAAAACTGTCGAAATATGTACCACACATTGATATTTGCAGATTTTTTTATTGTTCAGTTACGGTTACATGGGTGAGCCCCCCCCCCCTAGAAATATTTCACAACTATCAAACTATGCTTAGTTTAATAGTTAAATAACGAAAAAATTACTCGTACACGACACCTATACTCCAAACATACATCAAGTAGTTTTTTAGTAATCTGCCTCTCACCTACAGACGGACAGACGGACGGACGGACATGACGAAACTATAAGGGTTCCGTTTTTGCCATTTTGGTTACAGAACCCTAAAAAAGAATTTGTAGTAACATAGTATTTTTGAATAAAGAAACAAAATTGAATTGATTGTAAAATGTATGATTTACTCAAGGCAATTATTTATTTACAACATCTGTCTGTTACTGCGAGCAATTTCTAGAAAATCTTTGAATACAGTTTTTAAAAGAAAATAATTTTATTTATTATTATAATAATCGTATGTCAAGGCAAAAAAAACTATTGTGGGTACTAAAGCTCGCCTGAGACAAACCACTCGTACTCCTTACTTTGTGTGTTTTACAATATTTAATAAAATTCCAACCGATAGGAAGAATCTTTCCTTAACACAATTTAAGAAGAAACTATATTTCGTCAGGCGACAAGCAAAACTCACTAACTAACAAATATCTACTTGAATTAAAGCTCGTATCTCAGCATCGTCACCGTACCGAGATACGAGGTTTTGAAGAGCAGTGATGACAGATATTTTAGTGAGTTTTGCTTGTCACCTGACTCCAACAGCATCTTGCGCATGATAGCGGACAGGGTTAACTGTCCTTACATGTTTCATGTCAGTGTTTTTCAGATTTAAATATAAGTTTTGTTGTACCTACTTATTACCCCTTAGTTTGTTTACCACTAGTAATAAAATGATGTGTGCATGGTTACACGAAATAAAGATAAATAAATAAAAATAACACACTGTTCATTTGCAATAATGACCTGTTATAATCTTTTGGGCTCCTCCTTTTACACGATATCTATGTAATTATAAACTTATGATACAGTTTGCAGGAAAATAAAACTAAATCTATCCAACTATGTAAATTCAGATTAAATTCTCCTTTAAGCGTAAGTTGCAGAAGCATCTCTTGAAAAATCTTGAAGATTAAGTCTTCATAGTAAGCAGGCACCTGTATATGAATACATATTTGTGTATTACTCGAAGGTGCATTCTATTTTTTTATATATGTTTTCGTCGTAAAAAAAGTTTCGCGTGCTACTTTGAGGCGTGCCATTGGCTTAGCCTGTCACGTACATCGTTATATTATTGAGGGCCCCAACAAGCTTTTTTATGAATGGTTTTCTTATTAGCCCCGTTTCTCTTACAACTTGTCAGAGATATGACTGATGGAGTGTTTGCGAGATGGAAACGGGACGGACCACGCAAGATAAGGCGCCGGATCCCAAATTGTGTTATTAATATTTAACATCTGCGTCTCGCTGCAGAGGTGTTCAAGCTCCTGACTGCATACTGGATGAAACATTTTGCTATTTACATCGATCAGGCGCCTGAACCTGGACTTTAATAAATCCTCATGTCTACCCGGCGCATTCTAAAATTATCAACCTCTGTAAAGGACGCTCGTCGTCAATAAATTGTTGAATAATGCCAATTTTTGGGTTTTAATGCAATAAATTAAGGCTCCATTGTGTACATCGATACATAAATTGGTGGTCCATGAGGGAACTACGAAAAACACAAGAAAAATATAAAGAATATAACTAAAGTATATCCGACTTGAACAAAGGCGCGTATGCAGTAAAGGCAAGAAGATTGGACTTCAAGAACAAAGAATAAACATTATCTGGATCATCTAAAAGTGCAGTGCAGTGGTATAGCTAAAGACCACAACCGTGCAAGGAGGCAATCACAAAAGATAAGTGCTCGTCCTATATCCTTCCTTTGTCCCACAAAACTATTAAAAATCCATCTAGTTAGTCAAAATTACAAACAATTTTCTTCTAGTTTGTCCGAAAGTGCTAAAACATACTTCCATTTACGCAATAACAGTAACAACATCTAAAAAAAATAACGTTAATTTTCATACTACAAGTTAAGTAGTTGCATTCCTTTGTTCTATACACGTAGGCACTTTATGACAAGTAAATCACAACTGTTTAGCTTTAAATATCCAAATTATATGGTGGCCCGTGTTTAATACGTCTTCTTCTATAAAGTAAAAGTAATTACTTTAATAGTTGTTTACTTAATTTCATGTAGAAATAATCATACTTTTAAATCAAGTACGTTTTACTAGTACAAGGTGGTTGTTGTCAATCCACGTCCCTTTATTTCGCCTTCACAAGGTTTATTTCCTAGTATTTACATTATTTGCCGAATATTCCAGGATCGTCGCAGAGCAGCGAAGTACATAATTAAGTTGTTTACAACTTAGCTGAGCGCACAGCCGGCTTCCCATCGGCAGGTACCATTGAAGTGAGGAACGTAAGATAAGCGCATTGTTATTTTTATTATAGAAGTTTATTTCTCTTACAACGCTAAACGTTTTGTAACATATTTACGATGCCGGATTCAGTTCAAAAACAAAGTAGTTCATCTTCTACTACTAGTCGTCTAAAAGATTTAACTGTTTCGCGAAGTTCAATTAAAGGACAAATTACTAAATTTAAAGCATACTTAAATGTGATGAAAGAAAAAACGGATGTTTCAAATATTGAACTCGCCGAGCTTAGTCTTAGGCTTGGTAAACTTGAAAGTTTGTCAATCAAGTTCGATGCCTTGCAAAATGAGATTGAGGTTCTGAATTCTGACAGTTTGTCTATTGAGCTTGATGAGCGGGAGCGGATTGAGCAAAATATTATTACCAATATCGCAACAGCTAAGGCATTATTAGAAAAACACAGCATGATTGAAATCGAAAGACGCAACTCTGCCACTGTTGAGACTCATTGCACTTTCGATCATCAGGATCAAAGTTTTAAGTTGCCACAAATACAAATATCAAAATTCGATGGTGCCTATTTCCGCTGGCTGGAGTTTCGCGATACGTTCGAAAATCTCATTCATAAAAATGATCGTATTAAAGATATACATAAATTCCACTACCTGATTTCATACTTAGAGGGTGACGCGGCCAGAATTATCTCTAATCTAGAAGTTTCTTCTGCTAATTACACGGAGGCCTGGAAGCTACTAGGGGAGCGCTATGACAATAAAAGGTTGCTGATAAATCATCATTTAAGTTCTTTATTTAACATACAAGCGCACACCCGGGAGTCTGAAAGGGCTTTGCGTTACCTAGTCGATCACGTGACAAAAAATTTAAGAGCATTGGCGAGCCTAGGCCAACCGACCGACAAGTGGGATATGTTGATTATATTTATGGTGTCGTCTAAATTGGAGAGCCGTACCCTTTTGAAATGGGAAGAGTACCGTAATACGCTGGAGGATGTTCCGACTTTAGATCAATTTCACAAGTTTTTAATCGATCGCGCCGACGTCCTTGAGGCCCTTAATCGCAATAAGTTTGAGACCGGTATTTCTAAATTTTCACCTTCTACGTCACGGCCAAGCCCACCAGCGCCAAATCATTACAATAATGCACATAGCCACAGTAAACAGGACCGAAACAGTCATGTAAAATCATTTGCAAGCGTTAATCAAAAATCAAAGCAATTTATTAAAAACAATCAGTTCAAACCTGGAACTTCTGTGTGTATCATATGTAGCGACAACCACAAAATTTATGATTGTCCTATTTTTGCAGCTAAAAGCATGCAAGAAAAGTTAGCCGATGTTGCGAATTACAAATTGTGTGCCAATTGTCTTAGACAAGGCCACCCCGTTAGTGAGTGTCGTGGGGGTCCTTGCCGGGATTGTAAGCAGAGGCACAATAGTTTGCTTCATGAGCCTAGCCCGGGCATTATAAATAATTCAGCTACGGTCAGTCACACGTCGTCTACGGCTAATTTTTCGAATAATGTCAAAAAGCAAGTACTTCTGTCTACAGCGTTGATTGAAGTCTGCAATCCCAAAACTAACCAGAAGGAAAAGGTCCGCGCACTCCTAGATTGTGGTAGCGAGTCCTCTTTCATTACTAAATCACTTAAAGAAAGATTATCTTTAGATTCAAATCCTATAGACTGTCTAAAGGTTATAGGGATCGGAAATAACTGTACAAATCACATCATCGAAAGGTGTACTGCTCAAATTAACTCTTTAAATGACCCTTTCAAAGTTGCTTTATCATGCTTTGTACTAAAGGAGCTAACAAGTAACATACCAAAATATCCAGTAGATGTCCAAAGTCTACAGATACCAAATCATATCCAATTAGCGGATCCCGATTTTAACCAACCAGCCGCCATTGAGGTTTTGATTGGGGCGGATATATTCTGGGACATACTGGGTTGTGAACAATACTCTCTGGGTCCTCAAAATCCCAAATTACGTAATTCTAAATTTGGTTGGTTAATATCCGGTCCGGTGTTCTCTTCAAAACAAAATCATACTAAAAATAATCCAAATAAAATCAATTGCAATCATGCACTGATATCTAAGACACAGGAAAATATTGAATCAATGTTAACAAAATTCTGGGAGACCGAATCGGTTCCCAATAAATCCATTTTAAATCAAAATGAAGCGGAATGTGAAAAACACTTCCTAGCTCACACTATTCGTCTAGATACAGGCAGATTTTGTGTTAAGTTACCATTAGCTGAATCACCTGAATGTCTTGGGGATTCTTACAATCTAGCCAAAAAACGATTTCTTAATTTAGAAAGAAAATTCAAGCGAAATCCGACCTTGAAATATGAATACACTACATTTATTAATGAGTATGCTGCATTAGGACATCTGTCCGAGTCTGCTTCGCTGCAGCCAAGTCCAAACTATTTCTTATGTCATCATGCTGTGCTAAAAGAAAACAGCGAATCGACTTCTCTGAGGGTTGTGTTCGATGGATCCGCTGCCTCTTCCTCTCAGAAGTCATTAAATGACATTCTCATGGTGGGTCCAAATGTACAGGACTCTCTGTTCTCCATTCTAGTAAGAGCGCGACAATACAATTACATTTTGTCTGGTGATATTGAAAAAATGTATCGCCAGGTTCAAGTTCACGACGAAGACCGCAATCTACAATTGGTTATATGGAGAAAAGATGAGTCCGAGGCCCTCAGAACGCTGCGATTGAATACTCTCACTTACGGTACAGGAAGTGCGAGTTATTTAAGCACGCGATGTTTGTTTCAACTTGGAGAGGAGCAGCATGATCAGCTCATTAAAACAATAATCCAGAAAGACTTCTATGTAGATGACTTGATCACTGGATCAAATGATCAAAATGAATTAAGATTTATACAAAAATCAGTCTCGGAGGCATTAAAGGCTGGATGTTTTAATTTAAGAAAATACAAAAGTAATTTGCCGTCTTTATTTGAAGATTCCAATATAAATACCAGCGAACATTTAACAATTAGTGAGTCAGCGAGCACTCTCGGACTGGGTTGGTGTCCAGTTAGCGACACACTTAATTTTCCGGTTAAAGATCCTCCCACAAGTGAAAAAATTACAAAACGGTATATAATGTCAAACGCATTTAAAATATTTGATCCGCTGGGGTGTCTCAGTCCATGCATAATTAAACCGAAGATGCTTTTACAAAAAATGTGGCAGTTGAAATTAGATTGGGATGAACAGGTGCCGGAGTATATTGTTAAGGAATGGGAGAAATTTGCTGAAAACTTACCATTTATTCAAAACCTTAGGATAACTAGGCGTATTCTGTGTGATTCACCAAAACTCGTGGAAATTCACGTCTTCAGTGACGCTTCTCAGTTGGCCCTTGGATCATGTATTTACATGAGGTCTATAGCACCAAATGATGACGTCACTGTAAGGCTGTTGTGCGCTAAATCGAGGGTGGCACCTCTGAAGCCGACCACAATGCCGAGGCAGGAGTTGTGTGCTGCTCTGCTCGCTGCCAAGCTTAGCAGGGCCGTCCTAGAAGCACTAAGGCTCAAGCCGGATCGCGTGGTTCATTGGTGTGACTCAAGCATAGTGTTAGGGTGGATACACAATAAAACTGCCAAATTAAAATCATTTGTAGCCAATCGTATAAACGAAATCCTAGAAATGACTAAAGACTCGTCATGGAGGTATGTGCCTACCGCCGAAAATCCAGCTGATTTGATTTCTCGAGGTGTGGATGCAAATCAGCTTCCAAAGCTGGATCTTTGGTGGTTTGGTCCAACATTTTTAACTGAAGAAGAAGCTAAATGGCCTATTCTAAATAATCCTAAAGTTGTTGAGTTACCCGAAACTAAATCGAATCTTGCTAGTTTATCCTATCCACTCATACATTTTGAAAAATACTCTACACTAAATAGGTTGCAAAGATCGTTTGCATATGTTAAAAGAATGATTTATAACATGAAAAATCCGCAAAATAAACGAATTGGAATTTTGACTGTGGACGAGTTGGCGGAATCATTTAATTATCTCTGTTTAATCGCTCAAAAACAATCATTTCAAAGTGAATATGATATGTTAGCTAAAAATAATCCATTGAGCTCTAAATCTAAAATACTAAAACTTTCACCTTTTTTGGATCAATCCAAACTGATGAGGGTCGGTGGCCGAATCGAGGCATCGAAGTGTGCCTACGAAAAGAAGCATCCTATTTTGCTTCACTCGGCCCATCGTTTAACTAAACTTATCCTTGCTCATGAACATGTAAAAAATATGCACGCCCCTCCTCAATTGTTATTATCAATCGTTAAGGAAACGGTGTGGCCGATTAATGGAAGACGTTTTGCTCAGCGTACGGTAAATAATTGCATGCGGTGCAGACGTGCTCGTGGTGATACTTTAACACCTAAAATGGGCAATCTCCCAGCTCAAAGGGTAAATCCAGACTTTCCCTTCGTATCGGTTGGCCTAGATTTTGCAGGACCGTTCCACATTTTAAACCGTAAAGGCCGCGGGGCTAAGTTGATTAAATGTTATCTATGCTTGTTCGTTTGCTTACGATACAAATGCTTGCATTTAGAAGCTGTCAGTGACTTAACAAAAAATTCTTTTATAATGACGCTAAGAAGGTTCGTTGCTCGAAGAGGTAAGCCTGCAGAAATCTTCTGTGATAATGGCCGTAACTTTGTCGCTGCAGCCAAGGAAATAGGCAACTTCTTGAAAAATAATCAGGAACCTTTGTCTGACTTTGCAAATCAAGAATATATTAGATTTCGATTCACGCCAACTTACGCACCTCACTCCGGCGGTATTTGGGAAGCAGGTGTGAAATCCGCAAAGCACCATATAAAAAGAGTGGTTGGCAATAGTAATTTAACCTTTGAGGAGATTTCTACGTTGTTTGCGCAAGTGGAAGCGATTCTCAACAGTCGTCCCTTGTGCCCTATGTCAACATCCCCTGACGATCTCCTTTCCCTCTCTCCAGGGCACTTTCTAATCGGAAGACCTCTGACTGCACTGCCGACGCCTTCTCTGGAGAACCACAAGGAAATTTCGTTGCAACGATATGCTCGAATAGAGAAGATTCGCCAGCATTTTTGGCAAAGGTGGCAAAGAGAATACATATCGGAACTACAAGAAAGAACGAAGTGGAGAACAAATACTGCCAAGCTGAATGTGGGTGATCTGGTTCTGCTACACGAGGACCACGTACCTCCGCTGTGTTGGAGGCTTGGAAGAGTCACGCGCTTGTTCCCGGGACCAGACGGTGTTACCAGGGTTGCAGATGTGACTACGACGAAAGGCTGCGTACGACGACCACTCGTGCGCCTATGCCCTTTACCATCAGCTGAAGACTTAAAGTGTTGAAAGCTCATATCTTTCAACGAGGCCGGAAGATGTTCAAGCTCCTGACTGCATACTGGATGAAACATTTTGCTATTTACATCGATCAGGCGCCTGAACCTGGACTTTAATAAATCCTCATGTCTACCCGGCGCATTCTAAAATTATCAACCTCTGTAAAGGACGCTCGTCGTCAATAAATTGTTGAATAATGCCAATTTTTGGGTTTTAATGCAATAAATTAAGGCTCCATTGTGTACATCGATACAAGAGGGATAGGCCAGTGACATGTCGAGCGCTTTGTAATTACGTGACTACACGTTTTCGAATATGAGTTTTTTCAACGAAATATTTTTTATTGTATATCGAAATGCTTCTTGATCTTACAATGATACTAAACGTATTACAAGGACTTTATACCAAAGCAGTTCTTTTATCATCAGGCCTCGAGGACGATTGCCTATGAGATGGACTGATCAAATAAAAGCTGCAGTAAATGGCTCATCATCACTACACGAATGCCCGAGGAAGGCGACTGTTAGGTGCGGGCTATAGCGGGCAGGAGAGCTTCGTTACCGGGAATTACCAGGAACCAGGTTACCAGGATACCAGGATACCAGAGGGATGATGTAAATAATAACTCTTATTTAAAAAACTGTGTAGAGTGTGAGTAGTCTGAGATGGAATTGATTGAATGGGACTTGGCCGCCATTATATTCCGTCGTTCCATCGCACACTTAGTGGGGGTATGGTCAAGTGTATAATTTATTGAGTAAAAACAGTTTAGAATGAGACAAAACAATAACAAACAATAATCTTACAGTACTAACTTATCCTAAACACGATACAAATTTTATAATTAATTAACATAAAACTAAGTGTATAAAATTACGGTATATAAAAATTATAATGCTGTATGCGAAAGTTATGTACAATTATAAGCTATATGAAATAAATTATTTACTATCATAAGCTATATGCGACATTCCCCTCCACGTGCGACAGCACCATCTCCTTCTGTGGAGCATATGAGGATAAGGCGGGAGGCTGGGCGGCGAACGGTTCCGGCGCGTGTCTGTACTTCGGCTACTCTAATATGGCCATCAGGACCGGGATAGAGTTGTGCAATAATGCCTCTAGGCCAAGTACCACGCGGCATAGTATTGTCAGCAACTATGACCACATCTCCTATCTGTAGGTTCTTTGCCTTGGAATGCGCACTGGATCTAGGCAATAAGTTTGGGCGATATTCTTTTAGCCATCTAGTCCAAAAATGATCTGCCAGCGCTTGTGCTGTTTTCCAGGATTTCAGGTCGAGCGACTTGTCCGAGAAGGAGCCAAGGGGCGAGAGGGCACTGGACCTGCCGATCAGAAAGTGATTTGGCGTCAATGCTTCTGCTTCTAAGTCAGGATTCACGGGTGTCAACGGGCGAGAATTGACGATATGTTCGGCTTCCAGCAGTAGGGTGTGTAAGACCTCTTCATGGGGTGCCCTGTTTTTTAGGGTGACCTTGAGCGCGGTCTTGACGCTGCCCACGAGTCGCTCCCACGCGCCGCCGGCGGAAGGGTTGCCTGGCGGGATCTTCTTCCACACTATTTGACGGTCGGAGGTGAACTGTTTCATGGTGTCAGGTAGTGAGTTCATGGCTTCTGACAGTTCACGTTCGGATCCATAAAAGTTCGTAGCATTGTCTGAGTAAATAGTGGTGGGGGTGCCACGCCGAGCCATCATTCTGCGAAGTGATAGGATCATAGAGGATGCCGATAGAGAGGCAGCTAGCTCTAGATGGACAGCTCGGGTGGTGAGGCAAGTGTATAAAACACCCCATCGTTTCTCGTGTCTGCGGCCTATAGTGACGTTCATCGGCCCGAAGAGATCGACAGCTGTTGCGGTAAATGGGGCTTGATTCGCTAAGAGCCTCTCTTTTGGTAAGTCGCCTACAGGGGCCTTGAGAGTGGCCCCCTTATAGGTCCGACACCATTGGCACTTGTTTGTTATGTAGCGAATAGTGCCGCGCAACCCGACGATAAAATAGCGTTGTTTTAGCTCGTTGATTACCGTAGCGTGATTGCCGTGATTGTATTTTTCGTGAAAGTGGTGGACCAACAATCTGGTGAAGTCTTCTTTGGCATGTAATACTGGTATGTATTCTTCATTTCGGCCAGTTCTCGCGTCCAGCACGACGACTCCGCCCTTGGCTAGTTTCACTGCAATCTTGTGTAACGGTGATTTCTTCGGTAGTGGCCGCCCAGCCTCTAGGTGCTTAATCTCCTCGTAGTATGACATATTTTGACTTCTTCTTATAAGCAGGATAGTCGCCAGCTTTATATGCTCGTTGTTCATTTCTTTATCATGATTTCTACATAGCGATTTGGCTTTGAATACCTCGGCAGCAACCATGACCCGAGCAAGGGCGCGAATTAAACGTTCGTATTTCGAAAACCTATTTACTTCGGGTAAGTAATCGAATTTATTATTGACGGTTTGAACGGAGCTGACGCGGTTAACCCGTTCCTCGCCTGAGGGGCCGACGGGTTCGGTGGACTTTTCTATGGGCCATTTTTCCCTATTTTGTCTAATGCACTCGGGCCCTAAAAACCAACGGTGGTTGGGGCCGAACTTGTTTGGCACTCCTTTCGTGGCGTCGTCCGCGTAGGCATTTTTAATAGTTTTTTCCGCGGCTATAGGAAATTCTTTTGCGTGATCATTTGCGTTTTTGTTTTTGACGTACAACGCCGTAGTCGGTGATGAAGCTGACCCGAATATCAGTCTTTTCATTCGATATTCTTGGGGTGGAGACTCGCGGTCCTCCCCCCTCCAAACAAAACGCAAACTATCGCGGTCTTCATTAATTATTTCGACCTGCAAAAACATTTCCTTTACGTCTGCAATCACCGCTGTTTTGCCCTCGCGAAAACGCACCAAAACGCCGAATAACGATTCTAGTAGATCCGGGCCCGTAAGGAGGGCGCTATTCAAGGATTTATTATACGCGGTTGCGGCCGCATCGAATACTAGGCGCCATTTGGCTTTTTGGGGGTGAATTGTGGGAAAATGGGGTAGGTACCAAGTTCGGGGACCATGGGCGGGCGCGGAGCTAACTATTTTTTCCGCATAACCTTTTTCCAACAAATTGTTTATTTGTTTCGCATATTCGATTTTTAAATTTGGATCTCGGTCTAGCTTCCGTTCCAAACTGTATAACCGTCGCAGCGCGTGAGCACGGTTATCCGGTAGCTCTTCGTTATCCGTTCGCCACAATAGCCCCGCGCGGTACCTATTTTCCCCGGGTATTTTTTCGCACGTGGCGTCTAATAGGTTCAATGCACGTTTATCTGGGTCGTCTCGCGGTAATTTGCTTTGTATGCCTAACGATTCTATGTCGAAATGCTTTTTCATCAAAGTCAGGGCCTCATCTTCGTCGGTTTTGGGTCTTACGTGGTTTACCAGAGCTAGGACTGGTCTATGAGTTAAATATTGACCATGTAAAACCCAGCCGAGCTTCGTGAGGCTTGCTGCTGGATGATTTTTATTACCGCTCAACGTTTGCAACGAAACTATTAGGTGCCAATTATCCTGTCCGATAAGGATAGTTGGTGTCGCGCGTTCATAGCACAATTCGTCTAAAATATCCGTTAAATGACCGCATTGACCTACAATTTCGCGCGGCACTTCCTGCGGCGCGATGCTTAGTTTGTTTATTGTATACGCGTTGATAGTTTCCATGTTCCGACTACATAGACCGCGAACATTTAATTTCAATCTACATGATTCCGTATCATTGATCACGTGACCGCCTATACCCTCTATAGCGAGCGTTTCTCCTGCCGTGCGCGGCGCGACCCTATCGGCTGTTTCACGCTCGATGAGAGTCATCGTGCTCCCATCGTCTAGAAGCGCGTGAGTCTGTATGGTGCCTGAAGGGCCTGACACTTCTATCGGGATAACCTTGAGAAAAGTATTGGCGCAATTTATAGCGTTAACGTGGCCCGAGTTACTACGTGTTGCCGCGGCGACGGTTACGGAATTTAATCCATGTAGCAATTTATGATGCCCGGCCTCGCATTGGTTTACCCCGCACGGTACATATTTACATTTAGTTGTCCGTCTATGCGCAGAGTTCAGACAGCGGAAACATATTTTCGCGTTTTTCGCCATTTCCCAACGTTCCTCGATCGATGCCGACAGAAATTTGGTACACGAGCCGACTTTATGTTCGTTAGAGCTATCGCAAATTGCGCATTTTGATCGACTCGATTCCCTATACTGCGGCGGCGGCGGCGGCGGCGGTTGTCGAGGCTTAAAATTATTTGGCTTTTTATTTTCTCGATACTTTATTTGCGCTACCGTGCGTGGTCGATTATCGTATCTATTTGGTCGATCATCGAAATCGCTATCTGAATCGCTGTCACGCTCGTTTCTGTATGGTGGGGGGGCGTGGCCTAGTGCCAGCCTGGCGCGCGGGACCTGGGTCGTTGTAAACCGCGTTCACCATATTTCGTGGTTTAAAAGATTTTGAGCGTGTCGTCCGTTTCGCGGCGTAACTTATTTCATTCAGAAAACTCGACATCGCAATTAAATCCGGCAAATCCATATTTGCTTGTTTATATTTTGACCACTCGTAACGTACGAGGATATTTAATTTATCTATGATTTTATTTACGAGCTCGGGCGCGTGTAAATATTTATCCTGTCGTAACGATTTGATTGTGGCCACCGCGTTCGCGACGTGTGCGGCAAAACTGACTATATTTGAATTATCCTCTGCCAATCGAGGCATCCGTTTTACGTTATGAATTTCGGTCAAAACAATTTCCTCTGGATCCCCGAAATGTCTCTCAAGAGCCTCCATTATTTCGTAGGGGTCCTGAACCGTATACATGATCGATTTGACCGCGGTGCGCGCCTCGCCTTTTAACGCACGCCGAATGCGACTGACGTTGTTCACCGAGCTGAACATGGGCGCGGTGTCTTCGAATTCGGCGCGGAAAGCTATCCATTCGGTAATATTTCCGTCGAAATGGGGCAATTCCGGCGCGGGCCGTTGAATTATTGGAGCGTACGTATGGGGGTTCTCTAACGCGTGCACTGGCATAGAACGATTCCGCAGTTGTTCCGGTCGCAGGGGACTTTTAACCTCTTCGGCGCCAGACTTTCGTATCGACTGTTGTCTTACCCAGCTACGGACTCGGTCGTTTTCATCAACGTCGGAGGTCGTACCACCGCTGTTAGATCGCACCCTACACTGGGCGATCTGCAGCTTACACTCAGCGGTATCGGCCTCCTTACGAGCGAGTTCGAGCTTGGCTTTACAAACTTCCAGTTCGGCCATTAATTTCGAAAGTTTGGCGTCGCGTTCCCTATTGTGACGCGGTTCTATCTCGCGGAGAGATGCGCGATCTCTGCTACGTTCGCGCGCGTTTTCTAACACTGTACCCGACGTACTTTTGTTTGCAATTAACGTGTTATCGAGATTTATGGGGTTTTCGGCACTATTCACTCGCGTTTCCCTATTCACTCGCGGGTCCCTACTGTGCGCGCGCGGTTCCCTATCCTGCGGGCGCGGTTCCCTACTGAGCGGACGCGGTTCCCTACTCTGATCACGGTTGCTACTGGTGCCGTCGCTTCCTTCATTGGACGGCATTGGTGTGGGTCGGTGTTGATACCCTCCCGGTGCGGCAGATGTGGTATCGCGCGGCTTGCGTGACCGCAGCGATCTTCCTTGTTCCGACATCTTCTTGCTGGCGCACGTGGGGTTCCCTAACCTTACCTACCTAACACCTATTCGTAGACGCCACTGAGTGCGACGTCTACGGGCCTGATCCCTACAGACTTAACTCGATGGCGTGGATCCCTCGGTGCACTGAATCTCCCGCCAAAGCCTAAGTGCTATGGCCAGGGCGTTTGAAAGCAGTGTGATGATGTCGACCATGCGACATATGCAACGAAAGTTGCCAGACACCCCACGGAGCGAGCTCAACGTGTTCGGCCTTGACTTCAAACGGAGCGAGCTCAACGTAATCCGTCCTTCCGCGAAAGCGGGCGAGTGCGTGAGGCGGTTAAACCCTGGCACTTTGGTCCCTAACCTGAGCCGAGTGACCTTCAAGCTCAGCACGTACTTGTTTCTTTTTTCTTTCTTCTGCCCGAAGTCCACTTGATTTGTCGTTGATCTTCTTTCTTGATCCGACGCCGAAGGACCACTTTTAGGTGCGGGCTATAGCGGGCAGGAGAGCTTCGTTACCGGGAATTACCAGGAACCAGGTTACCAGGATACCAGGATACCAGAGGGATGATGTAAATAATAACTCTTATTTAAAAAACTGTGTAGAGTGTGAGTAGTCTGAGATGGAATTGATTGAATAACTCCGTCTTCTCATACACCCCCGTGGGGGGGTGCAGGGGGGCCCTGCTTGCCTCGGTGGGCAGTTAGGGCTGTGGCGGGGTCGCGGCCCGTGATGACGGGCCGGGCGTGCGTCCTCAATTTGAGGAGGACTGCGTGGCTGACGCTGGCTGCGCGAGCAGGGGCTCGCGGCGGCCAGCTGAGAGGGGGGGCCTCGCGAGCAGCGCTCGCTGAGGCCGACGGCTAGCGGGCCTGGCCGGCTTCTTGAGCCCGTCGCCGCGTGTCTTTCCCCGGGGCATCCGTGTTAGCGGGACCGGGTACGGACAGCGCGGCTAGGGCACCGACCAGGGGCGGCTAAGCCGGTGAGTGCGCCGGGTCGGCGTGAGAGATTAACGCCGCGGCGCGTGGGCCGCAGGCGTGTGCCGCGCGAGCGGTTGCTCGCGGCGGCGGTGGAGGCTGTGTATCGCCATCCGGCCTAGGGCGGGATGGCGAGGAGCTCTCGGGGCAGACCCCGAAAGCTGGGGTCCGGGGGCCGGACGTAGTGGGGCGCGATGCCCTGGAGATGTGCGTGGCTCGACTTGTCCGCGCGGTCGAACATTCGACGCGCGAGCCGACCGACGAACATCTCCAGGTTGCGCCACTTGAGGTCCGCAGCGATCGTGCGGTTCCTCACGAAGCGGGGGGCGGCGACGATGGTGCGCAGCGTCCTGGATTCCTGCGCCTGCAGCTTCTTCCTCGACGTGGCGGCGGCCAGGGCGTACCAAGCCGGGGCGGCGTACGACAGCCGCGACCGGACGTAGGCCTTGTACAGGCCTAGCTTGGTGCGCCTCGGCAGCTTGCTGGAAAAGATAGGATGGAGTGAGCTGCGTGCGAAAGCTGCCTTGCTGCGAGTCTCGTTCACGTGCTTGGCCATGGTGAGTCCCCTGTCAATGGTCACGCCCAGGTATTTCACTGAGTTAGACCATGCCAGGGGTTGGCCGAGGAGAGTGAGCGGCTGACGGGCAACTTTGTACCCGGTCAGCATCGCTTGAGTTTTACTCACGTTTACGGAGAGCCTCCACTTGGCTAGCCAAGCTGGGAGGGCGTCGAGCGTAGGCTGGAGCTTGCTGATGGCGTGGTGCGGCCTGTAGGAGGTGCTGAAGAACGCTGCGTCGTCCGCGTACAGGGCTAATCTCGTGTCACCAACGACGGGAATGTCGTTGGTGTACAGAGCGTAGAGGGCTGGTGAAAGACAACTACCTTGCGGCACCCCGGCTAGGATGGGGCGGGTTGTGGAGAGAGCGCCTTCTATGATGACCTGGAACTGCCGACTATCTAGAAAGGAAGCTACAACCTTTACTATGCGGCGGGGGGTGGGGCTGATGGACAGCTTGTAGAGAAGGCCTTCGTGCCAGACACGGTCGAAGGCCTTCTCTATGTCCAGAAGCACGGCCACCGTGTGCTCCTTCTTGTTGAGCGAGAACGCCATGTGGTGCAGCGTCTTGGTGAGCTGCAGCATTGATTGAATGGGACTTGGCCGCCATTATATTCCGTCTTTCCATCGCACACTTAGTGGGGGTATGGTCAAGTGTATAATTTATTGAGTAAAAACAGTTTAGAATGAGACAAAACAATAACAAACAATAATCTTACAGTACTAACTTATCCTAAACACGATACAAATTTTATAATTAATTAACATAAAACTAAGTGTATAAAATTACGGTATATAAAAATTATAATGCTGTATGCGAAAGTTATGTACAATTATAAGCTATATGAAATAAATTATTTACTATCATAAGCTATATGCGACAGCGACCATCAGAGAAGAATGGCGGCGTATTGTAAAGCTTGCCACCGACACCTGAAATGACCACGACCACTCCGCCAATGTTAAAAACAGAACGCAACCTTTTTAGGATTCTTCTAGAATTGCCTGTGGCGCCACTTTCTGCTGTGACGCTTTCCTTTGTTTTGTATCGACCTGTCGCTACATAAAAATAAAAAAGACGTTGTTAATCAGTAAATGTATATTATTTTTCATGCAATTCAACTTACTTTCCATCAGCCAAGAGTGACACCGACAAAGAAGTTCTTTTATCAGTAAAACTAGAGTAGACAATGCAATTGTACAGTTACAATGATGAGAATAAGGCGCTGGGTCCCGAATTGGGTACTTTCCTGTAGTCAACATAAATGATGTTATGTTTGCAGTTACATTTTATTTCTGAAAATACGTAGAAAACAATAATGAACACTTATTTTTAAGCTTTTGGCGATTAAAACTAAAAATAAGGAGGCAATTTGACCGTATAGAATTATGACGTCATAAACCTTTTTTCCTTTGAAACTTCATACTTTCTGACCGTTTCGACAGTTCATAAAAGGAACTGATTTGATTTGTCAGTTGAGTACCCTATTGTGTTATTAATATTTAACATTTGCGTTTCGTTATATCATAGAGGAATAAGCCGGTGACTGGGATATCGAGAGGTTTATAATTTTAGGTATCCCATCAGTACGATCTATAAATGTCTTAAAATGAATGAAAATTAATAACAGCGCCAACATTGGCTGGAATATCTTTGCGGCCTCATCCTTGGACGTATCTTAATCGTTTTTGTTACAAAGATACCTTTTTTCCGACAATTCTGATGCAAGAAAATTGTAATGATGTTTTCCTCCTTCACGAACGAACTTTCTAGTTTATAATATTAGTAAGACTGTTCCTGAAACTCTATTTTATTTAAGAAAATATACATATTCATATTTTTATTTTATCTATTTATGATTTATTTTATTCAGTTTGACCTTGACAAAGGATACAATAATATTATGTGACTTTTCCAAAAAGTAAAACTTAATTTTTGCGGAACGTGGAATAATTAAGTGGCCGTTATCTCTTGGCGAGAAAAAATCGTATATACTTCTCTTGGCTTAGTTTCGGAATTTTGACATCTAGATTCAAACACTTTTTTTCTGAATTCTTTATTTGTGTGGTATCGACATCATCCTGTTATTGGAGTTCTTTGATTCAAAACTGATCAGCAATTCACCACACGATCATAATACATATATATCGACGGCAAAAGCGATAACGTAGTAACCGCCAATGGATTCAGTTGGCGGTTACTACGTTCCCGTTTTTTGCCGTCGATATATATTCTGATAGAGATCCAATTTACTGCGAGACCAAGCTTTATGTAGAACCGAACTTTAGTCGAGTAACACCAAAACACTGTATTTTTTGGGCAATTTTTGATTTTATCAAATTGAGAAAGGAAATACACTACTTTACTAATTAATGTCTAGCCGTTTTCAAAGAGCAGACTCTTTTTATTGCCTGCTTTACTGCTAATTTATGCTTTTGTAATAAAGGCCTATGTGTTATTTTTGTACACTAAAAACACAAAGAAGGTTTTACTAATTTATGGGGTAATTATGTAACACAAAGAATGCTAAATAAATAACATTCTAAACAGCAGACAATAAGCGTGTGTACTTTCTTTTTACAAAATACCACGTTACAACCTAGTCAACCGTTTACCTAACTTATTACGTAACATCTGTGCATTCCATAATAAGAAACAAATGCGGTTTATATTTTATACGAGTGCTATGGATACGTAAAATGAATTTGTTTCAAGCACAATTTAATACCAGTGGACACGGCTAGCCAGGTGAAGTTAATTTCTGTGTACATTCACGTACCACGTTCACAGTGTACTAACTGGATGTACACGGTACTTTTAATGTTAAAACCAGTTTACTCTCAGAATTTGTTAGATTTCTTGGTGGGCGTACCAATTATTTTGCGTAAAAAATTGATCTGAAATACTTAGATATATTATATTTATATTTATTTATTTGGAGAACCTACAGCTTTACATTACTTAAATAGAATTAAAAGAAAAGCCAATTACAGGAACTCACGGACAGAAGTAGTATAACTAAACTTAAACAAAGTGCCACACTCGACACAACAGCCCGTGTAAATAAGACATTATTAAACTAGTACGAAGACACTTCAATCATGTCGAATTACAATGGTTCAATACATTTAATTAACAGTAAATGCCCTGTGTACAGTAATAAAGTATCACACTCAAATAAAACACTTCGCTGTCAGACTTCGCCTCACGGAAGGGATCTTATTTACAGTTAAATATCTCAATATCTAGTTCTTTCGTCACGTTATTCACACTACGACTTGCACGCAACAGGAAGCTATTTTGTCTGTAATTGGATTATTTTATACTTAGATATTTGTACCATTATAGTAATCTAAAAAATTTTGATGTTTTCACATACGAAAATCATAAACTAGAAAAAAACATTACATTCTCATATGTTTAGCAATCCTTGTACTAACAATGGTTGAAATCCGTCTACGGGTTTAAACATGATATGGTAGATGGATGGATTGGATGGATGTATGTGTGGATGGATTGATGAGTGGTGGAATGGATGGATGGATGGATGGATTTGAATGGATGGTTGGATGTATGGATAGATGGTTGGATGGATGTTGGAATGGGTGGGTGGATAGATGTAGTTTTCTTGAAATCATGAACTCTTGAGGTAACTGGAGTTTATAATTTAATAGAAGTATAGAAAATAATTTCCTAAGGAAGTTTATATGAAGGTAGCTAAACTGTGACAGAGGCTGCGGTGTCATTACGACGGCCGTGCTCCGTGCCTCTACTCAGAGATGAAGCGTGTGGCTTTGTACAAATTCAGAGTGTGTACTCTCTCGAGAAAATCGTTTTATTTCTGTATTAAATCTAAAAGTATACGCTGTTTTTAATGTTTCAGCTAAATTGTACATTGTAAATGTAACACAAGTTAAAACGACAATTTTTATTTATAGAACGGAATAGAATAATGTATAGCATAATACAACTCTTGTTGACTTTGGTGTTACTTCTTTCTCAAATTACTTTTATAGAACAAACTGTACTAAAGTTGATACTTCTTTAGTATTATAAGGTTGTAAAAATGAAATGTCTTTACATTGAACACATTTTCAAAAGAATGAAATGACTCTATTTGAAGGTTAGAGACCGAACATTTTACTTTGGATTTTTTGTATGTTTGTATGTATGTCGTGTTTCATGGCTTTATCACACTAAAACAGCTAAACAGCTTTTAACTATTTTTAGTACACGGGTAGCTGAACCATATATTTTTTTCAGCGTAGCTGTGTAAAAAGTGTCCTATAACTATCTGTACGGACGGGTAGCTACCCGTGTACCGAGTTGAAATCTGTGTAGTCGTTTTGGCGTGACGAAGTCACAACGACACATACAAACATCATCATCATCATCATCATCGTCATTTCAGCCGTAGGACTAGGCTTTCTTGATAGATTTCCACATGGGCCGGACAGAAGCGACCCGCAACCAGCGAGTACCTGCAACCCTTACTAGGTCGACCGACCACCTTGTGACATACAAACATGCGAAAAATATGTTTTTCAATTTAGTGACCTCCTAATAGTCCGTTACAATATTTTTTGAATATCTTCAGGGTACAGACAGACATTTCATATTTGAGCATTTCTAAAAAAGTTTGTACAAAGATATGTATGGGCAAGTTACAGAAAAATCATTAACTTTCCTTTTTTGTTACCAAATTGAAATGATAAACATTAAGATTATTGATAATTTTTGATAGCATCTAATCGAGCATACGTTTTATCAATTATCCATATGAATAAACAAAACATTAATCATGAAACAATAATCATCAAAAATATACAAAGCAAAATAAGAAACAATTAAGGTCCGTTAATTGATGTACCTACACCAAAAAACTTGGAGAAATTCGCTTTTTTAACTTTACTAGAAGGCGGGCAACTTCATTCGCGGAGGAGAAAAAGGTCATAACCCCTCTTTTTTTCTTGAGCGTAGTCGGGTGAAAAGTATCCTATAACCATCTGGAGATACCCAGCTATACCCGTGTACCAAAAGTAGTTGAAATCCGTTTAGACGATTTTGCCTGATGAAACAGCAACAACACATAAAAACATACAAAAAACCCAAAAAAATAAAATTCTACTTCAGTGGCCTCCAAATAGTCCCTTACAATAGTCTTTTTTTTAAATATCTTCAATGTACAGACATTTCATTTTTATAACTTTATAATAATATTTTCTTTTGTTTCCGCGATTATTACTCAGTGAAATAAAACAATTTAACGGATTATATCGGTGGACGCGTGACCGTGGAAAGCTGAAAAGCTTCCGAAACGTCGGGAACTCAAATGAGATAATATACGCGATATAATCCGTTAAATTGTTTTATTTCAACTTTATAATAGTTTAAATTTGGTATAGATTATCGTTTAGCCTAGATAGGTCTTATCTTCGACACAGTACTGGTTAAAAGTATTTCAGTCGATAACTTAAGTGGATATTTTGGTAATTTGCTGAAACTCTTTGGCTTTATACGTATTAAAATCACCAGAGGAATTGTTATAAAACGTTATTTACTGGTCCAGCAAATACATTGGCCCGCGGGTCAGTTTATCTAATTATGTTAATAAAGGAATTTGTTCGTAGTTTACCGTACCCAAACTGGAGAACAACGATGAAATAATAAGCGAAAATTTCTACAGCTAAAATGGAAACGGTGAAAATTTAAGATAACAATCAATGAATATTAATGTGGCCGAATTTATTTAGAGCGTTTACTCCGGGCAAAGCGGTTCGGGAGCTTACATCTAGGGCCCTTTTGGGTATACTAACACTTCGAAAAAGCGTTTGACAAAGCGTACGCTATAGGCGTGGACGAATAAACCAACAATCATCATCAGTTTCAGCCATAGGACGTCCACTGCTGGATACAGGCCTCCTCAATATACAGGGGCCGGATAAAGGCGACCCGCATCCAGCGAGTCCCCGCAACCCTAACCAGGTCGTCCGACCATATCCGGGTGGCTTTTCCGTGCTGCGCTTGCCGATACGCGGTCCTCAGTCGAGAACCTTTCTGCCCCAACAGCCATCGATTCTTCGAGCTAATGTGCCTCGCCCTTCAGTTTACTTACCCTGTTTGTTATGGCTATGACAAATAATACGTACATTACGAACGTATGTTAATAAAACAGTAATATACATTGGGTCATTTGCAAGAGGTTACCTAGTATTAAAATAGGGATGGTGACTATACACACTCCTGTAAATTAAGAATGTACGAGATAATTATAAACGAGTTAAAATTTGTTAATTAAAATTTGATGCGAAAATAATATATACCCATTTGACTGGACTACAAAGAAAAGCGGAGTTTCGTGTGACGCGGGCTTTAAAGTGTTTTAATAGATAGTTTGCAAGTTTATTCGAGCTATTGTTTGCGAGCAAACGAGGCTTCGGCTGTTAGTCTTACTTAGTGGCTGGAAGAAATTGCTTTGGGCACACAATACGCTGTACGAAAATAGCTGAAATAACAACAAAAAGTCTTCGTACACTCAGCGCTAAAAATGGATATTCAGTTTCGTACTGTGTAATTTTATTTGTATATTTTATATATTGGAGCAATTCTGCTCCAATACAATCCTAAATAACCTTTCGATTCTCGAGTAGCAACAGCGTACAAGACGACGCAGCGTAGGAAGGCCCCCAACAAGATGGACCGATGATCTAGTGAAGATCGCGAGAAGCCGTTGGATGAGCGACCGGTGTTTGTGGGGATTCCTGAGGAAGGCCTTTGTCCAGCTGTGGGCGTCCTTGGGATGATATGATGAAAAAAGTGTTTTTAAGAAGTTGCGCCGCATTAAAACTTACCCTAATGCACCTTAATGTTTCTATTCGTTGGCCAATTCACAGATTGCAAGTAAAAAAGTCGATAACTGTTTCAACACTTCAAATTTCTTCGCACTACACACACAAAAAGGTATACATTTGACAATTATACATTTTGCAGATCGGACTTTGTTACTTAGGACAGTCGAATCGATACTCAAGCTTTACACCCCACACAAAAGTACGTGAGAATTTTCGAGAGAGAGAGAAAATTCCGCCAAGTTCTTTTAATTGTCGAAATCCCTGGCGTGCAACATATAAATTACTTTGCAATCGCAAACTGCACTTTACGATGTCGAGCTAAAACAATAGCAGTATTCTGAGGAATACGTGGCGAAAATATCAAAGCAGTCACGAACGGTTTTGTGTGTAGTCAAAACTGATATTGTCGTGAACATTTTCTTCTATTTCACAAGCGCCAAAGTTAACAATTCCGTTCACACTTCACTAGCTCGGTAGCTGGCTTTTAGCTCCAAATCTGCGTGCAAAGGTTGTTTGGAATTCGAACGTTTCATTTTCAATATTACGTGTATTTTTTCTTGAGTAAAGGGTATTATTTGACGAATTTATAGGCGGTAACTATCGCTGGATTCAAACTCAAAATAAATTTCCGGATATAGTTTGCCAGATTTCTTGTCGTTGATTTTCTTACATCTCCCACTATGGGTATTTCTATAAATAAATAAAAAATATATATTACAAGATAATTTTACACAAATCGAACTAGTCCCATGCTAAGCTCAATAAGGCTCGTGTTATGGGTACTAGACGACGATATATTTAATGCATAAATTACTTAAATACATAGAAAACATCCAAGACTCCGGAACAAATATTTTCTCTTACCGGGATTTGAACCCAGGATCTTAGGTTCGCAATCAACGTCACTCTCACTGAGCCAAACCGGTCGTCAAAGTATTTCTATAAACTATTTGACATCTTGTCCATTGAAAACCTCGCTAAGCTCAGAAATCTATTTTTGAACCATTAGCTTTCTGCCTTCATGACCAGATCGTCGGTACACTGGTTTATCCTTTATTCAAGCTGAACTAGAGCAACGGATCACTGAATGATGATGTTTGGCAGAATGCTTAGCAATAGCATAGGGTGCCGACAATTGTCAAAGGTAGCCCTTGGCTTTATTTTTTTTAAATCAGTTTTGAGAACCTACTTTGCGGACTAATATATTTTGACCTGTGATTTGGGACCTGTACCACTAGTTCACGTGTCTAGCTATATTATAAATAACCTGAAAGTGGTCAAGTGCGATCTTCTAAAATATCTGCATGTCCCAGACGTAGGTATTTTCCTGATGGCAAGGCAACCTCGCCGGTGGCAGCGATAGGGGCTGAAAAAAAAACTGATTGAATCAAACAAGAAACTTGTTTCTACCAGAGCATATCAAGTGCAATGGTTGCAGCAACAATTTTAATTTGATTACTGCATCATTATCAAAGATATCACAAAAGTTGTATATTGCTGTCAAATTTAAAATGGCTTGTGTCAAATAAGATGTTTGCATGCGATAGACACAATACATGGATTGCTCTAAACAAGTTCATTATAAGTTGAATCAAGTTCGAATTAACTTGTGATTGAAACAAACAACAGTTTTGGTGGAACTAGGCAATTTCTTCGTTTGTTTGCTGTTACAATACGACCTGGTTAAGGTCAACTAAGTAAAATGTTCAAATGTTCAAATGTTCTCAGTCGTACTAAATACTGCAATCATGTGTTAAATAATGGGTCTGTTCATATTGTGATTAAATCTATTAAGAGATTTTCAATCAAAGACACTTGATAGGCTCTTATTTTCTCTTTTTTTCAGTGCCCGTTTCACAAAAGTTTGTTAATTGTACCTATTATAAGTGGAAGTCTCTTTTTAATACATTTGTTGGAAAGAGATTTCCGTCCCAGCGCGCCCGTAGTTTCTTAAGTCTCCCCTAAGTCCTCTCTAATGTCTAAATCGACTGCAGCGCCACCGCTGGCATTTCCATTTGTGCGTTTGCGCTCCCCTTACTGAATTCAAAAGTTTTAAACAAAAAAATAAAACCGACTCCAAAAAAACTAAAAAGTGAAAAATAACGCCATAATTCAGTTTCTTCAAATTACTTACAAGTAACCGTTTGTATACTCAATCTATACAGTATATACAATTAATCTTATTTTGGCGTCGGTGCCATATAAAGAATGTGTAAAATATTGAAAATTGACGATTTTAGTAAGTTGTGACATGATGGCACCGACTCCAAAATAACATTAATTGTATATACTGTATAGATTGAGTATACAAACGGTTACTTGTAAGTAATTTGAAGAAACTGAATTATGGCGTTATTTTTCACTTTTTAGTTTTTTTGGAGTCGGTTTTATTTTTTTGTTTAAAAGATTATTTATTTTACACTTTTTAGTTAATCGTTACTTAAAAGTGTATCTCGTGACGATTCGAACAAGCCCAAACACGGCTAGGATACATTATTTTATTACATAGATCTGGTGCCTACCTTTCGGCTCCATCATCATATCAATTCGATGGTCCCATTCTCATCAGGAACATTTAAATTTGTGACTATGAAGTTGCTTAGCTAAATTAATCAAGATATTTTGTCGCCACCCGTAAATCATTTATCATTGAGGAGTTCCGATGGAATTCTGTGGTCTTCTGCATCAGTTCCACTTCACCAATTTACACTTTCTGAATGCAAATGCTTATTATGTTTCTTATAATACCAAAATCGCTATATGTATGCCTACAATATTTGAGGAGTTCCTTCAATTCCTCATAGATTCCATCATCAGATCTTCACCAAAATTAAATGGGACCAATTAAAAAGTACCTTCTATAAAACCAAAAAAAAAGTTTTGAAATCGGTCAAATAGTCTTTGAGTAATCGGTGAACATCCATAAAAAAAAAAAAAGAAACATTCCGTCGAATTGAGAACCTCCTCCTTTTTTTGGAAGTCGGTTAGTTACTCAGAAGTAGGTCTCAGCCAGACCTACCCAGGTTCTAAAAAAAGATGCGAATTACATTTGCTATTGAGTGAAGCTACGGAAAAACAAGTTATTTATAACTAGAATGTTTTGATGAGCAGACACTTATTTAGATAATTTTACATAAAAATCAGGGCAGTGCAGAGAGGAAATGACCGCATTTTTTATCTCGGGTAATACCGTGATATCGTCAGTAAAAAATATTACTTATTTTATTTTGTTAGCTTACCAATTTATTATTCACTAGCTTTTAATTTAATGCTTTAAATAAATAATGAAATTGATGTTCCTTCACACCACATTTCAAGTTTCTAGAACAACTGGGAGTACCTACCCTATCAATTTCAAAAAGAGTCGAAATATACGTTTTTTTTGGCATAAACGGCCGTATCTTTTTTTTACGTAAACTAAGGAGTTTGTTTTTTCACAGCCTTAAGGGACCATAGAAATAGTTAAGGGTCTTGACAGACAGACAGACGGACAACAAAGTGATCCTATAAGGGTTTTGTTATTTCGTTTAGGTACGGAACCCTAAAAATACTGACAATTGTTCGTAGACACTTACATAACATTTGTTAATTCATATTTCAGTGCCTTAAGACATGTAGTGGCATTATTTAGGTCATATTTTGGACGTGTGTCATTTGCAGAGCACGGATAGATTGCAAAACAATGATAAAACTCTAAAATAGAACAAGATGTAATCTTCCCACCAAAAACATTTCATGTAAAATTAGCGGCCAAGAATGCCGACGACCAAGAATGACCTGCTGATATGCTGATACCTGCTGACCAAGAATGATAACGCTTTCGCTGTAAAAAAGTTATCAAATCCCAGGAAAAGCCAAGCCCCTAATCCCTGACTTTACTAACCCTTCCACCTCGGTTTAAAAAGTATGGCATCAACTGGTTTCAAGCCCCTAGCCCTGAGTTTACTAACCCTACGCCTTGGTATCAAAAATATGGCTTTGGCCGTTACATAGAGTACCGTAAATAAGTTCAACGGACCGTCTGGCCCATATGGTATCAATTACAGAAATTAAGTTTATGTCTTCATGATAATAAATATAAACTTAATTCCTTACCATGATTCTTCTTCTTTAGCCTAAAGACGCTCACTGCTGGACATATATCTCCCACAACATACTGAGGGGAACATGCCGTAATCGCAGTGCTTGGCAGGTGGGATGGCGATCGCAGTTAGATGATTACAGTGTACGGTGGCCGGTTCTGCCCAACCTCCGGGTAGTCGCCTCTTACGACAACCACGGAATGAGATCATCATCATCATCAGTCGTTCACTCTTCGCAGAGTGGTCGTGGTTATGACAATGGTGTCCACATTTGGATCCACATCCTTCTTCTGACAAACAGCAGCCCTCGCGATGCGTCTCCATTTCACCCGGTTGTCTGCGAAGCGAGTGCACTGTACCATAGTGCTCTGTGTGGTCTTTTTAATAAGGTCGGTCCAGTGAGTTGGTGATCGGCCTCGTCCTCTCGTGCTATCCATCTGGCCCTGTACTACCAATCGTTCCATGGAGTTCTTATTTCGGGAGATGTGGCCAAAGAACTTCAATGCTCGGAACTGCACAGTCTCTGAGAGTCTATCCTGGATCTGCAACTCTTTGAGGATAGGATGAGATGGGCAAGTACTATTTTAGGCCGATACTACACAGCCCTATTGTACTGTAATCTATTTCATCTTTAAATTAATATATATTATATATCATAAACAGAACACCTGATTTGCGATTTTGGCGGTCTCCTCAATCTAACGCCCATAGAATTCGATGGCGTAACGCTGCCGGTCTGCTCCGATTTCCGATACCTACCGTCACTCAAACATTGCGATGGTGATATTGACCGTGATATTAAAAACCGAATCAGCGCAGGATGGATGAAGTGGCGACAGGTCTCGGGAGTAATATGCGATGCCCGAATGCCCCTTCGATTGAAGGGCAAAATCTACAAGAGCATTGTGAGACCTGTCGTCATTTATGGATCGGAATCTAGGGCCGCAAAGGTGACGGATGAAAGCAGATTGCATATTACGGAGATGAGAATGTTGAGATGGATGAGTGGCGTGACGAGAATGGATCAGATAAGGAATGAGTATATAAGAGGAAGCTTGAAAGTAGCACCAGTAGTCGATAAGATGAGAGCAAATCGCCTACGGTGGTATGGACATGTTATACGGAGGGATGAGAGAGAGAGAGAGATATAAGAAGGGTATTATATATGCCTGTGGAAGGATGTAAGACGAGGGGTAGGCCGAGGAAACGGTGGATGGATTGCGTGAGAGATGACATGAAGAAGAAGGATGTAAGTGACGAGATGACGAGTGATAGAGAGGTATGGAAGAAAAAAACATTAATGTGCAAAATATCTCACACATATGATCTATAGGATACATAGATTTTGAGGTATAACAATATCCTCATTATATAATAATAATCATCAACATATCACAACTTCACTGCATCTTGTTTTGTTTACATATTCGTTTATACTTTGACCTGTACGAGCTTTGGTCATTAGTCGAATTTGGCTTCTGATCAGCTTGTGGGGAAAAAACGAACCTCTGTGATCTTTCTGTGGATGGAATATTGAAGCCTAGCGGCTGTGCTTTGAATTTTTCGATTCTATTTCTACTGCTCGTGAACGATTTTCAAAGTCTTTTATTCTCTGTGTAGCCAGTTTGTATTGTTAGCTTCCGTGTAATTTATTATTCACTAGCTTTTGGAGGCCATTTCTAAAACAGGCAAAGTGCGGGTCGAACTCGCGCACCGAGGGTTCTGCACAAATATACGTTAAACACGGCTGTATCTATGAAAATTCACTGTTAGAACAGCCCTGCTCCTAAGCAAAATGTAGGCAGTGTGGGGGAATCATTTTATATTGGTTACTGAAATAGACATACAAATTTAAGATCAGATTTTTCTAATTGGTTATACTATAAGACCTACCTTTATACCAAATTTCAAGTTTGTAAGACAACTGGAAGTAATCCAGGTTTTATTTTCACGGGAATTTGTATGGAAACACCTTTTTATGGTTCCGTCCCAAAGCGTAAAACGGGACAATGTCATCAGTCCGCCTTGTGGGGGTCTTCCGGTTTTTTTTTTAGTACCTGACTTTGAATTGTATAGGTCTGACTAGACCTCCTGACCAGTAATCGGATTCAGTGGGGGGAATGCCAACTGTGGCCACTTAGAGTTCGGGTGGGACGCACCGCGCAAGGCACAAGAACTGCGGAGGTAGGTTGAACCGGAACCGTTAAACCCCAATTGGGACTGGGGGTCTTCCGGTTCGTGGTCACCACTCAAGAGCTCTCACAAAAGTCACTAGAGTCCGCTAGATGAGGTACAGGACCGGTCATGGTGGTGTTCTTCCCACTTTGGGAGAGGCCTATGTCCAGCAGTGAACGTCTTTTGGCTGATGACGATGATGCTTTCCGCGAGTGAACCTACCAGAGGCGTGGCGTCAGGAAAATTACATGGGAAGCCAATGCGTATTCATTTACAATTACAAGCCTTTCCTTGGGCAACTCGGTGGGAATCGGCTTATATGGACGCCACGCTACTGAAAGTTACTGCCATATTACCAAATCTACCAGGCCATATTAAAACAAAGATAGCGTATCTGATAGGCGAGCTATAAAATTATTTTATGTGAGAGGTACAATGTATAAAAGATGACCCTTGCGCCGTCCGGGCGCTTACGTCAACTCGACTATCACAAAACCATTTTATGACTATAAAGTAAGAGCTGTATTGAAATATGAGCGATAGATAAGCCAGGGATATAGAAGGCATAAAGCCTGCACTTTCCTAAAATTATTTTTAGATTTGTTACAGAGATATAAATGCTTTCCGATATGTTCGAGGGAGGATGTTTTGATAGATAGGTTCATGATTCATGCATAGGAGATATGTAATATTTTTTAAATGATACTATAAGATCCGGCTGAAATGTATATGATATGTATTGACAATTAGATACTTGAAACTTTAAAATCGAGATTCACAGTCAGGCATAACGCCGGGGCATTAAAAACCACACAAATGAGCGACACGTGTGATGTCACTTATGTCACTATACAGGAATGAGGATGAGGAGTGTACTAGCGTTTGTTTATCTCAGCCGTTTAAAAGTACATTTAAGTGTATAGTTGAATTTTGTTTTCTTCATGGAAACGTAAAGATCCACGATGTAACATTTCATTTCCTTTAGATAAGTAAAAAAAGAGTAATTTTCCGTCGAAATATGTAACCAATTTAAAATTATTATTTTATTTCACTTTTTTAGACCCAAACGTGATATTTCTACGTTTGTTTAATACAGTACGAGTTGTTATGAACAATAAATGCATTGCATATTTTATTAAATTCCATATTTTTTTGTTCTTTGTACATTTTATTTCCACTTTTCTATCTTTTGGTGCCGAGAACAAGATGTAGATAATGTAAAAGATATTTTGTATTTATAGATTACCGATATTAAAATGGAGCTAGATCTGAAGCCCCGATTTCAATCTCGCTACTAATCTAGTCTATACTATTATAAAATTAAAAAAAATGAAATAACTGTACATTGAAGTCACTAAAACGAAAAATATATTTTTTAGATGTTATGTATGTTTGTATGTGTCGTTGTGGCTTCATTACGCAAAATCGGCTAAACAGATTTCAACAATTTTTGGTATACGGGTAGCTCGGAGAAGAAAAAGTCATAACCCTTCATTTTTTCTTCAGCGCAGTCGGGTAAAAAGTATCCTATATCCATCTAGACATACGTAGCTACATGTGTACCAAAAAGAGTGGAAATCCGTTTAGCCGATTTTGCGTGATGAAGCCACAACGACACACACAAACATACATAAACTCCAAAAAAAAAAATCCTTTTAATGACCGCCAAATAGTCCATAACAATCAGTTTTTTTGAAAATGTCTTCAATGTACAAACATTTCATTTTTACAACTTTATAATAGTATAGACTAGAAGATGCCCGCAACTTCGTTTGCGAAGAAGAAAAAATCTTTACTCCTCTTTTTTTCTTCGACGTAGATGGGTAAAGAGGATCCTATAACCATCTAGAGATACCCAACTACCGGTGTACCAAAAATAGTTAACATCTGTTTAGCCGGTTTGGCGTGATGAAGCCACAACGCCACATACAAACATGCAAAAAAATCGCTTTAGTGACCTCCATATAGCCGACCTCTTTAGTGACCTCCAAAAAACAATCTTTTTATATATATATTTTCAATGTACATAAATTTCATTTTTACAACTTTTTAATAGTATTGACTAAAAAAATCCCGCGACGCGACTACGTTCGCGGAGTAGAAAAAAGTTATATCCCTCTTTTGTTTTTTAACATAGTCGGGTAAAACATATCCATAACCATCCTTAAAGACCTTATCCTTTACATTGAACCTACTAAATATGGTTGAAAAACTTTTAAATCAACCGTTTGATGTAGTGAGGTTACAACGACATAATCATACAAAAAAAAAAACTTTCCGATTTAATGACCTTCAAATAAGCCGTTTAACTTATGTTATAAAATAGTCAATGTACAGACATGTAATTTTAACAAAGCTGTAGTAGTATATAAGTAGAGTAAGTACGTAGTTAGAAACATGTAAAAGTTTTTTTAATATAATTCAGTGTTATAAGATACATCGCTACTCGACTCCATGTGAATGTGTTAAGGTTCAAAAGTGACAAACCTTTTCAATTGGCGACTGTGTGTAATTTGCTCTACATTACACAAATAAGCACCGGATTTTATGAAGCTTATCAAAACAACAATGTCACTGACAGGGCGAGGGATCACCAGTTGAAATCGAGCAAGCAAGTTAAACTGTCATAATGCTCGCAAAATATTCTGTCGCAATTCTGTTCCTCGTGTTTGTGGCGGGTAAGTAAAACACATAAGCCAATATTGCTAAGTGTTTTTGTTAAGTTAAAAGAAACGATTCTCTAGCTGAATAAAGCAAACAGCAAGACCCGTGTTTGGTCATTTGCTCTGGTTTGGATAATAGTTCTTTTTTTTGATCAGGATATGCTTAACTCATATATGTATTTTTATAGGTAAAGAAAGGTTTCGCTCGACATTATTTGTATGTATTGATTTAACATTTACTGACAAGGTAATTAAACAAAATTAAAATTTAACTATAGCTTATTTTGTTTGTATATATAGTGCCGTTCTTTCTACATTTATTTACTTGTATAGCTGTTGTTATGTCTAAAACGGTCGTGTATAGAACGGTCCTTTAATTTTATTTTTATCGTAAATATTTATCTTGGTTATTATTTTTTTGTGTACAACATGCACAATTTTATGTTATTTTAATTGTTTTATTATAAATTGTAAATACCTTTGACACAAAGCGAGGGGAAAATTCGACTGCATTTTCGGATTATTGTATTTATATCCTTAGCAACACTTCCTCGCAAGAAGTGTAAAGAAAATCATTTTATTTATTTATTCAATTCGATAACTTTAATCTATCATCACAGGCAGACCCAATTCGATAGACAAATGAAAATGAGCATATTAATAAACTAAGCACTACAAGAAAATACACTATAAATGGAGCATTCAAAACAAAAACTAAAATTAACATTAAGAGTGACAAAATAAAAGTGAATGTCAAAGTCACAAAAAGTTTCAGATGTCAAAATTAATTACACCACAAATAATCACATCAATCATAAACTTTTTGATGGCGAAAAAATTTAACGTATTTTGGTACAGTACATTTTTTTGTGTTGTTTAAGATTGTGTCATAGAAGATTATCGGTTCGTGTCTGAAATTAATGGCTACCTCAAATTGCACCGCGTCCCGGCAAAATGGCAGAATGCTCGGATTAGATGCCACTTCGAAGGTATGATGTCTTTCTTTAATTTGTCAAGGTTATTACCGAAAGGAAAAAAAAATGACAATTCAGGATCACTTTCTTGTCAATTTACGACTGGTTTAGCTTAGCGGGAGAAATGCTGCCTGCAAAGCTGAAGGTCCAAGGTTCAAATCCTAGTAAGGGCAAATATTTGTGTGATTAGCATAATTATTTGTTCCTGAGTTATGGGTGTTTTCTATGTATGTAAGTAAATTTATCTTGTAAATAAATCGTCACCGTCATAACACAACAAACCTTATAGAGCGTACCATGGGACAAGTTCGATTTGTGTGAAAATTGACTTGTTTTATTATTTATCTCTCAAGTCAAGAATCTTTTTAGGGTTCCGTAACCAAAGGGTAAAACGGGACCCTATTACTAAGATTCCGTTGTCCGTCTGTCTGTCCGTCTGTCGCTAGGCTGTATCCTAATGAACCGTGATAGTAAGACAGTTGAAATTTTGACAGATGATGTATCTGATCCCGCTACAACAAAAAATACTAAAAACAGTATAATTAAAAGTCTGTCTATATCAGTAAACAATATAAAATGACCGAACACAGCGTACATTTTGCTTAGGAGTAGGGCTCTGCTAACACTGGATTTTCATAGATACGGCCGTTTGTAGCATATATTTTGTATGGAACCCTCAGTACGCGAGCCCGACTCGCAGTTGGCCGGATTTTTTTAAAAATTGAGTCGATATTAGGTTTGTGAGGATTAAGCTTGCTGCAGTAAGCATGCCTTGATGTATGCTAAGAAACTAAGCTAAGTTGTAGGTACCATTGTATGTGTGTCGGTCTGTTTGACCAAGATGTCGGGGTTTTAGATTAAACTTGTATGTTATCTATTACTCTTACACATAATTTTAAGTGTCCTTAACGTATTTGGCATGAGTCGTAACTTTTTTCTTTCTTGCTGTTTTCATATACCATTGACGGCTGACTTTCAATACGAATAAACTTATTTACCTTTGTGCTTGAAAACGAAAGTCTTCAACCAGTGCGTATTACCAGTGATGAGCTACGGAGCTGAGACGTGGTCTCTAACTATGGGCCTTTTAAGGAAGCTCAGAGTCAAAACTAGGGCAAGGGCTATGCTCGGAATCTCTCTTCGAGATCAAATTCAGAAATGAGGAGATTTGTAGACGAACCAAGGTCACCGGCGTAGCAAACAGGGTATGCAAACTGAAGTGGCAATGGCCACTGGGGTACCGGCAAGGGCAGCGTGGGAAGGTCATCCACAAGGTGGTCGGACGACCTGTTTAGGGTTGCGGGGCCTTGCTGGATGCGGGCCGCCTCTATCCGGCCCATGTGGAAATCTATCAGGAGGCCTGTGTCCAGCAGACATCCTATGGCTGAAAAGATAATGATGATGATGAAACTTATTTAAATAAAAATATATTTTTAGGTGGTGTACTGGCGTCTCCTACGAATGAGAATGAATTGTCTGCCATGACAGGTATAATATCAAAGGCTAACTTGAGTCCATCTAAAGTTTACACTGGGATCCATGCAACATATTCACTTGGAGATTTTACATCTCTCTCAGGTACTTACAGATATATGTATTGTATATATTTAATATAAATTATAATTAAGATAGATTTTTTCAAATAACGCTCTTTTAATATTTTCTTCTGTTTCCGCGATTATTACCTCCTTTCCATGCTCCATTTCCAGCTTTCCATGGTCCTCCCGTGACCATGGAAAGCTGGAAAGCTTCCGAAACGTCGGGAACTAAAATGAGATAATATACGCGATATAATCCTATCCTGTTAAATTGTTTTATTTCAACGCTCTTTTAGTTTGTAAACCGATTTTATTATTATTTTTTTAAATATGTGCGACAAAGCCAAAAGAAAACGTCATGATTTTAGCAGCTATATGTGGTTGTTCTTTCGTATGTTTCACGATAGCGTTTAAACTATTCAACCGATTTTGATAAATGAAGTGTCAATTGATTCGTTATTAGGGCTCCGGTGACATAGGCTCATTTTTTTAAGAGGCTTGAAGAAGTAAGGGACGATAAAGTGATCATTCTTTACCTAAAATCCCATCAAATGTTTACTATGATCAAACGATTTTCATGAATATGCAATTGTCAAGGCAAAAAGACAGGGGCGGTCTCACAATACTTATATTTTCTAACCCCTTTTTACGGCTGTTGAATTCGTTACCCAAATAGTTAGAACAAAATCAAATAATTACTTATAAAAATGGTATCCTGACTTATATTGTAATTTTGTTAGTGTAGAATATTTTTATGCAAAATAGAACTATTGTGTAACAATATTATTGAACGGTGTTGAAATTTTATTCAAAACATTATTACCTTACGAATAAGAGAATCTAAAAGACTGCTTTGACTAGACGAAAACTTACGCATTGTAGTAGCCAAGTACTATTCATACTTTGGTTTTACTATACTAATCTTACTACCTTGGAACCAAAATAGTCGCACACCGTTCGGTATCAAAGGAATTTTCTACCGCGTACACTCCGAATGTAGAATGAGCTCCTTGCCGCGGTTTTCCCTGGAGGTCACAGTGTGGGGTCCTTCAAGAAGGGAGTGAAGAAGTTTTTAAAGGGACGATAACATGCACTTAATGCCCCTGGACTTGCAAGCGTTCATAGGCTTCGGTGCCTGCTTAACACTAGGCAGCCCCGTGCCCTTGTTTACCACCATAGTAGTATAAACATTAAAAACTAACGTATGATTTCAGGAGTTCCTCTCTCACAGATCGACGTGAACTGGGAAAAAGGTGAACCAAATAATTCTGGTGACAAATCGAACTGCCTCGTAATGCTGGAAACTGGAGAACTATCTGATGTAGACTGTGAATCGAATCACCCATACATCTGCTACAAATCTATAGAGAAAATTGACGTACATGAATGTGGTCTACAATATATGGACAGTGGTGAGATTGTGAATCAAATCAAATCAAATCAATCAAATCAAATCAAAGTTTTGGACCCACACAAAGTTATACAAACCTTTTTGTTACGTCATATCACTTCGCTGCTTGGCGCTTAGCAGCGAAGTAATATGACGTACCCCGATGCCACAGCATTAAATAAAATGAACCTTTAAAGATTTCATAGTGACTGCAGAACGAGGTCTTTGTATTATATTCTGAGTTTTTGAATTTGTTCAGCATATGCCGACGCTGGCGTCAGACGGACGAATTTTCGAGGACGTGATCTGCCGTTTTGGCACTCAAAGGCTTAAACTTCGCCGTAAAATTACGCCCTTAAAGTTTAGCACTAGTTTGTCTTTGATTTTCTTTGAAATATATTAAGGACAACGAGGCACAGGCCAAGTTGATTGATTCCAATATGTTTCGTGCTTAATGCTAAATAAGTTAACTAATGATATTGTTAATTCTTACAAAGTTGTAGTGTAGACTATGGAATTCGATTTTATATATTGTCTTTCTATTTCCCAGATTATAAATACGATAACAGAACTGGCAGTTGCTATAAATTCCACGAAGAGGGACGATCTTGGCCGATTGCATTCGAGACTTGCATGGCTGAAGACGGTTACCTGGCTATCATTAACAGCGACCTCGAATCAGAAGTGTTAAAAGAAATATTCCATGAAAATCCTGCTAAAAATATTCCCGGGGACTTCCACAAAGATGCTGCTAGCATCGGTTTCAGTATGTTGAGAGAATTAGGAGATTGGTTCACTATTCACGGTAAGTTTTCATTTAATTGTCATCTTCATACGTCCCACTAGCTGGGCCTAGGTTTCCTATTATTCTATATACTCTTTAGCTTAGGCCTGCTCTGACATTTAATGGTCTTCGCGCTGGCCCAGTGCGGGTTGGAGACTTCACACACACCCTTGAATTTCTTCGCCGATGTATCCAGGTTTCTTCACGATGTTTTCTTTCACCGAAAATATATTTTTAATTAATCTTAACTGACAACGACATCTCTGGTCTAACAATGAATACTTTCGATAGTATAATTGTGATAGTTTACCCCAATATCGCTAGGTGGCAGTGATTTTGTTTGAAGCAAGTAATTAAAAAAAAACTGCGTTGTCGCCAATTTCATAATTAAATAGTATATTATCAATAAGAAATCCATACAAAAATGAACAAGGGTTATCAATCATTGTATAATAATTAATAGGGTAGTTTCCTGGGTCAAAAAAAATATCTTATTCTAATTAGTTCAGTCAGTTAGATTATCAAAAAATATTGGACACTTATTTTTTATTTTGTCAATCAAACTAAAAGATAAAGCGCGTCAAAGTTTAGGAGTGGTGGCGCATGACATCACGCCGTGCGACCGTTTTTCGCACGGCGTGACGTCACGGGGAACTTTAACGGGCTATAATCTTCATATTTCTTTGTTTAATTGACAAAAGAACAAATACGTGTCCAATATTTTCCGGTCATCTAACTGACTAATATATTTCTTTAGGACACAAGCTTATTATAATGCTTTTAATTTGAAAGCTTTTTATTTGTAATCAAATAAATGGTTTTTTGTTAATGTTCCAAATGTGACACATAATGTATTCATTATTATGAAATGAATACTTTTTTAGGAAAATAATAACTGCTAATATTTGAAAAATATTTATTTGTTGTGAATCCTGGATTATTATTTTTTAATCGAGTCCCAGAAAAGGAGGCGGTTTTCAATTTGAAAACAAAAATTAAAAGGATTTTAATAATTAGGGTTCCGTAGCCAAAATGGCAAAAAATGGAACCCTTATAGTTTTGGCATGGCCGTCCGTCCGTCCGTCCGTATGTCACAAGCATTTTACTCAAAAACTATAAGATATATTGATGAAATTTGGAACATAGGTGTCTTGTGTAAACCGCTACTTAGTTTGCGAGTTAAATATAATATATATATTTCTAGGGAGGGCACTCCATACATGTAACTGATTTTTTTTTTCAGTCAATATCAATGTGTGACACATCATACGACAGATCTTTTAAAAATACTTTGAGGTTTAAAAAAAAAATGTTTGATTTGTTGATTTTTGATTTTCGGAAATATTCGCTCCGAAAGTAGCAAAAATTGTGCCCGGGGTCGACTCTATTTTCTAAACGGTATGTTTAAAAAATATGAAAATTTATACACATAAAGCTTAATAAATACTTCCAACGAAAATTGGTTTCAACATGATCGGACATACCGTTTTTAAGTTATTGCCAAAAAACTGCGCTTCTCAGCAAAAGGACGTAAGTGCCGGGGAGATACTCTCTTTCGCTAGTGTTTTTTTTTTCATATCGTATTTTTTTCATCTGTAGTGCATTTTTTGTATAAACGGCTGCGGAACCCTGCATTGAGAATGGTCCGACATGCTCTTGGCTGGTTTTTTAATTATTTTTATTGTGATTAGATTTAGTATAATTATGAAAAACCCAAACGAAAATTTTAAAATCTTCACAATTTGTATAAATAAACATAAACATTACATGAAAATTATTACCATGTCTCTAACTAGCTATTTTTATTTTATTTACAAATAAATAACCTATTTCAACAACTCGGTTGCGTTAAGTTTGCACCTTATTTGTATGCAATTCTATAGAAATCAGGTGGCAACTTAACTCAACCGGAACCGGGTAATATAATAATGTTAGGGACGTGAAAGTTTGTACGGAACCCTCGGTGCGCGAGTGCGACTCGCACTGGGCCGGTTTTGTCTTATTATTTATAACTTGACTGTGAACTGGGTAGGTCTGGCTTGACCAACTTACCAGTAGGTAATAGTACTCAGTGCGGGGAGCGCAAATCCGCAAACAGGAATGCCACGCCACCACTTAAACTTAGAGAACTCGTATCTCGGCTGTCTAAAAATTCTAAAGCAAAATTCTAACCACTTGTCTACAAGAGCCTATCTGGTCAAAGTAGCAAATACATGATTGCTAAAATTAACTCGTTGCTATGAATTTGTTACAGGAACTTCATTGGCCGAAGCCGGATTTTCTACGTTCAGCAAAGGCGAACCAAACAACATAGGTGGTAATGAGTGGTGTGGATCAGTTGTGCGAAATGGGCATCTGAATGACCACCACTGTCGTAGACTCATGACTTTTATTTGTGAAAAATCACCATCACAAAATGATGAAAATGAAAACCAATGGTAAATGAGCTTTTAGAATATAGCCGGCTCCCAAAACGGAAAAAGGTTCTCTATCCGTCGTAATGTATGTTGCTTTTTAGGGTTCTGTCTGTCTGTCTGTCTGTCTGACCGACTATTATATCATATCTCAAAAACTGCTTATGCTATCTATTTGACATTTGGAATATTTATAAACATGGTGAGCCCACATGTATCGCAAAGACAATATAAAAAAATATATTTCTCCTGTATGTCCAAAATTTACTAAACGAAAATTTTTAAATTTTCACAATTTACACAAATAAACATAACTATTGCAAGAAAATTATAGTCATGTCTCTAACTAACAATATAACATTTAGTATATAATAGGGAAAATGTATGATTTTTTTATTTTTGCTTTATTAAAGGCTAATTCATGTAACAAACAGGAGACAAAAAAAATTTTTCGAATAACTTTAAAAATAACCAATAAGCTAAGACGTAACAGTACATGTCGGACCTCTCTGTCAAATCGCCGTTTAATTAGCAGTTTATAATGCCTATATCATGCGTATTCCTGGCCGATTTTAATTTTAATTTTACTTTTTGAAATCATTTTTACGTTATTTTCATATTTTGTTAAGTAAAGCGATAAAAATAATTCATGCATATACCCTATTATGTGTATTGTATAGATGAAGGTGAAAAAAACAGTAAGTAGAAAAAGGAAACTAAATTAAGCAGTTATTTTTTTAATTTGCAGTTTTTCTTGTAATCACTTTTATTTATAATAAATTGTATTACGTTATAATTGTATGTTTTAATTTTAGTAAATTATGATAATTAATTATTAGTCAATAAAATATTGATTGCATGTGCTGTGTCGTTTATTATCTGGAAAGAAATTTCAGAATATATGTGCTAGGTTTGTACCAACTTATTTTAATATATAGAATACAACCAACATTTATCATGTTATAAAAAATATATGTATTAATTATTAAATTATATATTATTACGTTTATTATTTGAAGATACGCTTGGCTCAGTTTGTTACACAACGGTCTACAAAGCAGGTGGTCCCGGGTTCGAATCTCAGCTAGGGAAAGTTTTTCGAATATTTGTTCCTGGTTCTCGGGTGTTTTCTATGTATTTAAATATTATAAGTTATATTTATACCTATATGATAAATATCATTGCTTGGTACCAATAGTAAAAGCTTTGCTCAGGTTGGGACTAGGTCGATTTGTATCCCTGATATTTATTTATTTATATCATAAAACTGGAAGTTTCAAACTTGATTGATATACGAGTAAGAGAAAATATAAGACTGAGCGTCACTCCACTAAAAGGGTAAACCCAGTACAGGGGCGTTAATTTTAAGATTGGTAAGATGATCAATTATGATGGCACTTTTAATTATCCTGGCAAGATTGAATAGTTGCTAATAGCTGACATATTTTCTTACACATCGATGTTTTAAATTGGCCGACCTCTGGGCCTATACTTGCCCTCAACAAAAATGACGACCGAAATAATAGTGGTACCTCTTTCACACCTGCTAAGACCATGCAAGTGTGAACGAGATAGTATTATCGTCGGAGTCGTCACTTTGTTTAAGGGCAAGTATTAACAACAAAAGCTAAATTACGCCTCATGTAGGTAATCATCTTTAAATACTTATATGGCGATTTGAAAATGATCAAAAACTGAAAATAACGGGGCGATTTGACCATAAGCATTATAGCAGCTTTTTTTAATCTGTGCATTAACAGGATAAAAAAAAATATATTCCGCTCCAGTCCGTACTTTATCTATGTACTATAAATATTTAAAAAATATCAACTCATTTTTTTTCTCTTTCCCTTTCGCTATCACATGAGGAACCATTTAGCATCATAAGGATTAAGATACTGATTAGACATTTAACACAGATATTGAAAGTAAAATCCAAATCAAAATCAGACTATTATCCGTACCGTATCTTGCCTGAATAGATAGACCGCAGTGCATTATTATAAGTATAAAGCATTCTAATTCATTCAAATTTGAAAACCCTCTTCGTATTGGCACCGATATCGGATCGGAAGCGTATCGTCCTTACGCCCTTTCAACCGATCACGACCAAAATACTCTCCCACAATACGTGAAGCATTACAAATAGATGAGCTTCTAATGGTATTAGTTGTAATTCCACTAATGTCCTTAGTTTCTCTCACGTTAACTAATGGATTAGTTACGCGTGCGACGCTATATTTACACCGTATCCCACAGCCTCACTGTTTTACTAAAGTAATTACCAAATAATTTTACTTCATCGTCCCTCAATCGAATGGTAGGGAATTCTCCATGACGTAGCTACTCCAGTCTAAAATGAACCTAAGGGTATTAATCATAAGCTGATTGCTCACTTTGCACATGTGGTGTATTTGTGATGTTTGTGGGCTTTTAGGGTTTCGTCGTTCGCGTATGTTTGATTGAAGTTAGTAATAATAACGTAAATTTTGATGTGCTATGATTTTATCGAACCCTTTATATCAACTCGTTATTAATTACGTTGAAAATTGGTGATCTTCGGTTTTATGATTGGAGTTGTTTCCGTTAGGGTAATTAACTGGTTCATTGGAAATTGTATTAGAATATTGTTTAGAAAACGTCAAGGTGTTTAATCATTAACAGAGTGGGGAGTAGCCCACTTTCGCGATTCTTTTCCATTGGTCCCTGGGGATTACATGGCGAGCGGACTCTGTCACATGGATCTTTGTGACAGATTTGATGGTCTCCATCCATCGGGTTGGTGATTGACCACGTGGTCTACTGCCGGAGCCTACGAACTTTAATGTATGGTTGGGAGTCCACACGCACTTGTGACTCCTCTGGTGATGCAAGTGTCTATGGGCGACGGTGATCGCTTAGCACCAGGCGAGCCGTCTGTTCGTTTGCCTCCTATGTCATAAAACAAAAATGTAGCTGTTTGCCATCTGACGGCGTTATGGCAGTAGCAGACTTAGGTTGGTTGCACTTATAGCGCCATAAATAAATGACAAAACAGTTGTCACTTTCTAACAAGTATGTGAGTGCGAGAGTGACATATCGAAGGCAAAAAGCGGAAACGCAGTAACCGCCAACTGAATCCATTGGCGGTTACTACGTTCCTGATTTTTGCCGTCGATGTGCTTTATCATTTATTTATACAAACGCGACCACCATAGGGTGTTACATAATATCTTAAAATATACGACGGTCGAACAGATGAGCTGATTTTTCTTTTCGATTGTTTGTGTAATAGTGTCATATCTCTTCATAAGAACTTCTAGGTAATTTGTGCGCTCGGCCAATCGTACCTTCTTGCATTTCCGAGCCAAGTACGCGGCCGGTAACTTCTCAATAATGCCCGCTCGCCTTGATTCCGTTTAACTGTACAAAATAAATGCAGTACGAATTCCAATATTTTCATAATACTTATTAGATCTATCCCGCAAGTTCGCCCAAGTCACAGGTGTATTACACAAATCACATCGATTGGTGCCTCTACAGTTAAACAAACCGACAACACCAACACTTTCGAATGTAAGTATAATAAGGTGCTAACAAATAAGGCACCATTACTTTTACAGTTGATAGCACTTAGTTGTCTCTAGGAGTAGACTAAGTACTTATAATTTAAAAGTTTATGTTAGTTTTTGGAGAAAATTAGATGAAAAATGAAATGAAAAAAGTTTATTACTCAAAATTATACACCTCAATAGATCACGACCCTGTGTCCTGAGCTAGGAAACCCTGTGTTACAGGAGCCAGTTTCGTTATTCCATAATATTAACCTATGTATTTAAACAAATTGTACAGAGAGATTCATATGCATCTTACAAAAATAAAAAAAATAAAAGAACTCATATACTATATTTTGTTCAGTTCATATCATGGTACGTGTGTGCGCACGCGTGTGGTGCTAAAGTGTAAAAATATATACATTTATTGGGGTATAGTTATTGTATAAAAAAACATATACAGTTAATAGGGGCAAACAGATAAGAGATATATAATATACATATATTGATATACTTAATAATTATTAAATTTTATTTTATTACCATTAGAAGGAGTTCTGTATTGTGATTATCCAGTTCTCTAAGCCACTCAGTTAACATTATTTTGCTAAGAGGCCTTTTTATACAATGTTTCGAGCAGAATGCTTTCATAACTTGATGAGAGATGAACGGGTGGAATCTTTGGACAAATTTTGTACGCGTTGTTGGCGTTTTCCAGCGCTGGCGACGTCTTGTGTCTGCTTCAAAGATCTTGTCATGAACTTTAACATACTTATAGACTATTTTCCTAAGAAACAATTGCCGAACAGAAAGGACATTAGCAGCCTTATAGAGGTCTTTAGTGCTGTAGTGTGTTGGTTTACGGTAAATGACCTTGAGAAGTGACCTTTGCGCTCCTTCCAAACCAATGAGGTGTGTCTTTGCCGCCCCTCCCCAAACTGAATTGCAGTAACATAAAACAGATTCGCAGAGAGCAAAGTAAACTATTCTTAACAATTCAGGGTACACGATGTTTCTTAGAGCGCGAAAAACAAACATGAGTTTCCGAATACGGCCCTTCATCGACTCAATCTGCTGCCGCCACGTGAGATGAGTATCGAAGAGTATACCGAGATATCGTATGGATAAAAATGTTTGGTACATCAAAACATCCTGTTAAAGAGATAATCAATAGTCAGTGATTAAGACCACTTTGGTTATCTTCTGGGAACTCTGGACTGCGACTAAACTAGCCACTTCACTCTATACCATTATTTAGTTGTAAAAATGTAATGTCCGTACATTGAAGATAAATATATATAATAAAAGTATAAGGACTATTTTAAGGCGGCTGAATCGACAAATATTTATTTTTTGTATGTCTGTATGTGTTGTTGTGTCTTCATCACACCAAAACGGTTAGACGGATTTAGTACGGAATGTGACGTCTGAAACGGTGGAAAATTACCAAACAAGCTAATTAAATAAATCATTAAGCCTCGTTCTGTTTCAAGTTAATGTTAAGAAAATCACGCTTGAGTTCCTGTAAGCATTCTGTGCACTTTTAAAGGATATATGGCTACTATTGTAAATGTAAATCATTTAAAACTTGTCGCCTTTGTTAACGTTCCGCGTTCTGTTTGAATGTTTTGTTTTATTAAAATAATACGTCGTATACTTTAGTATACTGCAGAAAGTTTGCGTTTAATGCTTATTAAAAACGTTAATAAGCATTGCATTGCCCATTTGCTTTTCTTTCTTAATATAGCTTCAATCTCAGTAATGCGATCTTCAAGCTTTCATGGAAAGAGCGTACTACCACCTGAAAGGCCGGCAACGCACTTGCACTCACTCTTCTGGTGATGCAGGTGTCTATGGGCGACGGTGATCGCTATGTAGTGAAAAAAAAGTGAAATGCTGTTTTGTGATTATTTTTTTGTACCATTGTGAAAAAATATTTGTATCGACAATATTTGTATGTCATTACTGGACACCTAGTTATAAATAAAGTTAATTATATATATTTTTATTTAACACCTAATATTTGCATTCAAAAATACAATAATGAAAACATTAAGACATTTCCAGATATTTCGCAAAAAATGGGACCATCAAATAAAACACTTATTACAGTATTTTCTGTTAATTAAGGTAAAGGTCACAATGTTTTACAGCTAAATTCCACAGATTGATAGCCTGTTTGTCATCTCTAATACTTAATCAAGTTTGAGGCAGTATCGGGCACATTTACCTTACCTAATCGAATATTTAATAAAAAAAAGAATATAAAGATATTTATGTTTTCAGAGCGACTGTATCTATTTCGCTGATTCTTTTTTTGATGTATTTGTAAGAGTCTTACGTTTGCCGCGGCGTGTTATGCTCGGTGCTGTAGCTAATGCCAAGAGAAGCATCGGTCGTCCGATTCTGCGTTATAAAGATTATGCCAAGCAGGACATGCAAGCGTTTGATATCCATGTCCACAACTGGGAGGAGTGCGCAGTAGATAGGGACAAATGGCGCAAACTGATTTTGGATGGCCGCAAGATCTTGGATGAGGCATGGTTCAAAACCCTCGCAACCATACGTGCCAAAAGACATCGGCCCGGCACTAGTTCACCGCGCACAGGCCATTCTTACATCTATCAAGCCTGTGGTCGCGTGTGCCGTTCCCGTATTGGCTTACATAGCCACGAAAAACGTTGTTTTCCGACATGACACTGTTTCAATAGTCTGTAAAAGACTAAGAGGCCTTTGATTGATTGATTGTAACTGTCTGCACAAAAGGTTTGGATGTAAAAAAAGATTGCATCTCAAAGTGAGAGTTTTGGGTTTGTAAATCTTCATATCAGAGGTGAGACAAAAGATATAAAGGAGATCTTCAAAAAATATTTCATTACATGGTCCATACAGTAGACAATTTTATGTCTCATCTTCTTTCTTAATTTGTACCTAACACCCGTGAATAGCCTGGGCGGGCATCAGCTATCCATACTATTATAAATGCAAAAGTGTGTCTGTCTGTCTCTCTGTCTGTTACCTCTTCACGCTTAAACCGCTGAACCGATTTGGATGAAATTTGGTATGGAGATAGTTTGAGTCCCGGAGGCCATAGGCTACCTTTTATCTCGGAAAAATACCCTTATCCGTGATAAACGAATTTAAGGCGGACGAAGTCGCGGGCAGAAGCCAGTTTTATATAAAACTGGAAGGTGCCCGCAACTTTGTTTGCAGAGAAGAAAAAGTCATAACCCCTCTCTTTATCTTCAGCGTAGTCGAGTAAAAACTATCCTATAACCATTTGGAGATACCTAACTACCCGTGTACCAAAAATAGTTGAAATCCGTTTAACCGATTTTGCGTGATGAAGCCACAACGACACATACAAAAAAAAACAAAACAGTATTCTTCGCTGTAGTGACCTTCAAATTTAGTCCCTTACAATAGTTTTTTTTATATCTTCAATGTACAGACATTTCTTTTTAACAACTTTATTATACTAAAGATGTAAATCATCGTGCAGAAATTCTTAGTTTCCATATGCAATTAACATTGATAAACGTCTGATTGAACTAACACCGAGTAATCCTGCAAAACCGGGGCAGGCAGAGACAAGTATAGCTAAATTTATGACGCAAATTAGCTGACGTAGACTGCAATAAATTTACATACGAAACTCATAAGGTACCAAAACACTTCGCTCATAAAATTTTACTAGATGAGATCTACGAATATTTCTACAATAGGCCACAAATATGAATCGTTATCATTTATTCTTCTGCCTTGTTTTTTCTTCGATACTTTATTTATTTATTTTTAAACTTTATTGCACTATCTAAAAATGTACTAATGGCGGACTTAATGCCAAAAGGCATTGTCTGACAGTCAACCATTGCGTTAAACAGATGATGGGTGCAGGGCCTGTAAACTGAAAAAAATTAAGAGAATTATTATAATAATACTTTCCCATTACCCGTGATTTGTATTTCGACGTACTAATAATTTACTGCCTTAGAACTTCCATTTATTTAAATCGAGACGATGTTACTTTTCGGTGTTCGGTGTATAACTTAAGTTAAGATGTTTCGGTGCCAAATATATGTAGATTTTATTGGTCGAAATCACTCTACAATGTCTTATAATGGATTTATACAGATACGTACAAATTACGCAAAAAAAGTTTTAGTTTTTTAAAAAGAAACAGGTAGGATCAGTTTTTTTGTGTCTTGATAGTCCCTCTTTACTTCCTTTATATCTATCACTACAATCTCCTTGTACTTACTTCTTTTGTATTTGTCATTATAATTCAAAATAAGAAGATTTGACAAATCATTGGGGACTCACTCGCCAATGGCAAAATCCCCAAATCATAAATGCACAGTCCGTTCAGACCACAATCCATAAATCCTTTAATCCATCACAAGTCCCTAGGATGATTCCAAACTTCGCAATTTCCTGTATCTGTCATCAAAGCACTGATCTGCAACCACTTCTAACCGACCCTGGATTTGTTTCCAATATAATCCAGCGATAGGTCAGTATTGTGTGGTCGAATGTAATGACGAACTATCAGACGAATTAATGGCAATTCCAGTAGCGGGGCCCTCTGTGGTGCAACCTAAAGGTAATCACGTGCTTACAGTACGAGCCATATTGCAATTTCAGTCGCTGGCGCATTTTACTACGAAACGGAACGCAATATACGTCCCCGCGGACTTAGGCAAATATGAACGGGTTACGTCGATGGTTTTGTTAATGAATTAGCGGTGTTCTGGGACTAGAATACTTGTTGAAACACGAGAATATGGTTTTATGTGTATGTGGAAGTACCTAATATTATTATTTTTCTAAAAAGTATTATCTATTCTATAGTAATAAAAATTATAGAGCAAAGTGCATAACTTTAAGATAGATAATGAATACATTTTTATTACTTGTTGACTTTATTAGTAAGTCAAATCAAAATTAAAACCGAGAACTATAAATTTTTTAGGGTTCTGTACTTCAAAAGGAAAAAACGGAACCCTTATAGGATCAGTCGTGTATCTGTCCGTCCGTCTGTCACAGCCAGTTAGCTCCGAAACTACAGGACCCATTGATTGATATGTAGGTAAGTCGGTGACCCAAAGACGGCTGTGTAACGTGAATAAATTTATTTACATAGAGGCCACTTTTGGGGGGCAAATTAAAAAATGTAAAAAAAAAATTGCAATCTATGTCGTGTGACATATCAAATGAAAGGGCTTATTGTGAGAACCTCAAATATATTTTACTATAATTTTAAAATAAATAGTTTCCAAGTTATTTAAGAAAATATATGAAAATTGACCATTCCCCCCTTATCACCGAAACCCTCTAGGCCAAAAATTTTGAAAAATAGTTCTTTACCCATAATTTACAGGAAAACCTATACATAAGAACTCTATGGTATTTAAAGTAACATGGTTTTTTTAAATCATTTCTGAATTTCGGTTGCGTTAACCTCATTTGTATCCGACGCCATAGATACCACGTGCAATCTAAACTTAACCGGGTTAAGCTTAATGTGGGTTAAGTTAAAGTTTTTTTAATACAGTCGTGCGAAACCCTTTATGCGCAAGTCCGACTCGCACTTGGCTGGTTTTTATCACACAATTCTTCGTAATAAATCCATACTTATATTATAAATGTGTCTATCTGTCTGTATGTCTGTCTGTCTGTCTGTTACCTCTTCACGCTTAAACCGCTGAAGCGATTAGAATGAAATTTGGTATGGAGATAGTTTGAGTCCAGGGGAAGGAAATAGGCTACGTTTTATCCCGAAAAAATACCCTTATCCGCGATAAACGAATTTAAAGCGGACATATTCGCGGGCAGAATCTAGTAGTACAATAAAATAATTGAGACGTTTTACTAGTGGATAGACGTTTCTTGTAAAAGCTCATGTTTTACAGAGGATTACATTTGGCTAACAATGATTGAAATAATAAATAACATCTTAAAAAAAAAAAAAAAGATAAAATGTGATTGTTCAAAATGAATACTGTAATATACCTGAACTTTATTTACTAGCAACGATTTATATGACTACAAATAAGTAACGAGTATTTACTTATTAAAAAACAAAATCAAAAAAGCCGAAAATGATGAGAAACTCTTTATTTTTCCCTAGCGGCAATTTTTCTAAATTGTTTCACAGCTATGTGAACAGAAAATAAGAGTTTGGAGATATTAAATTAAATGCCATAACGGCCCATAAAAAGATTTCATGACAATCCCCGTTTACTGTCAGGCAATTGAACCAGCCTCCTTCCCGATAGGTATTCTTTATCGCAAACTATAAAGATTTAAACGGGCTTAACAGTTTTATGCCGTTAATGGTTTATTTATTATTGTTTGTGTTGTACATATATAGGCAATCCATATCCATACTAATATTATAAATGCGAAAGTGTGTCTGTCTGTCTATCTGTCTGTCTGTCTGTCTGTCTGTCTGTTATCTCTTCACGCTTAAACCGCTGAACCGATTTGAATGAAATTTGGTATGGAGATAGTTTGAGTCCTGGGGAAGGATATAGGCTACTTTTTATCCCGGAAAAATGCCCTTATCTGCGATAAACGATTTTAAGGCGGACGAAGTCGGGGGCAGAAGCTAGTGTTTTATATTTTTCACTTGTCCTGCTCAAAAAGTACGTCATATTAGCTTCGCGAAGCGAGCCTAAAATAGTACATTTAGCCCCTAGGGTTTAAAAGAAAGCCATATAATCCCATACAAATTTCTATGACACTGAAAAAAAACTTGCGGCCAGCTACATACTCCTTACGAATAATTAAAAACAAACAAACAAACCTGATCAGATTGGCCAAACCTGATAGAATTGCTCAATCTTTGTTATTAGTTTTTCATGAAATATACAATATCAATGTTAAGTTTTTTTTATTTTCTCACAGTCGAAGTAAAAAGCAGAGTGTTTAACACGTGGCTAAACGCCATTATGGCACTAAGACATATTTGTCCTCACTCGTTCGTGAGCTGGTGCAAATAATCACTTCGTGTCATCATGGCTTATTTTAGCCCCTTGTCAAACAATCTACTATAATATGTACTATTCGTAGAAGGTGCAACTTTGTTCGCGGAAAAAAAAATCATAACCCCTTGTTTGTTCTTCAGCGTAGTCGGGTAAAAGTATCATATAACATAACCATTTGTGGATAGCAAGCCAAACCAAAAATAGTTGAAATCCGTTTCGCCGTGCTGTCACAAGGACACATACAAACAAAGAAAAAATAAATGTATCTCGCTTCAGTGACCTCTCCGTTACAATATATTTTTTATATTTTTAATGTACAGACATTTATTTAATTTATACATCTTTATTAATACCCAAACTAAACATTCTTAAAACGCAGACCAGTAAATCGCTCAACACTTTGCCGTTTAACTTTTATTTATGACTGAGCATTAATTGATGATGAAATAAATTCATGGTTTTTACACCCCGCAACGTTACTATTTCAAATGGCCTCCGAGCATGCGAAGGTAGTCAAGCATTTACATAGAAGAGTTGTTAAGCCTATTCGTAATGGGTGAGTTTGGAAATATCGTACGATTTTTGATCTGCCTCACTAAACAAATAAAGCTAATTACTGCAGATTTTAATGAAATTTTTTTTATCGGATTACATCGCGTATTATCTAATTTGAGTTCCCGATATTTCGGAAGCTTTTTTGCTTTCGTGTTCACGGATAGACTGAGAAAATATATATTTTTCTCTGTCAAACAATTTAAACGGATTATATCGCATATATTATTTATCTCGTTTGAGTTTCCAATTTTTCGGAAGCTTTTCTGCTTTCGCATTCACTGGTAGACTAAGAAAAGATATATTTTCCTATGTCGAAGTTACAATTTTGTGCAAACTACTCACTTTAAGGAAACAAATAAAGGTGTACATACATGCCAGATGGGCCTAATCTGTAAAGACTTACACAGGTGTGAGAAGGACTTAAGTATATTATTTTAAAAATACAAACTAATCAAGTGCGAGTCTGGCTCGCGCACCGAGGGTTCCGTACAAACTATCTCTTATTTCGACTTATATAACTTGCCGTTTGAGTTAAGGTTGCCTCTGCAAATGAGGGGCAAACTTAACCAAACCGGGTTATTCAAAAATGTTTATTGGTCATTAAAAAAAAGTAAGACAGACAGATATATGATTATAATTTTCTTAAAATATTCATATTAAATTACATCATTCCAGAAAATTCCAGATTTTTGCCAGGTGCCAGAGAGGCTAAGTATTTTATTTTAAAAATTACCAGCAGCATATGACAAAATGTGAAAGTTGTTGTTGACGGAGAGTAAAACATTTGTTACTCCTAATGGCCTCTAGAATATGTGGTTGAAATCTTTTCCATTCCTCGCGGGCACCGTGTATAATTAAATTAAGTAAATAGGTACGAATATTTTGTATGTACCGAAACTTACTACGAACGTGTAACTTTCTACCCAACCGGAAATGTCCCTGAGAGTTACGAACTTCCAAAGATAGCTTCTAATTGTATGTATTCCTATAAGATTAAATATACACAGAGTTCGTGACGAAGTTCATTACATTTTCATTCCTGTCACTAAAACTTTTCTGTATGGGATTGGCGTCGTTGTCTTCTATAATTGGTTTATTTACCTTTCTTGAGTTATATATAGAACTTTATTGCTGTTTTGATGTCTTTGAAATTGTGATACTGTTGGTGGATAGAAATTTGTTCAAGAGAGAGGTCAATGACATTTAATTTCTACTTATTTTTGGTAAAAGATATATTTAATATTTTCTTCTGTTTCCGCGATTATTACTCATTGAAATAAAACAATTTAACGGATTATATCGCGTATATTATCTCATTTTAGTTCCCGACGTTTCGGAAGCTTTCCAGCTTTCCATGGTCACGGGAGGACTGAGAAAAGATGTATTTTCCTCTGTCCAAGTTACAATTAGGAACTAAAATGAGATAATATACGCGATATAATCCGTTAAATTGTTTTATTTCAAAAAGATATATTTTTTAAAATAATAATTGAGAATATAATAAGAAGAATATTGAGATCTAGTGCACCAGGATGACTACAGCATAACTATCATAAAAATAATAATTATGAGAACTTAATTAAGAGTGGTTAGAACCACCAATAGTATTTTTATTGAATGCGGGATTTCCGGATTAGTTAATTATAATAAAGATTGTATTTATGTGTATTATGTATTAAGGTCAAATTATTCATAAATAACAATTCACTAATGCGGAAAATTCAAATATGTTGACAACCCAAAAGTGGACATATAATAGGTCCATCGGACATAGAACTGACCCCAATAGTTAATTTATGTGTATGAAGTATTATATAACTCATCTGGGAAATCACGCATCCAATAAAAATAATTCATTATTTTTGGTGGTTATAAACACGCTTAATTACGTCCTCCCGCGAAGTTGAGGTAAATAAGCACTACCTATGCTGACCTCTGATTACGGGATTTGACTAGAGAGATGTAATATTAGAAGGTAACCAGAGGGTTACGAGATTTTTGCTGTTCACTGCAGCGAAAAGAGTTTCCCTAGTTCCCTAGTTAGTTGGGTAAAAAATATCCTGTAACTATTTAGATTACATTAGCAGTTACTCATGTCTTAAAATCAGAGTACTGCTCAACATGTTTTGGTCAATTCCGAAGAACTCAGTCACGAGAGACGAGGTGGACTTCGACGCTGCCCGCCTCGCGCTATTTGTGCCAAAGGCTGGTTAGTATTACTCGAAGATGTTTATTCAAAAAGGACCAGACCCGCTGCATAGTCGTTTAAACACAAACTTGTGTCAAGATACGACTAATAAGCCTCTCGTCCGATAAACTTCCCGGCGTGGTGCCATTTGTTCGAAGTTCCGTTCAGTGATACTGCACGACCAATTAAAATCCTTTAGTGGTTCTAGAAGCGTTGAATTTATGTATCCCTACTTGTACACTGGACAGCATACTTGCATGGACATTTGTCAGAAAGTTTGCTTTGCAGCGAAACGAGACTCCATCTATCCGCTTACTACATTGGTTTCATAAGATCTTACTAGATGGCGTTGATAACATCAAAATATTAAAAAATATATCTCGGTTGAACTTACGATTGCCAAACACACACGGCAAGTTACTCAAATATTCAATTTACATTATGGAACGTATTTTCAGAATCCAGTATTTTTTAATGCACCTTGAAATAGATGTACTTAGATTCACCGTCATACAAAAGCCATCGATGGTTTTGCTAATTCAAACACAAAATACAAAAACGCTTTTTTCCTATACCGTGTTCGAGAGGATTTGAACCCGGAACATTCGTCGTATAGACCAACTCCTTAAACCCCTTAGCCATCAAGCCATATTCGACGTGGATAAATTTATAACCGTATTCGTAATCACTAATCACCTACGTTTGCAAGGCATGCGTTTAGTTTAATAGTTTTTTTATTTTTTTATTTTTTAACTGAGATTAATTAAAAGCTGCTTATACAAATAAATATTTATAATTAAGTCACATGTTGAATAGTTGTTGAATAGTGCAACAATTATATAAAAGTAACCGCACATACTTAGAGGGTAGACTTAAGATTATGAATATACCGTAATAGTTTTTATACAAAGAAACTGTTCGTTCGTTCCCTTGCGGCTGCCGTCCGTTCGATTGTATTTTTGATTGAGTTTTAGTATTTATTTTTGTAATAATGGGTCCTCGTTGCAATTTTGACTTAGCCACAAGGTTACAAATAATAAAATCGTATATTTCATGAAAAAATAAAAGTACAGTTTGAGCAATTCGATCAGAAATTTTGGCCAATCTGATCAGGTTGGTTTGTTTGTTTTAAATTATTTGGAAGTTATTTATTTATTATTAAAGTACAGCAACATTGTATATATTATAACATTCACATTAAAAATATTTATTCACTAATTTGTATACATGAATTCAGATCTAAGAGTCCAATACAAACCAATGATGTAATCCGCAACAGGCTTCGTCATTTTCATTATAATGGCCCGCCCCGAATCGTGACCGGGCCAAACTTTCCCATGACACTGGCAGCGTTGCCACGCTGTATGGCTAAAAAAATTTGTTGCACCAGGTACGATCCGGAGCGTGGATCACAGCCCCTGTCCCGAAGCCGACGACCCAATTCTTTGACGAAGTCCTTGGCCTCCGAACCCTAAGGTCCAGCAGTCTCCACTGCAATAGATACGAAATCATACGTTGGTTCCAAGGCACTGTACTTAGAGTGTTTAAGTCTAGCCGCAAACTCCGCGGCTGATCCTGCTGATCTGATGGTGTGACTCAAGTGGGACGGTGCAAACGTACTGAAACAAGTTGCGTCCCACAGGAGGCACCGTCCTCTCTGCCATGGAACCAACGTGAGACCATCGGGCCTTTTGCCATCAGTCCGGCAAAGCCCCGGAGGCTCCAAGGCACAAGGCACATTAGCCGAGGCTAAAGCCCGGCGAACCAAATCATTAAAAGCATGGTGTCTTGCGAACCGCCCCGCGCACTTCTGACAGCTGAGCCCATGATGACCATCCTCTTCAACCATAGCTCCGCAAATGCAGCGGTGCGGCTCGCAAACCTTACACCCCACCCGCAAAGAAACCGCGATTCTTAAAGAGTCGTTGTCCAGCACCGTGCCCAGCTGAGAGGAAGGTAGTGCATGCAGCTATGCTCCTGATTCAGGACTAGCTGCGGCTTTCAGTTGAGCCACATTAGAACCTAAAGCATTACTTAATAAATCACCGCAGACTTTTTTTACATAAAATATCGTCCCAAACCCTTTGGCTAACAAAATTTTTAGGCCGCTCGACAAATAGTAGACCACTTGGCAAATGCCTCAGCAACGAAGGGTATCTGGGTATTGTCACCATTAAAATGCAGAATGCGAGTGACAAGACCCAAAGTTCCATGAGCCGAAGCCAAAGAAGCCACTAAACCGACTTCCCGACATCGGCGTATCCCTAGACCACCATGACGAACCGGTAGAGAAGCCTGACACCACTATGACTCATTTAGATGGACATTTACTATGGACTCTAGTGTCATCCTGATTGCATTGTCTAGTCTATCCACATCTCCCTCAAAAAGCCAAGTGGGAGATGTTCTTAAAATATATGGCATGCGGGGCATCACAAAACAGTTTCGTAACAAAACAAGTGAAACATGTGCTCATAAATGAGTTAAATGTTCTTGAGCCCTAACCAAAGCCAACCTTTTCTCCTCCAGAGCCGAGCCCACACACTCTGGAAAAATTGGCGCGCCAAGGTAGCAAGGTTATAGTAGACTTATCAAGTCGACGCACACCTGGTAATAGCAGCTCAAGATCGGCAGACACCCCGGCGTCCCTAGCATTGCAGCAAAATAACTCGCATTTACTTGGGTTTATCTCCAAACCAATCCCTTTTAAAGCTGGTATGAGTTTATTTAAATCTTCTAAAACCACTTGTGGATTCCCACCAATTTTTCCATCACCTAGATACCACACATTTAGAGGTGACTCCAGCGAAGAAATAACTTTCTGAAAATATTAAGGGACCCAAAGGATCATCTTGCTGGGCACCGACTTGTGAACTCAAAGGTTGATCGTTATAGAATAAATTGCTGGCTGTGGAGTAGTACTGATGAAGAAATGGATAGAGCGATGGCACTCGCTCTAAAACTTCTCCGAGAATAGCGTCTCTCTCCAGACTATTAAATATATTTTTGATGTCTATTTTGAGAATAATGCCCGAAGTAACGTCATTTGCAAATGCAAAAGCTCTGGTGGCATGTATAGCTGCCCCGCAGCCCTATCTAGTCCCGAACCCTACCTGAACCGGCTGAAGATAACTGCCCATTGTATCCTTAACCATGCAGTAGCACAATTTGGCAGTTAGACGCCTAATTGTGCACCCTATAAAAATAGGCCTAATACCTCCATCTTTTTTAGAGACCGCACAAAAAGAAGCTCCATATAAATAAGGGCACACTGCGGGATTAAGCGATCCCTTCAACAAGAAATTGCATAGTGTTGCATGAGAGTCCAATAAGCGGGGACCGTTACTACCGGCTGAAGATGATGTTAACTCTTTGAGATGCTGAGGGCGCAAACCATCCAGACCAGACGCAGACCCATTATAAAATGAACCAATAGCACCTCTTACATAAATAGGTGTCACCGATATAGGAGGGCTCGAACCATCAGGCTCTGGAGGAAACACGAGTGGCCTTGAAGGAGATGGGTGCTTCTCTCGCAGTGTCCGTACAGTCTCATCGTTCGACGGAGCTAGTGACGAGTTTGATAGAAGTAGGCGGACTGCACCTCTCAAAAGGGGCAGTGAACGAAAACGACAATAACGAAAACCAATCCTGGACACTATTCGATCGCAAGCAATTGTCAATAATAGTCCATAATTTTTCCGCGGCCTGGTTCCTCGCAAGGTTTACATCCTCGCAAGCATGCAGTCAAACCCTTGCTGACTCCACAGCACAAAGAAGCGAGATTAAGGTTTGCTCGAAAATAAATGCCGATTGAAGTAATGTCATTTTCACTGACGAAAAAACGTTTAATACGCGATGCGACGAAATAATACGTGTTATAATAATGATCACGTAGTGCCCAATGTGCAATCTGGTCACATTACAGTGAATATATGGGGTTGGATGAGCGGGGCTGACCCGGGAGAACTCGTCAGAGTGCTCAGTCGGGCTAATTGCTGATTACGTCAATGTGCTAGAGGAGACCATGATTCGAAATGTGTATCCGGAGGAAGAATTACCCATAATTTCATTTGTGCAGGATAATTGTCTTATACATCGTTCCCAAAATGTGAGTGAGTGTTTTCGCCGGCGTTATAACATAAATATTATTTCTTGGCCTGCTAGATCACCAGATTTAAATCCCATTGAAAACCTGTGGCGTTGCTGTACCAATTAAGGACAGAATTAAGTGGCGATCGGGTTACACTGATGTTTATTAGTAGTTAAACAGGGCGTAATTGCGTTAAGCTTATTTTATTTTTATATTTTTCTATACTATTATAGTAAATAACTACATTTTTACACTGCAAAACGGGACTCAATCAAGTATGGGTTTTTTTGAATATACGCTATTTTGTGACAGTATTTTACGATATTTTTTTCATCACTCAGTCTTTGAATTGTTAAGAAATGATAAATTAGTAAAACAGTAAGTGTAGATTTGTAATTAATTGTATTTGCTTATAATACTGTTTTATTGAAGGGAAGCTTCAATCCTCTTTCCAAGTTTGGAAATGAATACTTAAGCTATACCCTCAACAAAATCTTAAGAGGACATTTTACTTAAAATATATTGTAATAAATTGTGTTATTTATCTTAAATAAAAATTGTGTAGTAAATAAAGTTTTCGTTTTAATTTCAAAGTTGTATTATTTCTAGTTGTAAGTACAACATGGTTATAAATTGGTTGTAATTAAAAATAGAAAACCCTACTTTTGAAGTGTGTCATTAAGAGTGTATAAGAGAACTTGTGACTATTTTTCTTTTACCTTACCTTTTATGAATACACACAGTCAATTGTAAATTGTCTTCATTGAAATAAAAATAATTTAACGGATAATATCGCGTATATTATCTGACCATCGTGACCATGGAAAGCTGAAAAGCTTCCGAAACGTCGAGAACTAAAATGAGATAATATTCGCGATATAATCCGTTAAATTGTTTTATTTCAATGAGTAATAATCGCGGAAACAGAAGAAAATATTATGTATTTTTTTGTTATAACTATATAATTTAATAACCATACTAATATTGAATCAGTATTTCGATTGCCATAAGTGTAGGTATTCATAGTCAATATTCAGGCAAAGATCCAGGCACTAAAAATGATTATTTTGTTTCAGCCTATTCTATGTATCATTTGACTATCTCTTCATATGATATGATATTATAATAGATTTTCATCCTTGATGACTTTCAAACAACTAGCAACGCAAGTTTTTAAGGAAATTTGCATCTAAAGTAGAGTATTTTTCCAAAGGAGGGTATTCTAAAGTTCCACCTCACTTATTATATTATTTTATTTTAGTCATCACATATGTTATTGAGGTGTGGATGAAGTTAAGTATGTTTAAAAACCTCGTAGTTTCATGAAGTAACAAAGTTTAAATGGCGGTATATTTGCAATGAGGTCTTGTTGCAGAACAGACTCTGTTCTGTCACGATAGTAACAATACGCTTGAAAGATAAATTTTATAACAACCTGAATTAAAAAAAAACATTGCGACGAATTGAGAACCTCCTCCTTTTTCTGGAAGTCGGTTAAAAAGAAGCGTGTTCCAAACGTTAAACAAAGGTGCCGTTTTAGTTTCAGTGGTAGTTTTTTTTAATAGTAATTATATTTCATCCATGTAGTGGATTATTCTATTACAGAACAATTTTAGTGCTTGTGAGACTTACATATTAACAAACAAAGCATTAAATTCTGTTATTTTGATATAAACGCCATCTAGTTTATTTTTGTGTAACCATCATGCAATGCTGAGAGCTACGTGCTCTCAGCATCTTAAGACAGCCAAGCGATTATCATCTTTGCCATGTCCATGCAATTATGCTGTTGATAGTACATAATAAAGTTTTTAAAAGGAGAAAATCTCCAGAAAAAGGCTAGGAAAATTAAAGAAGACGAAAATTTTACTGCGGTTTATAATTTCAAAAAAAAGTCAAAGACGTATGAAACTAACTCCTTCGATAAGAACTTAGCTGAATTTTAAGTATATAACAAGTGTTTTGAGTAAAACTTAATACAAATTTACCTGCACTTAAAGGATTCAGCTGAAGGTTTAAAACCATAACACAATATTAGGCTGTTAGTTTTTGAATTTATCCTCTTCAAAAGTATATTTAATTTATAAGTTCTTACCTAATTTGACGTAGGTACCATACATTTGTTAATAACATTCAAGAAAATTACCTTTACTCAAGAAACTCTCTTTTAACACAGCTACCGTGACACGTGCAATATTGCCCGAGTCCGTGCACACCCGCTGCATATAAAACACAAACTTGTGTCATGACACGACTAATAAGCCTCTCGTCCGATAAACTTCCCGGCGTGGTGCCATTTGTTCCAAGTTCCGTTCAGAGATACTGCACGACCAATTAATATCCTTGTCGTGGCGCTAGGAGCTTTGGCTCTATTTATCCTATAAAGGACGTCTTTCATTTGGAAAACTTTATCAGTTACGCCCTTTTAATCAAGGGAAATTGGCCATCGTGGTGCGTGTTGGCTGACACGTATTATTTTAGTTTGGTAAGTTTCAGGATAAGTTGCTTGAGATTTGAGCAATATGTAAAAATGTTTGCAGTATGAATACTAAATGAGAACAGATACATATTTATAAATGATGATTTACATATATATATGTAATTATAAATAGGAAATATCAGGAACTTATATATATTCACTGATAATCTCAAGTAAGCTCTTGAAATATCATCCTAATAAACTTTCTATCAAAAAAAACATTGACACGATACTACCGGTTTGTCATTACTTAAGTACCAGTATTCGAACCTGGGCCGATTAACTTCGTAGGCATACGGTAGAACCCTGACTACCTTTTTTGAAAACCTTTGGTGTTCTGTGTGGTAAGATATTTTTACAATTTTTAGGCCACATACTCAGAATTTATTGAAAAAAACTCATATATCTCATATATAAAAAGCTCATATTTGAGGACAAAGTTGATTAGTTCAAATACTATTTCTACAAGAAAGCAACTTCGTCAGTGGAGCAGAATAAGTCATAACCCCTCTTGTTTTCGACGCCGTAGTCGGTCGTAGTCTAGTTTATTTATATACTTAGAAAACATCCAAGACTCAGGAACAAATATTTATGCTCATAACAAAAATATTTGCCCTTACCTGGATACGATAATAGCATCCCTGTTTTTTATCGAAATAAAAAAAAAAAAATGTTAAATGCATTTTTTGTCAATTTTATTTAAATGAGAAACGTATACGATCAAGAGGTTTTGTTACGTTGTGAACTCACACTAGAGGCCCATAACGCATTTGTAATTGTTTTTCGTACGAGTAGCAATATTTACTCTAAGATACCCAGTCAACCGCTCCAAACATAATTAAACTAAACCACTGGATATGGCAAGCCGCATCATTACCGATATTTTTTTCCATGTTTATCAGGAGGCGACATGAACACGTTTAGCACGCAACGGAAACATTCTTAGATATACAAACACACACAACAAAAAAAACATACACAGACGGGTAATTATGTGACCATTCTTTTAAATTCACATTTGCCATAACAAAACAAAATTACTAATTAGGTTTATAGAAACTAATACTGAAGTTTTCGCGCATTGCGATACCGCGAGGAAATGCTGCCAGCATCTTCGGTAGCATGCCGCGGAGGCACATTGTTTTAAATCTTTTTTAGTTTTAGATTATTATTTATAATTAGTTAGCTTAAATTGATGTTTGTAATTATAATTCAGTTTAGGATTATATTATACCAATTGATTATTAATAAAATGTTTAAATAAAAAAAGAACCGACTTCAATATGAACTAAAAAACCAAAAATAATGACCTTTTGAAGTCGGTGCCAAACTATTAATTTATTACTATTAACACAAATGGCACGCAAGAACCGCAGCGGCGAACCTTTAGTTATTACCTAAATTTAGTTATAGTCATTCGTATTTTTGTTGAATAAAGAGCTTTACTTCTGGTTTGGCACCGACTTCAAAAGGCCATTGAAATGTGATCCGTATTGTACATAAAAGATTATTTTTGGCTTTTTAGTTCATTTTGAAGTCGAATCTTTTTTTATAAAAAAAAAAATATTTTTTGCTTTTTACGGATGGATTTTAGTGATATAAAGTATTTTTAGAGTTAAAAATGCGAAGACGGAGGAGGCCCTATTATTAATAAATAAGACCAATTGTAGATAAGATTATTGTAAATAAAATCTAAATTATAGGAATTGGCTAGGTCAAAATGGTTAAGTCCATTAGCTTGCTGGTTAAAAAAGAATACGACAAACAATCTCAACTGACCCATAATATTTAAAGCATTATCTCGCAACTCAAATTGGCATAGAATCTCGAGTGATGTTGAGACGGAATATTTCCATCTCTGATGGACTAGTGATATAGCATAATAAAAAAAAATGGCTGGCCCTAAGACGAGATCAGCTGGAGGACGGGAAGCTCCCGGAAGCCGTGTACGTAAAATTTGACGATGAAACTGTTGGTCTTAGGTTAAAAGATAGTGACGGTTGCATACCCATACCTCCATCATTTCAAGCGTCAAGGGGATACGAAGATGTGGAGCGTCGTATGTTACCTTTAATATTAAGTTGGGCTGTTACTGTTCATAAGCTACAAGATACCACCCTCGAGAAAGCTGTGATAGGCCTTGATAAAAAGAATTTGGCTAAAGGGCAAATATATGTTGCACTAAGCCGTGTCAAGACTTTGGAAGAATTATTAAATCGACCACATGATGAGAGATCGTTAACGGAAATAACAAGACTACGAAATCTGCCTTCTGACAATCGAAGCCAACACATAATACACGACTTTTATGACTTCTAGGACTTTTATGAGGCACTTACAGCCATAATACATTCTCGTTCTCGACCTTTAGCTGAACGTTGGTATTTCAGAATCAGGGCCGTTAAACGTTTAGGAGTTCTCTGGTTCTCCACTGACTATCAGCTCTACTTTGCTACCGTGATCTTAACCAACTTCTGCCTCAAAGCAAAATATGATAAAGAATTATATTGCGATTAGTGAATTAAATAACACTGGTTGAGACCTAATTAGTGACTGGTAGCTTGTGTGTCTTCATCATCAGTTTTTCTTCACCAAATCGAGTGTAAATGCTTGTTCTACTTGAATATCAATCAATCAATCAATCAATCAAAATATTCTTTATTCGAGTAGGCCTAGTTACAAGCACTTTCGAATAAACCAAAATCGCCATAGATGTGCCCATAAAATTTGAGGAATTCCTTCGATTCCTCATAGATCTCATCATCAGATCTTCACCAACATTTTATGGGACCAACTTGGAAATTCATACTCTTAACGGAAAAAACAATTTTCTTAATCGACTTGCGATCCACGAATTAAATAACACTGGTAGAGCCCTCAGTGGTAACTGATGGCTTGTGTCTTCATCATCGGTTGCTCTTCACCAAATGATAACTTTATAATGTAAATGCTTAAACTACTGTAATAAATTCCGAAATCGCCATTGATTTGCTCATAATATTCGAGGAATTCCTTTGATTCCTCATGGATCCCGGCATCAGATCTTCACCAAAATTTTATGGGACCAATTTGGATATACTTACTCATGAACAAAAATATAATTTTCTAAATCGTCGTGTAAATGACGGAGTTCTGAGGTAACAAACATAAAAAAATACAACCGAATTGAGAACCCCCTCCTTTTTTGAAGTCGGTTAAAGATTATAATAAATAGCTTTTAAATTTAAACATAAATCTTATTATCCATACTAAATTACAATAAAACTAAAATAAATATAAAACGTGCTCCCTTGGGTTTGGTTTTGAGTAAATGCAGCCAGCAGAGTTTGCTCTCTGTATAGGTGGCAATTTTAATACGTTGTACAAGGAAGCTGCCTGTTCTTTGATCTCCAGTAGGCTAACGGTATCCATGTTAGTGTTCAGAACGTATAAAAGAAACTGTCATGCCCTAATGTAGGCTGGGTACCCTTGGGCCTAGGATCTCGACCTCCAAAACAAGGCTTGTCAAGGGTTACAAATAAACAGGTATTTATTTAGGTTATACCGGTTAATTATGCGCGCTGACGCGCTGATAGTGGCGCAACGACCGTCAACTACATGGAGATTTAATTTAATAATAGCAAGCAAACCAATCCTTTCAAAGCAAGCCGTTATTCACCCTAGACTCCGCTCACACGGAGGAACCGCTCTCTAACCGGTAAATGGATTTTGCGCGCTGTTTTGCGTTCCGAGATATTAACCAGTTAGAGCGATGTTCTTGCGAGCGTAACCTTCACGGTTATGGGTTAGGCTCTCAGAGTGTGGCTCTAACCGGTACGAAAAATTAACTGGGTTACAAGCCCTGCTCAAAAGGTACATTCCAAAAACTTTGTTCATACTGGTATACTTTTGCAAAGGGGAATGCATCCGTATGCCATTTCCAGTAGTTTAATGCTAAGGCAGCAAACAAAGAAAATAACGGTAAACGTTTCCGTACCGTATTTCCTGTATTGTTTTGCATCTCGAATACAAGCGCACCAAGTAAGAAACAGTTTATTTCAAAGGAGAAAACCAATTTTGTTCTTACGTGCCCCAAGTAATGTTTCTTTTGAAAAGTGGAAATGTGTTTGTCTACAGAGCCTTTGAAGCCATTTTAAAGGAACTGATGATGCTCTAACCCTTCGCGTTGCGGCCGCCATTTACACTTTCCTGTGGCTAATTCCCACTGCAGCCAGCCAAAACAAATAGCGTATCTGGCAGTCTCCCGCTGCAGGACGATGTGCATAGGTTTCATGGATAAAAAGCAGTTTAATTGCACCGAACCTGTATCAAAACGCGCAAAATGAAGGCCTCCAAAAATAGTCATTTTTTAGCTGTCCCGCTGCGGCTATGAATTTGCCACGCAAAAAGCTAATTAATAGTCCCACAAACAATTTAGTTAAGTAGTTTAATAGGGCTATATTATTTACTAGGCATAAGAATATCGTTTGTCGGCTAAGGGTCATCCTATTGGGTCTATAACGAAGATTGAATATCCATACTAATGTTATAAATGCGAAAGTGTGTCTGTCTGCCTGTCTGGCTGTTACCTCTTCACGCTTAAACCACTGAACCGATTTGGATAAAATTTGGTATAAAGATAGTTTGAGTCCCGGAGAAGGACATAGGCTACTTTTTATTCCGGAAAAATGCCCTTATCCGCGATAAACGAATTTAAGGCAGACGAAGTCGCGGACAGAAGCTAGTTGTTTATAAATTTCATAGGAGTTACCAATTTTGAACTTTTAGCCGACGCGTAGTATCCACTTACTCAAAAAAAGATCTAAGCACAGGGCACTGCTCGTCTACATCACCAACCCATATGACGAGAACCTTGTGATGGCTGAGAAAAACAAACTCAGTAAGTCCCTTAACTTGGCTCACGAGGAGACCGCGATGTGGGATGTTGATTCGACGATCACTGTCGTTTCGCTAAATGGTCTTAAACCGAAGAGTCTAGACTAACGTCTCAAGAGGATCTCGCATGACGACTAAATCAAATGTCAGATACAGAAGGCAGTCAGTACTCCTGTACACGGGCGCATATACCACAACCACCCGGTAGCCTGACAGCTGTCCTGCTGCCGGCGGCAACCTAGGTACTTTACCAACAACCCTAATACTATTTTTATCTTTTGTATTTGCAGTTTTGGATTTTATTTATTATAATTTATTTGAGTGTGATACTTTATTACTGTACACAGGGCATTTACTGTTAATTCAATGTATTGAACCATTGTAATTCCACATAATCCAAGTGTTTATTAAGGTACTAGTTTAATAATGTCTTATTTATACGGGCTGTTGTGTCGAGTGTGGCACTTAGTTTAAGTTTAGTTATACGGTTTTTTCCGTGAGTTCCTGTAATTGGCTTTTCTTTTGCTATTTTAATTCTATTTAACTTATGTTAAGCTAATATTTTCTTCTGTTTCTGCGATTATTACTCATTGAAATAAAACAATTGAACGGATTATATCGCGTATAATATCTCATTTTAGTTCCCGACGTTTCGGAAGCTTTCCAGCTTTCCATGGTCACGGTAAAATATCTTATTTGTTTAAAATGTAGTTTAATAGTCTCTGTTTTAAAAAAACTATAAATAGTAATGAGGTAGCCTGGGAGTTTTTCTTTGCAGCGTTTTTTTTCTCCTCAGTACGCCTCATTTGTGAAATGCTGCTTGGTATATTATTAGAATAAAATAATTAAGCCCTTTTGGCACATGTAACTGTCTTTACAGCTTAGGCCCATCTAGCATGTATATACACCTTTATATGTTTTTTTAAAATGGGTAGTTTACACAAATTGTAACTTTGACAGAGGAAAAATCTTTTCTCAGTCCACCCGTGACCATGGAAAGCTGAAAAGCTTCCGAAACGTCGGGAGCTAAAATGAGATAATATACGCGATATAATCCGTTAAATTGTTTTAGCTGTTGGTTCTCCAAATAAATATAAATAATTATATTGTAAAAATTGGTTACTTAAGTTCATCAATGATTAAAGTGGTATAATAATAATGATACGCGTGTTCTCTGCACGTCTTCATCTCGTTTAAAAAACTGGCCAAGAGCGAGTAATTTCACAAACGTTCTGTACGTCCCCCCATTCTTCTTTCATCGTTGTTTTAGCGGCATTCTACATTCTGTGATATTTCAAGTGTCTACCTATAATGGTTCGAGAGTTAGAGCCCATTTTCGATTAATTCAAGTAAAGACCTGGAGTGGCCTCGCGTAGGAATGCGCAGCGCGGAACAGCCCCGGCTAGGTCAACGGATGACCTCGTAAGAGTCGTGAGCTAAAATGCCTGTGCTCAAATGTGGACGTTTGTGGCTGATACATAGATCTATTCAAGTACCATTTGACTTATCAAAGATTTGCAGTAAATGTTTTCAATTCTTACTATGTATCTTTCGTTACCGTACTCAATAGATAATTATGAGTATGAACAAACGGAGTCCTTATTCCTGCCGACAAGTGGATTTTATTAATTTATGGGCCCTTTGTGTCGCGGTCCGAAAGAAAACATGGCGGCATCAATCATATGACTGGAACGTTAAATAATCTAGTTAATAGATGATAATTGTTAAGAAGCGTTCTGTAAGCGATGACTCACAATTATTTCGTCAGGACACGGGCCAGAGCGCGCCATTTTCATTTGCTTTGATATTATTATAAATCAAATTATAAATATTGAATTATGTTTTTTTTTTTAAATGACAAATAAAGTGTAAATGACAGTACGATTTTTTTGTTTTTGTCGTCGCAAGTATGTTGAAAAACGTCGTATGAAACTCGTGCACATTGGTCATGACATCCTAGGCTTTATACTGTCCTCTTATTTGACTCCGGTAGCAAAATAGTGTTGAGTGTAATTACCATCGTAGCATACTCGTATCATAGTGTACTATTAGTAATATATAGTATTAAGTAATTGGCAGTGTATACAACAAGTTTCAAGCGGAATAGCTATTAGTGGTTCAGTTAGTTTATGTGATTTATTAATAGAAATTGATGCAAAAAATATTAAAGCATGATAATTTAAGAAATAACTCCGCGTGTGTCATAAAGAAAAATGGAGAAAACATTGATAATTACCTTAAAAAGTGCAACACTCTTCCATCACCATGACATTTTGTGGACAACTGATTGTTGTTGCTGCCAGGGTAATAAATATTTATTTCCAATTTAGTTATTAATATTGCTACTATATAAAAATAAAATGAAGCAAATATTGATACAATTTTAATCACTAGAATTATTTGCATTACTAGTATGACACAGCTTACACCGCCAAATTAAGGGTTAAGGAAGGTATTATGAATAAAAAATAGTGGAGTGAAATCATTCGTTCTTTTATCGCACAACGGATAATTTTATTCAAATACCTTCCTTAAAAATGTCAGTCTGGTCAGCAATTACACTGCCAACGCTGCATTTTAAAGATTGCATTCACCGGAAACGAGCTAGTCAAAACTTACTTCCGGCCCTATTCCAACCGGATGCTAATGGCGGATGCCATTAATGCTTTATCACTTCCGCCACGATGGACGCTTGCCCGAGCTCGTGGCAATGCACCATTAATTTTACACCCTAAATTAGAAGCAACGTCATTCAGATAATGTTGAGTACGTCTGAATAATTCAGGGAAAAGTATGTACATATTTCCAGGTGCGACTGTTGATAACCCAACCTATTCTAGCGCCAGAATATAAAAAACAAACAAATTTAAGTCAATTTTCTAGGTCTTTGCCCAGCAGTGGAATACTCATATAGACTGCTAAAAAAATGTCGTATGAATGCCTTACAAACTTTTTAATGCCTAATAATTAGTTTTAATATCCTATTAGTAGGTCAAACTTCAAGTCTATTGAAAAAGTAGTTAATTGAAAACACAACACATATTCACCTTTACCTTGAGAACAAGCGTGTTGTATTATAAATATACATTACAAGCGAATGTCAGTAAGTGTAAAGTAAAAGATAATATTGAATTTATAAAAAAAGAAAACTGTATTATTTGATAAGAAAACAAATTAGCTAGATTTTAAATCTTAAAATTATTAAATCACTCTGAAATTCCTTTATTATTTCATATTTTTTTTGCTGAATACATAATGTAGCATATTTTCTTAAAGACAAAGGGGGTATAGATATTTTTCGTACACGAACAGTGTATATAGGCCTCTTATTTAGTGCACCACTGTCCTCAGTCTTATGGAAGGCTGGTCTGGTATTAGTTGTAGAAAATAATAAGCCATGCCACCTGTGGTCTGAGTTAGCTTCGACCACAAATCGTCTGGTGACAACCAAAACTCACTAAAATATCACTGCCCTTCAAAACCTCGCATCTCTGCACGACATCGGTACTAAGATACGAGCTTCATTTCAAGTAGGTATTTGTTAGATAGTGAATTTTCTCAACAGGCGAAATATCACCATTCATTAAGCAGTTTCGTCAATATACTCACTAAATCTGAAATAGATAATTAATAAACATGAATTTAATTACTATCAGATCTCGCCAATATCATTTCTTTTGTAAAATTGGCGCTCAACTCGATCGGTTTATCTTCAAAAATAGAAGCTGCTTCTCTCTGAATATCTTCTACTGATTTCTTCAATATAGTCACAAAATCGTTGTTATCAGCCATTTTCTTAATATTATCACACAAGAGAAGAAGGGGGCGCTGTGTCCTGAAAATGAAGCAGTAGAAAAAAACTATAAAAAATTGTCATCACCATAAGTCTAGTTTAGTCCTCTCCTAAATATTTAGGTATGTCCACAGATTGCGATTAAAAGTCATATTAAGCCATTACTAGGAGACGAGATAATTTGTTCAGGATGCGGGAACTGAGAAGAAACAAGTGTGAGCCTGAATCGCGCACCGAATGTTCCGTACAGACTTTCACATATCAAATTAAATGGCCGGTTAAGTTAAGTTTGCATCTAGTATCTAAGGTGCAAATAACCAAATTTAATTTACAAATTTTGTTCTTGACAAACAGATTGAGTTGTAATACCCTAAGGATTTTATCTTATCTTAAAGCGCCAAACGCGTTGTCTACATTTTTAACTTTTTTTTTAACTTCATTATTTTTTATTATTTTTTATTATTTTTTATTATTTTTTATTATTTTTTATTACAATTATAGCAGCTACAGTATACCGATTGTATGAAAATATCAAGTGTCTACACGTAGTATTGTTCAAGATAGAGTGATAGATAGAACACAGACAGATAACGGAAACAATGAGTTCAGACTTGAACGATAAGCGTATATCTAATTAGATACGCGACCAAACACTAATTTCCATACAAACTTGTATTGCGTGCATGCGTTAATGTCACTTAATCCTGTTGATGTAAGGTAAATGTTCCCGTACTCAAAACTTTCCCAATAGTTAGTACTCAGTTGAGCTGCTCAGTATAAGGTTCCGTAGCCGTTACTACAAAGAAATTTGAAAAAAAATACTATCTGAAAAAGTGCACCAGCAAAAAAAATTGCCAAAACATAAAATAATCTTAATTGGTTGCCAACCCTGTAAGCATTACTAAATTTCCTCTGTTACAGTATTCATAAAGTTATGTACATGATCTTGTTTCTCAATTTTATGACGAATTGAAAAAAAACACAAAATAGTCTGTGTAACTCTTTACAAAGATTATTTCGTGTTTTTTTCCAGTTGTGAAATGAAGATTTATTGAAATTACTTGTAATTGACACCATATGTTTTCTTCTGACTTTTTAAAATGACAGTACATAAAGTACTTTCCGTGTATTAAGATTATACATCCTTATAAATATTATTAAACTAGGCAGTAAACAGTAATTATATTTTGTTAAGACAATCTATGAAAAAATCAGTTTCATTGACTTGACAGGTTAAGGTTGGCACTTTCTCGGTTTTTTTTTTGTGGAAAATTATGTAACACGTATATTTTGTAGTTTTTGAGTAAAATGTCTGTGACAAAACTAAAGGACAGACGGACGAATGGAAATGACGAAACTATTAGAGTTCCGTGTTTGCCATTTTGGCTACGGACCCGTAAAACATAACAAAAATAAATTAAACTAGTACATACATGGCTGCGTGATCAATTGTTGGCAAGTGAAGACCCAAAACATCGGAATGTGCCGCTAATGGTAAGGAAATTTGGGATCTATTCTCCGGAGAAACGGTTCGATTGGCCTGAAAACATAAAATCCATATTAGAAGCGTTAAAATCCAAACTGTAACAAAATTAAAAAATTGTTTAAAGGTGCCCTTCGTCAGCGAAGATGTAAAAAATCATAACCCTCTTTTTTCAGGATGGTCGAGTAAAAAGCATCCTTTAACCATCGGTGGATACACAGCTAGCCGTTCACTAAAAATAATTGAAAACCGTTTAGCAGTTTTGGCGCGATTTAGGAACCGTATCTCCATAATAAAATAATGTATCCTAGCTGCGTTTGGGCTTGTTGTAATCATCACGAGATACACTTTTAAGTAACGATGAACTAAAAAGTATAAAATTAATTAACTTTGTAACCAAAAATAAAATCGACTCCATAAAAAAAAAACTAAAATAAAAAAAAAATGAATAATTCAGTTTCACTTACAAGTAACGGTTTGTCTACTCAATGTATACAGCATATACAATTAATTTTATTTTGGAGTCGGTGCTATCGTCATCGTGTCACATCTTACTAAAATCGTCAATCCATACTAATATTATAAATGTGAAAGTGTGTCTGTCTGTCTGTTACCTCTTCACGTTTAAACCGCAGAACCGATTGGAATGAAATTTGGTATGGAGATAGTTTGAGTCCCGGTGAAGGACATAGGCTACTGTTTATCCCGGAAAATTGCCCTTATCCGCGATAAACGAATTTAAGGCGGACGAAGTCGCGGGCAGAAGCTAGTTTTCAATATTTTACACATTTTGTATACTGCACCGGAGCCAAAATAAGATTAATTTTATATACTGTATAGATTGAGTATACAAACGGTTACAAGTAAGTAAATTGATGGAACTGAATTATGCAGTTACTTTTTGTTCATTGAAAATATCTTCAATGTACAGACATTTCATTTTTACAACTTTATAATATTGCCTTTAGATAATAAATAAAAAATTGCTTCTCGCCAATACAGGTCAATTTTTGAAGAGTCCACCTAGTCGGTATATTATTAGCCTAAACTATTAATATTTTTCTAAACAACTCTTTCACTATTGTCTCCTGAGTCAAGAAAATATTGATCCACCCAAGTACTGAACTCAAAATAATTGACCTGCCAAGTGCCAATAAGGAACGCTTAGCTTAGAAATAAGTAACAAATATTGAATAAAAATATGATATATGTTATTTATTTCCCGTATTTTCTGTCTTTCTCCTACACTTTGACTGCAGGGTAAGTTAAGTAAAGTTGGATACGTGGGTCCTGCTTTTCTAGGCAAGTCCCGGGGTTCGAATACAAATGTGCCGCAAACCTGCGGGGAAATTTTTGCAACCTTATATTTTTTTAGTAGAAGCTGATTGGGAAATTCAAGACGCGGAGCACAGTGTTTGTTAGTGGAGTGGGTGAGACGTTAGACCGGTAATTCAAAGGTACCAAGTTCGATTCCTGGTGTGACCAGACTAAAGCCTTTTTCTGGCGTTTTTTTTTTTATTTTATCACAATGACAACTTACTTCAGTAATATATATCTTTGGTTTAGCGAGCAAGGTCGGATTTAAATCGTCAATCAAGTGACGTAAAAAAATTGTTTCTGAAAATCTGCCATCTAATGCTGCGAGTTCCCCTGTTGATCCGTCGAAAGTTAGAACGACAACGACAATTGCTCCGTAGTCACGAAAATTTTGCTGGAAAACTGAAAAGTAAAAAACATACTCTTGATCCGCAAGCACGTCAAAATTATAGTGAAGAAAAAAGAAAATAAAACAAAAAAAGTGATTAGCTTTTCTTGTTTAATTATATAAATAATAAAAAAGTTTCTGTGAAAAAAAATCATTTTAGTGACAAACTTTTATCGGTGACTTTACTTTTCATTGATCATCCATCAACTAATCACCGAGACGATTCTAAGGAGCCAAAACTCGATAGGATTGCATTGTTTTATTTCCTATGACCACCTGAGGCGTGGCATCAGGGAAATCAAAAGGGAAGCCGAAGCGTATTCATTTACTCATATTTAAAGAAAAATATCTATAAGCCTTTCCTAGGGCAACGCGGTGGGATTCGACTTATATGGACGCCACGCAACTGATGACCACCTTCCTGCTACATCAACAGATCAGCTCATGGTATATTATTGTATATACAATTGCATTGTCAATAAACTTACATAAGTATGCCAAACTTTAGCTTAATAAGCCGGGAAGTAGGTCAAATTTAACTTGCAAGATTCCACCCAAACAAACAATTCACTGCAAGTTAAATAAAAGCTTGTAATATTAGGGGACATTTAACATAAATCGAGCTAATCCAATGGTAACCTGAAAAAGGCTTGTGTTATGAGGATACATTTTGAACGCTTTTTAGGTTTAGAACCCGTAGGCCGTAGGTCGTAGGCCGTGGTACAACCCACTGAGCCAAACGTGTCGTCAAGCTCTGGTCTCTAAATATCTAGTCGGTGTGTGTTAATGATGCTGATGAATACATGATGGGTAAATTACACACAGTGGCAAGCACTGGGTTTGTGGCCAAGATAGGCAGTTTTTCTGCACCTATATGGAAGCATGGTCGTTCAGGGCTTTAGGATAGACAGTTTCTTTGTACCTGTATGGAGCCATGGAGTGAAATGCCATTGAACAGAGGTTGGGCCTGGAATCCAGGATAGGCTTCCAGGACTTTGAGGTAACCCGATGAATAGAAGTGGCAAGCGCCATCCGTTCTGAATTTGAAGATAACCGCTTCTAGGCAATTTCTTGCATGCTGAATTTGTGATGAACTTGAAGGTTTCAGGAAAACGAGCCGCCTACAGATTCGCCGCAACGCGCAAAGGGGAGCCGCAGCTGAATACATATAGGCCCCTCCTAGAAGGGTAACTCAGGAGATCGCTACACGAAGAGAGCCAGAAGAAGCGCTGATCACTGCAGTCTTCATTTGGTTTGATGTCGTACACTTTACCGCTGGGAGCTGAGCTCAACCGGCGGCTCGCGAATGGTGGTGCCACAGTATATAATAAAGAGTACTACGTACAGTATGGACACTCCCTGAAAGTGCCGCCCACCCGCGCTCGGTTACCTCGCAGTTACCGGCTGAGGTAACTGAACTGTGAGCGGGAAGAGCGCGGGTGGCCGGAGCTTGCGCGCGGCGGGCAGCGGGCGGCAGGGAGTGTCCGGCGGGCGGCAGGGAGTGTCCACAGTGTGGTGGTACGATCGCACGTCCATGCCTACAGAAACACGGGAATAGCCGTCGTCCAGGGTGTGCAGTGTCTTTGTGCCAATATAGACCACGCGCCACTCATTACATATACGGGTTTATACTTACATTCCTGGCATTTAATTTCGATGTCACTACAAGTCAGGTCTGTGTGTGTGATAACTTCGAATCGAAAACCTTTGAAGGTATCCGATACAGCTTCTAAATCTTGCTTCGTCGTTTCTTCTACTCTGCCACCAGTCGATAGTTCGCTTTTGATTTGCACAAACATTAACAGTGCATTTTTTTCGAACCTAGAACAAATAGAATTGCTTATCGCATGAATATAAACTGGCCTCGAACATGTCGGGCCATGCTTTGTGTAGGGTTTCGCAGCCGTTTATACAAAAAAATGCACTATACTACAGATGGAAAAAATACGATATGAAAAAAAAAACACTAACAAAAGAGCGTATCTCCCCGGCACCTAAGTCCTTTTGCTGAGAAGCACAGTTTTTTGGCAACACTTAATAACGGTATATCTGATTATGTGCGCTTTACCTTTATTATTATTTTCATATTTTTGGACATAACTTTAAAATTTATGCTTTTTTCCAAGGGACTATTTCCGAAAATATTGACTTAATAAAAAACAAATTAAAACGTAATTTTTTTTAGGGAGGTTTTGAAAGAGTGCCCCCAGATTTTTTTTTGTCATGTAACTAAGTAGCGGCTTATGCAAAACACCTTTACTCTAGATTTAATTAATAAGATATAAGTAATACATGATTATCAGTTAGTTTCTACCCGAATTCGATAAATAAAAAAGATATGGATAATAAAAAAAATCTCTTCAGTGAACAAAGTCGCGGGCACCTTCAGAATCTAGTACCTGATAAAAGATAAAGACAAAGACTTTTTGGATGACCGTAGATTACGCTATGTGAGAGCGATCGACCACAGATATTTTTAGAGTTCCGTACCAAAAAGGTACAAAAGGAACCCTTATGGTGCGACTCTGTCTGTCTGTCTGCCTGTCCGACTATTAGAGCGCCATATCTCAAAAACTACTTACGTTATTGGTCAGCCCAAAGGAAATATAAAAAAAAACCTATTTGAACAACAACGTTAAGTTTGCACCTAATTTGTATGCAATGCTTTAGATATCAGGTGCAAACTTATCTCATCCGGTACAGGGTAATAAGGTTAGGGTTAGTGAAAATTTGTACGGAACCCTCGGAGTGCGGGTTCAACTCGCACTTGGCCGGTTTTTTTTCTGTGTGCCTTATCTTAGTATACATAATCTTTTCATACCTGTCTAATTCGTAAGTCACTCTAGCTCTAGTAGTAATTCGAACAGCACCAGCCACTTCATCGTCACTTTCTTCACTGTCGCTGTTTTTAAATCGTCTCTGCCTGTCTTTATAAGGTAGCGCAAAACTGCCTCTTGTATCAATACTAGGGCCCCCTGTCACTGCATTGATACTTTTCACCACAGTTTTTGCCACATTCTTAACTGTATCAAGCCAAGACATTGTCAACACTGTTATCGATTTTTTGCGGATAATATTATAATTCAATATAGGATTAGATAAAGTGCTCGCTCGTCGGTGGCCTGACACTTATTGATGTCACAACCACAACGCTGTACATTTTTATTTCAAACACTACCAATGCAAAACAAACAGGGCACAGGGCTAACATGGTTATGGTTATAATTATAGTTTTCCTTAACGTACCTACCTAAAAAACAATAATTTATAACTATTACGGTACGGTTTGCGCTGCATCTCAGCTTATACGACCTTATTACTGGTATCACAAGCTATAATATAATACGGAGCAACCTTTAAATTCATCAACATGGCTTGAAAACGTTTTTAAAGTAGACGAGTCTTTTAATTGTTTATTAGTCAAATAAAATGGCTCTCACCTGTCTAGTTCATAAGTGTATCTAGATCTAGTAGTCACTTGAATATTTTCTGTACTTTGACTCGCTTCAACTTGCCCTTCACCATCACTATCAGATTCAGAGGAGGTTGGTGCATGACTAAGAGAACTCCAAAATCCGTCAAAATCTGTTGGAACAGCACTGGTTAGTCCACTGATACTGGAGATACCAGAAGGTTGTACTGTTGATGCTAGTGTACTTCTTACAACTACCTTCGCTACATTTTTAAATGTGTCAAACCACGACATGGCTGTCAATACTGATTAAGACAAAAAAGAAAGAGAAGATAACGTGTGTACTTTCCGGCGACCACGCTATTATTGATGACATTATACAACTAATATAGCAGGGCTAACATGGTTAAGGTGAGTCTGTTGCTAGATAAAGGTGCTTGATTCGGTATTTTTCTAAAAACGGGTACTAATAAGTGTGGGCAAACGCTATTAACCGCTTCTATCTTGAAAAAAATAATAATCCAATGTTCTTTACAATTATAAACATACTCTTTTTGCGGCAAGTTTTAAATTTTTTCTCACGCTCTTTCCTGCTGCAATTTCTTGTTTCTTCTGATGACGCTCCTGGTTACACACATGGCTGAATGCCGTGACTAAAAGCCAAGTGTTGCTAGGCATTTTTCAATGCATGCCAAGGACCATAATCATGAGTACTCAAGCTGATTTTTGGCTTCGTAAATAAGAGATGACTGTATAACTATAGACTGGTTTATTAGTCGTCTTAATATACAGATGGTCCCGGACAAAAAAATTGAATTAAGAATCGGATTTGTCGTCCGTTCTTCTTCTTTGGTGCTGTTATTGTAATTTGTTGTGGTGGTGGAGCTGCCCCCCCGGCACCACGTGTCGACGACTGCAGCGCTCGGGCGCATGGAGCAGTAGGAGTGTACCTAGCTAGATTCTAGCCGGTATGTGTCATGTACGCCGCAAGTACACGATGAAGATCCTGGGACTTCGGGAAGTCGAGAAACGGCAAAAATAACTAAAAAACACAAAAATAACAATCTGATCACTGAATATTTGAAACCTACAGAAAATACGACTGTTGAAGAGACAGATCTCACCGTGACTGTATGAGACACAGTGGTCCCCTCCCCACCAATAACAAATACACACAAAACCACAACTTAGAAACCTCCCAGTACGGCTGGTCTTTGCGGGAGTGTTAGACCATTACCCTCCACTCCTGACTCGAGCAATACTAAGAAACTCTACATTGGAACATTAAAAGTAAGGTATCTCAGAAGTCAAAAAAGAAGGAACCAATATACAAAAATTTGAAAACTACATATATGTACACCGGCAAAATAAGCGGCAAAAAAGGCGTGGGATTTATTGTAGAAAAGGAAATGAAACCGTACATTCTGAAATTCAAACCAGTATCCGATAGAGTTGCCATATTGGACTTAATGATGAACAATGTGGAATTAAATATCATTCAGGTTTATGCACCCACTGAAAAAGGCACTGAAGAAAACGTAGAGGCTTTTTACAACGACATACGCCACGCATTAGAGCAGACCTCCTATAGTACGGTAATTATTGGAGACTTCAATGCGAAGATCGGTTTGTCCACTCTTGACGACAGGGCCGTCATGGGACCATGGGGCTATGGGGTAAGGAATGGCAGAGGTAAGGCTCCTAATCAACTTCTGCCTAGAGAACGAACTCTATATAATGAACACCCATTTCAAGAAAAAGCCAAAGCTTCGTTGGACATGGAAGTCGCCAGATGAAAAGACTCTGAATGAAATAGACTTCATTATAACTAGAAAACGAAATACTAAAATTATTCAAAATGTGGAAGTTTTAAATACCTAATATCCAACTGGCCATAGACTCGTAAGAGCAACATACTGCACACAACACAGAGATAAAAAATCTAGAGTTGCGCTTAAAGGAAAAATTAACGAATTCAATTCATTGCAGAAAGAGTCCTTAAAGAATATTTTTACAGAATCTATAGAATCACTACGCTATACAAACATTCAAGACTATTATACAAAACTAAACGACAAAATAAAAAACTGTACCCGAAAACTACCAATTAAATCGAAGAAGAACCCCCCCTGTCATTTCTGAAACAATACACAATTTAATAAACAAAAGAACTACATTAAAAAATAAAATATTCAAAACAGCTCTAGAAAAAAGAAAACTAAAACAAATATATTCCAAAATTCGCAATAAATTTAAAAAAAGTAAACTGAACTACAGAATGAGAATAATAAAAGAGGAACTTGCAAAAAGAGGATCTGCCAAGCGGGGAAATAAACGTTTAAAAGAACATAAAACCTGGATACCATCGCTAAAATAAATGCATACTAACCGACACATTATTATTAAAACAGCGACGTTATACTGCGAGACCTTGTATAATACGGCAAATCAAGAGCTTCATTTAAGAGAGACAGAACTACCAGCAGATAATATAGCGCCATTACTAGAAAGCGAAGTACGAAATGCCATAAACTCAATAAAAACAATGAAGAGTCCTGGAGAAGACGGCGTAACTAATGATATCCTGAAGGCGATAAGTGAGCCACTGACACCTTTACTCACACATTTATTTAATGACATTATAAATAAAGGAAATATACCAAAAGAATGGGAAACATCAATTATTACGCTACTTTTTAAAACAGGAGACTCATTCAAAATAAATAATTACCGCCCTATAAGTCTGTTACAGTCCACGTACAAGCTGTTCACGAGTATAATCTTAAACAGAATTAGAAAAGCACTTGATTATGAACAACCAATAGAGCAGGCAGGATTTCGGAGAGCTATTCAACGATTGATCACATTTTTACCTCACAACAAATTATAGAAAAATATAGAGAATACGGCAAACGACTCTACATAGCTTTTGTGGTCTATACAAAAGCTTTTGACTCAATTTCGCACCAAAAGCTCTGGAAAGCGCTTTTAACAACAAGGTGTTGACATCAAATTTATAAATATCTTGGCAGAAATTTATAGTAAAAGGAAATCACTTATAAAAGTTAAAAGGAAAGGTAAACAATTTAAAATACAACGTGGCGTCCGACAAGGAGACCCAATCTCGCCCAACTTATTCACCGCTCTGCTCGAGTATATATTGCGAAAACTGGACTGGCAAAACTGCGGTATTCATATAAACGGGAAACGTCTTCATCACTTGCGTTTTGTGGATGATATTGTTTTGATTACGGAGGACCACGACGAGTATGAGAGTATTCATGCTAGAAACGTTGCATAACGAAAGTTGTAAATGCGAGTTAGAGATGAACCCCGAAAAGACATGCATAATGACAAATAGCGACGCTAAAGCAACTACAGTACAATCCAATCTTATTGAATACGTCGATGAATACCTATACCTTGGTCAAAACATATCTCTAAAAGATCGATTTCCCGTCCAAGCGGTAAAGAGACGAATTAAAAAGGCCTGGAGTTCATACTGGTCATTTAAACATATATTTAAGTCCAAAATGGATATTGAACTAAAGAAGAAAGTAATGGACTTTGTAGTACCACCTACCTTATTATATGGATGCCAAACTTGGCCTTTAACAAAAGAAGTTATACACCAAATCCAGGCCTTTCAAAGGTCCGCCGAGAGAAGTATGCTGGCCTGCTGGGCCTTAAGATAAATGATAGAGTAAGAAGCACAGACATTCACCAAAGAACTAAAATCAAAGACGCAGCAGAAATGGCATGCAGACTAAAATGGCGTTAGGCTGGACACACGGCTCGAACCACAGACGGACGATAGAGCGAGACTCTGCTACATTGGTACCCGCGCGATTGCTCGCGACCGCGGGGCCGCCCGCGCCGCCGCATGCGAGACGACATTGTCGCCGAGGCGGGCACCGCGGGCATCACCTGGACCCAAGTAGCCGCTGACAGAGATGAACGGAACAGGAGGGAGGAGGCCTATGTCCAGAAATGGACATCCCCTTAGAATATGTATTACTAAATAATTATATTGAATATATGAAATAATATTGTAACATAAAATAAATATACAAATATCTTAAATTTTAATAAATGTATGATAAATAAATGATAATAATAGGATAAAATAAAATACGTTAACACTTAATTATAGATCAACAAAATGTGTAAGATATAAATAATTTAAAAATAATTGTTTGTTACTAAAGAAAATGTGAAATTAATATAAATAATTGTAAATAAGGTTTAAATTGAATATCGCATGCTGAAATGTAAAAACAAAAAAATATATATTCTATCTGGAAAAAAAAGGCTTAATTATTAATTATTATTATTATTATGTGTCATGTATGTTGTTGTTGTCAGTGCCCTAGCTGGGGACAGTTTGTGATTTTTGTGGAGCTTTTTGGTAAGTGGATGGATGGGATATTTCGTAGGGGAACTGTATGGGTGGGATATTGTGTGGAGTGGATGGGTGGGATATTGTGTGGTAGTTGTCCGTTGCCGGTGGATGTAGTGAAGTCGAGTGTCGCCGCCGGGTCACCGCGCCATCCGTGTTGATGAAGTCGCGCTGTACTGTAACACGTAACTCAGCTGAGGGGTTAGTTTGAAACGTGCTATCCCTCTCGCTTTCATGTTAAACTGTATTTGAATGAGCGAGATGTCGCGATACGAACTTCGAATATCGAATTTCATAGTAGCCCCTCTGGTGCTTAACAGTCATCTAAGTATGGTTTGAGTCTCACGGTGGTTTTCTAGTTTCAAATGTTTCTTTCCTTATTGTCCTTGTGTAGTTACATCGTCACCATGCTAGCACGCTTCTATGTTAGCTAAAATAAAACTTGATAAGAACCACCATGTTTGTTGCCGTCTCGCTCACTCTGTCTGCGGTCATGTACGATAGCAACAATATCGGCTTGAAAAATGCTTCAGTGACATATTTATTACACAAAAGCTTATTATATGTAGGTATCAGAAAACGCACGCAGAATTATAAAACCCTTTTTTTGATTTAGCGTAGTTGGGTCCTATAACCAGTTACCTTAAAGTCATACATCTGTTTAAGGGTTACTATGCCACAGACAGACGCATAGATCCACATATGCACGGATATACGCACTGAAAACAAAACCGATCGGATTAAACAAGAAACTTGTTTTCACCAAAGCATTAACCATTCCTCCATAACGTCTACTTTGTCAGGTACGTGACGGCTATGACAGCTACCTTAGAAACATAAAAAGTTCAAGAATTCACTACCAATACAAAAGCCAAATTATAAAATATTGACATACCAAAAATGTACTTCCTAACTTTCTGAGATGGATGAAAAGAATGACGCCACGTATCTGACATTCTGGTGGCATGCACCATATTATCAATTACAATGGTTCGAGCAACAGTTTTAATATGATTACTGCATCACTATCAAAGATATCACAAAAATTATATATTGATGTCTAAAATTGTTTGTTTCAAATAAAATATTTACTTGCGACAGGCGCAATTAGTGGATTGCGCTAGAGAAGCTATGTTCAATCAAGTTTGATTTAACTTATGATTGAAACAAATAACAGTTTTAGTAGAACTCAACATTTTTTTCGTTTGTTAAGGTCGACTAAGTAAAATGTTCAAATGTTGGATCATTTTAACGCGTACTATTACAATCATGTGTTTGGCTATTAAAAAAAAACCAATCATACTGAAAAGCCACTTGATTGGCTCCCGTTTCTTTTAGTGCAGTTACATAGACACACAAAAACTTATAACACTCTTATTTTTTCTTGGGGCTTAAAATCATGACGCCTGAAGAAATTTCGAGGCAAAAGACTTTTATTTATAATTGTGGCTGTAAAAGTATTTAAGATTCTTTTCAAATTGAGATACACAGTTAACTATGCTTAATTGCACCAATCATTTGTAGAAATTCCCGGTTAAACTGGGCTTTTAAAATAGCGTTCGCTAAAAAAAACCTAATTGTTCTGCATGCGAGTTTCAATCGTAAACAGATAGACTTTTTTAACGGTTAAATGGAAGTAAAGATCTAGTTTGAAATCGTTCACTATATCATTTAGCGTGCGATTGTCATTCACGGAATCTTAATTGCACAATTTATTGAGTGGAAATGAGTAAAAGGATACGAATAATTATAAAACGAGTTAGAACACGTAGATATATCGATTTAAAAATTAACTACAATTTAGTGGCACTATTTCGTTCACACTTGCGTGGTCTTAATAGGTGTGAAACAGATAACAGTATGATCTCGGTGGCCAGTTCGTTTTGCGCTCAGTATAATTTACCATTTGTCATTATACTGAATGCAAAACGAACATGTTTCACCACAAAATTGACAAGTAAGACGTTACTTTGATATCGCCAAATGATTCAATTGAAAGAAAATGACCACCTACATTTATGTTGACCGTTTAAATTCAATTCAATTCAATTCAAAATATTAATTTCAGGCACACACGCCGCATCAGAGAGGCAGTTCTCTTGCGTACTATAGCACCGAAACAATCGGTGTGCGCTTCCGCGAACATACCTGATGCGCTGCAAAAGCGTGGTAGTCCCAACAACATCCTGAACCCATTGTTGTATTGCTTTCTTAGTGTAATGAGTCCACAGGCTGCACGTGTAAAACGTCTGACAGAATGACTTAAAAAGGGTTACTTTAACATTGGTATCACACCGTGCAATCCTGCGGGCTAATATATTACAGCGCACAGCCAATGCCCTGCGCTCCCTCTCAACATTGAGATCATCATGGAGATTATCAGTGATCCAATGTCCGAGATACTTAACACTTGTGACTCTACTTAGTGGAGCTTCATTCAAGAAGACGGTAGGAATAGCATCAAGGACCTTATCACCAGCTTTAAAAACTAGCAACTCGCATTTGCTTGAACTGTATCTCAGACCGTGGATCACCGCGTACTCCTCACAGACCTTAAGCAGTTTTACTAGGGCACTGATCGACGGGCACAGCAGCACCATATCGTCCGCATAGCTAATATTGTTGACTATAGTTCTGCCTATTGAACATCCGATACCTGTGCAGCTGAGCCCCGCTATCAACTCGTCCATGTACAGGTTGAACAGTCGTGGTGAACTCAGCCCTCCCTGTCTAACCCCACACTGCAACCTATACTCGTCCGAGTACGCACCTGCCCACCTCACCTGATTCATTTGGTTGCCATACCAATAGCGGAGCAAACTGATCACCTCCCTCGGTGTACTCGTACTATTCTCCATTTTATGCCAAAGAATATCATAAGACACCGTATCGAATGCCTTCGATAAATCCAAGAAACACGAAAATCCAGGCGTTTTGCCATCGGTATAGTATTTGACGGCATGCTTGAAGCAGAGAATTGCGGTTCAAAGCCAAACTGAGCATCCTGCGTTTTTATATGCCTTGACAGCAGGTCGTCAAGCAAACCGTCAAACACTTTAGCCATAACCGTCGCCAAAGATATCGGCCTGTAATTGGACTTGGTTTTATTCTTTGAGATAGGCACAACTATTGTCTTCATGAAATCATATGGAAGATGGCAATGACTTATACATAGATTGAAGAACATTTTCAACACTCGAGGTAGATAAGCACCCGCATGTATCAAGTGCTCTATACTGAGGTCATCATGCCCCGGAGATTTCCCTTTTGTGATATTTTTAATAACGAGTTTTACATCCTTAAGTGAGAAACAGATTGGTCCGTCAGCCCGCTTGGTTTCAGTAGAGAGCACCTGCCCCTCCAATTCTGAAAGCTCACTATTGACCTTGAAATAGTTCCTGAACATGTTGGCGATTTTGACAGGTTCACACAGACCATCAACAGTAGATGGGAATAAATTAAATGAGTCGTCTCCCGCGATAAGAGAGAAGCGCGAAATGTGATAAAAGAGCGGGCGGCAGGCGTCCTTACTGCCGCCTGCTAGCTAGCGATGAGCTCCTCGAGTTGTCTGATTCGAATAACTCGAATCAGAGTCTACGCGAGTTGATTCAAATCAAGTTCCTTCGCAACTCAAATCAACTCGCCGACTCGGTTTGACTCGCGTACAACTCGGATCGGAGTCGCCAACTCGAATAGGTGAGTCAAGGCAACGCACAATTCGTGACATAAGCCGCGAGTCAAAAAAAATTACCTACACTTGATTCGAATCAACTATCACGTGGCAGCGATGTAGCGGAGACCCGGCGAGTTAAGTTAATTCGAATGAAGAATACGAATACGCTGAACCTACTCGATTTGCCGACTCGCGGACACAGCTGATGCCGCGAACGGCGGCCATCCGGTTGATCCGAGTTGAGTGAGCTCGACTTTTGATTTGAATCAGCGGCCGAATTAACTCGAGTCATCCGAGTTGGAAAAAAATCGACTCGTAACGTCGCTACTGCAAGCTTCCAAACCTCATCATCTTACACGTCTGTTTTACCGTGAGCCAGGACTTATTTAAAAGGTCTACTTTTCTGTATCTACATAACTGCAGAGTCATGCAAGAAGTAAGCAGAGAAAACGTATGGAGTCATCCAATTACGTCCCTCAAACTCCGTAAAATCATATAGCATTGAAATTAAGAAAACATGGTGCATAGTTGCTTTAAAGTATGAGTAATATGATAACATAATCAATTCACTCACTAGAAAACTGAGCCCGAAAGAGAGGACCGTCAACACTAATAAAAAAATGTCGTTGTTTATGTAAAATAATTAATAATATGACTAACATACGATAATGTTTTCGTATTAATTAAGGCAATTAAACAAAAAATAGAATCCTTTGTTAAGTTATAGCTATATAGACATTCTTGTTTCTAGTCGTCTCACTCTTGTCAGGTCGTGGTCTCGATGATGATGTAATCATACACTGCAGATCTTCGTCCTCGGTCCTCTCGACTTGAGAAGCCGCCTTTGCAATTTGTCTCCACTTTATTCTATTGGCAGAATTTGAGCACACTGTGTGATGCTGGTGTCTGTCACAGTTTTTATAAGATCCGTCCATCGGGTTGGAGACCGCCCTCGAGACCCTTCTGCCTTCTGCGTTCTGCTTCTCCTTTTGCCTTCAACCTGTCCCTGCATCACTAGACGCTTCATGGACTGCTGGTTTCTGGTTTTGTATTCTATATAGACATAGCTACCCTATGTCTTTATAAAATACTATAGAAACAGACACTAATATAAAAATAAATTAAGTTATAAGAAAATTTCGCATCATTTGTTTGAAAACTTTTATACAAAAAAAATAGTAAAAAGACAGAACACACAGTTAAAGGAACTTTTTTTCATAATTTATACCATTATTCGACTAAAACGTAGTGTTTAGTTGCAGTTTTCTCGGCGCCATCCACCGTTGTAAAACTTATTATCTGAAAATAAACGTTTAACAAATTAATATGGGAGTGCAGGTTCGAAAAAACAAGCGCATGCCCGATAAAACTATTAAATTTATTAAAAGCAAAAACATATTACAAACTTGTAAAAATGAAATGTCTGTACATTGACGATATTTTCAAAACAATATCATAAAGTGGTGGCTTTATCAGCAGAGGAGAAAAAAATCATAACCCGCCTTTTTTTTCAGCGTAGTCAGGTAAAAAGTATCTTATAATCATCTGAGGATACTCAGCTATCCGTGTACCAAAAATAGTTGAAATCCGTTTAGCCGATTTGGCGTTATGAAGCCGCAATGACATACAAAAAAACAAAAAATATATATATTTACAATTCAGCGACCTCCAAATAGTTTGTAACATTTTTTTTTTCAATATCGTCAAACTCATCTATGTACGGTACATTAACATAAACTTTGAAGGGTATTTTTTTTGTAAAATATAAGTTTGAGCCGAAATAACAAAACACCGGTCCAAAATTTTTTTATGTTCCCCTACATATAATCAAGCCATTAATTAACTAGAAATTTGCTTTTACAAAACTCTCTACAGAAGTTAGAGGTTTGGTCACTTTTTAGTACTTTGGAGGACAATTTCTCCGAATAAGTTGAGATTGGGCAGCTAAAAAAATACGTGTCCTTTATTTTACACTTATCTCTAACATATGTAAAAATAAATCAAATCGGAGCTGGACAGACCTTTCCTTGTAAGATGAAAAAAACCTGAGAACCTCCTCTTTTTTTTGGAAGTCGATTAAAAAGTAACTCAGGAGGCGTACCAATGGCAACTAGGTACAGAAAATAGTTGATTGACCTTTAGTTAATGAAAAAAACTCATACTGCAGTCACGGAATTTCGATGGAACATGCGGACATATTTTGAGACTTTTCCATTTTCTTCTGTTTGCGTGTGGACCATCTTGTTATCTTCTATGATAATTAACGATCTCACCTGTAATTACAAAAAAAAAATCATCATCAGCCTATATACGTCCCACTGTTTGGCACAGGCAGACTAATTGATGAAAGGGGATGATGAGGGAAGATATCGTGAAAAAACCTGCATACGTATGAAGAAATGGGTGTATGTGAAGTCTCCAATCCGCCCTGCGCCAGCGCGGAGAATACAAACTTAATTAAACGTACATAATTCGTAACAAGCAATAATCCTCAGTAACCACCATATGAAGGTATAAGAGCGCATTTATTATTAACAAGGATAATCTGAAAGTAAGAAGTCAATAATAACAAGGACCAATAAATCAAGAGGACTGTCGATTGCCGTACTTTGGATCGTGTTCCGATCACAAGGAAATATTCTGGAAAACACTAGATGGCGCTATAAAACTTAATTCTAATTGAACAAAGAAACTTTTAGTACAGTGACAATTAGGCAAACAGCTAATAATATATAAATCGTAACATTTAAATACTGTGTCACGCTTGCAAATTTGAATAATAATAATAATTCTTATACAGAGATGGCGTTGTACACATCAAAGAACTTTATGCTTTTTGTATAGACAGTCCTCTTGTTTTAAAGTTCCGTGTTAATAGAAAATGCTATAGAGGATTAAGATACTCTCTGTTTAATAGAGATTCAATGACCATGTAAATCCTTAAAATAAGCTGCTAGTACATGATGTTGCAATCGTAGTTTATCCTCCATTTATTTACAGCTGCTTTAAGAACTAGAAGGACAACTTTTTTCGCATAGCTGCAAAAAGGAATAAGACTTGTTTTCACCGTAATCGGATAAAAATCTTCGTACCAACAGTGGTCAAAATCTGTCCAAACGTTTTGTTCAGCAGTGAAATGGTCCACACAAACACCACACAAAAGATTACAAACTTATGATTAAGGATTCATAGACCTTAAAATATGCCCTAAAATTAGTTTGCATGCTATGACACAGAGATTATTTATTGCACGTAGTAGGTAAATGCATCAGATCCCGGTAGATTTCAGCGATAGAGTCAACGTCGCTTGACTGAAATGGCGGCCTCTAACTGAAGTACTCTATGAAATCAGGATGCCTCTACGAACCAAGGGCATAATCTATAAGACTGCTATTCGACTCGTAATGATGTACGGAGCGGAGTACTGGACAACGACAAAGAAGCATTATTAGCAACTACACACAGCCGAAATGAAAATGCTGCGCTGGGCAGGCGGTATGAAACGCCTGGACAGAATCCGCCATTAGCACGTGAGAGGATCTTTCAAAGTAGCCACAATAACGGAAAAACTAAGAAAAGCAGACTTAGTTGGTACGGTTACATAATAATATAAATATTACTAATATAAATATAAATATTACATAACAATTTTACACAAATTCAACTAGTCCCACGGTAAGCTCAAGGCTTGTGTTATGGGTACTAGACGGCGATAAATGTAATGGATATATTTACTTATATACATAGAAAACATCCAAGACTCAAGAACAAAAATATTTTTGCTCATCATAAAAATATTTGCCCTTACCGGGATTTGAACCAAGGACCTTCAGCTTCGCAGGCAACGTTACTCCCGCTGAGCCAAACCGGTCGTTATGATGAGAAGAGACTATAGTTACTCCGTAAAAACCGCCTTGAATATCCCCACAAAATCCCGGGGAAGAGAAAGACCGCCACATGGTGGTCCAATATTGCGAGGGAGAAGACATGACAGGATCTCACATCCATGACAACCCAGGCGCCGCCGTGCAAGGAGACCCGACCCCAGATAGAACTGGGATTAAGGGAAGGAAGAAGAAGAAGTAAGTAAATGCATCAACTTCCATGTAACTGTTTACCTTAACACCATCAGCCCTGGTTTCTTCGAATTCATCTCCAGAAGTGAACGTGGTCTTCGAACTGGCAAAGGGCGTGTTGAAATGGAATGTGCAAGTGCCATCAGCATTGCTGGTCAGCCAGATTTCCTGGCTTAGAGCAAGGTTAGCTTTTCTCTGGAAGTAGCCTTTTCCTGGAAAAATATGGAAAATAAATCGCAAAGTCGCTGTAATTTACGCTGTTAGGCACTGGTCCCACCGCGAGCGAGTAAACTATGAACTATCGGCTATTTTCTAGCTCAAGAGTCGAACAAAAGATAATCGCTTTCGTGTAAATAAAAGAGAGAGATATATATTTATAGTTCATAGCTGGCTTGTTCACACCGCCGGCGAAGACACTCTCCCACCGCCCGGCGAGTAAGCGATAATTCCATACAATGTTTACTAGCCGCCCGCTGATTGTCAACTGTTTCTAGTACATAATTTTACTAGTTGATAGCCGAGCTCGCTGATAGTTGGCGGTGGGACCACTGTTTACTAGTTGACCGCCGCGATACAAGCTATCGACTATAAAACTAGCTCAGCGGTACTCGCCGGTGCCTGCTTGGCGATCAGACCGATCATTTTACCTTATGAGGTGGATGCGAGTGCACGTATGAATTTAAAACAATCATATGAACTATCTTTGTTGTCCAGTTCGGATGACGATGATGATGTATTTTATAAAAGCGTGTGTGTAGTGGCAGTGGCAATTTTGAAGAGACGGAAGAAAAAAAAAGATATTTTAAAAAGAATGACAAGAAAATGTTGGATGCAAGAAATTAATTATTTCAGAAAAGAATGCAGTGAGTTAAAACTGTTCTACGAGTTGACAAACGATCAATTTCGTTCATATTTTAGAATGAAAAGAGATGAGTTTGAGTATATACATACATTAATAGAAAATGATATTAAAAAAATGAACACAAATTATAGAGAAGCTATTAGTACAAGAGAGCGTCTCGCCATTACATTAAGGTAAGGACACTAAGGGTAGGTTTTTTAAATCAAACGTCATAGTGGAGAAATATAGTTAAGTATATTTAGTTATTAGTTGTACCAGCACTTGCAGTAACACCCATTGAATCTTGAGCTGTATTCTTTGGGGCAGGAGTAGTATCTTCTCTTGAGTCAGTTTGTTGCAAACTAGACCTGCTAGGTTCAGGTGAGTATGTAGAACCGTGTCCAGAAGAATGATATGCCTGATTAGTACAAGGGCGTGATTGACGTGAGTTGTAATCATAATTGTTTGAGTAATAACCAGAGAACGATAAATTAGCTATATCATCTTCAGCTTCCGTGATCATTTGAAATAGCTTTTTTTTAATAGACCTTTGATAAAACTCTGGCATCTGCTTTGTACTTAGATACATCGTATCAAAAAAACTTTTTAACGGATCGCCAGTAGTAAGTAGTTCTTTGCGTAACTCCTCCCTCTGTGCAGTTCTCTTTTCACGATTGTCATCCATGTCTTTTAATAATTTTAGCAACGCTTCTTCATCGTCGTCATTCATTATATCATCCTTCTTTTTTTTGGGGGCCGGCATCGAATCTGAGTTAATACTAACTTCTGACTGTGTATATTCTGCACTAGACGTTGCATCCTCCAAATTTGTTGACAAATCACGCGGTGGTGAAACATTTGTTTCTCTCTCTGTATTTGTCATATATGGAAGTAAAAATTCCATGTGACTCATGTACTTCCATGGCTTTACGTTTTTCGATGCCTGTCCACTTTTCGTTTTATTAATTTTCTTTAACTTTTCACGGTGCGTGTCTCGCAAACCCTTCCATTTTGTCTTTGCTTGTGTAACTGTAAATTAAAGAAAAAAAATATAACATAATCTCATAAACGAATTATCATGCAATCAACTAATCATTATTTCAGATTTCTGATAACCGGAACATCATATGCTGCTCTGTCAAAAAGCTATAGAATAGGCCGGTCGACACTTTCTAAAATAGTACCAGAAGTATGTGAAAGTATATGGACCAAATTGCAGCCTTTAATAATGAAACTACCAACGCAATCCGAGTGGAAATATATAGCAAATCAATTCGATGAACTGTGGAATTTCAAAAACTGTCTTGGTGCAATTGATGGAAAGCACATAGTAATTTTTGCACCCGATAAATCAGGATCACAGTTTTTTAACTACAAACACACATTTTCAATTGTACTGTTAGCTGTTGCTGATGCACATGGAAGATTTATTATGATCGATGTTGGTTCCATGGGCAGGTTTAGTGACGGAGGAATATTCACGGATTGTCATTTCTATAATAAGTTGCAAAACAATGAATTGAGATTGCCTGCAGATGAACCACTATATGAAGGAGGTTTGCCGCAGCCGTATGTTTTTATTGGTGACTGTGCATTTCCTTTGATGACACACTTATTGAAACCTTATCCCGATCATGAAAGGTTGGATAACGAACAGTTAATATTCAATTATAGACTGAGTCGGGCACGTCGAATGGTAGAAAGTGCGTTTGGTAAATTGGTACATAAATTTCGTATATTTTTAAGTCCCATGGATCTCCAAATAAGTTCAGTCAAAAAAGTTGTGAAGGCTGCGTGTGTTCTACACAATTATGTAATAAGCAATAACATTGAACAAGCCCCGTTACAGTTAATGACTTCTGATCATGTGTCAAGTAATAACGTTCAGATATTAGAAGAAAATTCAGCTGATTTCGAAAATGCTTTTTTCGTGAGAGAATACTTTAAGGAATATTTCAATACAATTGGAAGTGTTGTATGGCAGAATAATCGCGTAAAAAATGTATTAGATTCGGATAGAAGAACACACAACCTGGTATAGATACGGCACAATTTACCTTTGTTTTCCGTCTGCCGAAAACGAAACGAAAAGGACAATTCATATTATATTGTTAGCCTGCGTGTGTTTGTTGTGTTAGATAGTATATAAAAAAACTTACCATTCTGTATTTTTGTTTTCATCATAATATCTTTCCAAGCAGCATCTTTTACGTCTATGCGTTTGTAAGAAGGCAGTTTTGCATCCCAAAGACAAGGATATTGTCTAACACACTCGATAAAAAACTCATCCATATTAACATGAAATACTCGCACGAAGACGGTCACTCAACATTGACAGCTGTTTATATTTTATCACGACAGTAAAATCATAAGTGGACAGGATAAATCTAACTTGAAAGATAAATAATAACGAGTTTGCATACAATACGTATAGTTTGCGTACATCACAAATTTAAAAAAAGGGTCCAGTATGTTTAGTCATACACCCCTTCCTCCACATAGTGAAACCCCGACCCTTGCTAGGATCATAGAAGATGTTATGATAAAAGCTGCACTTTTAGATGGAAGCAAGCCGCTTTTCTCGGTGATAGTATAAACATAAGTAAGTGATTTTTTCCGAGGATATCAAGATTTAATTCCTTAGGAGGCCGAGCATAAGCAAGTGCTTATACGAAAATGAAAAAATTCTATACTTTTTTTAGATTGATAGATTTTGACGTGTGCCATGTGCCAATTGAAAGAGATCGATTTATTTAACAAACATTTTGATTAGGATATTCTTTTTTTTAACACCTTGGCTGCGGCAATTAAATATACCTTGTACATAGTTAACCATACTTTGCAAGTGGTCGATCGAACTTATTATATAAAGGAAAAAATTGTGGGTTAATCGCATCTATCTGTCTCTGCCGCACTAATAAGGTACCTATTTTTGTAACACTCAATTGTAAATTTTTCTTCATAGTAAATGTACGAAAACATTTTTTTTATTTCTGACTTTTTTGTACATTACCGAAAGCTGACCCACGGAAACTATTGATACTGGATAGGAATAGAATCGATAAACATAATAAAAAAGTTTGTCAAAAATTTTCTCGCACCCCGTATGTTTTTTCAAAAATCTTTAAACGCCAATCTTTATTAATTTGAAATGGAAGGAAGGTCTTCTAAGACCATTTTCACTTAGCAGTACGGAATCTGGTGGCTGCACTCACTGACCCAAAATCTATTTCCACCCTGTATAGGTCATTGGCGAATAGGGCCCTCTTAAGTTTTTTACCTTTATGCTGGGCCACCCGGCTGAGCTAGTGGAGCGAGTAATCGCCCGTCGCACGCAAACACTCGCTTATAGCTCAGCGTCTAAACTAGTAAAACTATACTCGCTTCTCGCCGCTCGCCCACTAGTTTGTAGTTTATAGTTTCACTCGCTTATAGTTTGTAGCCGGCGGTGGGACCAGTGCCTTAAACTTATAAGATAAAGCTGGTTGATTTCCTAAAGCAGAAATGCTTTTTTTTTCATTTAAGAACATTTAAATACTAGAAAGTGCCCGCAACTTCGTTCATGAAGGAGAAAAAGTCATTATAAGTATTTTTTTTTCTTCTTAATCGGGTAAAAAGTATCCTATAACCATCTGTGGATATCCTGCCTATGTACCTGTGTATTAAAAATGGTTCAAATCCGTCTAGCGGATTTGGCGTGATAAAGCCACTACAAGACATATGAACATACAGACATAAAAAGTTCGATTCGCCTTCAAATAATAAAATTATAAAAACAAACATTTAAGATTCTCACAATGAGCCCTTTCATTTCATAAATATGTCACACCATATATTTTGTAAAAGTGGCCCTGATGTCAAAATTTCATTTATTTACGTTTTTACGGTTACACTGTCGTTACGGTGACACTGTCGTCTTTGAGTCACCGACTTACATGTGTGTGCCAAATTTCAACTCAATCGGTCCAGTAGTATCGGAGTAAACTGGCTGCGGGTTGCGTTTCTTCCTTTTGAGGTACGGAACCCTAAAAACCACTTCTTTATCTAATGTGTCTACATTTAATTCCTTCAAAAAATGCGTTTAGAAACTGCATACACGATGAAAATAATCAACAAGAAATTAATATTTGCTAGTGAAGGATGAAAACCATCGATTTTTATACGACAACTATAAAATATTTTCTTCTGTTTCCGCGATTATTACTCATTGAAATAAAAAAAATAACGGATTATATCGCGTATATTATCTCATTTTAGTTCCCGACGTTTCAGATGCATTCCAGCTTTCCACGGTCACGGGTGGACTGAGAAAACATGTATTTTCCTCTGTCAAAGTTACAATTTGTGCAAACTACCCATTTTTGAAAAAAACAAATAAAGGTGTAATACATGCCAGATGGACCTAAGCTGTAAAGACAGTTACACATGTGCCAGAAGGGCTTAATTATTTTATTCTAATAATGTACCAAGCAGCATTTCACAAATGAGGCGTACTGAGGAGAAAAGAAACGCTGCAAAGAAAAACTCCCGGGCTACCTCATTACTAATTATAATATATTAAAAAACAGCACTATTAAACAAACAAACAGACTATTAAACTACTTTTTAAACAGATAAGATATTTTACACCGTTCGGAAATTAAGGTTTTGCAGCCCTGTGTCTCGCTTGTTCCTTTGAAATTTTCCCAGAATGCTACGCGAGGCTATTGAGATTAAAAATCATCCTAATTTCAATAGAGAAGATTGTGTCACTACCACCAGCTTGGGATCCTGTAATACATCTCATCAAGGAACAAGCGAGACACAGGGCTGCAAAACCTTAATTTCTGAACGGTGTAAATATATCTTATCTGTTTAAAAAGTAGTTTAATAGTCTCTGTTTTTAAGATTAAATTTTTATGTATTACATGAATTCGAACGTGTTAGTGTTTAGTTTTTCGGGGTCTAATTCGAGAATCTTAATTCAAATCGGCCTGATCTCGTGAGCGCTATAAAGTTCAAATATTTCGAATTCTGTAATGACTTAGCACTGAAAAATTACTACACACAGCAATCTAAATTTAAAAAATTAAAAAGCCATTTACTTAACAAAACACTCACCAGTTTTAAATAGGTAATTATTTACTATTTAGAGACATACAACTTTAAGCGAGAAAGTAAATAAAATTGAAATCAACCTTTGATTTAATTTAATAAACTAATTCCGGCTACCAATCTAGACGAAATCTAAAACTAAACAGACCTGAAACTCATTCTGTTTACACACAATGCCGCGATTTTGTTTATCAATATATTTTGTTTGGTGAAAAATAGATAACTAAAGTTTCTAAACAATTGCTTCAATATTAAACAATAAAGAAAGATCACGATCACGTACCTACTTATTTAGTCAAAACTGCGCTTACCAATAAATTCGAGATACTCTTCAAAATTATCCGACCATTCCAAAACGTATTTTTTATCTAAAAAGACATTCATTATTTTCGTCTCCTCGAACACGTTCGTTCACTATGTGTCGGCAATGCGCTTTAATGTTGAATACAATACGCCACTTTATCATATTATGGTATGAGTTTATATAGGTGTGGATTATCTTATCAGCGTGATATATTAACGAAAACTAAAGATAATAGTGGACTTTGTATATCATAATACTAGTAGTATGATTTTTGATTATGAAGAATTTTTTTCTTTTTTTTGTTAAACTCATATTAGAAAAACACTAGCAAATTTTAAAAAAAGTATTGTTTTTTATAATAATAATCGATATTTTTTTTTATATTTATCGTATATTTTCATGTAAGATTGGCAATGAAAATTGATGTCTATAGATTTGCGCTTAAGTTTGACCTAGTTCGATATATCAACGCTAGATGGCGCTTGCTATAGACAGTGTTATTTTATTTTCGAATTCATTAACATTTGAGATTATTGATGCAGCTATTTTAGAAGCACTTTGATTTCTGGCAGTCACTTTATAATTTCCTTACTCTTTGATTATCGACACAAAGTAAATAGCAATATTTTATACAGCATGGTCGACCTAGTTCGTGTGTGTAATTCTAGATGGCGCTAGTTTTCAAATGTATTTCATTTTACATGCATTACCTTTTTATTTTTACTTCCGATCATAGTGAATATAACACTATAGATGTAGATGTTGCATAGATATTGAAAACTTGTTAACGGGTTTAATTCTAGATGGAGATCTAGCCTCACATATTTATTTTAAATCTCTATACTTCGTTTTTTGTCTTGCAGTCTTGTTCGCCATAGAAGAATAATGAAGCTGAAATCTTCAGTCATGCGTCATGCCCTGAATTCGCAGTTTATGGTGCAGACAATAGACATCGTAAACTGCAAATTATCAACAATTAGTCCAATGAACCGTAATTTCTTTTAGCGTTTAATTGGCAATGACCAGTTCAATAAACCATTAAAAACATGCAACAATTGCGCTTTATTTTTTATAATTACTGTAACGTAGATAAGGTGAAATAAAGAAAAAAAAGTTTATTGAGACATTGTGACTCAAAATACAGTATTATATTCCTTTTCAAAAAGAAAATTAAACGTTATTTTGTGATTATTTTAACGATTCAATGAAAGACAAAATGTATGATGTCTTTACACAAAAACGCACTCTTGAACGGACAATATAAGAAAATGCTAGTACTACACTCTTCACTACTCCATAATTACACTAGTAACATGAGTTAGGTCACACGTGTCGATTGATTTGTATGAGGCGTTTTAACGCCCTGTGCCGATATTCCTGACTATGAATCTCTCACTCAGGTGCTCATAAAAAAAGCTACACGTAAGATATCATACTCAAAATGATAACGTACTTGTTTTAACATGTGGAGTATAGCCCTCTACGGCTGCGAAACGTGGACCATGATCCAAAAAGACAGAGAGAGATTGGAAGCGTTCGAAATGTGGTGTTGGAGGAGGATGGAAAAGATCAGTTGGACAGAAAAGAAAAGTAATGAGTAAGTTTTAAAAATTGTTAACGAAAAAAGATCTTTATTGAAAATAACATATACATTTATGAGAATATTATGTATGTACATAAAAATATTACCGACTTTAAGAAGAACTGTGATATACATAATTATAATACTAGAAATAAGCATAAACTCGCAGTGCCTGCTACTAGGCTCCATAAAATAAGGAGATCATTCATGGGTAACTGTGTGAGATTTTATAATAAACTTCCTGGCAGCATAACTGAGTTGTCTATTGGTAAATTCAAAAATATTGTGAAACGAAAATTATTTTCTAAAGCTTATTATAGCACACAAGACTACATGAATGATGAAGCTGCATGGGATTAATGTAAATTATAGCGTCATGTAAGTATATGAATAATTATTTTAACGTATACCTAAAGTATTATTACTATTTTATTCTTAATTGTGTTATATACTCTGACATTTAGATATTTATTCTAGACACATTCTAGATTATTTATTTTTTATTGACAATCCTTTTGGGATCTATCTTATTGATTATTTTAATTTTAAAAATGATAATTTTATCAATAATATTACACTTAAGTTAAATGATCTGATTAGGTTTTTCTGGGTTTCCCTAATCCTTGCAGCAAATGTTGGATCATATTGTATTTCTCCCAGCAAACATTCACTCTCATGTAACTGACATTTCGAAAGTACTTGTAACTACGCCTACTTGAATAAAGAATATTTTGATTTGATTTGATTTGATTTAACCTACTCAACTAAAATTGTTGTCTTTTAAACACTCCGCTACCCGAAGGTTGTCTGGAAGAGATCGCTATTTAGCGATAAGACCGCCTGTTGTTTACCTCTGCTAATTCGAATGTTACTTTCATGTTCTGTATTTCTGTGTATCTGAGGTGTGCAATATAGTATTTTATGCAATCGTTATATAATGTATGTTTTTTCAGTCGAGTAAGGTACGAAACTTAAAAAGCTAATTATATAACTATTTGCATACAATACCTTTTCTACGAGTAGGTATCATCATCATCATCATCATCATCATCATCATCATCATCATCATCATCATCATCATCATCGTCATCATCATCATCATCATCATCATCATCACGATTACCATCACCATCACGATCACGATCGCCATCGCCATCGCCATCCCCATCCCCATCGCCATCCCCATCCCCAACCCCATCCCCATCCCCATCCCCATCCCCATCACCATCACCATCACCATCACCATCACAATCACAATCACAATCACCATCATCACCATCATCGTACCTCAATTATCTTCGACTCATTCATTCGACATATTCATAAGCCAACACTTCAATTCAAAGTGTTGGCTTATGAATATATCAGTTCAGTTGGAAGTGCCATAGAGTATCCGACATTGAAAAGTATGCTATTAAAGTTTACTCTATGAAGTTCTTATTGAGGGATTAAAGTCGACGAGTAGAAAAAAGAGTATTTGTATTGTTTGTTGTGGGAATACCAAGAAGAACATATATGGAGCAAATAAAAGAAAAAATAAATCTTTCATCATCTAAAGAAGTAAAAGAAAAAGCAGAATGTCGAATAAGCTGAAAATTACTCCACCGATAAGAGCCTAGCTCTTAAATGTATATTATAATATTATCACGATTTTATATAGTTTTTACATGAGATCAGGTAACATCCCTATTGATGTCATACGCAATCTGTTAGTCACTGCCGCTTCGCCGGGTGTGCTTTGTCGTAGCCGAGTCCGGGTTACGGAGGTTCTCAGAATATATTATTTTGAAAAAAAAATAGTGTCCATATTCTAGAATGATGCTGTAACTTGTATCTTTGCATCTTAAACCATCAGTATCAGCGTCATTTATTCGTACAGGGCCATCCCGTGTACATTTAGAGTACTTACAGTTCTTAGTAAGAAAAAAGATGACTACAGTTACCCCGCGTATTAATCTCTCCTCATTTAAAGTTGCTCTTTATTTTATAAACTGGAATTTATTTATAATATTTTCTTCCGTTTCCGCGATTATTACTCATTTAAATAAAACAACTAAACGGGTTATTATTATTATTTTTATGATATAAGAGGCAAACGAGCAGACGGGTCGCCTGATGGTAAACGATCACCGTCGCCCATAGACACTTGCATCACCGGAGGAGTCACAAGTGTGTGTGATTATATCGCAGCCCAACTTTGTTAGCGAAGTAGATAAAGTCATAATCCCTCTTATTGTCTTCAGCGTAGTCGGGGAAAAGTATTCTATAGCTATCTAGAGATACCAAGCTACCCGTGTACTAAATTTTTTTTAAATCCGTTTAGCCGATTTAGCGTGATGAAGCCGCAACGACATATACAAACTTACATAAAATCCAAAAAATATATATTTGGATTCAGTGACCTCCAAGTAGTCCATTTCAATATATTATAATAGATAATGTACAAATCTTACAACTTTATAATGGTTCTAGATGATGCCCGCAACTTCGTTCGCGGAGAAGAAAAAGTCATAACCCGTCGTTTTTTCTTCAACGTAGTCGGGTAAAAAGTATCCTATAATTATCTGGAGATACCTAGCTACCCGTGTACTAAAAATTGTGGAAATTTGTTTAGCCGATTCTGCGTGATGAAGCCACAACGACACATACAAACATACATAAAACCCAAAAAAAAAATCTTTTAAGTGACCTCCAAATAGACCGTAACAATCATTTCTTTGAAAATATCATCAATGTACAGACATTTTATTTTATAACTTTAAAATATTATAGATGTATACTTCCCGTTTTCAACCTTATAATGTAGAATAGATGTTTACCAAAGGTTAAGAATATGAAACCATTTAATCAAGTAAGATTCATTGAACCGCCTTTGCATTGTCATAATATACAATCTGATGCACATTTTTACACTTATATTTCCACAATTTTTACAATCAGCCATACAATTTAAAATAATTACAATCATATAATAATTTAATTGATCAATTAATCAGCTACATGTATCGTCATTGACAAAAATATTTATAAAATCCAAAAGATTTAACATAAACAACGATTAAGATAACGTATAAATAAAAAATATGATAAATAAAAGGCATAATAACACAAATATTAAAAATTAGGTGAGGCATTAATAAACGTTACGGCAATTATAGCAACCGCTAACACAAATTTTGAAAATGGCCAGTTTCATACCATGTTGGTGTTATTAATGACGCTACATTGTCTATCTAATGCATTAATATCCTTTTATCGTTCTAATTTGGCGTGTTTTAGTAGTAGATACTCTAACGCGTACTAAAAGCGCTTACATTTTGATTAGCAATTGTGAACAATGGACTTTTGTTCAGGGGTGTTATTATGAAAATTCACGTTAAATCGCCTCCAGTTCGTCCCTAATGTAAATAGATACATGAAGTAATAGTACGAGTTCCAGATCCCATATCTAAATATATTGGCCGTCAGGAGACTGTCAAAACTGACATAAAAAAAGTCCGTCCTGTACTTACAAAAAAAAATCCGATGAATAACCTTTTCGGGAGTCGGTTAAATGAAATAATAATGAAATAATGATATTGAAAATGAAATATTATAGTGAAATATTGATATTACCATACCATACTAACAGTTTTATGTTTACCATAAAAAAATATTACACAAATATTTTTTAACGAACTAAATAATAATTTTACTAAGCGGCGGAAATCGAGCTGACGCCTCGATGTTGTCTATTTTTAACCGACTTCCAAAAAAAGGAGGAGGTTCTCAATTCGACGGAATGTTTTTTTTTTTTTTTTATGGATGTTCACCGATTACTCAAAGACTATTTGTCCGATTTCAAATTTTTTTTTTGGTTTTATAGAAGGTACTTTTTTGTTGGTCCCATTTAATTTTGGTGAAGATCTGATGATGGAATGCATGAGGAATTGAAGGAACTCCTCAAATATTGTAGGCCTACATATAGCGATTTTGGTATTATAAGAAACATAATAAGCATTTGCATTCAGAAAGTGTAAATTGGTAAAGTGGAACTTATGCAGAAGACCACAGAATGCCATCGGAACTCCTCAATGATAAATGATTTACGGGTGGCGACAAAATATCTTGATTAATTTAGCTAAGCAACTTCATAGTCACAAATTTAAATGTTCCTGATGAGAATGGTACCATCGAATTGATATGATGATGGAGCCGGAAGGTAGGCACCAGATCTATGTAATAAAATAATGTATCGTAGCCGTGTTTGGGCTTGTTCGAATCGTCACGAGATACACTTTTAAGTAACGATTAACTAAAAAGTGTAAAATAAATAAACTTTTAAACAAAAAAAATAAAACCGACTCCAAAAAAACTAAAAAGTAACGCCATAATTCAGTTTCTTCAAATTACTTACAAGTAACCGTTTGTATACTCAATCTATACAGTATATACAATTAATGTTATTTTGGAGCCGGTGCCATCATGTCACAACTTACTAAAATCGTCAATTTTCAATATTTTACACATTCTTTATATGGCACCGACACCAAAATAAGATTAATTGTATATACTGTATAGATTGAGTATACAAACGGTTATTAATCAATATTGTGAATACTAAAATTACACTGATGACACATTTGTACCAATCTATGACGCTCTCAGAATAAACTTCGGTTAAGTAAATATGTTAACACTGTCCATAAAATGAATGCAATGTATTTTTGTAAAAAAATACAGATGGACCAAATATTAAAGAATATTTGGTCCATCTGTAACTACGTAAGCAAAATTTTGCAAGTTTTTTTGGTGACAATGCATTTTTTTTAATGGTATATGGGGCAAACGAGCAGACGGATCGCCTGATGGTAAACGATCACCGTCACCCACACCAACAACACCAAAGGAGTCACAAGTGCGTCGCTGGCCTTTCAGATGGGAGTACGCTCGTTTTTGAACGCTTGAAGGCTTTATTATGATACCATCGAGTTGGTATAATAATGTACCTCGAAGGTGGTCATAGAAACTCTGTATCATAATAATGCAATCCTACCAAGTTTAGGCTCTTTAGAATTGTCTCAATGATTAGGCGACGGGTGTTCAAAGAAAAGTATAGTTGGCAATAAAAGCAGCTTTCTTCTCAGTAAGCCTCATTTTGTGAAATGCTGCCGGTAAGTTGTTAAAATAAAATAATTAGCCTCCGGCACATGTGTAACAGTCTTTACAGATTAGGCCCATCTGGCATGTATGTACACCTTTATTTTTTTTCTCAAAGTGGGTAATTTGCACAAATTGTAACTGACAGTGAAAAATATATCTTTTCTCAGTCAACTTAAGCTGAACATGGAAAGCTGAAAAGCTTTCGAAACGTCGGGAACTCAAATAACATAATATACGCGATATAATCCGTTATGTTTTTTTTCTTTAAATAAAAGCTTGTCACAAAAATGATATTTTTGTCAGAAACTTATTATAGATAGATAGAGAAGTATCTTAATTTGTCGTGAAAATGTTCGCCTTTTGAAACTAGATAAATAAAAATAATAACGACATAAAATGAATGAAACGGGAAAAAAAGAATAAATCCATCCGCTGTCAGTTGCACGCCCCTTAAACTGGTGCCAATAGCGAAAGAGAAAAAACTGCCTTAGTAAGTTGTCTAGTCTCTAGTTTTCACAATGAGGCATTTTAATTGAGCCATCAGGTTTTTATTTATGAGAATTGCTGACAGCCTGCAGGGTATAACGTAGCATTGGCTCGCTAAATTGGCCCTTTACCTTGTCTTGGAGACTAATAGGAATTCTTATTATTATAAATAACAATAGACGAGTAGTCGATGTCACTGGCAAATACTAAAATAAGTATCTAAGCATTTATTGCTAACTATACTTTGCTTTGAACACACGTCGACTAGGTACTCATTGAGACGTTACTAAAGAGCCTATACTTGGTAAGATTTGTTTCTACAGAGTTACTATGACAACCTTCGAGGTACATCATCATACCAATTCGATGGTATCATAATAATGCCTTCAAGCCTTTAAAAAAAGAACGTACTCCCACCTGAAAGACCGGCAACGCACTTGTGACTCCTCTGGTGATGCAAGTGTCTATAGAACCATTCTCAGGTAATCGCCCAGGTATGTACAAGTATTCATCAATTTAATTTTTAAGGTGACTGTTAACGAAGTTTTACAATATCATGGTAATTTTGTTGTTTTGCGGATATATAAACAATGGCATCATTTCCTTTACGTGAATATGATAACAATAACCAAGAAACTAAAACAGTCGTGACCGGCTGTTGCAAACTTAACGCATACGGTTAATACATTTAGTAATTAACTTGAAACATCTGTGACATAATGTTGGGTAGGGGGGTGTGACATTAAATTTAAAGTCATATTTTTGATACGCATATATGTGGATTCATCATACTCATCATTACGCGTATTAATTACATAGTCATACATTTATGCGCATAACGTTTTTAGTCATAATGTTTAAGAACATACTGTGTAATAATTATAATTATCAATATTATGACTTGATAAGTGTATGACATAATTATAATTATCAATATTATGACTAAATCGTCGACGAAAAATGTATGACATACGACATTATGGCTGAAACAGTTATGACGTAGTGAAATTATGACAGGGAACAATTATGACATCGTACAATTTATGTCAAAAGAAAATTATGGGAGCAACTTTATGCGTAGTGTTATAACAATAGATATTATGACAATAGTTTTTATGCGACTACAGGATCCCCCCATTATGTTGTATCTTTACCATTGATTTTACGCTCGTCAACCGATCATAAACCGATGAGCGTGAAATCAATGGTAAAGATTCATCGTCCTTTTTATTTTCATACCTCCTCCTTGCGTTGTATTCCTCAGTACTGAGGGTCGTGACCTCTGTTCTGTATCACTTTCCCTCGAACGATCTTCCTCCATCTGTTTCTGTCTCTGGCGGTGTGGAGGGCGTTGTGAACTGTAGAGTCAAGAGCGGTGTGAATCTGGTCAGACCAACGTATTGGGTTGCATCCAGAAGGCCTTTTCCCTTCTCCTTTACCGGTCGTGATAAGCTTCTCGAGGTTGGCACCATCTTTCCTTGCAATGTGACTGAAGTATTGTAGAACTCGTTATAGACACTCGGATTATTTTCATACAACCGACCAAAATATGGAACGCCATATTGTTTTACTGAATAAAATCCTTATTGAACGGTCTTTGATTATCTTTCGATTTTGTTCCAAAACGAATAATTTGTAGCGAGTGTTGTTTTCTACCTTCTTCGCGTTACCATTAGGAGGAAAACAGGATTTGAACATTAAATAGGGGTTTACGATGCTACGTGATAACACCGATATGTCCTCGAGAATTAAGTGCTGAATTCTGAAATGAGCTTCACCGATTCCTATCAGAATTGCTTTGGAATTCACAGCACTTAGTACGAAAACGATAAAGATTGATCCCGAAGAATACAAAATTTTGTTACGGGATTGGTTATTATTGTTTGATTCCGTAATTTGCTAATTATGCCAGATTTTTGGGAGTTCACCTACCGAGAAATTGACGTTCGTGTTTTGCTAGTTAAACTCTTCTATATAAACAAGCTATATATTAGTGTTTCATCAACTCTGCCAAATTAAAAAAAAAAAAAAAACATTACATTAGCATGGCTTGCAGATACGCATTATTATGAAATTTAACGCGTTTAATAAAGCCTGTGACTCCGTCCACGTAGAGATGTAATTTTTAGACTCTGTCATATTCAGATATCGAAAAAATACTACTGGAAGATTTCGTTGAGATTCGATCAGTAGTTTTTAAAATGAAGAGGAACGTACATAGATCCACCGGCACAAACTTTAACGGTTATAATAATTTAACTTAAAGGCGCCCGCAACTTCGTTCGTGTACCCAGCTACTTATGTACCCAAAATAGTTGAAATTTGTTTAGCTGATTTGGCGTGATGAAAGCCACAACGACACATACAAACATGCAAAAAATAACGATTCAGTGCCCTCCAAATTGTCCGCTACAATCTTTTTTTTTTCAAAATATCTCCAATGTGGAGACATATCATTTTTACAATTTTATAATAGTATAGGATTAACCAACGAGAGACTTCTTCGCAACCATTTATTACATATTTTTAAGGTTAATAGTAATGCTAGAATACCGCTCTTGTTTCTAGTATGTACACGTTACAAACATATCTTACTTAGTTGCTCAATGGCTCAGCGACCCAAAGCGAGTCTTGGCCTCCGACACGATTTTACGCCATTTATCCCAATTTTGCATCGTTTATTTCCTGTTGTTGGCTTGATTTTCACGCAGATCTGACTCGACATACAAACTATTTTTTTTATCACTGTTAAAAACAACTTTAGACAGTCATCAGTGAGTTCAATATACTCGTTGTAATTATTAAAAGCATTCTACAGATAAACAGCGATTCTGGCTCTTGAACACGTCTTAAAATACATCGAGTGGATAAAACGCGTTGTTTTTGGATGCCATGGAAAATGGCTTTCTCAGAAATGAAATGGAGTATTTGGGTGGATATTTTTTTTCTTGCTGTAACTCGGGAGACAATAGTGAGAGAGTTACTTAGAAAAATGCCAATAGAGACTACTAAACATACTGACAAGATGAGTTCTTGAAAGATAGACCTATCTTATCTTATCTTATTACTGGGAGTCCTTACGGATACACTTCGACCCAGTGGGATCTTTTGGCTAGATTTTTTTTTTGTCTTTATATAGTTTACTAGAAGGCGCCCGCAACTTCGTTTGCGGAGGAGAGAAAGTCGTAAACCCTCTTTTTTTAGCATAGTCTGGAAAAAAGTATCCTATAACCATCTGGAGATACACAGCTACCCGTGTACCAAGAATTGTTGAAATCCGTTTAGCCAATTTAGCGTGATGAAGCCACAACGACACATACAAACAACAAACACACATAAAATCCAAAAAAAATATTTTTCGTTTTAGTGACCTCCAAATAGTCCGTAACAATCATTTTTTTAGAAAATATCTTCAATGTACAGACATTATATTTTTACAACTTTATAATAGTATAGATAGAAGATAATCGTCACAGAGAGTCCTAAACCATTGCAATAACGCACAGAAAATGGTTAATTGACCCATTTATACATATACATATCACAAGAAGGTGCCCGCAACTTCGTTCGCGGAGGAGAAAAATGCATAACCCCTCGTTTTTCTTCAGCGTAATTAAGTAAAAAGTATCCCTTATACATCTGGAGATGCCCAGCTACCCGTGTACCAAAAAGAGTTGAAATCCGTTAAGCCGATTTTGCGTGATGGGGGCGGCGGCGCAAATGATACGGAATGCCGACATTGAGTGTCCAAGCAGCGCGATACGCAGTCATGGCACGCGACGATGATCGGATATGAGCAAATGATACAAGTGTGGACGCACCTTAATGTTTTTTTAAGGTGTGACTTAAATGTTGCAAGGGACTGGGCACGCTTTAATTCATGGGGTAGAGAGTTCCACAGTAGAATTGCCTTGAATGTGAAAGAATTATTGTAAAATTTTCAAGATGAAGGGACAGTAAGAAGCAAATTTTGAGCGGTCGTAACAGAACGCAAATAACTGACATGCTCTTTAAGGTAGCGGGGAGTTGTCAACTGTACTTTTCTTCAAACACTCTAAGATGGGGACAGAGTCTTTTTTTAGAGTTTAAAATAAATAACTACAATATCACGAACAAATGTATATCAAGGTTCCAGAGCCGTGATTATACATTTTGATCGTGTTATTGTAGTTATTGAATTGAATGGTCCGCCATTCAATATCCACGCCTATACTTTACATTAAACAAATCGATTACCACTTATTTGGGGCACAGGGATGCTGCGCAGATTGAAACTTTTCACAAACTCTGTAACGATAAGCTTAGAGCCATAGATTTCCCAAGTAACCTTACCAATTGTTGTGATGGGTTGTGCAGCAACACTGAGCATAGAACAACACTAGACCAACTGTATTGTGATATTGTTGATGCACTGAAGTACGCGGCTGAGGAGAGTTCAGCGGCTCCTGTTATCAACCGTAAGAAAGAAAAATACGTTGTAGGTTGGAATAAACATGTTTATCATGCTCATAAGGAGGCTAGGTACCATTTTCAGCTCTGGCTTTCTCATGGTAGGCCGCCGTGTGGGCATTATTATGCTCGTATGGCGGAAACGAAGCGTATTTTTAAGTCGAGACTGAAGTGGTGCCAGGATAACGCTGAGCAGATAAATGGATATTTTAGCTACACACCATGCAAAAAAAGATTTTCGCAACTTTTGGAAGGAGACCAATAAACTCAATCCAAAGCCGTGTGCTCCTCTCAGTATGAACGGTGTTAGCGAGCCCGTAGAAGTGGCTAATATGTTTAAAAATAGTTTCATGATGGAGCCACGCACATGCCCTGTGAGTACATGCTCGGCGGAGGTCACTCGTTCGCTTAGATCTAATCCACCGATTAAGTTTGATGCGTCAGAGGTCGCCCGGGCATGACTCTCTTTCTATTGAACATTTAAAATATGCGGGTGTTCACCTGCCGCGTGTGCTCGCATTGCTTTTCACATTGTGCATGCGTCATTCTTACCTACCGCAGGATTGTATGAGAACGATTGTTGTACCAATAGTCAAAAACAAAACTGGAGACATGTCGGACAAAGCCAATTATAGACCCATATCACTGGCGACCACGATGGCGAAGGTCCTGGACAGTTTGCTTGATCGACAACTAGCGAAACATCTCAAGCTGCATGACGCCCAATTTGGATTCCAAGCTGGACTGTCAACTGATACAGCAATCCTATCTCTCAAGCATACTGTCCGGTATTATACTGACAGGAAAACGCCAGTTTATGCGTGTTTTCTGGACCTGTCTAGGGCTTTCGATATGGTGTCCTATGATCTGTTATGGCATAAAATGAGAACTGATACGGACTTGCCCCTTGAGGTAATAGATATGTTTGACTATTGGTACAAAAATCAAACAAACGTGGTAAATTGGGCAAATACATCTTCTGATGAGTACAGGTTGAAGTGTGGGGTGCGGCAGGGGGGGTTGACGTCCCCACGACTCTTCAACCTGTACATAAATGCTCTCATAGAGGATCTCAGCGGAGTCAGGGTAGGGTGCGCCATTGCCGGGGAAATGGTGAACAATATCAGCTACGCTGATGATATGGTTTTGCTGGGACCCTCTGTGTGTGCTATCAGAAAGCTGTTAAGGAAATGCGAGGAATACGCCGAGGCCCATGGACTGAAGTACAACACCAATAAGAGTGAGATCCTTGTGTTCCAGCCGCGTGAGCATAAGGTAGACCGAGTACCGGAAGTCTTGCTGTATGGGGTCCCCCTCGCGAGAGCTACCAAGTTTAAGTACTTAGGGCATTGGGTCACGGAGTCTCTCTCGGATGACCTAGACATTGAGAGGGAGCGTAGGGCGTTGGCAGTTCGGGGGAATATGCTGGCTCGCAGGTTTGCGCGATGTACGAAAGACGTAAAGATTACGTTATTTAAAGCTTATTGTCAGTCCTTTTACTCGTGCAGCCTGTGGGTCAATTACGCCCAAAAGACAATTAACGCCCTTCGCGTTCAATATAATAACATACTTAGGATGCTGTTGGGTAGACCGAGGCACTGTAGTGCTTCCGGCATGTTTGCTGAGATGCGAGTTGACGATTTTCATGCAGTCAGAAGAAAGCGTGCTGCCTCCATAATGCAGCGCATTCGAGACAGCTCCAACAGCATCCTGGGTGTGATCGCGGATAGACTAGACTGCCCACTGACTGGCAAAACATTGGTCTGGCCTGCATCTAAATACATACCACTGGAAGCAGGCTAGATCTTAAAGCATGTGATGTATACCTATGTGATATTATAATTTAAAGTTTGAAACTACACTATCTATACCTAATTTGATTTTATTTATATTTATTTAATTGTTTGTAATGATTTTTATGCAATTTCAATCTTGGTTAAAATTTTTATGTTAATTCTAATTTTCTTGACATTTATTATGCAGTGATAATTGTAATTGTTAATGTGATAGTTTTTATTTTAATGCTTAATTGAATTTTGTGACATTGTAATTAATTAATTTTATTGGATGCATTTATATACTTCTCATGTACTAACACCTACTAGGTTAAGTTTACTAACACGTATGGATCACTGTTATCTGAATTAAATAAATAAATTAATTAAATTAAATTATCCATGAACGAATATTTATTATCATTGTGGTATGAGTATAATTCAAATGTGTAATCATCGGTATGCTTTATGTTATGGCATTTAAATTATGTTTCTTTGTCATACAATTCTACAATTGGTTTTTAATGTTATTAAGTAGTCGTTTGTTTGTATTTAATGGGTAGTTTATCTTGGAACGCTGCAGAGGCTGCGTCATACATTGTATTTGTATGTATCAAAGTAATTGATTGATGTATCAAATAAATACCTATCCATGTGAGCATCTATCCAACATCTTTGTCATTCGTAAATGTTCATCGAATAAGTTAACTAGAAACATGTTATTGTGACCGTTATAGTGACCGTATCAATATTACACATCTTCATATTTTTAATAAATAAAACGACTTGGCCAATCGCACAACGGCAATAAACTACATGCAGCAAACCCTACCTAATTTTATTAGCCCTCTGAACGTAAACGTAGAATAAATAATGTTGCCGAGCGATGGCCAAGTCATTTTATTTATTAAAAATATGAAGATGTGTAATATTGATACGGTCACTATAACGGTCACAATAACATGCTCCTAGTTAACTAATTCGATGAACATTTATGAATGACAAAGATGTTGGATAGATGCTCTGATGCTGAAATGCCATGGTTGAATGAGGCATCTATTTGCAAACTTTTTTTACAGTATAATAGTATGTAGGTTATAATAGTTTGTAATGATTGTATTTTCAAACACAATGAAAATTGTCATTGAATAAAATAAATTAAGAAATAAAATCAAAATTCACTAGAAGGTGCGCTCAACTTCGCTTGCGGAGGAGAAAAAGTCATTACCCTTATTTTTTTCTTCAGCTACTCGGGCAAAAAGTATTCTATAACCATCTGTGGATATCAGCTACCCGTGTACAAAGATAGTTGAAATCAGATTAGCCGATTTGCCGCAATGAACCACAACGACACACAAACATATAAACAATAAAAAAAAAAACGATTTAGTGGTCAAAAGTTCGTGTCACAATTTTTTTAAATATATTCAATATACAGATATTGAATGTTTACAACTGTACCTATATTACTATAGATATATATGTATAAGTAGATACTATCGCCTGCTGACAACCACACCTTACTAAAATATGTGCCACTGCCTTATAAGCCCTCGCATCTCGACACGACATCGATACTAAGATACGAGCTTTATTTGAAGTAGGTATGTGTGATGAGTTTTAGTTGTGTGTGAACAGACGATTACAGACATGGCTGACAATAACCGGAAAGCAATAATATAAACGCTGGCGCCTGCAGTAATCAATTAATAAACTGCTCGTATTCTCATGCGATTATAATAGCAGGAAGTGTGTCAGATCTGATTGAGTGAATCAGAATTACAACTCCACCAGCTGTCCAATGGAGTTAAGTGAAGTTACTACAATCGAATTATTACTTTGAATGCGCTGAAACGGTTAAAAACATAATGCATTAAAGTGCTCCGCAACACTATATTCACGGGTAGGGTTTAAGTACAATACAATACAATTGTTATTTATTGCAAGATTAATTAGTAAAAGAACTTCCTTTGCTTTTCCGCGAAATAAAATAACTAACAAAGAAACAAAGAAACTATAATCCATTAATAAAGTATATTTCGGAGAGAAGCAATAGAACTATAATTTATTTATCTAGTAGTATACTTCGCGGAAAAGCAGTATGGAATTATACCATTTTTTTTATTTATTGTACACTATCAAGAGAAACAGTATAATAGAGGGTTAACACAAATTACGGTAGACAATAGAGTAGAGAACGAGTGTTTATATATACTATAGATATGAGTTCGAGACCCTGACTTCACATGTACTACCGTGAAAAATAAATAAAATCCACACGTCCGAGAAACTGAATATTCCCAATGACTTATTCGTGAATGAACTAATTCGCCGTTGGTTCACAATCAGTGTTAAGCAGGCTATATTTTCTTGCGGCCCGTACTTGTGTTTATCGCGGTCACGCAATGATGTCAGTGAGCCCCAGCTCGATGGATGGACGTAAATTGTGCACAGGGACGTCGTAGAACTGTTATGTAAAGGCATTTGATATAAAACGTCAGCTTAAATAATATATGCCTTTACATGCGCCAAACTTATTCGAAATAAAATGTCAAACTATAGGGATACCGTCTAATTAAGCCATCGTCTGCGGTTAGGGCCTATGTATACCGCATTTTTCACACGCGCCGTATATATGGTATTTGCTTTTTCAAATAGTGACTTTTACACATTGATTATACCACTTAATTTAAAATGAAATGTCAAACTATATAATCGTCTATTTAACGTAAGTCATGGCATGTGGTAAGAATTGTTATATGTGACAGTTTTTGGGAAAAGGTCCCACTTTGTCGATATGGAGTTATGAGTAGTTCCTAATACTACAGATCATACGCTATCTTTTGGTGAAAGATATATGTCTCTAGGTGCTATAGTTATTTTTTTTAAATTCTTCAAATATGCAAAAGTGAAAAGTGACAGTTGAGAAAACTTTGGTTAAAGTTTGGGACGGCAAAAAACACACTTGTACTTTGAAGTTATGGAGTAGTTAGTATCAAATGAATTGGCATACTTTAAGGATTTTAAATTAAAGATTTTATTAAAAACAGAACGAAAATACTTCAATCCTGAATATGGGTTTATTTTCTATATTTATAACAGGACACGCAGATTTATCATTAAAGTTGTATTTACAAATATAGGTGCTAAAAAAGACAGAAATAATGCTATGGATTTAGTTAGTTATTATGTCAAAAAGTATTAACTTTTGAATTGAACAGTACAGCATAAAAAAATATAAATGACATGTGTATTTTAATATATAACATAAGATTACTTTAAAATACACTTATCAAGCATAAAAAGTATTAATATAATATTCTAAGTACTTGTTTATGGATTATAAAGGTTAGTGATTTTCTATAGGGAGCGTCCCACTTTGTCGATTTACTAAACTTTAGTGCTCGTTCAGTGAAATGTATGTGTTTGGTATAATTAACCCATTTTATGTATGAGATAAAGGTTTGTTATTGTTCATCTAATAGTCATTGATACTAATGTCGTTTGGTTGATCTTTTTTTACGGAATTTGAACGGAATTTATTTCCGACTCAAGTTTAGTGTCCCACTTTGACAGTTTGTTGGTCCATACGCTAAAAAAATACTACAAGTATAAAATCAGCTTTTAAAACATAGGTGTATTGTTTTTCGTTTTAGTATTTATATAAATGTTATTTTATATCTGTCGGTAGTAGGCTTTGTTATCGATAATTCCGCCGAACCCAAATAGTATAATTAAAAACCAAAAATTGTATACGTATTGAGCCTATAAGACGTAGCAAACGAATCGAACGCAACGCATCTTTTGAGTCGCCGCCGCGTCGGCGACATCAAAGGCACTGCCGCCACTAAGTGCTTTGTGTAAAGCCGACGTCGGTAGGTGTCTAATCGGCAATACGCGCAGCGCAAGCGGCGACGGCCGTGCCAGTGCGAGGAGAGCTACCGCTGAGGTTGGTTGTAATATTAGTTGCGAAGTGGCTTGTGTTGCATAGTGCCGAGCACTATGATGCACCATGAAGTGAGTATTCGAATACAAATTTATTTTAATTAGTACAATATTTTAAATTACTTAGGTACTTTATTACGTGGTATTCATAATTAAGCGGAGTGATGTGACGTTATTAATTTTCTGTTGTTTTAAATGAAGTCTAAATTGGAAATATTATAACATTTACTCAATTAATTACAGGTTTTCTGTGCAATCTTTCAACCCCAATTTAACCCCGTTAGGGGATGAATTTTCAAAAATGCTGAAATAAGTTTTCTTAGTTTTAAATGAAGAGTCTATACGCGAATTATTATAACAGTTACTCAAATAATCACAGGTTTTCCATACCAAATTTCAACCCCAATTTAACCCCAGTAGGGGATGAATTTCCAAAAATGCTAAAATGAGTTTCTTATTTTTTAATGAAGAGTAGACGCGAAATTATATAACTGTTACTCTTCTAATTACAGCTTTTCAAAAAATACTTTCAACCCCAATTTAACCCCGTTAGAAGATGGATTTTGAAAAATGCTAAAATTTGTTTTCTTAGTTTTAAATTAAGAGTCTTTACGCGAAATATTATCACAGTTAATCAATTGATTACAGGTTTTCCATAAATACTTTCAACCCCAATTTATACAAAGATTCAAGTCTATAACTTTCCAAATGAACGATTTCCATACAACGGTTCAACCCCTATTTCATACCCTTAAGGGTTGAAGTTTGAAAAATCATTTCTTAGTACACGTCCACGTACTATAAAGAATATACGTTCCAAATTTCATGCTTATATCTTTAGCGGTTTAGGCTGTGCATTGTCTGTCAATAGGTCAGTATTAGTAACGCAAGAGTTTTATATGTATAGATGATTTGGACTAGGTACCTAATTTAAAATCCATAAAGTATGGCAAATAATTTAATACCAACCCCTCCATAACTTCAAAGTACAATTGTGTTTTTTTGCGGTTCCCAAGCTTTAACCAACGTTTTCTCAAATGTCGCTTTTTCACTTTTGCAAGTTTGAAGAATTAAAAAAGAATAACTATAGCACTTAGAGACATATTTTTGTCACCGAAAGATAGCTTATGCTTTGTTATATTACAAACTACTCATAACTCCGTAACTTCAAAGTACAAGTGTATTTTTTGCGGTTCCAAACTTTAACCAACGTTTTCTCAATTGTCGCTTTTTTACGTTAACAAGATTGATGAATTTTTAAAAAATAACCGTAGCACTTAGAGACATATTTTTTTCACAGGAAGATAGCTTATGCTTTGTTATATTACAAACTACTCATAACTCCATAACTTCAAAGTACAAGTGTATTTTTTGCGGTCCCAAACATTAACCAACGTTTTCTCAATTGTCGCTTTTTACTTTACCAAGTTTGATGAATTTTTAAAAAATAACTGTAGCACTTAGAGACATAATTTTTTCACCGAAAGATAGCTTATGCTTTGTTTTATTACAAACTACTCATAACTCCATATCGACAAAATAGAAATTTTTGTCTATAACAGGCACAAATATGATATCGACGATTCTTTTAGTTGTTCGACAAAGTGGGACGCTGGGCACTAAACTTTGAGGCCTTAAAAAGGTGCTTAAATTAGACATTTATGGGTCGACACCAAAATCATAGGTTTATTACAGTATGTTCTATCAGTTTTCATTGAAAGTTGATTTTCGGTAGGTTTTGCCATATTTCACTAAACTGCCCGTAACTCCGTAACTAGAATCGACAAAGTGGGACGTTAACATAAAACCTGAGCACGTCTAGTTAGTCTTAATTAAATATAAATCACAAACAGTCAGTTGCCAGCAAAATTATTCAATTTATAAATACATTTAATTATAATATTTTCTTCTGTTTCCGCGATTATTACTCATTGAAATAAAACAATTTAACGGATTATATCGCGTATATTATCTCATTTTAGTTCCCGACGTTTCGGAAGCTTTCCAGCTTTCCATGGTCACGGGAGGACGAAACGTCGGGAACTAAAATGAGATAATATACGCGATATAATCCGTTAAATTGTTTTATTTCAATACATTTAATTATGTTGGAACAGTATTTTTGAAGAAGGATTTGAACGTGGGACGCAATAATTCGATTCTTATCAAAGACTCGGTATATAGTTAGAGCTTTGATGTATACGGGGTTAGGAGCGAGTGAAACCAAAGCTTGCCGTTAGCGCACTGGTGTTTATTCATATATATACCCACGAAGTGTGGGTGCAGCCACACACACGCACACATACATAACAATTCCTCCCTCTAGTTTCTAAACTAAACAATTCAAAAATATCTCTTAAAATTAAGATTGGTACGCTTACGCAACAACCTTTTGGGTGGGGGTGTTACAGAACTTGCAGCGCTCTGCAAATCTCGTAATCCTTGACCTTCATCTAACGTCTCATGAAACTCATCCTCATCATCTGGTTTTGCCAATTGGTGCGATAAACCTCCTTGCGTCTCTTGCGCGCTCATTGTTCCACTTTCCTCCTCGGCGACAACGAACGGTGATTTCGGTAGCGACGCGGACAACTGGGTTGTCGATGGCGGCGTCGTTGGCGGCATTGGCGGCGGTAACGGTGGCGGCAGCGATTGTGGCGTTGGCGACAGCGACGGCGGCGGCAGCAGTTGCATTGGTGGTGACGGCGGCATTGGCGGCGTCAGCGTTTGCGTTGGCGGCGACGGCGGAGACCGCGTTGGCGTCGGTGGTGATTGTGCCAGCGTTTGCGGCGGCGTCAAGAGTGATGAGTCGACAAGTGAGTCTCGGTCATTGACGTGGTCATAACCCCAGTTGTTACTGTACCATTATACTTGAGAATGTGATTTTTGTATTTTTTTATTGAAAATGACGATAATCTGTTCTTTATTAAATACAGAACTTTTCCAAGTCTTTTTTCAACTATGCCTTTACACCAGGTGAATTTGTTCTTATTAACATATCTTTTGTACAAAATCCGTTCACCTGGTGAAAATGTTTGTTTGTTTCTTCGATCGAACCTTTTATTCTGTGAACACTGTTTATTTTGGACGGCGTTAGCTACGGCGGTTGCCGAGGGCGAAAGAGAGAGCGTCGGCATAACGGGATGAAGTATATCCAAACGCGGTCTCAGTTTACGTCCGTAAACTAGTTGCGCTGGTGAAAAACCTGTGGTCGAATGAATGGAATTCCGGTAACTAAATATAAATTGCAGTAATTTAATTTTACTATCTCGTAAGTTACGCCCCGTTAATAAACTAGATTTAATCCCTTTTTTAGTGACTTTGACCATGCTTTCAGCCTGACCGTTACTAGCCGGATGATATGCTGGTGACGTCATGTGTTGTATGCCATTCAACTGGCAAAAATAATCGAATTCGTGCGAACAAAAGGCTGTACCGTTATCGCTTACTACAACCTCTGGTAAACCATACCTGGCAAAAAACTCGCATAATTTATCTACAACCTGTGTGGATGTCGCTGAACTTCCCATGTCATAAACTTCTAACCATTTTGTATACGCGTCTACAATGACTAAATAGGTGCGTTCATTTATTGGGCCTAGAAAATCTAGGTGAATCCTATGGAATACCGTAGGCGGCAGTTTCCAGTGTGACAAGGGAACTCGCCCCGGCGACGGTCGTAGTTGGATGCATACGTCACAGGTATTTATCATTTTTTCTATAGATTCATCTATTCCGGGAAACCACAATCTCGAACGTGCCTCTGCTTTAGTTTTGACGATACCTAAATGAGAGGAATGTAACTCAGACAAAACTATTTCTCGTAATTTTTCGGGAATAACTACTTTATGACCTCTCATTACACAACCGTCTTCTACTGACAATTGTGCCCTACATAAATGGTATGATTTCATTCTTACGTCACTTACGTTACGAGGCCATCCATTTAGAATGTACTTAATCACTTGATTGAGTATAATATCTTTACTAGTTTCATCGCGAAGTTCATTGACGGAAACCGGCAAACTACCCTCGGTGACAAAGCATATGTATGCAGCACGATCGCAGTCGGAGTTTGGGTCGGCGCGTGCGTCGCCCTCCCCGCGCGGCCGCGGAGGCAGGCATGCTCGCGAAAGATAACCGGCGGCGTTATTTGCGCTGCGAAAATATTCAATAATATAGTTGTAACCACTTAAAAACATTGCGTATCTTTGCAGCCTATTTGCTGACACTTCCGGAATGCCACGTTCTGGATGGAGAATGCTTGTCAACGGCTTATGATCTGTCCGCAAAACAAAGGGGGTCGACCTCCCATATAGATATTGGTGGAACTTGCGAATGCCGAATATTATGGCTGTTGCTTCTTTCTGAAGCTGAGAGTAACGTTTTTCAGCCGCGTTAAGACTCCGCGAAGCGAATGACACTGGTTTTTCGCCGTCTGACTCGACCTGGGATAAAATGGCGGCCAGTCCTGTCGGAGATGCATCTACAGTCAAAATGATCTTCGCGTTAGGGTTAAAATGCGCTAAGACTTGATCTGACGACAATTCATGTTTTATTTTTTTAAAAGCCTTATCATGAGCGTCAGACCAATGCCACTTAGTTCCCTTTTTTAATAGATCGTACAAAGGACTAAGAATGGACAACGTTCCCGGGATAAAACTTCTATAATAATTAATTAGCCCCAAAAAAGACTGCAACTCGTTAACATTTTTAGGTACCGGCGCTTTTACCATTGCTTCTACTTTGTCTGCAGCTTTTTTTAAACCATTTTTGTTTATAATGTAACCTAAATAAGCAACCTCCTCCTGGAAAAACTCACACTTTTCCTTTTGTAACGTCAAGTCTGCATCTTGCATTCGATTTAGGACTATGTGTAAACGTTCTAAGTGTTGACTTTTATCGTTGCCTGTAATAAGTACGTCATCCAACAAGCACAACACGCCGCCTATGCCCGCTAGCAGGCTCTCCATAACCCGTTGACAGATCGCTGGTGCCGAAGAAAGTCCAAATACGAGCCTGGAATGATTGTAAAGGCCACGGTGCGTATTTATACAAGTAATTTTTTGCGAGTCCTCATCCAACATAAACTGATTATAAGCCATTGACAAATCGAGCTTGGTAATTTTTTTACCCCCGAATAATTTTGAAAATAATTCACTCGCAGTTGGTAATGGGTATTGGTCTACGACCAGCTGTTTATTAATACTCACCGAGTAATCGGCACAAATCCTCACCGCCCCATTCTTTTTTAAAACGGGTACTATCGGGGAGGCATATTCGGAATGTTGAACTGGCACATGTACCCCCAGGTTGACGAGCCTATTTATCTCTGCATCGACCTTATCTCTTAACGCGAATGCTATCGGCCGAGCTTTAATAAAAACCGGTTTGGAGTTCTCCTTCAATGTTAACTTAATTTTAGTTTTATTATAACATCCAAGGTTATCTGAGAATAAGCCTTTTGTAACTTCCCTAAAATACTTTCGTTAGTACAGTGAAGTATTGGAGTTAACTCCAGTTTAAAAAAACAAATAAAATCCCTTCCTAATAGCGCGGGGCCGTCGTCGCGGACTACATATGCGTTAAGCGACTGAGTACTTCCCGCGAATGTAACGGGTAGTGGAATCATTCCTAAACATTTAATATTTTCCCCAGTATAACTGTGCAGCCTTTTGTTCGTCGACTTAAGTGGTATATCCCTAAAATGCTTATTGTATGTATTTTGTGAAATAACTGTGTCAGCAGATCCACTATCGATTTCAAATTTAAAATCTGACCCACGAATTGTCACCGTTTCGACCATAGGTTCTCCGCGAACTGAACGAATATTGTACAACTTACCGTCGTCGTCCTCGCCCTCGTCCTCGGCACCCGCATTTACGTACTTCACTTTCGTGCACATTCTACGCAAATGGCCCTTAACTTTACACTTTTTACATACAAAATTAGCAAACCGACACTCTGACGACCTATGATTATTATAACCGCACACTGTACACTGATCGTGGACCGGACCTCCGCTTTTTTTCGACCCTTTCGTTATCTTCAACAGCTGATCCGCGGTGTGGCCGGTATCTGTGTTAAAAGCCGCGGCCCCCGCGCGGGCACAACGAATATTTTCTGCCAGCTGAACTGCTTTCGCTAGCGACAACTCCTGCAAATGGTGGGCATAAAGTTTCTCCTTTTCTTGTTCTGACAACATGCCCATCACAAATCGATCACGCAGTGTCTCTTCCACATTGCTGAATCCACAATGTGCCGTCAACCCACGGAGCCTCGCAGCCCATTGTGTGTGAGACTCGGCCGGCTGCTGTGAAGCAGAGAAGAACTTATGACGATCGCCAAATCCAATGCGTATTTGCGTGAAATGACCATCTGAAAAGGTCAATATGTCCTCAAATGGCACGTCGTCTAACAGTTTAGGCAATACCAGATCTGCAGCTAATTTAAACGTGCTGTCGCTGAGTGCGCTTAAAAAAATGGCCTTCCTCTTCTTCCCCGCAGGATCTTTCACGACGTCAATGTCATTGGCTATGAAATACTGTTTGAGCTTGCTTCTATAGGTTTGCCAACATTGATTATTGTGATCAAAATTGGACAAAGTCCCAATATTGGAGCCAGACATGTTTTTTTTTCCTACTGTCGCGGGTAGATTGCGCACGCGAGTCGCCACTGATGTATACGGGGTTAGGAGCGAGTGAAACCAAAGCTTGCCGTTAGCGCACTGGCGTTTATACATATATATACCCACGAAGTGTGGGTGCAGCCACACACACGCACACATACATAACAAGCTTTCATACAAATAGCAGGTACCAAGACCAATTTTTGGTACCTAATCTTTTTTCATATTAAGATAATTCTCATTACAGGTGCAAAAAAACAAAAAAGATAATTTCTAGTTTATTAACTTCGATTATTTTTAGTACTACCAAAACTGTATAATTTTCAGAACGTCTTACATTCTATAACTAATATAACTTCTCGAAGGTCTACCAACTTGTTTTATTTTCAGCGGTCAACAATTCCAGTGAACTGTTCTCTCTTATGTAAGCTGTGATTGAACATAGTTAACTTGAGGAAATCACCCTTCTAATGAAAAAGGCATCGTTAGATTAGATACAGCTTTGGCAGTAGACGTTGCTTAAGCTGTAGATTGGTGTTTATTTACCGGTAACGAGATACCGGTGACTTTTTACCGATTTACTTTTGTTTTGTGTTGCTCGTGCCTTTGTCGTATTATTAACATAGTAACTAAGTATTTTTATTGTAATTTGTTTATTTTCTTGTCTATGCGTCTGAATAAATTTATTTTCTTTCTTTTTATTCTATCTTTCATTTTTTATTCTATCAACAGCCGCCTTTATTTGGTCCACCCATCTCATTGGCGATCTGCCCCGCGCCATAACTTTATAATAGTATGGATGTATCCAAGGCCTAAATGTAGAATATGTATTAAAATTTGATATTTTGAATAGTAACTGTAATTTTTCATGCACCCCTGGAGTATTTTTATAAATCACGTGGTTACAAAAGTTGTGGCCAGTAATTAAATAATCTAGCAAGTTATATCTACCTATCTATCAGCCACGGACGTCCGCTGCTGAACATAGCCCTCTCTTATAGTTCGCCACAGGGTGCGATCTTGCGCACACATCCAACTTCTGGCGACCTTTGCTAGTTCATCCGTCCACATATTCGGTGGCCGTCCTACGCTGCACTTTCCTACACGTGGTCACCACTCCAGAACTTTACTGCCCCAACGCGCATCCATTCTCTGGGTTACATGGCCCGTAACATAAACTATGGTCCACAATAGACGGTCTTATCACTAAAAAGGGCTGTCACTTCCAGACAACCTTTGAATAACGGATTTTGTGGAACAGAGAAGATGTAAGTCTTATTCCTATCTAAGTAAGTATTTTCAAGTATATCGTAAGCGGAACCCAAAAAAACCTAGATAATCCCACCACCCATAAAACTCACCCACACACATAAATAGATAATTAGTCGACTGAAAGCTAAATGCCGCGAGTACGCGGCTCTAAACTAATTAATCAATTAAAACTTTTTGCAAGACGTTATTTGTCAAAAAGACGTACATCTCAATTAGGAAGCCAATTGCCTTGACCCATTTTCGTTTTAAGAGAGATTAACAGGAAATTATGGAACTACGACACCGTGTTTAAAGTACGCTGACACACCGTAAAGTCAATGATGTGACTAGAGCGTCATGTTTTTAATCCTAAGATGCATACATTATCAAAAACGATACTACTGCAATTAATTACACAAGTGGAAATCAACCTCAATTTAAAGTTTAGTAGGTACAGTTTGTACATTGTCGTCACAAAGTTTCAAAGCAGAATAAATAAAACGCATGATACAATATACATCTAAAGGGTTAAGGTCCAGGATATGCATCTAAGGGTTAAGGTAAAGGTTAGGGGCGCAAATACTGGGACGTAAAATACTCCGATTAGTGCGTTTACGCAGCTGAAGAAAACGTGACGTATAACAAACGTCATCGCTGTTCAGAGAACAGAAAACATACCTGTATCAGCGTCAATAAGCAAGGCTAGCGACCTAGATGCAAGTAATCAAAATTAAGAGAAATATGCAGGTTCACGCATTGTCTGCAGTTTACACGTACAGTACACAAGATGAATGTGTAGTAGTGTGCTGTAGGTGTTATTTGTATATATAGCGTAAGAATTAGAAATAAATCAGATACCAATTGTCCGTTGGTGTTTCACTACCTTCCCATACCCGAACATATGCACGCTCAGGGCTACTCTCTGAGCGTATACTCCCACCCAACCCTTAGACTAAGTTCCTCTCACTGTGGCGAAGACTACCTTCAAGCCTTAATCGATCATTCTGAGAAAGTCACCATTCCAAAGACCCTATTCCTCCCCGTAGGAATCTATCTGTTACCTTAGGTCTCCTGGTAACAGATATCCTGGTTAAAGTCGTAAGTTAAGGTTAGGTTAGGGACTTAGGGCAGTAGGCTCCCTTGGCATAATCAACCCTTAATCTACGCAGTCTGTGCAGACGCACGCTGAACGATTTACTTAATAACGTACCTAATTTACCAATACCAATCTACATAACCTAATTTACCTATACCAATACAAATCACCAGATTTGTATTTTGTTCCCATCAGGGGACCCTTATTCAGCGTGTGCTTGTACAATCGCGTATACGCCGCGTTGAACTTCCGTGTAGAAGTTATGTGTTAAAAACGTCACGCATAGACATGTCACTGCGCTATCTGAGCGGCGAGAATTAGTGGTGTGGATGGTGTTTTACACATGATATTAGGTCACGTTAGTTTTTGCGAACGAAGTTGTCAGTTGTCACCTTGATGGGGGATTGGAATGACGGGATGACATCATTGAATAGCTGACCGGCAAGTCATCAGGATTGTTATTCAGTTTCAGATAAATATTTCCTAGTATTTAGGTTTATATTTATGAGCGTGTATACCCACGTAACTGGCAACGTCGCATATTTTTTCGTTTTGCTTATTACTCTGTGATATTTGAATAAAACTTAAAGTTATGCTCAATACATACCTTGCATCTTGAGGATTTATACTGCGTTTAATTCAACTATTCATCGCGTTTGCCTTTATTCTCTTACAAAACAAGATATAGACATAAATTCAATTTTTAGAGTTCTACTTGTGGTAATATCATGAAACCTTTCCAGCCAACTTAACTACTGAAAACGTAAGGAATGTATTGAAAACATGTTCAGGTTACATTCATATTCCTCAAAATAATCAAGAAAAATATACGACGTTGCCAGTTGAGCCGGTATAAACCCTCTTAAATTACCTCATAGCTCAACAAATGACTACTTAATAGGGTAAATGTATGATTTTTTTATCGCTTTTCTTAACTAAATATCAAAAACCGTAAAAACTATTTCAAAATGTGAAATTAAAATTAAAATCGGCCAAGAAATACGCATAATATGGGCATTTTAAACTAGTAATTAGACAGAGAGGTCCGATATGCACTGTTACGTCACAGTGCACTCCGGCCATATGAACTCCATATCAAATTTTGTTTTGCAAGAAAGAGATAGAATGAGATGTTTGATGGCTTAAATCTTGGTTATTTTTATAGCTATTCGTATTTTTTTTGTGTACTGTTTGTTACATGAATGAGCTTTTAATAAAGCAAAAAAAAAATGCATATTCCCTATTATCACGCAAGCAGTATAGCTTCTATAGGACCTTAAACACAACGCAGGTAAAGGTAAATATTAATAACTAAAATGTGCCCCCATTTTGCAGAGGAAAGAAAGTCAAACCCCCCACCCCCCTCCCTTTTCTTCAGCGTAGTCGGGTAAAAAGTATCCTAAAGCCATCTTGAGAACTACATACATGTATATCAAAAATAAAACATGTTTTTAACGTGATCCATACAGTAAAGGGAAGTTTACGTTCGTTTCTTCTTCCTTAGCACACCCGTGCGTAACCGGCTGTGAGCTGACATCTTATATTATCCAACGACAGTTAGTAGAATAAGATAATATAAAATGTTAGCCCACTCATTTAAAATATCAAATCTGTCCCAAGAAGTTCAAAAATTAATACTTATAATGTTTAAATAAAAAAATACCATGGACAATCTTACACAAATCGAACGTGTCCCAAGCTAAGCAAAGTTTTTAATATAGGTACCAGGTGACGATATACCCACTGCTGAACATAGGCCTCCCCTATAGCTCGCCACAGGTTGCGTACCTGCGCAAACCGCAGTGCGCACAATGGGACTCATAAGGCGGCTCAGAGTTACGTAATATCCATTGGCAAGGACTATGTTCGGAGTTTCTCTTCGTAATAGAATAAGAAATGAGGTTATCCGCAGAAGAACCAAAATATATAATGTATAGATAAATTATTAAACTTAATACATCCAAGACCCAGGTACAAAGATTAGTCTTCATCACACAAACACTTGCCCTGGCTGGGATTCGAACCCGGGATAACTAGCTTCGTAAGTCGTTGTTGTGCAACCAACTGAGACAAAATTACTATTGCTTTTCTCCTTAGTTCTATGTTCAAAGGAACCTGGTAGTTACATTTTATCGTGATTTGTATATTTAGTCCAGAAACGGCATTATATTTAATTAACGGCGGTAAAAATATTTATACAAATCCGTCCAAGTACAAGGCGAACTAACACATGAAGGGTTCCGTACCACGCTACACTTCATTTTGGGTTTATTAAGTATTTATAGTTATAGTGACTATACCTACTCACACTCACATTGAAAATAAGTACAGTTTTTTTTCTTTCAATTCCAAGTGTTACATAGTGTTAAAATATATCACATGATTCAAAATATCGCGAAATAACGCCAAAAAAAACACGTTCCATGAAACGTTTTATTACTAACTAGGATTTATCCACGGCGTCACCTGCGTGGCTTACTTTTTTATTTATCCACAGGAACCGTTAATTTTTCCAGTTTAAAAACTATTCTCAGTCCTTTCCATAGTATCTAACTGTTGCATTGCTATTACGAGTATACCATAAAAATTAACTTCCCATTCACACGTGATACGGAACCCTTGATTCACAAATTCAATTCATCCTTTGCCTATTTTTTTTGGTTTAGAGTCATCATAATTTATTTTCGCTTAGCGTAGACCTTACCTGTCGGTTTAGCCTTAGGCTAGGTTACTAAATTGACTAGTTTTATTTTGCCATATTGGCATGCTAAACTACTTTCAATATTTAAGTAACTTGAAACATAGCTGTAATACTTCTATGCTATTATAAAGTCATAAAATTTAAGTATTTGTACATTGAAGATGTTAAAAAATAATTGTAACGGACTATTGGTCACTGAAACGAAACAATTTTTTTGTATGTATGTACTTGTCGTTGTGGCTTCATCACCCCAAATCGGCTCAACTGATTTCAAAAATGTTTGGTAAGTACACATGTAGCTGGGTATCTCCAAATGGTTATGGAATACTTTATAACTGACTACGCTGTCGAAAAAAAGAGGGTTATGACTTTTTTCCTCCGCGTCCGATGTTTCGGGCGCCTTCTAGTAACATAATATATCTAAACTAGAAGGTGCTCGCAACTTCGTTCGTGGAGAAGAAAAAACATATTAAAGTCCTCTATTTTTCTCCAGCCTAGTCGAGTAAAAAATATTGTTATACCTACCAACCTCCAATATCCAGCTATCATCGTACCAAAAATGCTTAAAATCCGTCCAGCCGTTAAAGCGTATAAACATACGAAAATAAAAACATTTTTCGATTCAAAATGATACGAATGCCTTTTCACTCCAGCCTTAAAGACATTAAGCTAGGTTAATGGGAGTTTGATTCAAATATTTAGCAAAAGATTGTCTCACAGACGAAGCCACGGGATTATTTAAACTAATTTGAGTACAATAGAAATCGATAAAAATAACAGAAGGGTCAATAAAAACTTCTTAGCACTTTCAATTGGCCGTGACAAAATAAATTTACACTTTCTCTTCTATGTATCTTTACTTTGGCTTTCGTATTTTGCTTTGTAAACACTAACAGATCGTTGTAAACTCACAATGACGGATTGGCTAAGCATACGCAGACGCAGACGCATCATTATTATGTAAATTTGCTCGAAGTTACCTAATGATAGATAAGATAAGATTAGATAAGATAATATTTATTTTTTGTTAAACATGGGTATGTTACATTGATGGAATATTACATGGTGGTTGTCGCTCTATGTTTTACCCGTAAGTGTACAAAATTTTATATAGTGGTTGATTTACAGAACTAGGTAGAGTATTCTTGTAAATACAAAGGTCTAAACAATGAAGGATTTGAATTAATGCCTTGCCGGGATTTTTGCATTTTTAACCAGTTTCCTGTCGTCAGCGCCCCATGGTGAGCATCTATATAACTAAATTCTCATCCTAACAAAGCGAACTTTACAGTTACCACATGTTAGCTAGAGATGTTGAAGTATTGTAAAAATTGGATTTATATATGAAAGTCATGATGTTTTACCATCACAATCTTCGTGATTTTTAATATGAAAGTACTAATGCACTTAATACATTAACTGTATTACATACTCGTACGAGTATGTTTCCTATACAAGCCAATGGTGTCTAGTGGCCGACCGCGGAAGTCCCGAAAAGCGATACGCTTAGGCCAAAATTTGAGCTTAGCTTGTCGATAATGTGATACGTCAGATGTTCCAAATGTTGGAGTATGCTTGTTACTAGGTGAAGCGATGGTATACGAAGAATTGCTGGTAGTGAATTATCCGAAAGGGAAAGTTTTTAGAAAAGAGGTTATTTAAGAAGTATAAAGTTAAAAGACTTAAAAGACTAGTATACGGTATAACATTGAAAATAGCTGTACATTCAACATAGTTATGCTTAATAATGTGAACAAATTGCTAGAGTATAAAATGTTTAAACATATTTTCTGTTAAAAAACGTAGTAGACCGCTTTGGTCTAATTGAGGGTGACGGAATAAAAAGGAACGTTTTTATATAAGCAAAAATAAATATTATGATACACGAATGAAGTCATTATCAAAATCTTCGAAGGCATTTTCTAGTTTGGAATAAAATAATTTACGTACATGAGCATCACAGGGCATTAATGGTACTTTAATCACTTAATAGACAAAAGTGATAAATCATTAAAATATTATGCGTGTGAGAGTAATGGATACGTTTTTTTATCATTATCACGCAATTAATGCGACCATCATGGGCAGAGGAATAATTTAAAAGCATTTCTAACCAACCTATGCTGATCTACAAATATCAATAGTGATATTGATATAGCTGTATGTAATCCCAATTTACGCATCATAAATTTGGACAGTCAGTGAACCTACTGATTATCATATAAAGTGTAACACGAATTCAACGTTCCAAGAGTATTCAAAAATTTCCTCAATCATACATCACATATAACAAAGCCGCGAAATTTCCACCAATAATTCAACGAATTACGAACAATAGGCCGTAGTGACGTCACAGGAAAATTATTCACTCATTTCAGTATTAACGTGTGAGGTAATGATCCTCGCATCCAGGGTCGTTATTGGGTTTAACACAGTTATCAACGAATCATCGTTCATTGAATTGTACGATAACGCATGGATTAGCGTCAGTTGGATACCGTCCAACGGTGCTTACGAGTATTTGTGGTCGATGTTCATTAATTTCAAGAATAGTGCGTTATTTTAAGTGTGTATCTAAATACACAATCAGCCTTGAACGCGGTCGGGTCATTGGGAAAGTATATGATTGTTGGATATGTGTTGGTGATAATATTCTGTCCGGCTCTGTGCGGCAAAGTGACCTGCCTGGACCACATATCACTGTAACAGACAACAATATATACAGAAATAGATACAAAGCAGAGCAGTTCACTTGTAATCTTTACATTTCGAAGCTGTTTGATAAAATATGACAAAAACAATGAATAACCCTTAGTAGGAGTTTTTCATTGTTTTTGCCATTGAAAACAACACTGCATAAAAATATGTTATACAAAAAGCAAAAACTAAAAAAAAATAATTAAGAACCGACTTCAAAATAAACTAAAAAGCCATAAATAATCTTTTATGTACGGTAGGGATCACATTTGAATCACCTTTTGAAGTCAGTGCCAAACCATTCATTTATTACTATTCAGAACCGCGGCGGCGAGCCTTTAGTTATTATCTACCTACATATATGTATATTTAGTCTTAATAATTTGTATTTTTGTTGAATAAAGAAATTTATTTACTTCAGGTTTGGCACCGACTTTAGGGGTGCTAATACCTACACAACATAACTAAATCAACATTTTTACTTTCCACCACCATTTCCATATAATATTTACCACCTTTAAGGTGCGTCCACATTTGTATCGTTTGCCCGTATCAGATCATCGTCGCGTGTCACGATCACGCGTTTGGACGTTGCGCCGATCCGATCGCTCGAAATCCATTTGTTACGCGTATCACACACTTATATCGGAAGAGTGCGGCATGATCGGGCGCCAACAGTGAGCGTCCAAGCAGCGCGATACGCAGTCATGCCACGGCACGGTGATCGGATACGAGGAAATGATACAAGTGTGGACGCACCTTTAGATGTCAAAACCGCCATCCAGTTGTTCTATCACTGATAAACACTCTCACTTCAATTATCACGATAATTTTTCAAACCATCAATTACATTACTGCATTAAAACTGTCAAGATACAGATCAATTACTCCATTAACTCACCGCTATCAAAATTATTGTGCTTTCAATTATACCAATGTAATAAATAATAGCATGTAATATCAATAATGCGCCTCGTACACGTTCAGATCGTCTTTTTCCATCAATCTCAATCTATATACGCTATGTTTGACCGTCATTCGAAATAAAAATAGCTCATATTCGAATTTATAAAATCCTCTTGGTGCCGAGGAGGAACGGAGAAGCTCTTGGTTTCACAGTTGTGTTTTAGTGGTGCAAGAATACCAAACTAATAAGGTCAGTCGAGGTAAGAGAAAAACCGGGGTAGGAAACATTGTAAATGTGATACTAAACATTGACAAATGTGTCAATGGAAATAGAGTTGGGCCAATGCCATGGATTCTCTTTCCCCACGAAGAAAATTATGTTTCCCTTACTCCACCTGACCTCAAAGAGTTTTTGTTTGCAGAGGAAGAAAAAACGTCTTACCTCCTTTTGTTGCTTAGTTAAGAATTATAGGGGTTATAGCTACCCGCTCTGATCCAATTACTTCCCTGGCCTTGTTCTATCAGATTAAAAAAAAAAAAAGACTGTTAACAATGCCAGTACAATAGAAAATATCAAATCCGTTTGATTGTGTAGCTGGGGTTTAAGATTTGTAAGAAATAAACTATATTATTTAAATAAATGCTTTAATAAATCATTTCCGCAATTATACACCCGCAAATTTTTTGCAATGTATTTGCAGTGTATAAACTTTGGTATAAACGTATCATTATAACTGTACAACGTAAAATGAATTATAATTGCCGTCCCACCTACCTTGTGATTGTGACCGCACCTCATAATTATTCCGATACGGTATTTTGTTGAATGGATTTTAGAATCACCTTTTACCGTTGGTTTATAAATATTATTTGAATCTCAAGAACAAGAAGAAATTATAAAATATTAGTCACTTAACCAATAATAAGAAACACAAACAACATTTTGTTTGTGTTGAAATAAATGATTTAATTATTTAGTCCTGCAGCTCATCGAAAATTAGAGAAGTCGTGTTTGAAATTGTTATATATTTGTTTTATTTGAATAGGTAAGAACGTTAAAAATAGTTTCTAGACAAAATTTTAATTTTTGTGGCAAGCTTTTATTGCCGACAGTTTCTTTAAAATTCTATCACTACTCACCCAGACGATTCTAAAGAGCCCTAACTCGGTAGAATTGCGTTATTTTATTACAATGTTCCTATGACGACCATCCGTTGCCTCAGATTATCTTAATGGTATCATAATATTGCATTGTCACCGAATTTACACCAACTATCGAACATCAAAGTGGGGTCAAATTTAACTTGCAAGATTTGATTACAGACATGGGTACAGGTGAAACTGAATAGAAGCTTTTATTAGAATTATCCCAAAATGTTGCAAGCCTAGATGGTACTTTATGGCAATCGGAAGAGGGGAAAGACTTTTGACACGGATTCTTGTCGTCCATCTTAGACGGGTGACATGAATCGGTGTGGATCAAGTCATTATTCTATTATTTTTAATATAAAACTGTATTCTGGCTTTTAAACCTTGACACTGGCCAAAATTGTCCTAATAGACAGAAACCAATTAAACTTAAAAATTGAACTGACCCTTGACAGTATGGGAAGATGAGATTAAGAGGACAGCCGGCTCGCGCTGAGACGAGGTGTCACAGGACAGACACATTATGGTCACCTTAGGAGGAGGGCATTTTTCTCCCAGGGATTCTTGCAGACCAGCTTATTACTAATTCCTAGTTCAAGATATCAGTTAAGATTTTTTTTTTTGTTGCTACCAACGATTTGTGTTTCTGTAAGATATGAAGAGCTTTTTGTTATTTTATTAATTCATTAGTAGAAAAATGTTAAGTTACTTGGTAGGATTTCAGTTGTTGGAGACATTATTATTAATAAATTATTTAAAAAGGTCTTATACGATTCTACTGTCAGTAAAAGGTACGTGTATAGGGCAGCAAAGAATTTTTTATTGTTATCTTGTAAGTACACCATAGGTTTTTAGAACATTGACCAGAAAACCTCAAGTATATACCCTATACCAACTTCAGAAACTACACGAGTTTTGGTTGATTTCTCTAATTTTCTAAAACTATTTCCTGAATTAGAATCACAAATCTCTAAATGACAAACCAGTCGGTAACAACTAACAATCATTTTCCACGTTAATTCACACATTGAATTATCATTTTGTTCCGATAAAAGACTGGTTGTGAGAAAAAATCACACAATGATATTTTATGGTCGTAAATCATCGGCAGCCATTTATCGACTCAACTACTAGTTTGCTACTTGATAAAAGCGCCCGCGCACTTAGGGCAAGACTCCATTTGCACTGCAGATTTATGTGACCGGTAGCGTCTATGGTTTGAGGCAATCATCAAGTCAGTGAATACTCCACTTTATTTATGATCTGAGGTGTAATATCAATGATTATAATTCAAATCAGTTACGTTTTTTGAAAAAAAATAGGAAATATTTTTTGTGACGTCACAGAATTTAGTTCCAAGCCAAATTGCGACCTCTTTTTGTAAAACTAAAAATCATTTAAAGTGTATTTTGTTGTATTTAAAGTGGCGTGGCGTCCATATAAGCCGATTCCCACTGGGTTGCCCAAGGCACGGCTTATAACCACATTTTTCTTTAATTATGAGTAAATGAATACGCTTCAACTACTCTTGTAATTTTCCTGACGCCACATCTCTGATAGCATACATATATAGTATGTAGGTATTAGAGGCGAAAAAATAATGTATGTAGTACATACCTACATTAGTTTTGTTATCCCTACTAATATTTTAAATGCAAATGTGTTTGTCGGTTTGTCCTCCTTTCAAGTGATAAATAAAAGGGAGAAGGATTTAAGTATCTTTTTTTTCATATAACTAGATAGAATGAAGGTTGGAAAGGAAATATGCCTTTTTTTTATTTTGGAAAAATGCACGGTCCCCGAGGAATTAATAATAATAAATAATTAAATAAAATAATAAATAATGAAGGAATTAGTTAAAATAAATAATAAACTTATCACACGGGCAAAGCCAAGGGTAAAATAAAAATTTATTAATTAATAAAATAAAATATTTTAAAACTATAATATCTCGCACTCGTAAGTAGGTACTTACGGAAATGCTTATAGTTAATTATTTAGACGTTGCAAAACGTGGCAAAATTAAAGTAGCTATGCTCTACAGAATTGGCAAGACTATCAACATCTCAGTGAATAAACGTTCTACTTACACTGTTTCTAATACTGCAATGTGAACTGTATGTTTTAAATAATAGGGTTCTTATTAAAACATCGACAATAGATGAAAATAGTATGTGAACTAAGGATTATCTTGTCTCATGCGAGCCAAAATAACTATTGACGGGAACCTATTCATTAATTCTTAGACGCCAGATGGTGCTCAAATGCTAGTGACTCAGAAAAACTCGTCAAGTCCGAATCGTACTCCCCCTTATAGTGTTCAGTCCTGATTGTATCAATTATATTAAAATGTTTTCATTGGCATCGGCAGAGTACGGACCAGTTGCGTAGACGCAGGTTTTGGGGTACCTTCTTTATATAAGTAAGCTGAAGGTCCAACTTCAATATAAAAGGCGTTAAAACCGATGAAGTATGACACGATAAAGATGCACCCGTAGTACAGTATAGTTACTGATTGTTAAGCAGTATAACTATAGCATAACCTTTCTGACTGCACAGACATCCATTATTAAACTGTTACAAGGCATCCTCCTACGTACGACTCCATTAGCGGGTGTAAACTCAGTCTGATCCATCAGAAGCGTTCATATAAGCCGATTCCCACCTGGTTGCCCAAGAAAAGAGTTATAACCACTTTTTTTTTAATATGAGTAGATGAATACGCTTCGGCTTCCCTTATAATTTTCCTGTCTAGATTACGCTAATGATATTTTAAGAAATAATTTTAAAAAATCAGACTTTTCTTTTCTTTTGTATTTAGCTACCGTTACTTAGGATTTATTACAAAAAGTTTATAGATCGATGTAAAAACTATTCGAAATCAATCTTAAGTAACTTCTTAATTAAATTATAGACATATAACATTAAATCAGACGATAACTCGTGAACAACATTGCACTTACGCAATGTCAGGTGACATGTGTCAAGCCGGAGCCGACTGGCAATTTTAACGATCTCGAATTGTGTAAAAAGTTGCAAAACGACTGTTGTTTAATGCATGAAAATCTTTTATTCAGCTGAAATGAACTGACAGTTCAATCGGACGCTATAAAAGTATTTAATCTCGATGGGACATACAAATTAAACTTTTATTTTTATCCGTTTGTTTAAAAAAATGCGTATTATGTAAAACAAAATGGTTTGACAATTACTTGGTGGTAATATTTTATATAACCACTATATTTTTTTTATATATGACTCATGCATTTTTTATATACGTTTTTTTTATTGAAGTTGTTCGAATTATTTTTGATAATATTAACTGCAATACAACCAAGAATCCTGAATCGCCGATTAGATTTATCTCGTACTCTTAAATACGGAGGGAAATAAAACCGATTTAGATTTTTTTATTTTCATAAGTTAAAATACACGTAAGAAATGACAGAAAAGTACCTACTCATTATCGGATTTCTACGGTCAAGTAAAATATACAATGTTAAGAAAATCATAAAAATGATTATAAATCAAAAGTCAGCCGACTTTTGTCACAAAGTGTCGTCATTAAAATACTTCTTCAGCCATTAATGATAAAGTGCACCACTAGTTAACTCCTCTCTTTTTCTCACAAGTATAATATTTCCTGATCATTAAAAAGAAATGGCGCCGGAAGTCAGTTATCACATTCCGGTGAGCACACACCCTATTAAGGTGTCAATTCTCGAATGAGTTTTCGAAGCTCGTTGCGGCGAAAACAATTCACGTAAAATGACATACACACAAAGAAACGATTAAACATTTTATAATCTATAATAATAAGGACAAAAAAATGAAACGAACCGAGACGGTATCTTGATCCATTTACAGAGTACCTAAGTCAATTATTTAATTCATAATATTTTTTCTCACAAGTAACTTATACTATTTTTCTTTAATTAAGGAAAGATGACACCGGAAGCCAGTTATGATGCGCGAGTGAGTCTTACTGAGGCGTCATTGATCTTCAGTTTTCGAAGCTCGTTGCAGCGCTGGCGCCGGCCATCTTTTACCGATGTCACTGCGCAAAAATAAAATAAAAATATAATAATATTAAATTTATAACAAAATAAATTTAAAATAAAATTTAAATTATAATAAAATTAAAATACAATACCTAAATCGGTGTAAAAAACAATCTTGTCCATACTTGCCTACTTGAAAAAAGGAACAATAATAGAAAAAAAATATTTTAAAAAACAAAGCCCTACAAGAGGTACTAATATAAGTACCTACGGGCGATTCCATCAATCATCATATGGCCGCCGTCTCTCCCTAGAAGTATTTTATTTACAGGGAATCCTAGTTCAGGCTTATAATCTTCCCTATTTTTTTGTTTTTAGCCTATAATTATCATTATTGTGAAATACCATTTTTAATTTTTTTTCATTCAATGAATGAGCAGCAGACTTTCACACATCGATATACCTACTATTATCATAGATATTGTCATTATTGACTGAATTTAACGCATAATATGACTTATTTCTTCAATACTTATTAGAAAGAAAGAAAGAAAACATATTTATTCAACGCCAGCAACAAGAAATACAAATACAAATAACAAAAACAATTGACGACGCTGAAAGGGGTCACCACTCAGCTTTATGCCGCGGCAAGCCGTGACGCTGATTTTCGGTGGTGCCCTGCAACTTAAAACTTATTTATACTTATTATTATTTATACTTATAATTTATACTTATTAGGATTGGCGACTGACAACGGCTGAAACGCCCGTGGAATCACCTGTACCTCGATTGAATTACATCGCGATATATTTACTAGGCAAATATACACCGATAATTCCTAATATTTTTTCTCACATGTATACTAGGTATTTCCCATTGATTAAGAAGCAGTGAGCACACACCTTAGTAAGGCGTCAATTAATCTTAAGTTTTCGAAGCTCGTCGCGGCGCCGGCGCCGCAGTCTTCCCTTGCGAGTGTCACGGCGCGCATGCGTGGACCGCTTGTAGTGTGACTGTGAGATGTGATCGTGCGCAAGTGTGGTGCTATGATTGTTCTGTGATATTTTATAAGGATTTGCAATATGAAGTTTATTTTGTGAGTATTTTTTTGTTTTGTTTAATGCATATTTTTTATAAATTTTAGATTGCTTTCATATCGGTTTTTTTTTATGAAATTACCTTCGGATAAATTTAATTTATTTTTCTGTAGTTTTAGTCGCATATAATATCTGTTCAAAGAATTCGCGTAGTTAAAGGAAAACGTAGTTACACTGAAGTGTAATTTCTTCTTAAAATATATAAGTGTTAGGTACGTTTTGATTTACAAAGTTGACTGTGAGTGTATCAAGGATAAAAAATATAAGTGTTTAAACATACATTTATAAAACTCATTACAATAAATGTATAATAATAAAAATCTACAAACCAGACGCAGCTTTAAGCCGATGGGAAAAAAAAAGAAAATAAAATCCGTTGCCAAGACACAAAAAACAGTTTTGCATACAAAAAAGTATTTGCATACATATGTCTTTTAAATTCAAACGCACGGCTCGACCACCTACGTTAATAAAACCAAAATAACTGAACACTTTGTTTGTTCATTGTTGCGAACATTGAAGGGTCCAGTTTATTTTGGTTTTCCTCACAAGTGCGGAATCCGAAAATATGCTGAAGCCTGCAATAACTGTCACTGTCAATAACGGAAGGTAAAGCCGCTGCATTACACTAAATTTTATGAAGCTACGTGACAAGACGCAATATAAAGGTTTTGAGACCCACTGCTACTAAGTTCGCAAAATCTCAAGATATGCTAAAAAGGATTAGGAGCACCCTTGATTACTTCAGATCTTTTTTAACGCCTAAAAGTTGCGACATACTTCACTGATTGTGTGTGCTAGTGTTTATATTTATGTTTATACTAAACGATACTTGCAATTTCGTTCGGGGAGGATCAAAAGTCATGAAAACTCGTTTTTTTTATTCAGCGCAGTTGAGCAAAAAGTATTCTATAACCTTCTATAGCTAACCGTGTACCTAAAATAGCCGAAATCCGTTTAGCCGATTTGGCGCGATGAAGCCAAACGACCAAAAACTATTTATTTATTGTTAATAGTCTCTTACAATAGTTTTTTTTAAATATGTTCAATGTTAGATATTTCATTTTAACAACATTATAATAATAAGTATAGATTAGGCCACTGATGCCTGAATAGATTATTTTAATATTTTTTATTATATTGGTTTGGTGATTACTGATTTTTATTTTACGTTAGAGATAGTAGCGTGACATTTTGATCCCGGTTAATCAAAAACGAGCGGAGGGGAATTCCGGAGCTTCAGATAAATCAAACATATTATTTGACGTGTTTATTTGATATTTACAATAAGTAACTTGTCTTAATATCATGTCATGTCATGTCCATAGTGTGCCAACTATCCACATTTTACGATCCTAAAGTGTAGCCGCTAGGTCAAATAGAGTATTTAATATGAAAGGACTTGATCTGCTCATATTCGATCTTTTTTTTATATTTTATTTGTGCATAAACTTCGTTTTATTAAGGAAAATGTGGAAAGAATACCATTTAATTTATCATTAAAAATATCTGTACATTAAAGATGATAGTAACGGACGTTTTGGTGACTACTGAATCGAAAAAAAAATATTTTTTGCATGTTTGTATGTGTCGTTGTGGCTTGGCAAATTGGCTAAACGGATTTCAACTATTTTTGGTACACGTACCCGTGGCATCCATAGATGTTTACAGGATACTTTTTCCTCGACTAAGTTCAAAGAAAAAAAGAGGGGTTAAGGCTTTTTCACCTCCGTAAAGTTCCTCCTTCTACGAGAAGTAAAATGAGATCATAGGTAAACGCGTATATTATTATTTCATGCTAGGTATTTGTTGTAACGCCTCAGTACCATCTGTATCTATTTATTGCCCTTTGGCAGTCTCTCTTCTGCGAAAAGTCCCGTAATCTATCAGTATTATTGTTACTACTTCGTAGAACTTGGCTACGAAAATATTTCGCCTAGTTGGAGTGAGTATTTTTGATATAAGAAATGATCTTTTATGTTTTGGCACAGTTCTAACGCGTTGCAAAATAATAATGTAGTACAAATGACTGCGCTGTGATACAAACGACTGCCGCATTAAGGTGCGTCCACACTTGTATCATTTGCTTGTATCCGATCACCGCCGTGCCGTAGCATGACTGCGTAACGCGTTGCTTGGACGCTTACTGTCAGCGCGCCGATAATGCCGCACTCTTCCGATACAAGTGCGTGATACGCGTAGCAAATGGATTTTGAGTGATCGGATCGGCGCAACGTCCAAACGCGTGATCGTGACACGCGATCATGTTACGCGACGACGATCTGATACGGGCAAATGATACAAATGTGGACACACCTTTGAGGGCCTATACATACCGCGTCTTTTCACCGCGTGGTCGACGAGCGTTAGTGTCGTTACAAACGCGATACGCATGGGACTCAATGAATAAAAAACCGTTCCTTATACGCGCCGCGACGGTGCTTCTAAAAAACGCGCTGTGGATCCTAAGGATCGACAACGTTGCTACTTAAAATATTATCATCATATATTTAAGAGCTAAGAGCAAAGCAGCTCTTGTCAGTTGAGTAATTTCCATTTCTCTCTATTCTCAGTCATGCTTTTGACATTCTGAGATAAGACTCTGTATACTTTCTCATTTATTTGGTTCCTAAAAGATCTTCTTGGTCTGCCTCTCTTTCTCTTTCCGTCGATCTTGCCTCCTATTTTGGTTTTGATGTAGCCATCCTGCACTCTCACACTTACAAACCGACTTGTCAGAATGTGACGGGTTCTATGTCATATATACGTGACCATTGTAGACTTGCAGCCAGTCTAGTACAACTCTCCGCGACTACGCTTGTCGCGTGTCATAGCATCACCCGTCTTTCTCAAATTGTATTGAAATGAAAGAGACAGACAATCTTTGTTACGCGACAAAGAGTCGCGTATTACAGTTGTGCTCGAGGTGCAGATGGACATCTGCACCTATTTTATTTTAATTATAATATGCTAACCCACCGTAAACGCAGTTACTCGTGGCATATCTTGTGCTATGCGTCACGATTTTCATACAAGCTGAAGCTCAAGAAATGCTGACATTGCCTCTAATCAGATGAATGTAAAAAACTTGCGACTGTTCGTTGTGAAAGTGTTTGTGCAAGACTTATGTTATGTTCAGCAAATTTAAAAACACGAATAACTTATCCTAGAAATCATAGTTTATAATCTGATAATTTGAAAGCGGTTTATTAAACCTATTCCTCGAAATAGTTTTTGAATGACCATACCTTGTAAACAGCTCATCCCAATTATTACACTTCTGTGCTTGCAATAAAAATGGTACCAAATTTAAGATTTTTGACTAACTGACATTGATCTTTTGAAGTGAAGTAATAATATCTACAAGCAATGACAGCAAAATTGATGACCAGCTGAATTTATTATACATATACGCTTGTACCTACTCAAATTATCTCAAGAATGCAGTGTGTCGACCTTCCTGTCCTTAAGTCCCGCGCTTTTATCGAGGTGCCTTTTTAAGGTATATTTTAAAATTTCAATTTTGGGAAGCTGTACATATTGGATTCCGTGAACTGATAAAGTTGTGTAATACGTGCCTGCCTGGCCTTGTTTGTTCCTTTGGCAAGAAAAACTTTCCTTATTCATACATTGCGACAAAATAATGTGCAAAGTAAAACTCTGAATAATTCCAATGTGTGTTCCCGTGTCTGTTTAAGTATAGGGCTCGAATTTGATGACGCATTGCTATATCTCTGACTAAGCAATCTCAGCCACATCACGACCAATTAACGCACATAGATCAATGTTCACTATTCGACCTGCATTGAGTTACATGACGGGTTGACATTTCCACTTTAGTTATTTGACTCGACTTTTCTAGATACAAGTACATTCAAAAACCATTTCGTGGAATAGATTTAATAAATCTCTTTCAATTATCAGATTTAAAAGGTATGATTTCATAGACAAGTTATTAATTTTTATTTGTGTTTTTAATTTTGACTTTTATTTGACCTTGCCAAACCATAGTGTACAGACGTCAGTTGGTAATCACGTCACTCAAAATATCTCCTAGGCAATAAAAAAAATAAACGCATGTAAATATAAAACGCATAAAATTGGTTCTTTGAATAACATATATTAACGAAAAAGAATGTAAAAACAAGTTTTTTTTTTGGCACATCCCAATTGTATGTACATAATTTGGCAAATTTACTTAATATGATATTTTTTAATACAGTGTGCATATCTATAACATGTCTTGTATAAGTCTATGTATTCTTAAAAATAATACTTTGTATAATAATCATACATTATTTTTCTTTTTTTTAATATTGCTGCTAATTTAGTGACTTTCATTTTTATGCCAGCAAAAGACTGTGTCTATTTAAATTCAAATTTCGAATTACTCCAAGTGCTAAAAATGCTTTTATAGACATAACTACAATATTCCGCAGATATTTTATGAAAAGCTTCCGTATGTATAAAGCAAGCTTATTTACATTTCCAGTGACATAAATACTGCCTGACGTCAAAGCTGTGAAATTTGCCGTATCTTATACTAATTAGTAGAGTATAAATGTTCCATTCCACAAACTAATATAACAGCGTATTAACGACAGATTGTTCAATCTAGTTCTTATTCTGATAGATATTATATCATCATTGAGTTCCGTATTCTTACAAAAGTAAATCTAAAATATTCACCAATGGATTTGACCTTCATCATAGGCTTATTTTAGGATATTGAGACACACCTCATAAAACACGTAATAAGGATTTTTTGAACTTTGCTCTGAGTAGTAGCTTAATCAAAACATTAGAATAATTGACAGAGATTAAATCAGTTACTTTTTCAGGTTATTCGAAAAATCTGTAGAGTTAAACTTCCTTGTGATGTACAAAAAAGGTTTAAACCTAAACTGCCGCCTTTTATTAATTCTTTCTAGAAGCTACATTCGTTCGTTTGTAACTTCGCGCAAGGGATAAAGTTTTAACCCTATTTTTTACTTTAACGTGATTACAAAAAATAAGTATTCTATAACCATCTGTGGATGCCCAGCTACCCGTGAACCAAAAACAGTTGAAATCCATTTATCCATTTTGACGTGATAAAGCCGCAACAATACATACAATAAGAAAAACTAAAAAAAAAGTTTGATGAGTGACCAAATAGTCCAAATACTTCAAATAGTCCGTTTCACTTTTTTTTTTAATATCTTCAATGTACAGTCATTTAATTTTTACAACTTTATAATAGTATAGATATTTTTTTAAGGGCAACAATACTTTAGTTAAAACTTTATGTATATCTATTTTATTTTAGAATTATGTTGGCCGTATCGAACCATAGTAATTAACGTTGGAATATTTAACTACAGTCAATTATTGCTTATTTGCTCGGTGAGTGCACGGATTTTGTGTATATTTAGGATAAAGCCTATTTAGTTAAACTTTAAAATCGAAACTGAGCCTAGTACGTCAAATTTCATCCAAATGGTCGTCATTCAAATGTCGGTCGTTTTCGAGAAATCAATTACATATAGATTCATATGTATACACAACATAGTATACACAAAATAGCTCGTTTCACTAGTCGCTCATTGAAATAATAAATTTAATACAAAATAAATCGAAACTTTTTCCAAATGGAACCACTGTTTCGTAACTGTAATTGCCACAAGCCACAGACTGGATGAGTCATCGATAAGTATAACATTACAATAAATAATACATAGCAACGCGCTTGATAACAAAATGATAACATGAATATGTGTTTTGTAATAGGTACATAGATTAACGTTAGGTATCAGTATATGGTAAATACGGTATGCCTACGAAAATGTTGATCACTTTAGTACCTAATTACTTTGTCATAATAGCTTCGAACAGAATAAGACAGCACAACTAAATACGATCTAGAATGTCAATAGCAAAATGACATGGTTCTATCAAAAAAAATATTTTGCATATTATTTGGTTCGAGTCCCGGTACAAATAAGCTATGTTGATAAATAACCACTAGCTGCTATGCTATTCGCGAAATGTGTGTCAGCGTCGAACACAGCGCATGGACTTGTCGCTGCTATTTATTTATTTATTATTCAAAAAGTTATCAACATTAAAGTAAAAATCAAGTTAATGTGAACGAAAAAAAAACCAAAAAAACTTAAAATCTAGTTTGATTTAGGCGACGTAACTCTGTGGCTCTGTTGCGTCGTCTGATCTGTTGTAGGTAGGATTCGGCAGATTCCCCCGAAACTGCCGAAACACTACACCCTTCGGCCAGAAGTCTGCACTTGCGATGGTGTCCTGTAGCGGTCGCGGCACGCGAGTCTTCTGGTGGACAAACTCCACCACATCAACAGCCACGGCGGAGTGATGCAAGCGCGACATTATAATATGACCCCTAGATACGTATCAACTATTCGTCATCATAGGTCTTGTACTTGGTATTGTTTCCTTAAGCCAATTTCTACAAGCTGCTTGACAGTCCAATATACTTTGCCCTGCGATTTGTAACATGTAGGTACCACAACTGTACGTATAGCTATGTCAAGTATGATCTGACAGAGGTATGACGCCAATTTTTCAGTATACTCCTAACACCCCTGAACTTTACGTAAAAGGCTTCAAACCGCTTAGAGAGTTATCACACTAAGATATAAAGAAAATCTAAATTCACTTCGTCCCTGGTATAAAAACCCATTCGAAGCGGATATATATGTTTGAGATAAGAGGCCTAAAAATAAGGTAATTGTCTCGATACTTAGCACCCTAATTAGAATAGTTAACGCTCTGTTGATTACCTATTGTGGTATGAATTAAAGTAGAAGGTGCGGTGCGGAAGTATTTAATTCGGACGGTGTCGGATGCTGAAACATTTACCTTATACTTGTTCAAGTTATGTATAACATGTTTATTCAGTAATAATATACATTACTGTGTGGGCCGGATGGTTATCACAACTAGATTGACTTAACTGTATTTAATATTTTCTTCTGTTTCCGCGATTATTACTCATTGAAATAAAACAATTAAACGGATTATATCGCGTATATTATCTCATTTTAGTTCCCGACGTTTCGGAAGCTTTCCAGCTTTCCATGGTCACGGGAGGACTGAGAAAAGATGTATTTTCCTCTGTCAAAGTTACAATTTTGTATTTACAGCTATATTATGTGTTTCTGTTGGATCATGACCTGGTAATCACTAGTTTGTTTATTTCCTATTACAAAACATCAAACAATATATTACAATGATAAAATATTAAAAAACATACCTTCCCAATTAGCATACAAGGCTGTACTTATCTACATGCTATATCTATGCTATTATACAGTTGGCAAAGTTTAATGTCTCTACATTAATATATATAAAAAAAACTAATACGGACTATTTTAAGGTCACAGAATTAAAAGTATTTTTTTGGTACACGGGTAGCTGTGCATCCACAGATGGTTATTGAATTATTTTTACACTACGATGAAGCAATAGGGTTATGTCATTATCTTCCTCTGCGAACGAATTTCTTCCTAAATACCTATAGAACAGTTTCGTGACTTAAATATTGAAAGATAACGAACAAATTATAAAATAAAATAAAATATCAGCGACAATCTTACACAAATAGACCTAGTCCCAAACTAAGCAAAGCTTGTACTATGGGTACTAGGCGACGATATACATAATACATAGAAAAAATATAATACTTAAATACATAGAAAACATCCAAGACCCAGGAACAAACATTCATGCTCATCACAAAAACACTTGCCCTTACCAGGATTCGAACCCGGTACCGCCAGCTTCGTAGGCCATTGTATAACCCACTGAGCCGAACGTGTCGTCAAAGTCAATTGAAAGTAGGAAGATAAAATTTCAAACACAGACGCGCACTAAGGAATGCTTTTTTAAAATTGGAATTGTACGCGGACTATGTCGCGGGCATAACTAGTACGCTATACAGCCGCAAACAATACATACATATTATACGCTAAACTGCTAGGTTATAACAAACCACGTTTCAGCAAGCGTAGTGTTTGCTATTTTATGTACCTATTCGCGAAATGTGTGTCAGCATCGAACACTGTGCCGACGGAATCATCGCTGCTAATAATATGAGCTCGTGTCTACGTATCGACTATTCGTAATCATAGTTTTCGCCCTTAGTATTGTTTTCTTAAGACAGTTTTTATAACCTGCTTGACAGGGAAAACTGAAGGCGGTAGAACGCGAATTTTCCGAGTGACACCCCTGTTAATAGAGGGAGTGATGGTATATGCAGGAAAGTCAATGTTCGCATAATAGCTTGCCATAAAAGAGTCTCATGTCTCACACTGAACTGAAATAGACTAACGATGATGATTTGTACGAAATCACTACCTACCTCAACATTATACATAAATAACTCCCAGTCAAATATTGTTTCCAAAACTTAAACGGCAAAAAGTGCCGTTCACAACAAAAAGCATATTTTAAATGCAATTTCAAGAAAGATTCGAACACGGCTAATAAAACATCAGGTTTACATTTGTTTTGGAATATTGCATTAAACGATTTAATGGCAGTGAAACGTTGACACAAAAGAATCGAGATAAGCTGCAAGCATTCGAGATGTGTCCTTGTCTAGTTGAAAGGATCAAATGTTCTATTATTATTTTCTTATGGAAAAGTCCAAAAACGAAGTACTAAGATTGATAGAGGAGAAAAGATGCCTGTTGAGAGCAACTAAAAACAGAAGAGGGTAGATGAGAGAGGGCAGATTGATACGTCATGCCGGGTTCTGAACATAATTGAGGGAAAACTTGAAGGAAAGAGAGAAAGAGGAAGACCCAGCGCACCTATTTTGTACAAGTGACGAAAAAAGTTAACGTCAGTAACCGCCACTGCTCTTTGACTTCAAAGAGATAAAACAGGGAGCAGTGGCGGTTACTCCACCGACAAGAGCGCAGCTTTTAACAGGATATACTAGTGGCCGTTCCTCCATACAAACGTAATCCCCTGTTTCTTCCCTAGATATTTATCTTAAAGCATTTTTTTCATAAATATTATAAATATAATCTATACTTACCTGTCTGCCATGCCCCTTTGTTTTATTTTTCCTAATAATTTGTTTATTTTAAGAATTAGAGGCCATCTAAAACTGCAAAATATGCCACCATCCAGCGCCATAAGCACGTGTTCAATAAACAAATTTAACAAATATAAAAGAAAAACAGAAAACATAGAAGCATAGCTAAAGCCCTCGTTGTAATATATGTGAAAGAAAAATTAAAATTAGTCCAGTTTTGGAAGAGGAAATAGGGTACTACGAAACCCTGTTTTCGCCAATTTTTTGTAGGTCAGATCGTTCCGAGCTGCAGTTGTCCCTTTTGCATTGTAATACGGGGGATTTGAGGCGATGCGATAGCAATAGTTTTTAAAAATACTTAATTTCCAAAAGGTCTTTTGCTAGTATATCCTCTTAAGGTAAATGAATGAGCATGGCAGCTAAGAAGCAGCTGTAACGTGCCCGAGAAACTTCTTATTACTGTGGAATGCGGGGAATAGTATCCACTTTACCTTAAATCTCAATTCATTGCTTCTAAGTACGATTTAAGAGCTGGCAAGCAGTGTGTCAATTATTCAATTTACAATGTCAAGTATCGAGACATAGTTTCAATCGAAGGTAAATAAATACCTTCAATTGAAACTCATAGTATATATGTGCCGATTGGAATTTCCACACGTCTCAATCTCAAGCATCGAAAATTTCTCAAACAAAACTATACTGCGCAACTTGAAATACGACTAACGGGTATGGATGATGGTTGGGGCATTGTGACTTTCCAGTCGACTTCCTAGCACAAACACTAATTCATCCATGGCAGAAAGGGCCTAAGTTTTTAATAATTTCAAATGATTTTAAGACTTTTTTTAGCGAAGGTTCATACCAACGACGGCGTAAATTGTTTGTAGAATTTATAGGAAGTCAGGAGTATAAAGGCTTGTTTGAATTAAAAAATCTGTAAAAGTGTTAGTATTTCTTGCAAAATAAATCAACTTTGTTATTAGAAATGGCAACAGAAGACTGCTACTGATACCCTGCTACGATTACCTGGTTGATAAGTAATCATAGATCAATGCTTCTATGACGAGGCAAGATCATCTAAAAATTGGTGTGCCATAACAATACCTGATTCGTCATAATCATTTTAGCTGAAAGATTTCCACTGCTGGACAAAGAGCGTCTCTAGGTTTTCTATCTTCAAGAACTAAGGTCTAATTTCAAGGTGAAATGTCAGTTTCTAAAAGGTGATTATGCCTATAAAATTTTATCCGTTTGACTGACTTTATGATTCGTTAATCAATGATTGATGTAGACATATATTTTGTATAATAGGTATACGTAATTATGTACGCGTTATTTGCTTGTGTATCCTAAACCCTCTCAGTAATGATTGATTTTCCCACTACACTAATTGCATGCATCTCTGTGTAGACCTATATGATTGACTGGTAGCAAATGCTATTTGGCATTAATTCCGCCATTTGTAGTTACTTTTGTTTTGTTAAATAAAGTTTAAATTAATTAATTACTAACTGAGCATTTCGAAATTGCCAATCGTCGTCTATTTATCGACAAATGCGCGATGCGGACCAATTGTCGATCGGTTACGTTTGTTTCGATTATAGTTAATCAATCGTCGATCGCTTATGTTGCATAGTCGATCGATCAATCTATGCACCGAGTCACGGTCGGCTGCTGTAACACCCTATTTCTCCACTTACTAAAAGTAAACAGCTTCCCAATATCCAATTCCTGTTTGTTAACATACGTCACAAGCCAACCAAATCCAATCCGGGTTAAAAATGGTGTTGCCCTTCCGAAGTACCCGTATCCAACCAAAAGATTTATCTTCAGCCAAAATCCGGTGTATATTTGCTAAGTTCATTCACAGGCTGGTCTATCAATCTTGCGATGTGTCGCGATTTCGACCAACGGTTCTGCGTTGAAGGCAAGCGATTAGATGCCTTGTAGTGAAGGATTTGGGGTTGTGTGGGTTGTTTGATATTTTTGCGTGTCCACACCAGTGCTGGTATCGCTAATGTTGACACCCGCTCTTTGGATATTTCCCGACGTCCGCTGACGTTTGCTAACCGGTTGACCTAGAATTACGGCGGTTTAAAATTAGTGAGATATATATGTCACAAATCTATAGATAGCACGTGCCAGACTAGTTTATTTATTTAAGCACATTAAGTTTTTATTGAACGCATTTACACAGGTTAGCACACACGGGTTATAAGTTGTTTTCTTCTTGGACAATTTTAACGCTCGGCGATTGTTATTATGTATTTGTGATTTTATATGCATTGTAATATTATCTTTATTTTTTTGTACGTGTATATATAGCAATTTTGGTTCTAATTAAGTACATTTCATACAACGTTGCAAAGATCTGTCAATAAACAGAAGAAAAAAGTGACTGCTTACTAAATCTTTTAGCTTAGTTGGTACATTGCATCTCATTCCAACTTGGCACAAGGCACTTGTTGAAGTTTAATCATGTTCCAAAGTTTTTTTTTTGTTTTTCTGTAGTACAATACTAAAAAGTAGATAAATTCGCTTTAACAATTTGCGAAGGTTGTAATAATCATAATACAAAATCATGATTTTCGTTGCGTCACAATGATTGCATGATTATGGAATATGAAAATCTAAATTCTAATAAGTCAGTCAGTTAGACATAAAAAAAATATCAGATACGTATTTTTTGCTTTTTTTAAATAATAAAAAACTACTCAGATAAACCGTATTAACTTTCAGAAGTGAGTGGGGGCTCGTGACGTCACTCCAAGGTAAAATTTTTACCAAGGAGTGACTTCAATGTATCGCCTTTATTTTTTGATTCCGTAAAAAAAGAATAAATACGTCTCCAATATTTTTTCTTGTGTTACATGAGGGACTAATTACTAAAATTTTGTCACCATCCCTTGCAATGAAAGCAACAGCATCCTCGGCATTACTAAAACTTTACTACATATAATATAACACAATCGTATCATAATCTTTAAGGAAGGAAGGCCTAAGAAAATATGAAAACCTAGCAGAAATAACAAAGATTGAAAAAAAGAAAATACATTAATTCGAGGGCATATTTATACAGCAATACAAAAATAAATTAGTAAAACTAAGTGTGCCCCGATGTGGTATGGTCCCACCTCAGCATAATGCTGACTCAAAAGCCAGCGCTGATCTTCCGGTGAGACCATAAGTGGCGCCACGGAGAGCTGCATTGTTCATTCATTCGTCACAAAACGCGGATAATATTGTATTAAAATCGCGTATTGGATTGCCATGACATGAGTAATGTAACAATGAGGAGGCTATTTGCGCATAAAAAAATGCTGGTAGGAATAAGGATTGCGCGATGCATAATATTCTCGAAGCCCCGATTGCTTTTTTGAGGCTCGTCAGGTAATCGCTGTCCCCTGTAGTAGGTAATTTCGCAAAAAATGGAAAAGTTTCAGGTTGTAACTTAAAAAAATATCGATACCTTTGGGTTCAATTGGCGTAAAAGCCAAAATGCAACTTTTAAGGAAAGCAAAAAAACCATTTTTGAAATCGTTTTTTTCATATAACTTTTTGAATTAAATATGTACATAAAAGTTATGTATAGGAAATATGCTTAAAATTTCAGCATGAAAAAGAATAAATTATCAGCTTATACCAGCCACATTTGGTTTAGGAAATAGTTAGGATTTACGCCCAAGATATTTGCTCTATAAGGTAATTACGTCTTTGGAAAATTGTTATCTGAGAACACTTTTGTGATGTATTACCACTTTAATAAACGCGGGCTTATATTTCTTGCCGTAAAACACAATTATTTTGTAGTCGTATGTTGTATTAACCATATAAATATTTTATTTTTGTCTATAATACTTGATTATCTACTAAAATAAATATAATTTGTATCATAATGAATTAAATGAAACAAGGATAAATTGGTAACATTTGTTTTAATCGTTTATATTGACAAATGCTATTAAATTGTAGTCTATTATAAACTAAAATTAATATTATATATAGCCACATTTGGCAATTTTAACAATTGCAATTATGAATATTAGTCGAACTCGACGTATGATTAAAAATAAACAATAGTTTTTAAATGAAAAGTAGCAGTCATCAACTTAGTAAGCCTTCTAAAGTTGACTATTTTACACAAAATAAACAAAACGACAAACAAACGAAAAACTTCTTTGTACCATTAATGACAATTAAACTGTTTGAATAGTATTATCGGTTTTAAAACTAAGTTTCTAAATCACTTTCTACTTCGTCTTCTTCATCGGTCATTATAAGAGCATCGACGACATTTCCGTGGGGCAAATCCAAGTAACCCTTATGATACATTTTCGGAATAGTACCATTTTCACAAAGCCGTTTTAAATCTCTATATTTCGCCTCAGAAATTGGCAATTGTTTCGGATAGAGAACAGACGGGGACAACACCATGACCTTTTCATATGCATTTCTATTTATTGTTTGTTCGCCAATACATTTGCCCTTAGTCGTTTTTCCCTTTCCTTTTTGTTTACTACCTCGTTTCACTTTTCCTTTATTTTCACTTTTCTGAAATAGTGTTAGTGTGTCCGTTGGTGTATCTTCTTCCATGGAGTATTTCAGATAAATTTGGTTTAAATTCATTTTTTTTAAGGTGACGCTCCTTATATTTCTAATTTTTACATTTTTGGTAGTTTCTGTTGAGAAAGTTTCTTCAACAATCTCATCCCATTTGTAAAAATCAGAATGATCCATTTTAACAACATTATACGCTTCAGGGTGCTTTCTTGCTGCCTCGATATAAGATGGCCATTGTGACGGACTCCACACAATTAACTTCTTAACTTCTCGTTCTGTAATTGCGTGGACAGAGTCCACGGGCATATATGTATGTCCGGGTAGCAAGTAGTTTATTTGAATTACTTCAAGATTCTTCGAATGCATCAAAAAATAGTTAAATACAGACAGAACCGTCTTGTTTTTATTTTGTCCTCCACAAGAGTCACAATAAAACAATATATTTTTCACTCCTCTTTCATCAACAGCTTTTAAGTACAAATACAGGCATGTAGCGATTTCATTAGCACCCTTCTTTCCATCGCACTCTCCCCACAAATAGCAAAATACATTTTGTGTGATGCTTTCGTATAAAGTAAAGTTAAAGACCGGGTACTTCCTGGAATAATATAACACAATACTCTTACCATACGTTCTATTCAAAATTTTTTGCAAATCAAAACTACACACAATAGTATCATTGTTCAGAGTTGGTAAGTTTTGATGCACTTTAAATCTTTCATACGTCGCCAGCTTTTCTTTAAGGTGATCTTCAAGTTTTTTTTTGTCTTTTTCGTTTAGGTTCTCATCATGCTCAGCTTTAACACATGAAATGCATTTATCTTTTTTTGGTGTGTGAAAGGACATGTTATATTCACTAGTAAATATACTCCTAAACATAGATTCACCAACAAATTCAATGTTGGAGCTATGGCATTCTTTTAGATACAGTCTGTATAGGTTCGATATGTTTTTTAACTCTTGTGGCAAATATAATTTACTAGACTTTGGACGAGTATAGTGTGATGGAACAGCAGGTAATTTATCTATATATTGTCTAACATTTATCTTTGCAGCATCTGAATATTTATTAGGAATATGGCGTGTTCGCTGATCAATTTTAGCCATCTCATCTTTTGAATTGGACAAAGTATATAACAAAAACTTTTGTGATATGTCCAATGTATCTAACAAAAATTTCTGGCACACTTTTTGGTGATCATCTCCATTGTTTACATAATACTCGTATGTAACATTCCTTCTGGTCACTGGCGAATCCGTCCGTCTTCTTTGAACTGGTACAACATGTGATAATCGAACCAGCCAATCTTTTCTTCGTTGAACATTTAAGTTCCAAAAAAAGGAGAACAAAGCAGCTCGTCTCTCTTCGGAAATATTATAGCAACCTCTTTTACATTTATTGGGCAGGCAAGGATTGGTTTTTAACTGTCTTTCTTTTACTTGTTTTCCTGTAGAACTTTCATATTCTTTTCCTTCATTTCTCCTTGTTTTTATTATCTTTCGTTTATTAGTTTTTACTTCTTTTTTTCTTTTTATTGAATCATTTTCACGATCTCGTGTCTTCGTTAGTTTTCTTTTTTTTCTTGCAAGTTTAGTTATTTCTTCCTCACTTGATTCACTTTCATTTTCTTCAGCCCAATCATCAGAACTTCCAGCTGAATAGTCTCCAGTTTCATCATCTGACAAAAAGTCTAAAAACTTTCTTTTCAGATGTTTTTTTGGTTGTCTCTTATAATTTTCTGAGGGAATATTTTTGGAAGGCATACCAACATTCATATAATTTATGTCTTTTGAGCATCCTGGTTTAACTAGATGGCTCATGTTAGATGCATCAATACTGTTTGATACAGAATTATCGTCAGCTTTGGTTTTATTTGTGGAAAACGTTACAGTTTCGAGATTAGTATATTTTATTTCATCAACTGTTATCTCGATGTTATCTTGGTGGGGGCAATGAGTCTCAATGTTCTGGTAAGAGTCATTATTATCAGGAACTAGCCTAACGGGTTCCAAGGCATCAGCGTCGTTGAGGTCAAATTCATCATTCTCGGCAGGCGATGAACCGAGTTCGTCAACATGATTTACAGGATGGACTGCATTATTTGGGTACGTGTTATTACTTTCGTAAGTTAACGAAGCCGGACCTTCAATTTTACAATTATTGGAAGGAGAATTCACACCATTAAATGAGCAACAATTATTCTGTGGTGGCGTGTCGGGTTTTTCATAGACGTTGACTTGATGCTGAGTATCAATAATATTTATGTAAGTATTTTCAGATACTTGAGTTATGGGGTCTTGTTTCAAAGGTGAGACTGTATTTTGCTTACAAGTCAAGTCCGTCACATAAGCATGTCCGGATTTTTTTATTATTTGATCCGATAGTATGGTAATTTTTTTGTTGGTACTCATTTTTACTGGAATTGAATTTTGTGGAGTACTGCCACCAAAAAATGGATGTGACAATGGAAGTGAAACCATAGAAGTATTTATATTTTCATTGCTTGAATCCAAAATTACAATGTGAATCTTTTTTTGCTTAATAGGCGGTTCTGGATCACTGTCTTCTATGATATCACTATGGTCCGATGAAACACTCAATTCCGAAGTTTCTTGTTTCTCGACAAGATCTGATGCTTCCTCGCGAACTGACCTGAAATAAAAGAAACTAAATTAGCTGGCAAAAAATTATAATAATGTAATAATTGATTTATAAATTAAAGTCAAGGCGATGACCCATAAATGCGATTAAATTGAGATGTGACTTAAATTTAGTCTAATATTCAATAAATATAGGTAGGTACAAAGTTTATAGTTAATGCACGTTCAAATAGAAAGTAAAGCCAATTTGCAACAGTCAACTATCATTTTAGAAGCAGTTTCAAGTCGCAAATACAGTATCATTCTCTGTTTCGTACCTATAATTTTATATTCGTAAAAGACATACTGTTTAAAATAATGGCGTGAAAACCTCAATATTCTATAGTTAATCGGTATAACATATGGGCGTTAATGCGAGATTCTTGTGCTCTACGTAAGTTACAGTATACATAAAAAAAACATAGCAATTTCTTAATGTATAAACCATGGGAGATATTTACAAAACGTAGCATTGGTTTCTATTCATGGGAACTTAAATAAAAGTATTAAGTTGTAAGTAAGTAATGTTTCTATATTCCACATTTGAATGTAATTAGAGGGGCTTAAGGTTTTAAATACATTGTGTTAATTTTTTGCGTTAATGTTAATGTCGCAAAGGTTTTACTGAACGAAATATTCCTTTAGTATAGATATAAATTCTAAGCCCATGTTAGCAAAATAACCTTTCTGCTTTTGAGCCAATGGATTTAAAACAATTAATGAAATGTAGGTACTCACCTTTTCAAAGAAGCCGACTGGCGTCGTTCAAATAATGCATTAAGCATCTCCCTCCGTTTAAGTAAAGCATCCAGAACACATTTTTTGTTATTTTCTTCCATTTTACATGAATAGAAACATTCATTAGTCCCATAAATCTGTTTTCAATTCACCACCGATTAGAAAATGCACATAAACAACTAAAACTTATCTCGCAAACTCACTATCCTCGTCGTGGTATAACAACAAGTGCTGGCCGGTCTAAAACAATAACAAACGTTTCTACCTTAAGTGTTAACGAAACGCTTGACAGCATTGCATCTCGATTTTATCTGTATTTAATCTTGAGGGCAGAAAGGGATAACTATATTTCCGAGTCAGAGTGTCGGGAACGTTCGGAAAGCAAACTCAAGTATAAAAATCATAGATCATTTTAACTTTTATTGTACGTAAATGCAATCATTTGAATAATCCTGTTTTTAAAGCATCTTACATCAATCCATTTGGTGAGCTCCTTCATAAATCATTGGCGTAAAAGCCATGAAGCTAAAGTTATGGTTAATACGTCAATCTACTTGACTAATAGTTAAGTTACGCCGTGCCGATTAAACGCAATAACAATTATTCACTTACAAATACTGTGACGTATAAACCCTAAATTACAGCACTGGCTTTAACGTTATTTGACAAAAATATAAACGTATTTACGGTACACTTAATTTTAAAAATTAAAGCTGTGTGTTTTTTACATCACACGGTTCTCATTTTTGATGATATTTTTTGTAAAATACTTGGGTCGTATAAACCCTAAAGTTACGAATTTCGATGAATCTTATATACAGATCGATAGAGCTCAAAATTCTGAGAAAGACTATATATATAACTGATATTGCCCAAAATGGCTTTTACGCCAATTGAACCCAAAGGTATCGATATCTCCTGCTCTACAGCACAGGATAGCCTAGTGTGGAACCAATTCTAATGCTGGCACTGGACATTGACACGAGTCGAGGCGAGGCAAAGATACATTGACGTTTATCTAAAAAAGTCGCAATCCTTCTTGAATTTTCAAACGGTAATGTGTCTTGACTTTGTCTTGTAGCGCCTGTGGGTAGTGTCATTTGTATTATGTTCAGTCAATTTTTTTTTGTCGGACGATCGGTGGCCGGATCATCCGATTGATTCATCGTCAAAAGTGTGGTTTTTAAATGACAGAAGATTTATTCTTTTAAACCCGTTTGTCTGCAATAGAATTCAACCTAATCGAAAATTTAAATAACGAATCGTATGTAAATCATAATTTATTTTTAATAAAATCATTGCTAAATTTCCCTGATGTCACCAATGTATAATCATTACTGTGACTCAGGTCATTTAATGCAGTGACCGCAAATTTACGTAAATGTATCGTAATACCGTGACGTCTAAGCGTGTTGAAACGTTGCCAAGTACCAAGTAGCATTTGTCGGGCGAGCATCCATCAAAAGGATCAAGAGGGCTTTGTAATGCCAAACTTTGGTAACTTGGCCAGTGGAATCATAAACGGTTGACACAGTTTTGTTTACTCAATAACTTGTATACTATTATACGAGCGAATGTATTGACAACAAATAAAGATAATGTAACGATTTAAAACAAAGCTCAAGAAATGTCTGTCAATGAAAAGTTTCTACGATTTATTAAATGAATATTTTAGATACCTAGTTAAGATTGTTTGAATATATTTGTACTTGCGCCAAGTAGTCGGATGACCTGTTTAGGGTTGCGGGGACTTGCTGGATGCCTCTATTCGGCCCATGTGGAAATCTATTGTCGAGGCCTGTGTCCAGCAGTGGACATCCTATGGCTGAAATGATGATGATGATGATTTACTTGTTATTTATTTTATGCCCGAAATGGGCAAGCTGTTAACATGTACCTTTTACATGACGTATTATCTTTACACAGTTTTGACAGTAAATTAATCTATCTTTATCAATAACGAATCGTCGGGGCGTTCCTCTCAGATTATTGGTAGCGTCGCTGCTGGTATGGGTTATGGGCTGCCATAGGTTAGGTTTTTTTCAAACGTACTTTTTTTTTATATGTTGCATACACCGGCAGTTTTGCCCACGTTTCCGGGAAATAAGTAGCCTGTCTTTAATCTATGAAAGAGGCTTAAGCGCGTCGAAATGTTGCCAAGTAACATAAGTATTTTTTGCCAGACGAGCATCCATTATAAATTATAAGGGTCAAGTGGACTTTGTAATGCTAAACTTAGGTCACTTGGCTAAAATATTGATATGTACGTTAATGTCGTTAATAATCTGATAACCTTTATCAAGTTGTTTGTATATACCCCAAGTTTTATCACTCCGAAAATTCATAGAAAAGTATCAATTGAAACATAAAAGTTTTCCAAATACCAAAATATTTTATGTCATACCACACAAACAAAACAATCAATAAAATTGCATACATAAATATGACTAACTGAAAATTAAGGCATATTTAATACAGGACTAAATACCTAACTGACTGCTACTTACACCTGACGCGCGAGATAGCTTCTCCCTTTTCCTTCACATTGTACTGAATAAAAAGGGATATATAAAATTTGTCGCATATTACACCACTAAATCATAAACAACTAACTAAAACTAGAACGTAAAAAGTGAACAAGGAGGCAGTGTTTGATGTGCAACCACTAAAAGTTAACAGAAGGGACTCTTAATGCTAATGCGCTCATTAAATCCAGCATCAAGGGGAAAGGAGGCCATACAACGAGGCACTTTTTAATAACCCCTCCCAGATTTAGAAGAAACACATGCTCACTTATAAAGAAATTATCTTTCTAGAAATCATATTCAGGGCATAAACAGAGCCGATAATTTTGAACATCTTATCTCATCTCAACTCTAAGTGGCCGTGGTTGGCATTCCCGTTTGTAGGTTTGCGCTCCCCCTACTGAATCCGATTACTGGTCAGGAGGTCTAGCCAGACCTATCCAGTTCAACTTAAGGTTCTAAAAAAAAAACAACAGTTTTAGAGCCTCAGATCCATTACCGGTCAGCGAAGACACAGACAGCGATGTCGACGATGACGTAGGCCCCCATGGCCCCTGCAACCCAATATACCTGCCAAAACACTGGAAATCTATTAAGGAGGGCCCAGCCCTGGAATGCCACCCCCACATGGTAAGAGAAGATAATGTAGCCCGGCTAGTCGTCGGGAATAATTAAAATAGACTATATACAAATAAAAAACATAAACTAAACGGGATTCAGTCAGTACGTGGCAATATACGGAAATCACTGGCCTTATCTGAGCAGGGAGGTAGGACGGTTGTGAAGATTCAGTTTCCTTTCCAATTTTCTATTTCCAGCTTTCCAAGAAGGCATTGGATGGAACCGTCGGCCGAGGTGCGACTGTAGACTGCAGACAGTGAAAATCTTCAGCGCAAAAGAAAGGGCTGTAAAAATGCTCCACTTAATGGGTGGTTCAAATCAACCCAAGCCTTATTTCTTTATGGTTAAGACCAGTGAAAACGAGATAAGACTTGGATTGAGTTGAACAGAACATTACACGAAAATAAAAAAAATTAACTATATACAAAATGTACCTACGAAGTGGCAGCCTTTGTGGATATTTAATCCAACACAGTAATGCAAACACTAGACAGTTTTAACAATTTAAAGTTTTGCAACAGCACATCAATTAATAATATATTAAAATCTCAGATCTTTCATCATAAGTCCAGCACAAGTTCAAACCAAACGAGTAAAGACCTGTCTCCCACAAACAAAAGACAATCGTGGAATTCAAATTTTCCCGATGCAATTTATTACTGGCCAGTATTGTGCCAAGGAGGTTTGCCGCGTTACACCACGCTGGGACATTTCACTTCTCGGGTGGACGACAGACCGTCAACATCTCCTGCATCTCCTGATGATGCCTCGTAGATAGCCGAAACACGTGTCGAGGATTATACTGTCTGGTGGTGGTTTGTTGTATTTGCATGCTAATAACTGAAACTAACTACTTAAACTAAACTGCATGAAAATATCTGCACACAATTTTATTTAATGTCACATCTAACCAAGATACAATTTCAAGGTAAAGCAAAGGAACTTTAATTTATTAATCTAAAGCAAATATGTTCTCGATTGTTCTTATGTTAATAATCCAGTACTAATCGTAAATATTAAAATTGAATAATATGAATCGGACATACCTTCCTTAGACCATATTTCTTTCACAATTATTACATTAAAAAGTGTCAAAATCCACTTGACATACTTATTTTCAAAGGCTTCCTCAAAATCGATCATTTGACAGGTGTTATAACTAACAGAGCAATTCAATTGGATATTCAAATTATTCAGATATCAGACCCTTTAAAATCGTAAATCTATACTTTTTATGTTTGTACCTATGTGTCGTTGTGGCTTCATCACGCCAAATTCGTTTAACGGGTTTCTTAACTATTTTGGTACACGGGTACACAAATATATGCGGACAATTTAACACAAACCGAAGTAGTCCTATGGTTATTTCAATAAGGTTTGTGTTATCAGTACTAGAAAACGGTAAATTTAATAGATATATTTACTTAGATACACCGAAAACATCCAAGACTCAAGAACAAATATTTATAAATACCTACCAGGATTTCAACTTAGGACCGCCAGCTTTGCAGGCAGGTCACTCCCGGCGGTCGACAAAATTTGCAGATGGTTACAGGATACTTTTTACTCGACGATGCTGAAGAAAAAAGAGGGTTATGATTTAATTTCTCTGCAGACGCAGTTGCGGGGCACCTTCGTTTGTACTGGTCCAAGCAAACGAAAAATGCATTTTAAAGTCCTCAATATTGGGATGTCCATAGGAGAGACGCATTACGGTAACTCATTAAAACATCTGCATTTTCCATACTTTATCGCACGATATAAAACTGCAATTTTCAAAGTCAAATTTAAAGTACAAGAGGCCGTAGTAGCGAAATGGGTGACCACGTGTGAATCGCCGCTAGAATTTATAGGAGTAAATTTATTTATTTTCGCCGCCGTTTGAAGCGACTAAATTATGTTTTATTTTAAACAAAAGCAAAAGGAAAAAGAATATTATCCTGTTGGCACACGATAGTGTTTGTTCCTTGTCTAGACAGAACGCAAAATAAAAGTGATTGTCAAAGAAAGAAAGAAAACAATGTGTCTGGACACAAATACATAACAAGATGGAAATGCAGAAATGCAATATAATTATAACAAAATACCAATTTATGAGGCTTCACTTATCATTTTTTCAATTTAGTTAATACAAAAAAAGAAGACGAAAGTGCGTATTACCGGTGATGACCTACGGAGCCAAGACGTGGTCTCTGACTAAGGGCCTCTTAAGGAAGCTCAGAGTCACTCAGTGAGCTATAGAAAGGGCTATGCTCGAGATTTCTCTACGGGATCGAATCAGGAATGAGGACATTCGTAGACGAAAAAAAGACTTTCAAATAACGTGTATTAGCAAAAACCTTTTAACTAAATAGCGTTCCGAATAAAAGGTCCGTCTACTACATATTCATTCAGACAATCGCTTAAGCACCTTGACTTATCATCATCATCGTCATCATCATCATCATCATCCAGCCCACTGCGGGGCACAAGCCTCCTCTCATGGATAAGAGAGAATGGGCTGTAGTCTCCACCGCCTGCGGATTGGAGACTTCACATTCACCCTCAAATTTCTTCGCAGATGTATACAGGTTTTCACACGATGATTTTCTTCACTGAAAAGCTAGCGGTAAATGTCAAACGACACGCCGTATATTCTGAGAAATTCAATGGTACAGGCGGGATTCGAACCCATCTCACGCGGCTGCCGGAGTATTTTCGCGTGTAACGCTAAAACTGTCACCCTTGAAAAAACTGTGTCACGTTCAAAAAGTGTCAGAAACTGACATTTGTTCTTGACCACTTTTAAAGTCGTCGGGTATTCCCCAACTCAACAACAACGATTTCAGAATACGTAATTGATGGTAATTGTTACTAGTTCTGGCTGAAAGCCAACATTTTGACCGATTTATGGTTCATCTATTAATAAGCGAAACGAGTCGACAACCGCTGGTTTTTCTACCAAAATATTCGAGAACTACGAAAGAATTTGTTTTAATGAAATGGAAATTTTATTATAATGGGTCGTTTTACTAAATCAGCATTATCGGCATTCAAAATAATGGTATGATTATTAATTTATTGGTGAGTTAATGTCAAAACGGACTAAGTACCTAAACTAGTAAAACTGGTTGTAAATATTACAAATAGTAGACTTAATACATTCATGTCTTATCTTCTAGACAACCATACAAACTAAGCAGAGGTTTTTAATGTTATTCTTCTCAGTATAGCCATAGTTTGATACAACTCCATATTTCACTAACACACGCTAAAATATAGATTTTAACAAATCTATAAGGGATATGACCAAATCAAGCACGATGTTAAAATGGCGAATCCATTTTATCATTAGCCTAGAAAAAGTCAGTCATTTGATCAAATCCCTGAATCTATTTAGTGAAATGATGTAATCAGCTAAAAAAGTTAACTTTACTATGCTGACTGTACGTAAAGAACTAGGTTGGAATAGATATACTGTTCATATCACGATTAAACAAAAATAAAACTAAACGAAAATCGGTTCATCCGTATGGGAGCTACGATACCACAGACAGATAAACAAACTTCTTCTCAGTTTTCTTGACTCTCTAAACACTTTCTTAAAGCTTTAACCACATTATTGTAGGCGCTTTAACAACCCGAACCATAAGAATAAGAAACCATTTAATCTAGTAGGATTCATTCAACCCCCTTTGCATCGTCATAATCTACAATCTGATGCACATTGTTACATTTATTTGTACATTTTATACAATCGGCCTACGGAGGGATGTGGAGATGCGACATATTTTGGATGTCAAGACTGGCATGCGTATTTTCAATTGACAGAGATGGTTCGGATTTCTCATATTTGATTTAGAATTAACTGATAAATCTTGAAGTGACGTTAAGATTTATGTTGAAATGATGTCTAATGAATCAAATGGAACTAATGTAATATTTTTGTAAATCTAGTAGTTAACAGCAAAATAAACAATATTACGCGTTTAGCTCAGTGGGTTGCACAAAGGCCCACGAAGCTAGCGGTCTCGGGTTTGAATCCCGGCCAGGGCAAGTGTTTGTGTGATGAGCACGAATGTTTGTTCCCGGCTTTTGGATATTTTTTTAGTATTTAAGTATTATAATTTATCGATATATTATGTTCATCGTCGCCTAGTACCCATAGTACAAGCTTTGCTTAGTTTCGGACTAGGTCGATTTTTGTAAGATTGTCCCTGATATTTATTTATTCATTATTTATATATTTATCACATACGCGATTATTTTCCTTTTTATTTTTATATATTTATTTTGTTGTAACAATTAGTCAAAACCGTGTAAGTTGATTTAGTCAATAATAAAACGGATCTTAATTCCGGATTGCGTATAAGTATGGTTCCTTTTGTACCATAGGCAAAGCTTTAAACTACTATGCAGTTGCAGCATTTTACGGTAGTAGTAATTTTGTTAAAGAAATTGTTAATTTCTTTACACTATAATAGAACAAAGTCCTCGCAAATTAAAATTTAGTTTCCACGATATAAAGTCTTGGCAATACTCCAACAAGGGACGTCGCGTCAGGTTGTTTAACCACAGGGTCCTACGAATTTATTTGAATTTGGATTTTTTATGCTATATAGTGTCCCTACACTATATTACTACTATTAAAAGTATTTATAACTAGAACGGGTAGCTGGGTATCCACAGATGTGGACCCTTGTACCACAATAGTTGAAATTCGTTTAGCCGATTCGGCGTAATGAAGCCACAACGACGCATATAAACATAAAGTAGGGCTCTGCTAACACTGGATGTTCATAGATAAGGCGTTTTTTAGTGTATACATAGTACGGAACCCTCGGTACGCGAGTCCAACTCGCATTTGGCTGGTTTCTTTTTTATTTTTCGTGCATATGGCATACGAGTATAGTCCTAAGTAAAATTTGACATAGCCGAACACATTGCACAAATGTTGCATCGAGGTCTTAAAAATATGATATATCTAAAAAAACAATGCGACGTACAAATAAACTTCTTTTCGCGATTGATAGTATTCGCGAAAAAATATTAAATGTACCTATGGGCAACTTCATATTCCCAATTGTCAGTAAATTCAATTCATTCAGAATATAAATTCAGAAAGTCTATCGGCAGCATGCTGACCAATTAATAAAAAATATGCTGCCCAAATAATGTATATACCTACAATCCGCTTAATTCGCTTTTTTTGATAGACTCATGCGCAAAGTTAAAATTATAGTTAAGGTTTCCTTTGCAAAATTTTTAGACAAAGTGTCGAAATAAGTAGCCAATTCATGTGATGTTATTGGTTGGTTTTGGGTGTACTAATTAATTATAATATGAAATGGCTTAATTCAGGCAAAAGAGGGCATATATAAATACCTTATAATTAAAATAAGGCTATATATAGACACAAAACAGAGAAGAAAAAAATATCTAGGTCATATTTTTAATAGCGATGTGTTCGAGTGCGAGGTTTCAGGTAGCCGAACGTCACCGAACCTTTCGGCCAGAATTATATATTTGTATTATTAGCCGCGAGTTTGTGTGTCAGAACTCTCACCACGAAGGAATTAAAATTCAAGTTTAGGCAAGACACCAACTTCACGACCCCCAGGATGACTCCATTGCACCCACAGTAAAAGCATGACACCGCAAGGCCGCCCCCTACAAAGTTAAATCATTCAAACACACAGACTGAATCAAATTCAATCCACCCGTTTCAAATGCTACAATGGCACAGACAGATACACAGACACGCAAATACTCACGTCAAACCTATAAGACTCTTTTTGTCGTCGGAAATTTTAAAAAACTAGTACCGTATTGGAATTATCGCATTTTGCTCCAACACGTAAGAAACTAAATATCTTACAAATAGAGACATAGAGAGAGGAAGGTCAGCTGTTTTTTAATCTCTTCGCAGCCCAAGGCGTATGACTCGATAAATCTAGCCGCGGTTAAGTCATCGTTTAACTCGGTGTCACTATAAACTAAGACATGAAACAACAATGTCATAAATTACTATAGTTTTATGACTTCTTGGTAGCTACAATTATTTTATTACATATTTTCTACTGCGGTATGCCACAATAACCACGGCTTGAGTATATTTGCGTAACATATAGTCAAGAGGATTGCACACCCTACCTATGTAGGTACAGTCAGCATCAAAGAGTCTGTAACAGCCAAAGCGCCAAATATCGTCACACACCTTTGTGCCTATAGCATTAATATGTGTTGCTATATATTTGGAATTCTGGGTCTATAGGCTATTTGAAGCTAATTTTATTTTTTGTATTGAATGTGTGAATTGCAATAAGTATTTATCCCATTTACTTGGGGTCGGCGCAGCATGTTTAATCTTCCATACCTCTCTATGACCCGTTATCTCGTCACTCACACCCTTCCTGTTCATGTCATTTCTCTATCAATCCATCCCTTTCCTTGGTGTACCCCTTCTCTTATATCCCTCCACATGCATATATAAATACCCTTCTCGTCACAACCATATACCATCGTAGGCGATATGATCTCAGCTTATAGACTACGGGTGCAACTTACAGGCTTCCTCTTATATACTCATTCCTTATCCGATCCATTGATAAGTAAATTCACACGTATATAGTGCATACGAGTACAACTAATTATTGTAATAAATTATTGTAGGCTTGACGTAACCGATTACCCCTTTTCGTAGGTACTTACTCGAATCACTACAACTCACCCATTAAGGATAATCTTGTCCACCTTTTAGACCTCATAAATCTCAAATATCGCTTAATCATATCAGATAATAACGACTTAATAGAGTGTTAAGGTTCAGATTAGACACGTGTGTGATTAAAATATCAGCATCTATAAAAGTAGGTACCCGGTAGTCATACCTAAATTAAGAAAATGGCTAAGGTGGTACGGCCATGTAATGAGAAGACCGGAAGATTACGTCGTGAAAAAGTGCCTTTCTATCGCAACACGCTTTCTAACGACAGTCCAGAAGGATATGAAATGCAAGAATTTGCATGAAAATGATGTCCACAATCGCAGCAAATGGCACGAAGAAGAGTCATACCTAAATTGCCAAGAAATACTCGAGATTTAAGTATATACTTAAATTGAGATAAAGGACACGTTTAGACCGTTTTCATTGAAGGCAATAGATGTCCATTGCTGGAAAAAAGCTCCCAGGAATTTCCACGATGGCTGATCTTGCGGTACCTAGATCCAACAGCTTCTCTGATATGAACTTCGGTTGACTCTGTCCACTTCGCACACAAATGCAGCAACATTTGGACAGCAACATTATCGGAACATAAAAAGAAGAACTTTTTCTTAATAATGTTCACAATAGCCCAAACACGTCCTCTGCTAGACAAAGGCCCCTCTCAAAGTATTCCATACCGACATCTTCCTCCCCCCCCCTAACCCACGGTTTCTCGCGTTCTTCTTATTCTATAGACTGTCTGTTAATATCATACTCTCAGAACAGATCCATGTGCGGATATCATTGCTATGCAAAATTATTAATTATAAACAAATGACATTGTAGCCGACTGCATAATAAAACCGGCCAAGAGCATGTCGGTCCATGCTCAGTGTAGGGTTCCGTACCCGTTATTATTAAGAAATGCACTACTGATAAAAAATACGTAAAAAAACTGCACCAGCAAAAGAGTGTCTTGGTAGCACTTAAGTCCTTTCGTTGAAAAAAGCGCCAATGATGTTGAAAACAATTTTCGTTCAAAGTATTTAATCAGCGTCAACTTAATTATTTTCATATGGGAGCACAATTTATGCTACCTTATATGAATTCCGATAATATTGACGTAATAAAAAAAACTGTTTCATATGAAACAGCAGCTGAAAAATTACTTTAGTTCGGTAGTTACGAGTCTTCGGTGTGCCCCCACCCCCCCTCTAGAAATATTATTTTTTGTTTTTTACTCGTAACTATATACTTAAGTGACTTTATAACAAAATCCTCCCTCCGAATTTCATCAATATCGAACGGACGGACATCATATGATTCCGTTTTTGCCATTTTGGCTACGGAACCCTAAGCATCATGGTCGTAACCGTGATACTAGCTAGTAGCCTTGCTTCAGACGATATTCTCGAAATAAATGGGTTTTGCATGTAATAAAATATTTCATTACCGCTTTGTGACTGGTAAAAACCACTGCGGCGATAAATAAAAGAAATTAAGTACCTTTGCATTACAAAGAGACTTGATACTTTTTATTTAAGTTGCAAACTGAAGTTCAAGTGGCGGCAAGATGGCAAGCGTTTAAATATCAATCGTTATGTTTGCAGTTAATGGTTTATAAAGTGCCATTGAACAGTTAACAGATCGGTGAGCTAAAGATAACAACAAAGACATACTTATTAATAGAAAAATTAGTTTTTGTTACAAGATTTTATTTACTTTTCCGTATTACAGGCTTTTATTTGATTTTGGTATGTTAGTTGGGTCAAATCTTACAAGTTAAGTTTGAGCCACTTCCCGGTTTTCAATTGAGTTAAAACAATGCAATATTATGATATCATCGAGCAGGATAGTCGTCATAGGAATGAAATGCGTAATAAAATAATGCAATCCCACCGAGTTCGGGCTCTTTAGAATTGACTAGGTGAGCGGTTGATGGATCTTCGAAGAAAAGTACAGTCGGCAATAAAAGCTTGTTACAATTGTTTTTTCCAGAAACTTATTTTTCTCATCGTTATAGGCATAACGACAAGGTAGAAAATCAAAATTCTAATAAGTCCGTATTGTAGATAAATAAGTTACAAAAAAATATCTGACATGCATTTTTCTTTTTTCAAATTAATCAAAAGATACTGAGATAAAAGGCATCAAAGTTTAGAAGTAGTGGCTCATGACGTCACTACTAGGTATAATCTGTCCAATACAGTGACGTCACGCGACATTTTGACTCAATCTATCTCCGTTATTTTTTGATTACGTACTCGTAAAGAAAGAAAAAATACGAGTCCAATAGTTATTTTAATTATCTACAATACGGACTTATTTATTCAAATTTAGTCGTTATGCATATTATAAAATGGATCAATGTTACCTGATAAATATTTTTTTGAATTTGAATTTGAATTTCATATCAGCCGTAAGACGCCACCGACGTCCCCTGCTGGACACTGGCCTCCCCCAAAGATCTCCACAATGACCAATTGTGCGCTATCCTCGTGTAACGGTTTCCTATGATCTTTACTACTTTTAGTTTAAGTATTTCATTATATTCGGCTTATGTACATCCGGTTATGTATTTCCGGTTATGTATTTCCGTGGTCCTGCTTTCGATAAGCACAGTATTTTGAATGCACACAGTATTTTTATGATTATTTTCGACTGTTATTTAGAGGGTATCGACTTCTACCTGATAACTAAAAACGTTTAAACAAAATGTAGATTTGTATATATCGAGATCCAATCAGAAATGAGGAGATTCGCAGACGAACCAAGGTAACCGACATTGCAAACAGGGTAAGCAAACTGAAGTGGCAATGGGCAGGGCACATAGTTCGAAGAACCGATGGCCGTTGGGGCAGAAAGGTTCTCGAGTGGAGATCGCGTACCGGCAAGCGCAGCGTGAAAAAGCAACCTGCAAGGTGGTCGGACGACCTGGTTAGGGTTTCGGTGACTTGCTGGATGCGGGTCACCTCTATCCGGCCCATGTGGAAATCTATTGAGGAGGCCTGTATCCAGCAGTGGACGTCCTATGGCTGAAATGATGATGATGATGATGATATTTGTATATTAGATATTGTAGCCCCGTGGCGCTGAGTAGAAATGAACAATTCCTTGATAGCGCAAGTACGCTTTGATGAAGTGAGAAATAATAGTTTTGTATCACCAATTTGTGTTTTCACGTGTTTCCTGCTATTAGGGTCATTGTCAGTTCAAAAAACAAAAATCGTCCCTTCGGTGGTCAAAAGTTAAGAGCTTGTATGAATCTAGGTAATGTTACTATTACATCGGATTATAGAAGAGGGAACGTTCTTTATTCTCATAAGCGTTTTATCAGAAAGTTAAGCCCTGGAATCCTTAATTTCGCATATGTCCAGCGGAAAAACGCGAACCTAAATCTGACAATGACCAATTATTGTTTTTTGTCTGCCGCGGTTATAATATACTAAACGTTAGCTCTTTGAGATACGTCTGTTATCATGGTTCTTCAACGGATATTCTCGTTTCAAACATTTAATGAAACTTCGAATTTGAGCCACTTGTCTCCACAGCATTATGCGTTACTCAGAGCCATTTCATAATACCCATAGTAAAATACGTACTTGTACGGTGCTAAAATTCCTCGCTCCTTCGCTCCATAATGCATTAAGAGTTATTAAACAAAACACACAGCGACAAACAAGGCACTATCGCACACATTTATATTCATTAAGACCTATGAGTGTTGTCTTGAGAAGCATTGCGCAAAATTAGCTTACTGGCAGTTTTGATTACCGGTTCCCACACCACCTATATGTACAGACTTATTTATTAAATATACTAGTCCCGTGGCGCTTTATGAAATAGAACAACACACACTGTTAATAGTGCAAGTATGCTATACACGTTACAAACAGAATACATAAATAAATAAATAAATAAATAAATATTACGGGACAATTTTACACAAATCGAACTAGCCCCATGGTAAGCTCAATAAGGCTTGTGTTATGGGTACTAGACAACGATATATTTAATAGATATATTACTTATATACAAAGAAAACATCCACGACTCAGGAACAAATATTTATGCTCATCACACAAATATTTGCCCTTACCGGGATTTGAACCCAGGACCTCAGCTTCGCAGGCAACGTTACTCCCACTGAGCCAAACCGGTCGTATACATGTCCCTGTCTTCTTGGAAAAAAAAAATGCGACGTATGACTTTTGACCTTTGAGTTTTCATATGCTACATAGTAATATTAATAATTTGTTGGGTCACATGGGTTCAAAAACTCATTAAAAAAACCACATCAACATGATCTATCCCCACTAATAAACATACAAAGCTTAGCCCAGCACCAACGTCTCCCTCTAGACCGCATTCAACGGAGAGCGATTCGCACCGTCGTCGGTTGCCAGCGCATTTCAGATCGGCTTGACTCCTTGGCGTAAAGATGTAGCCTCGCTCTGCATTTTCTATCGCTTGTATAACGGGAAGTGCTCCGAGGAATTGTTCGGATTGATCTGCCGCATCTTTCCGCCATCGTCCTACGTAATATTTTCATCCTCACTACTTAGATAGTTGACAGTTCACAACTGTGCGTTTTCTACAAACTCCACGACTTAATTGTAAGTATTTCCGGACCAATGCGAACTGCAAGCCTTCAAGAAAAGCATACTCCCACCTGAAAGGCCGGCAACGCACTTTTAACTCTTCTGGTGTTGCAGGTGTCTATAGGCGACCTAATCACTTGATCACTTACGCAGACCGCATCCACCGACTCCCCGTGACCCTTCCGAGATCATCCATCCACTTAGTCCAGGGCCGGCCCACGGTGCGCTTTTCTGTGCGTGGTAGCCAGTCCAGGCTACTGCCTCATCCGTTCTCCGTTTAGTGGGGTCACATTATATATTTTTTTCATTGTACGAAATGACACTACGTCTCTAGGTAATATAATGATGAAATAATTGAGTATCACAACACGAACAAATTATAATGGTAATGTTCATCAACGTGTTAATTTGTATGTGAAATGAATATTTTACAATTTCTGTTCATTCTGACTCACAGACTTATCAACGCCTTAGCCCAAACGCTCATACTTTTTTTTCGTCATCTTTGTCACTACACTCTTGGTTGAGTGGTCGTGGTTATAATGTAACACCCTCGGCAGCAAACAGGACTCGCCGCACCACTTCCCGCCACCTCCGCCTTCTCGCAGTAACGCTTAAAAAAATTACGAGACAATTTTATACACAAATCAAATTAGTCCCATGGTAAGGTCAATAAGACTTGTGTTATGAGTACTAGACGACGATATAGTTAATAGATAAATTTACTTATATTAAAAAAAAAACGTCCAAGACTCAGAAACAAATAATAATTCTCGTCACACAAGTATTTGCCCTTACCGGGATTTGAATTCAGGACCTTTACTTAGAACACTGAAATTTGGCGTAGAGTTTTCCATTATAATCTGGACAAAGCACGGGATGTGCAAAGTGCGGAGCGGACGCTTTTCAGTAAAAATATTTTTTTCTGAGAAGAGTGAATAAAAGCAGGAAATCATTAAAAATAATAGAGAATAGGTGGGAAAAGTTTAATCTCCTTGTATGATATTGTGATGGTATAATAAAACTTTCACGGTAGTATGCGAGACAAACAGGCAGGTATTTAAAAAGAAGTAGGAAGTGATGTATTTAAATTAAGAATAACGACTGTCTCGTTCTATTTTTGTTAATAGCAATTAGTCTTAAGTAAGCTATTGAATAGAAAATATTGCGGAAACCTCTATATGTATATTACTTTTCCTGTAACCCTAAGCCTTAAATTTGGTGAGCTACACCCTCACAATATGACGCTTTTACATATAGGTATTTTTTTAGTCAGAGAAAGCATTGAAGACAGTGAGGAAAATAAATACTTAACTAAGGCTTAAACAATACACACAGATAAATTGAGAGATTCGAACATTTTATCTGCTAAACCGAACGAAATTTTACCCTTTTCATATACATTGCAAGAAAAAGACGTGTAATGTAGAATTTTCTCAGAAGAAAAACAGCGCCATCGTTTGGAAAATTTGAAGTGGAGTGGTAATAAAAATGTAAAGCTGACATATATGAGAACCTGTTTTGGAACATAATATATAATTATTGCACGTGATTCTGAACTTGGACGCTGATAAAATTTTTCATAAAAACCGTTAAATCGTTATTAAGGCACAGTCTTTAAAAATATCAAGTAGAAACAAACCCAGGAACAAACATTCGTGCTCATCACACAAACACTTGCCCTGGCCGGGATTTGAACCCGTGACCGCCAGCTTCGTAGGCCGTTGTGCAACCCACTGAGCCAAACGTGTCGTCGATAACGAAGTAATATACAATTGAATAGAGAAAAACACGTTTTCGATGTGATTTAAAAGAAATTCGTTCTACTGGTTAGTTTTGGGGTCATCGGCAGGAGTGACAGGGGACGGTTACACTGAGCAACTTTTAGTATTTGGCCAACCTCGAAAACGTGAAAAAAATCAGCTAATTAAAAGTTATTGATAGCTATCGGAAATGTATGGAACAGCTGATTTTTGGCCCCATAGGAAAAGTTGCTCGGTGTGACCCATCCAGTATATTGGTTTCTATTGATAGGTACATAAAATTATACACAATCTATTATGCTAATAAGTTGTAACATGATGAGCCCTTCAACTTATTAAATGACGAGTAATTTAATCAAATTAATCGACTCCCACGGAGTTGACTGCATAACTGCATGCCATTATACATGTTAAACGTAACAATGTTTACTCTATAGGTTTAATGCTCTAAGTTGTTGCTACATGTGGATGTAGTAACAACTTAGATCATTAAACCACTGGAGATAGCCGTTTCATTACCTAACAATTTTATCAAGATTTAGCGGGAGGCAAGTTAAACACATACAGCACACTACGGAAATATTCATATTTCTGCAAACGCACAGAATTAAAAAATATGCTACAAAAAACAAAAACACACATACCTACACTGATTATAAATCTTTTTCACTACCCATATGGTAAGGAATTAAGGTTATATATAATGTCATGAAGATATAAACTTCATTTCTTGATACCGCATGGAATGGGATCATACAGTCCGTTGGACTTATTTACGGTACTCTATGAAATGGCCAAGCCATACTTTTGAAACTAAGGTGTAGGGTTAATGAACTCAGGGCTTAGGGACTTGGCTTTTCCTAGGATCTGATAACTTAGCGTTATGAGCATGTGAATCTTGGCCGCCAATTTTATATGAAATGTTTTTTGGTGTGATTAATATACTTAAGCGGAGGACGATGCGTCCGTATGCCATTAGCTAGCTTAAAATACACTGATGGTGCGTTATCGCAGTAACATTTTGTACGCATGCTTCCCACACCGAACCTTAACGCTGCGTATACGCGGCGAGCGACGTGTCTTGTCCTTCACAATTTCTCTATGTATTCAGCCGCGTAAATGCACCGTCAGCGTTTTCTGAGCAGCATTGTGAAAGGCATGGTAAAATCGTGACGCGCAAGTAACGTCAGCGTATTTTAAGCACTAGTTTCGGCGAACCTTTATGCATCAGCTAATGCTGAATGTTTACTGTGAGTGTAGGAGTAACTATGTATTCGACATTGGAACAATACTACAATGGGTACCTTACTAAAACCTACTTTAATGAAACTAACGGTATTCAACATGAAATTTTATACTGCAGGGAAAATGGAAGCTGAATGTGGGAAATAATAAATTTGTATCGCAATATTAATGGGATTTTTGAATAAAAATATTTTGATCAAAAATCCCATTAATATGTTATTTCCTTGTTCGTGAAGGAAGGAAAATAAATATACACTTTTGTATTAATCATATTTGGATATGACTTCGGGTATGTGCGATTTAAATAATTTAAATTCCGCTGAGCAATAGGATGAATCATTGTTTAATGAATTCAGAAGAAGTTTTTGTCAAAATATTTTTTTTTATTCATAGCTGGTACCCTGAACTATTAGTTGGGTGTTTTCATGGTACTCACGGGGATGCGTCGAAAATATCAGCATTTTTTTAAATCTAATTTTCATAACTACCTAGTATTTGGAACGATCTAGTTCTCGGATAATATATGTTTTTTGACTATATAATTTATTGAGTTGTCACTCAATAAAATATATGTTTGTGTAACGTTTCTATGATAGAAAAAAAATGTTAACGCCGTTTGATTTTCCGTTTTTTTGTTTAGAACAAACAACCGATTTGTTGGAATATAGTCATAAACTAAAACATGTAACGGAACGCAGCATATGTTATGTGCTACTTGTCAAACGCGCGCCTCTCGCGGATTTTGCCTGTAAGTAGCTCAGCTGTCATTGTCCTACCATTATTTGCATTTTTCTCGCTATAATTAAACTAGTTAATTTATTATAAATCGCTTTGTTTCATTAGATTATGGGCCCTAGTAGTAGGATTAACAAACGGCTAAATTACATGATTAACCGAAATGGATTTGTTTAGCTGTAATTTGACTGTTCACTAGAGTTGTTAAAATACAATTGACTTAAATAAAATAATATTAATATTATGGAAGAATTTTAAACACAAATCGAATTAGTCCCATAGTAAGCTCAATAAGGCTTGTGTTATAAGTACTAGGCGACGATATATTTAATATAGATAGGTCTCACTAAAATTAAAGTTAGTTATTATGTACTGAATTACTGATGTACCTAGGTCGGGATTGTAAATGTGTTTAAATTTTAAGTAAATAACGCAGTCTAGAAAACAATACAGTCATCTGACGATGCCGTCTAGAGAGAGCAATCGTAGTGCGGGGGGGGGGGGGGGGGGGGGGGGCGGAGGGAAAGCTGCATAGTCCGTATTAGTTAGATAGCTCGGGACAAGTCTTTGTTATTTACCTAAACGTCAAAGGCGTCTTCCCACTGTATGCTTTTTACACTGTGTAAATAGTATGTATCACGCGTTTCACTAGTCTGTAAGTGATATATACCTTGGACAATAATAAAAATACACAACGCCGAAAATGGTGGCGTTGCTAATTTCGGTGGCGCTTGGGTGTTTTATATCCAATAACACAATGTAAACACCCGAACTGACACGATGCTAGTTACAGATAAGGGCTATTCCTGGTACGGACCCTTGTCAAAACGGATTCGGATTTGCAAAAAGACATCCGACCAATAATAGAGTTTGCTCGCAATTTAATCTTGTATGTACGTAATGGATGTTTGTTCTGGAAGCCGGATGTCAAGCGGATCCTTTTAAAAGCTATTTTTAAAAGCTTTTCTTTAACTTGCAAAGTTCGTAAGATGCAATGTTTGTATAAAGGTTTGTCAAAAAAAAATATTTACAGCAGCTTAATTGTGAGTGGTTGTAAACAGGTGAAAATGTGAAAAAAAGTATGGATATTAAATTATGCCAACGGAAATTCATGTTAACGATTGTGAAACTTATTTGATCTTGATTTGATTTGAAAGCGAATAATCACTAAGGGGCTGACTGAACAGTTCAACTTGAACCAACACTCTTGATTAAGTTTTATATCAAACTAAATTAGAATTCATCGGTTTAAGAGTCACGATGCCATAGTCAGACACAGATATCTACGCAGCAATATAATCAGTATTCTTGCGTAAAGGCTTTCAATCGCCATACTCGTACAGTCAGCATCAAATGTAGCTGCCAATTTACTAGAGGCATATGTGAAATATCATACTAAAATTATCACTTACTCGTACTTTTGATGTCGACACTACTGAATCGAATATATTTGTGTATATTTATGTATGACACGCATATAAGTCTTTGCTTAATTTACCCAATTATTATGATTTTGTTTTTTTCTATTTCACGGTATGTCTCATCATATTTATACACAGATACATAATTATTCAAGTTTAACTTGTAAAATTCCTTTTCTTTCATCGTTTCCACGCTTGGGTAGCTCTAGTGGAGGCTTTGACCTTTTCTTCGCGAACTGTGCCTAGTTAACTCGTAAAGCCTGAATAGAAACATCTATATACCTACAATATTTTCTTGTACGGAGCTGAAATATGGACAATCCATCAAAAAGACCGCAAAAGGATTGATGTACTTGAAATGTAGTGCTGGAAACGGTTGCTGATGATAAAATGGATTCTCTCCGTACTAATCTCTCTACTTTAAAAGAGCTTAATATCAAACAAAGACTTTCGTGGATTGTGCAAGTGCGAATTTTGAAAATGTTTGGACTTGTCATCCGCAACGAAAATTCGATGGAGCGTTTTGTAGTGCAGGGGAGAGTAGAGGGTCAACGTTCTCGCGGCCGTTCTCCTACTTGGTGGGCAGATGTGCAACCCTATTATTTCAAATATAAATGACGATAAAAAAGCGGGTAGTTTGGTGCCTTAGCCGCTATCTACTATCAAAGCCATGACGCACTGTTCGAGGCGGGCAGAGCGTCGGAGTCATTACTGCAAGAAGGAAAAAACTACAACATGCAGCGTGAGCATCGTTAACCACAGTGTACATAGTCAAAGAGATTATTTCTATTGATAAATTGGCAGCTTACACTGTAGTGTACATAGTTTTTCAAGAAAACGGAACAGTTGAATTTTTTAATTATTTTTCTACGCTCTAAGAAACGATAATATAGTGTGTCAGTTACTTAAATAAACGTTTTTTAATTTTTTTATACCTTGCCAATTTAAGGGATAACCACGACCACTCTGACAACAGTGTACGACTAAGAAAAATAATATACCTACCTATTCAACCTATAACGAAAGTAACTATCTACATTTCTCGCGCCAAATCAAACCGAAGTATTTATCATACATCGCAAAGCAAAGGTACAAGTAATTTCCATTCTCATCAACAAAACTTAAATCAAATGTTCTAATCCGTTCAACGCCGCATTAGACAACTCTGCAGCGACAGTTGTTTACAAAAGTAAGCTCTAACTGCAACTACATGCAAATGTAAACATAACGGCGGTGACATAAAGTCGTTATTAACTCAAATAGTTACAACTTTACTGTCAAAAGGTGACAAGATGTTGGATATGTGTCTGTAGTTGTGCTCTTCTTGTACCGAGTGTCGCTTAGAATGTTGAGCGTCGTGCGGTAGAGAGATACGATTCGTAGCTAGGTTTCGCTTGAATAGGGCTGTCATTGGTATTGACACCATTCTATTGCAGGTTTCAGGACAGTGTGAAAAAGCTCCATTTTCATCAAAGCACTGATAGAGTTAGGCTAATAAGTAGGGAAGACCGGGTAAGGTTTTCTCAAGAGTTGGTTGCCACACGACGGCTATAACAGAAAAGGAATCGAACGAATAAGTTCATCGACCGGTGTCGAAAGGTGGCGAGAGCTTTATCTGGGAGGGAGATATCGCTCTCGCGATCTTTTGACACCGCTTCATAATCCGTTAAGGCCGCTCGCTGTGAATTCTATCCCGTCAGACAACCTTACCCGGACAGGGATGGTATAATAGCTTTCGCGTAGTTTTATTATGTCTGATGGCCTGTTATAACACCTCCTGACGATTAAAGACTACGAAAGAAAGAACTCGTAAATAGTGAAAACCGTGACGGAATTAGATTACGAACGCTCGTAAAATTCGTCCTCGAGAAAAAACCCAAAAATGCGGCTGTCATGGTTATTAATATATGATAAGTAAAAGTTAATTAATTATAATCCGACTTAAGGAAGCAACAATGTTAATGGTATTTAACGTCTTCCCTGTTAGAGTTGAATTATCTGAAGGATAAAGGAACTTCAAAACACGAAATATAAATAAGATTTTACAATAATTTTAGCGTTAAATAATTATATATTTATAGAATTCAATTTAACGATCATATTTAACTTTTTTTCTTTGATTTTACTTAACGTTCACTTTAGCACAATAGTGGCCTTTGTTTCATTGTATCACTTTTCACTTCACTTTTCATTTTACTATCACTATGATAACATGTGTGGCAATCATTCGGAACAAAGGTGAGACTTGTTATAACCCTTAAGATTATGCTGCAATTATGATTATCAACGGATATTTCTAGTATTTCCTTAGTCTCTTCTCGGTGATGAATAGGAGCTGATGAATCTGTTGCTTGTGAAAATCTTACGCTATCAAAAGCCGAAACAAAGTACATTGCTATCGAAATAGAATTATTAGCTGTGGAATGTGCAATACAATATTTTCGACCATATTATATTGACGTAAGTAATACTAGACTAACTTGATGGAGATTAAGCCTTTGAGAATACAACTTCAAAATATCTTAGTAGTTAGTCGAGTTAATTTAAGTTGCATGTAGTTATTTGATGACAAAAAAAGAAGTTGAAGGAAAACATTTACCGTAGTTGAAGGACAAATGCAGATGCATTGTTTGCACTAAATGCAATTAACCCTGACAAATCTCATGATGAACGAACTATGACCGCATTTGCCATTGATGAAGACAAACTTAAGTGAAATTGAATTTACTTAATCAAGCGTACCACTCTTAAACGAAGCAATTGATACTAAACCAAACGAAATATTATTCTTCTAGTGGTTTAAGAATAAAACCTCTGTCAAAGATGTATCACGTCATAAACAGAAAATCTTAGAAGGTACACTACTCACACTGTATATGTTCGACTTTTCAAAAATAGTAAAAGCCGTGTCAGAATCTGATAAAGAGCGGACATAAAATTCATCAAAAAGGTCTGAAAATCACGTAGGTGGATGTTACGATTATTAATCATTGTGATAAGTAAAAGTAAATTTCTTCTAATAACCCGATTTTGGAAAGCAACAATATTAAGAGTACTTAACTATTTTGCGCTATGAGGTCAAATGATATAAATAAATAAATATCAGGGCCAATCTTACACAAGTTTGTTTAGTTACATTCATTAAATACATAAAAAGAACACCCAAGATCCAGGAATAAACACTCTCATCACACAAACACGTGCCTCGGCATTCAAACCCGCGACCGCCAGCTTCAAAGGTTTGTAGGAGAGTAGTTTTCAAAATATTGGACTTATAGTAGATAGCACAGAAAATATGACGTACTAGCAAATCCGGCATTTTACGTAATCCGTGTGGCACCCTCACAAGACATTAGCATAACGACACGCTTATCGCGAGTAATTATCGCGTTCGACTAGACGCTCTGTGATAATGTTCCCTTTGAGTTATATGTCGAGATATCAATTCGGCGAAGATTTTGACGGTCTGCTACCGGCAGATTCACGCCAATTTTCTGGACTTTTTAAGGCGTAGGCAAGAGGCATCTATCGGGCGATTTATTTAGAACAGAAAGTATGTCGTTCGCGCAGAAGAAAAAAAACCATCGCCTCTTTTTTGACGTGTGTAGTCAGATAAGAACTATTTTATAAACATCCTCTGATTACCTACAAAAAATAAGTTTAGCCACTAGAAAGAGTATCATATGAAAAGGCTCTCTGCATATTTTCGTTTTTTTTTTTAAATTTCATTTTATTAAGGAAAATGTGGCAAAGTACCACTCCCCCCACCCCCATTATTTCCGAAGTCAAGCGAAAATTTTGAAGTTTTCACAAATTGTATAAATAAACATAAATATTACACGATAATTATGATATGTCTCTAACTATCTTTTTTTTAATTTTCAAAAACCTATTTAAATAACTCGGTTGCGTTAAGTTTGCACCTCATCATATCAGGTACAGACTTAACGTAACCGGAACCGGGTAATAATGTTAGGGTAAGTGAAAGTTTGTCCGACTCGCACTTAACCGGTTTTTTTAATGGAATAATAGCACATATGGTATGCGTTTGCATATATGTTTAAATATATTTACCGTTACAAATGCCAACGATTACTTTTTAATTTTTATTTAACTGAAAATCTAGAACTGAAGTGCATAAATAAGTGTTCTTCTTCTTCGGAAGTATTTAGTGTTAAAATTTCATTGAGTTCACAGAGTAAGTGATTTCTTACTTCATAGAAAAGTAATTTCCAATGGGAAATAGGAAACTACTTAAGGATAATTGGATTCATCAAAAAGCTTTATTTACCTTTAAATTGACGTAATATGAGATGTTGTTTTCCTCCAATATTTTCAAAAATAAGGCAATATTTTCGTTTAACGTAAAAATACATTTTCCTTTCTGTGTTCTATTAATAATCCGCTTATAAATATTAGCTGGTGTACTTTCATTAATGTATTTCTATGATATATTATTTTGTTTATACCTTTTTTGATTGAGATCTTTCAGTTATTTTGTCTCAGTAGAATTTGTAGGGCAGTATAGGTATAAAACACTAGTTTTGCACGTGGCTTCGCCCGCTCTAGAACCGGGTACCTATTTAGTAGTAATAGTAGATGTAGTAGCCTCCGTTTTGATGAGTGATTCCCCATACTCGAACTTTTAAGGAATAATGGTCTCCAAGAATGATGTCCTTCCGTGTGTCAAACTATCTCCATACCGAATTCCGGCTTAATCGATTTCAGTAAAGTGAAAAGGTTACCAGACACAAAGATTGATATAGTATGGATAGTATGTATTAAATAACTTTTGACGGACAACGCAAACAGCTAACCAGTTGAAGGTAGGAACATGAAATTTGAAACTCGTAGGTATGCCTTTAGAGACGTAAAGATACATTAAAGATTTTTGTAATTTAAAATTGTACGGTCAGCCAAGCAATTGGTATACCACTAGTCTGTTTCATTTGTATTTTTGATTAAAAGAGCAAGACCAATTTCATGGCCGACCGTACGCTGAGGAAGTTTCGAGCAAAAGTTCAACTTTGCAGTCGTTCAATAACGTGACGTCACTTATTAATAAAATGTACCAACATAATCTCTGTAAACATACAAATGAGAACAAATAAACTAATTTACATGCTAAGTAGTACTAAAAATATATTCTCCTTTTACGATGTTATTTGTTCGCAACTCAGTCCATGTGTGACTTCGTGACTTGTAACAGAAGTGTTAATAAGATTTTAGTAAGTTCGTTACTGCTAGTCTTTTTTTTGTGCCAACGTCATAGAATATTTTAAAACCTTTAGGTTCCCTTCATCTACATTTCCATTTTGTCAACTTCCTAGCTCGTCAACAATCCAATTTCTTTCAGTGCCCTATCTTATGAACAATTCCAAATCGATCACTTAATTTCTTGTCTACATTCTCAAATGGTCTACTTCCTATATCCAATTCACCATCGCAAGTGCAGACTTCTGGCCGAAGGGTGTAGTGTTTCGGCAGTTCCGGGGCAATCTGCCGAATCCTACACCAGATCAAACGACACAATTGAGCCACGGAGTTACGTCGCCTAAATCGAACAAATTTTAAGTGTTTCTGTATATTTCTGTTTTCTGTACTTCAGAGTGCCTCGATTTTTACTGTAATGCTGTGTAAGTTTTTGAATAATAAAAAAATAAATATCATCCCGACTCGCCCAGAACCTTTTTAATACCTATTAAATGTTCTTACTTTAATATATTTTATTGGACGTTGCGTAATATGGAAGTACTCGAATTAATATAAATATCAAGGTTCCAGGAAAAAGATAATTGCTATTTACCTACTGTAGCCAAAGATGAAGTCAAAACAGGGTCTCTATTTTTAGGTAATTGATTTCAAAAAAGGACGACATTCTCAAGTTATTTTTTTGTTACTTAGAACTCCGTCAATTATTATCATTAGATATAATTTAATCAAATTATAAGAATTGATAGGTACAGTCAGCAGTTAGTATGGCAGGGGTGTTACTTTACTCTGCAGCTGACTGTACGTTATTATTAGAAGCATGTACGTATGTATTACTAGAATACAGTCATGAGTAATGAAGCAATGCTGATGCTCAGAAGCAATAAGGCCTGAGAAGTTAAAATCTATGCAGATTAAAAAAAAAACCTATTATCTATTCATCTAAAAGGTAATTAAATAAGTCATGTTTATGCGCCATTTTCTTGTGTTGTGATAATTATAATATTGGTAACGTATCGCTCATTTGTGCGCAGCTATGCTCCAGGAGGCAGGTATTTATCCGCCAAAATCACCTTACATCTCTCAGTTAATAACCTCAAATTTAAATATCTAGTTACCTACCCCATACAATAACATCCCACATCTTAATTTGCATATGAATAGGGCAGAAGTGAAAATCAGTGAGTTCTCTAATTACTATCGTACCCTTCAATTAATACGTGTTAGGAATGCCGGATTAACCTCCATCCTCAATAACTGTCTTATCTCATATACACAAGTTACCTTCACATCGTCGCAATTACCCGTTACACTATTTGCAAAAGCAACCTCGTTGTAAGCTAAATAAGAATCCAATTTCTGACTATCTCACAAAGTGATAGACCATTAAATAGTTAGTAGTGATCGCTTGAGCTTCAATTTAGCTAGATATCGACTAAGTCGCGTATCTTACTCTTAGAATAATTAACCAATGGAGATGGCATGCTTTACCGTTTTTTTTATGTAGATTATTTTAGCGGGAAGCGAAGTAAACACGTGCAATACATTTTGGAAAGATTCCTATAACCACAATTGCACACATTCAATAAAAACCGGCCACATAAGAGTTGTACTCACACACGGAGGGCTTTGTACAAAATATACGCTAAAAACGGCCGTAATGAAAAAATCAGTGTTAGCGGAGCCCTACTCCTAAGCAAAATTTACGCGGTGTGGAATCAGTTTATATTGATTACTGACATAGACGGACAGACGTACAAAAAAAAAAGATTTTCAGATTCATTTCCTGAGTTTGTGTTTTAAGAACTATCTTCCAAATTTCAAGTTACTGGGACAACTGGAAGTACCCTATTGGTTTTCAATTTACGGCAATTAGTATGGAAACACCTCTTTTATTGCTTGATTTTTATACAGCTTCACGGGACTGCAGACATATGTATTTGATATTAATTTCATTTTGATACCTCCACGCGTTCCAGAGAAAAAGGGTCTTGACAGACAGACAGACCAACGGACAACAAAGTGCCAAGGGTTTCGATTTTTCCTTTTGAGATACGGAACCTCTCCGGAATTTCATATTAGATTAATGGATCGCTTCGCGGAATTCCATATTAGATTAATGGATTATAGTTACCTACTTTGTATTTCTGTAAAATAGTGTCTTAGTTAGTGGTGACAATAACTTGCGCTCACATACGCATATTTTCATGTTTAGTTTTCACATAAAAAAAACGCAAATAAATACTACAAACAGTATTGGTCCTCTCTACGAGGCTAGAGAGTGAGCACACATGATATTGTCACATCTAACCATAAGCAAAGGAACTATAATCCATTAATCTACGTTTGTAAATATTTTTACGTCACGCCTGCTAAATAGTCTGATGAAGGCGTAAAAATTTGTACCTACTCATCACAGGCAGTACAAAAGAAAGCCTTCTATCGCATATTAACAACCCTTGCCTGCGGCTCGGGTCACAAATACCTGCTATAACGGGCTTTCTTTCTTTTACAGCGCTTGGTAAGTAATGTACTATTTTGTACTTACAATGGTGTAAGTCCAAGCGCGCACGTATCCCCGTGATTTGGGCTGGGTGATGATAAATCAGTCAGGATAATGATAGTTGTAAAATTTAAATGCCTATAGGAAATTAAATTATAGAAAATACTTTATAAAAAAATACTGATTATTTAAGTAACTATTTGGGGCTCCAAGAATCGAAAATATTTTTTTTTTGTCATTTTTCGGTAACGCCAAGATAAAAATCTTGGCGGGGTCAACACGCCGAAACGGCTGGCGGATTTCAACTACATACTTTTGGTACACGGGTAGCTTTTTAGCTTGTTAGCTATAAGTAACTAATGGTTATAGGATACTTCTATTCGGCTACACTGAAGCAAAAAAGAGGGTTGTAGCTTTTCCTCTTCCGTAAACAAAGGAGAATATCTAAATTAAATAGTTTTGTCCGTATATAATATCAAACTTATGTATTCATCCTTCCTTATACATCTAGGTAAGACAATATCAAAACACAACCAAACATGGTAGTGAGAGATGCAAATGAGAATTCTCGTGTTGATATTTTACTCGAACATGAAATTGCTTTCATGTAAATTAAATTACATATTCGTATGGGCCTTGACGAGGTTGTCGGTGCCAGGTAAATAAATGGTGGGATTCAGTTCACGGTAGTTTCATATTTCTGGTTGATTTGCTATTTAAATGCGATATCCTTCATATTTAACATGGTTCATTGATAAATGAACATGGTTGAACGTGCTTCTATTTTTAACCGACTTCCAAAAAACGAGGAGGTTATCATGTTCGATAGTTTGTATTTTTTTTTTTTTTTTTTATGTATGTTTACCGATTACTCCGCCAATTGTGGACCGATTTTAAAAATTCTTTTTTTATTTGAAAGGATATACTCCCGAGGTGGTCGCATTGCAACGAAATTGGGATCTGATGATGGGATCCCAGGTAAATCGAGGGCAATCCTCACATTTTATAGGCACTTATAACGTTTTTCATATATTTTCTTAAGCTATTTAAGTATTTGCATATGGTAGTCATCATCTCATCATGCTGAGTTGATGACGGAAGGTCTCCTTAATAGTTAAGAGTTAGAGGATAATTATTAAAAATCATCTATTATAGGTAGATACGTTAAGACTGTTAGACATATTCTTTTTAGTATGTCCCTGAACTAGTCTCCTTATCACCAAGTCAGGATTAGATGATGGAATACCAGGGAAATCGAGAGAAACCCTCAAATATTATAGGCACTAACAATGTTTTGTATATATTTTTCTAAAGTTATCAGTTCTTTTCCTCTGGTTATCATCATTTCATGCTGAGCTGATGATGGAAGGTACAATGAACTAACCAACTTTTACATTTTTTACTTCCAAAGACTCGAGATGCGTGCAAAGTGCCTCCTCAATCTTCCCATTCTGGGCTCTAGAAAATACTTTATATCACTACTAAAAAGCCAACAAGATTTTTTTTTAAATAAAAAAGAAATGACTTCAAAATAAACTAAAAAGCCATAAATAATCTTTTATGTACGGTACGGATCACATTTGAATCACCTTTTGAAGTCGGTGCCAAACCTGAAGTAAGTAAATACAGTTCTTTATTCAATAAAAATACGAATTACTATGACTAAATATGTATGTAGGTAGATAATAACTTAAGGCTCGCCGCCGCGGTTCTTAATAGTAATAAACGAATGGTTTGGCACCGACTTCAAAAGGTGATTCAATTGTGATCCGTACCGTACATAAAAGATTATCTATGGCTTTTTAATTTATTTTGAAGTCGGTTCTTTTTTTTCTAATTACTACTTGTTTAATTTTTGACATATATTATAATTATTTGTTCTGTAATCAATTTGTTTGTAGATTATCTATTATAATTAATTTACTGTGACGACTATAGTATAAAAGCATGTTAATTGACAAAGTGAAATTTTTATTGACATTTTATATTATGAAATAAAGAAATCTAATCTAATGTACTGTAAATCTAATGTAATGTATGTATGCTACTCGACGTTATTTGATCAAAAATTCAAATACGTCGCAAAGTAGGTAAAAGTATTAACTTTTAACTGCGGCTTGGCTACGACACTCTAGCTTTAGTAACTCGACAGCACAAAGCCAGTTAAACACAAAAACCGGCTAAGAGCATGTCGGATCATGTTCAGTGCAGGGTTCTGTAGCCGTCACTACAAAGAAATGCACTACAGATGAGAAAAATACGATGAGAAAAAGTGTATAAGCAAAAGACCGTATCTTCGTGGCACTTACGTCCTTTCGCTGAAAAGCGCAGTTTTTCGCCAATAACTCAAAAACGGTATATCCGTATTCGCTTTGCTGTCGTGAATAGGTACAGTTAGATGTTTACATATATGCCAGGCAATACATGACGCCCTGTCAAGGCATTGCAATTTATGTAGTCGGTATTCGTATTGAAAATTATTTTGACATGATCGTTGAAAATAATTTTCGTTGAAAATATTTATTAAGCAACCTTTGCAATTTTTTTCATATTCTTTGGATTTGGATACAATTTATTCAACTTTCGGATCGATTATTTCCTAAAATATGAACTACCTAGGTATTTAAAAAAATTCAAAGGTCAAATAAAGTGCTTTTAGAAGAACTGTCGAAATATATGCCACACGTTGATCTTTTCTAAAAAAATATTTTTTCAGCTTCGGTTACTACATATGTATATGGAGTGCCCCCTTAATAGTAGGTCGATTGTTTGACAAGCGGCTAAAATAAGCCATTATGACACGAAGTGATCGCTCACTTCGTGAGCTCGTCCAAACATGTCTGGGTGTCATAATGGCTTTTACCCACGTGTAAACACTGCTTTTCACTTCGACTGCGAGAAAATAAAAAAGACTTAACATTAAAATTGTATGTCATGAAAAACTAAAAGTACAGTTTGAGAAATTCTATCAGAAAGTTTCGCTAATCTGATCAAGTTCGTTTGTTTGTTTTTAATTATTCGTAAGGAGTATGTAGCTTGCCGCAAGTTTTTTTTTTCAGCGTTTTAGAATTTTTTATGGGATTCTATTCTATTATTTCTTTTTAACTCTAGGGCCTAAATGTACTTTTTTAGCCTCACTTCTATATTTAACTACCAAACTAAATAGCGACTTATACCATTACCAAGACACCCATATTCACAATTTCATCAATTTACATATTTTAGTTTCTAAGTATAATGCCTGTGACATACGGACGAATGGACGGACGGACATGACGAAACTATAAGGGTTCCGTTTTTTTCATTTTGGCTACGGAACCCGAATAATGCGTAACAAATAGTAACCAAAGTTGAAGCCTTGCTTACTGGACCCTGTGACTTAGTTGGTACTGAGCGCGCGCCTCAGCATGGCACAAGACACTGGTTCAAATCCAGTTAGGGTGTATTAGGTCCTTATATTTATACGTTTTTATATTAAAGGTACCATCAACCACACATTTAACTGACATTAACATAAAGCCTAGCCCCTATTTCACCAAGTTGACAGGTGCGACAATTGTCAAGAAAATGTGACAATTGTAGGTCGTGAAACAGGCATTGTCTAAATAAATAAGATGACAATTGTAAATATGTCAGGACAATTGTTGTTTCATAACTCTCTACATGAATTTCACCGTATGTCGGTTGTTGACAGGCGGCCAGCATTACAAGATTGACAATACGTACGCCTGTTTTTAATACTTATTATAAATTAAAAAACCGGCCAAGAGCATGTCGGACCAAGCTCAATGTAGGGTTCCGCAGTCGTTTATACAAAAAAATGCACGACAGATGAAAAAATTACGATTAAAAAAACACTAACAAAAGAGTGTATCTCCCCGGCACTTACGTCCTTTTGCTGAGAAGCGCAGTTTTTTGGCAATAACTTATAAACAGTATGACCGAACATGTTGAAAACAATTTTCGTTGAAAGTATTTATTAAGCTTTATAATTGTAAATTTTTTCATATTTTTTGAACATACCTTTTAGAAAATAGAAGTGGGGGGGGGGGCACAATTTTTGCTACTTTCGAAGCGAATATTTCCGAAAATATTCACTAAATCAAATAGGGGGGGGGTGTCTAGACATCGGATGGTGGTAGCATGACGAAGAAAGGGGGGGGGGGGGGTCAGTCCCAAGATGATATCATCTTTCGTGTGGTGCTTGCTGAGTAAAAAAGGGAAAGAAATTCGTGTTTCTGTAAACTGTTGATAAATACGCACTTTTTGGGAATGACATCTTTTTATTTGGTGGCGGGAGATTATTCGAAGTTCGAAGTAATTAAAACTACTCAATTATTTATCGCGGACATCGCGGTTTTCTCCCTAATAAATAATTTTCAAATCATTCCATCCATAATCACACAAGACAAGCGTTTCAATTTTAAAATATAACAATGGATATGATAAAAAAAATACGGTTTTAAATATAATTTCAAACAATAAAAAAATACTTTTTGGGAAATTTGACAACTTAACATTTGATATGAAGGTCAAAAAGTGAAAGGAAATTATTCAAAAATTACAAGAACTAGGTATTTACGACAAAGATTGGAAGAACTTAAGGGATACCAAGTGGCAAAATTGGAGAAAGAGGACAATAGTGTAAGTTTCAATTTTTAATACCCGCTTGCAATTGTAGTTATTTTGCAATTATTAAATAAACGCGTTATATTCGTTATAAATGTGTGTGAACTTTGTATACTTTAGCACTATTAGTATCGGATCGGATTTGGCAATACATAGTTGTATAGCCATTATGTTACTTTAAGAACAACTACCTAAACGAGAACACTACAAAACTGTGGATATTTACAAAACGCCGCTATGACAGCAAAGCTATAAAAATAAACAATTTCTATAATGTAAATAAAATAATTTAAACGGATAGTATCACGTATATTATTTGGTTTTTATACCGACGTTTCGGAACGCAAAGTTAGAGAAATAATGTAAAGCACCCCCGCGCGCACTCTTCATAGTCTAAACTCTAAAGCAGCCCCCCCTGTCTTTCCCCCCGTCGCCCCGTCGAAGCTATAGTCTATATCGCTATTACTACTGCTTTCGCGTACAATTGTAACGTTAGCCTGACACAGCCTCGATCTCATGTCAACAATTACCGACAAATCTACTAATATGTCGAGGTGGAAAAAATATTCATGTTTCCCAACATAATTGTCATTTAACTGAGATAAGGACAATTGTAAGAAAATGCTTGTCATGTTTATAAGCATTTCTATACAAAATAAATTAACAAAATTGTCAGTTGTCACCTGTCGCTTGACAATTGTCAGCGACATATGTCGAATTGCCATCCGACATATGTCGCTGACAATTGTCAAGTTGGTGAAATAGGGGCCAGATCGTAACTTAAGTGTGTTGCTGTTTGTACTTAGTCTTTAGCTTTTATATTTCTTATGCAAGTAGAGCTCAACATGACTACCCCCCTCACGCGTTTATTCTCTTGCTTATATTGTTGAAAATTAATAAACTAAGCGACTTCCAAATGACATGCTTTTTCCATCATTACCAAACTAAGCTAAGGCATGCTAAATTCTAATTCATAAAAATATTCTTGATGTACTTTGTGGTTTTTGGTTTGTAAGACTTCCTTGACTGGGAGACAATACAAAGCCTTAAGCACTAGTAAATAAAGTAAAGGACAGCCTAAATGAAAGTAAAGTAATAACGAAAATATCTAGCAATAAGCGGATCATCAAGCCCTGGATCACTCCTGGAATACTCAGGTGCATAAACAACCGAAACAAAATGCAATCACAAGTATGATCAAACCCAGACAATGAGATTCTGAAGGCAACCTACAAGAGATACCGCACCTTGTGCACTAACTTAATTAGGAAACTCAAAAGACAATATGATAGTGACCTTCTGGAAAAAACTTCTAAAAATCCTAAAGCTCTTTTGAGTACTGTTAAAAACATAACCAACTATAAGACTAAAACCAATAATGCTATCAAACCATTAAACTCTCAATCCTCACCTGACATCTCTGACAACCACGTTAATAACTTTTTTGCAAACGTAGGTAAGGAATTGGCAGAAGCCATTACAAACAATCATTCTTCTAACCATAGTGACATGGCTTTTCCTCTTCCCCTTCAATTCCCTCATCATTTGTCCTGATAGATACATATCCTGAAGAGGTAGACGCTATACTAATGAACCTTAAAAATGATAGTGCCCCTGGATGGGATGACATCCCCACCAGGTTTTTAAAACTGGCCAGACCTCTTGTTGTAAATCTGTATATGCTAGAAAACAATTCATTGTACAATCCGCCTATTTATATAACTCTATCGATGCAGACTTAAACATTTACCCGTTGCAGCTGTATTTATGTAAGAAAACAATTACTGAATGGATAAAGAATTTAACATATGAAGAGACGGAGTTACTTTTAAATTATGTAACCTAAAATTACACACAACCTAAAATTATATTACCAATTTTTTTTTATACTCACTTACTTACTTAATTACATACAGAAAATTCTATGTGGAATGTAAAACCAAATTTCTTCAAAAACTGTTTTGATAAAATATATTTAGTATAGTATAATATAAATTAAAATGTAATAATGTAATGTAATGTACTGTATTCTGTATTTTACTACGGGCGGGAGGAGCACTTCGAATCGCATGTTTGACACCCTTGCCTTCTGCGAGGGCGTCAAAATCTGCGATCTGGGACGTTCCTTATATTACCGACCTAAGTACCTAATTATGGCACTAATATATAATTGGTTTTTGCTAACCACCGAGTAAAGGAAGAGCGGAACTTTCCGATACAAGCATATATTGCTTACTGGAAGGCTCCAACCTTATTACTAACAAAAACAATGAGAAACCAAATAAACTTTTTTGAATTGAATTTGAATTGAAAAGCACTGCAAATAGTAAAATGAAGTTGGCGCACATATGTTCTTTACAAGGAATAAATATTCCTTAAATCAATTTCTATAAGTATTATGAACAGGGTGTCACTCAGCTTGATATTAGAGAAGTCCTCCGAGTTTCAGTCAGGAATTAAGAAATCCGTAAACGAACAAAGTTTGCTGACAAAACTCTCGGTATAAGCAAATTGAAATTGGGCATCTAGCAGAATAGGTACCTACAGATGGCCCATTGAGAGTAATGGAGACTACGGTATGAGTACCTAATTATGGTCGTTGGTATAACAAGATAGACCAACGACCTGGTTAAAGACGCCGGGCGCCGATGGATGTAGAAGTCACGCGAACGTTTGTTGTCGATATTTTTGAAGAAAGCAAATTTTTAGCAGTGGACGTTTATCGGTTGGCTTAAGGACAATAATGAAGATGAAGTCAACTCTTAAACGGGGGATACAACTTTTAATCTGTGAAAATACAATCTGGAAAAAAAACAAATGAAGTTACGGTATATGATACGAAATATTTCAAACACATTGTCCTGGCGGAAAATAAATAGGATATCGTTGAAAATGGAGAGCTTGACTTTTTTTATAGGAGAAGTGCTTATCTGGAACAATGCTACTGTTACAGTAGTTGTACAAGTATTTATACCCTTTCTATACTACGATAAAGTATCCGGTATCAACAAAATAAAATTCCATTTATCTGCTGAAGCTGAAAGCGAATCCGTGTTTGTGTTTTGCAGAATTTGTATAAATCCAGAGCAAACAAATAGCGACCGGAAGGGGTAATTTATAGCTCCTCTATTTAGATTCTAGATAGTAAAATCTTTATTCTAAATAAGAGACCAGATGTTGGGAAACTGGGGTAACGACGATTTGCAAACACTGATAGCAAATAGGGAAGTGGCTGATATCGATATCTTATTTATATTTGGAATATCTAATTGTCCATTTATGCTTCGAGTGGTTTACGGCTAAGGGATTGAAATGGCCTAGATTAAGACTAAAATATACATAAAGTATGAAATTAATACAACTTATATAGACAGAGCAGGTAGCTTAAGATAATGAGACGATTTTATTTCTTAACGACCATTAATTTAACGCCTTTTTCGCGTTACAAAAATCCTGAAACAATCGAATGGTATCTTTCGGGTTCTTTAGGAAAAATAACAATTAAATAATGACAATTTATTTATAGTCAGGGCCCGTACATTTCATGCCGTTGAAGCAAAAATGACTTAATTTCACATTTAGGGAGTTGTTTTTTAAAACTAAAAATTGAGTTAATCAATCTATTGACGCGGAGAGAAATGAATACTTAATACATAAAACGCAAATGAAACGATTGGTTTTGTATTTTTATTCCTATGCATTTTTCATTCAAGTTTTTTTTTATGTTTTCATGACCATGGATTCAATTTCATTCAAGAAAACAGTATTATTACCACATTTCAACAATTAAATACCAACCAGTATTTCTATTTATCATGAAGTATTCTAGCCTTTTTGCTCTAATATCCCATCCAGAGAAAATCTTCGTCATTTTTGATGACAGATGTAATGAAATATTCATAAAAATACTTTTGGAGTATAATAATGTACAGCTTAATGTAAAACTTACCAAATCAAATTACAATATTAATATAAAAAAACTATATATGTTTTTTTCAACTTCGGTTTTCTTCGATTTCCTTAATCGTTTTATTTTTAAAATAGTCTCTATAAACATCCGAAAAAAACGAATGGTTTTGTAAAAAACAGGGATAACTTTCTATACCTTTTAGTGGCGCCAAGCGTAGGTATTTTCTGTAATTTTTGGATTTTTGATAATTATTTTGTATTTGGTAGTTAGAGTTTAGGTTGAAGTATACTTACAAATAAATATGAGTAGTCATTTTAAGATTATTTTAGTCTCTAATTCGTTCAAAAACCAAAGACGGAAACGATTTGTACAAATCTATGATATTCTAATAAAAAAATCATACATTTAAATTTGATATGTATGATATACTCGCGGTCCCACTGAAAATAGAAAACATTCATTTTATAAGATCGATAAATTAGTCGAGAAATTCTTTAGTTTGAAGGTACATCTCTATGAAGCAAGAAGTTGCGCTAGACTTGAATTTAGTGCTAATATCTTGCGGAGTCTCGCATATAAATATTGTCACCCACACGGCAACTGTCAAATCGTGTTATGATTAAACGTTAGCAAGAAGTAGTTTAACGGTTTATATACTATTGGTTAATTAGTCGTTATTCTGCTGTATAGATATTTTTCGAAACAATTTAACGGACATAGACATTTCTGATTTTACTGCACTTAGTTAATTTTGGTTGACTGATTGAGAATGCCTCGACTCATCCTATTTTCCCTCTGCTAACCTATCCTACTAATAATTTGTATAAATATTCGTAAATATCTTTGGATATTTGGAACTTTGAATGTTTGTTGCTTATAAACTACCGAGTGGATCATTGTGACGTCATTATGCGAAGTCGCATATAGGGATTTTTATTATTATATAGCATTTTTAAAACAACATTGTAACACCTCAATGGCTTTTAATGGCAATATAAATATTATTGTTTATATAAAAAAAGTTTGCTATTTATGTATAAAAAAATGGAATACGATGCGAATAAAATATTTTATTGGGTACTGTAATTTTAACAAAAAATATTTTTCATCAAGTAAATGAAACAATACAAATATTTCATTGAAAGTTAAATCCATTTCAAAATCATTTTGTGTCATTTTCTGTTCTTGTCGTTCAATGTGCCTTGTTATTTTCTAATGTTCCTCTATATTGTTTGCTTTTGTTGCTGTTAAATTTTGTTAAATGTAGGATGGATTTTCAATAAACCTTTCCGCATCACACACAGGCAATCTCACACCATTTGCATCAATGCGCAAGGGCTTAGCGCCTTAGAAAGACAGGTGCCGAGCATCTACGTGACACCGTACCGTACCCGCGTCTTTTCAATACCGTGTACCTACCATGAGCTGAGTTTACGATCGGCGCTAGCGAGTTTCTCTTATCGAGAGTCAGTGCACCTCTCTCGCACGCGCTAATAGTGCGAAAGAGATAGACCGTCATCGAGCGCTCGATACTCGATGGTGCCGAACTCATGGTAGGCGTACAGGACGACGTCGTGTATCTGCATGTTGCCGCACCATGCCTTGCTACGCCGCCTGGGTGATGTGGGTAGACTCTAAAGAGTTAATAAAATCGGCTTTATGCTACTTTTCAAGTTCATCCTGAACATACACGCAGACAGACAGCAGGGGACTTACTTTAATAAATAATAATATGTATAGATTTCAGTTAAACGCGATACTCATTTCATTTGCCCTTTTAAAAATATACCTAAAACGAACCTTGTAATAATAATTTTATGATTCGATTTCCGTTCTAAACTAGATTGAAATTACAAAGTAAATGTTATTGCGGCAGCTTCAAAGCTCTTTAAGTGGGTTATTTTGATAATAATAAATCAATATGAAACCGGTTTGAGGATTAAAATAGACCATTATAGCTTCATTCAGGAGTAATTATTCACTGAATCATTTATCAATTGCCATTTTATTTGGTCAACCTCGAGTTGGCATAATAATGATCATCATTAGTCAATACGTGTCATTTTCTGTCTTCAGCTTGTAATATCCAACTTTTCCCAGCGACCTTTTGCAAATTTTCGCTCGGTCCAGTTTTCATATTCACAAATGTGATATGCAAATTATCACAACACAACACAACAAACTGGGCTTAATCGCGTATTGATATGATTTATTCAATTTCCTTTCGTTGGTAATTCTTCGACGTTTCGGACGTCACGTTACGACCATAGTCTCGATGAAAGGAAGGAACGAGGGAGGAAATGAGTTCCTTCGAGGCCATGGACGTAACGCGGCGTCCGAAACGTCGAAGAATTACCAACGCGAGGTAATTGAATAAATAAATAAATTGAATAAAAAAATAAAACTTAATATCAGCGTCAGCATGGGTACAGAGGCCTCAATCTTTCAAGCGGAAGTCTTTGCCATAAATAAATGCGCGGAGATAAACCTTGACAAGAACCTAAGACACCATCACATTTACATCAACTCGGACAGTCAAGCTGCCCTGTTTGCACTAGAATCCCTAGAGACTAACTCGAGGCTAGTGCAAACCTGCAAAAATAACCTAAATGCCCTGGCTAATTCCAATAAAGTTATACTTAGATGGGTACCAGGACACTCCGACATTGACGGAAACGAACGAGCAGACAAACTCGCCAATAAAGGCGCGGACAAGCCCCAAGTCGGCCCAGAACCCTTTTGTGGGATCACAAAACAAAAGGCATACGTTCTGCTCAACGACTTATATAGATCTAAGGCAATCGAGGAATGGAGGCTCGTAAAAGGACAAAATCACTTGAAAACCTGAATTAAGGGATTCAAGCAAAAGTTGTCGAAAGAGATACTACAGCTCAAAAGACCAAAAACCTGCGCAATAACAAGAATCCTGACAGGTCACTGCAAACTAAATAAGCACCTGTTTCAATGTTGGGTATGAAACAGGACGAAGTATGCAGATTCTGCCAAGAGACAGAGGAGACTGCAATGCATATCTTCTGCTCCTGTGGACCACTCATGAGGAAAAGAAGTATCTACCTAGGGCAACATGTCGTGCCCCCGGAAGAGATACAACATTTCACTGCCCAAAGACTTTGGGAATTCCTAGACTCAACGGGCCTCAGTAGTGAACTCTAATAAAGGGCTGCCACAATAGATCAAATCTGGTCGAGGCGACATACAGAAGGCCCACAAATAAACAATAATAATAATAATTGAATAAATCATATTCCTACGCGATTAATCCCCATTTGTTACGTGTTGTGTTATAATGAGTGAAAATCGTGTTAGTTTAAATCAATGATATCCAAATGTATCTACTTTATGGGCTGCTATATTATATTCTGACCCTAAGATTCCTATCAAAATATTGCCCTAGGGTTTCTTTCTGTTTTCTCAGATTCCTCATTCTAATTTGATCTGGAAAAAGTATTATTATTTCACGTGTCTAGTAGTATATACTGACGACCAGTTAAACTCAGCGGGAGTAATGTTGCCTGAGAAGCTGAAGGTCCTGGGTTCAAATCCAGGTAAGGTCAAGTATTTGTGTTATGAGCATAAATATTTGTTCCTGAGTCTTGGATGTTTTCTATATAAGTAAATATGTATTAAATATATCGCATCATCTAGTACTCATAACACAAGCCTTATTGAGCTTACCAAGGGACTAGTTCGATTTGTGTATAAATTGTCCCGTAATATTTATTTATCTACATTTATTCATCACGACCAAACTAGAGGCGGTTTTCCGCGAATTTTAGGAACAACATCCCTGAATGGCGTTCTACACTTAGAGCATTTAACCACTGGAGAGGCCATATGCTTGCATTCCCCTTTGCGGGTGTTTTTATGTTTGTAGGTGATCTCTTTTAATTGTGTGCGTTTGTAAAAATAGGAATACTTCCGTAGTGTGCTGCGTGGACCTTACCCCTCGCTAAAAATAATGAATTTGTTCGGTAATGACATGGCTTGTCATCTTTATTAGGCACTGGTCCCATCAAGGGCGAGAAAGCGATTAGTTATCGGCGATTTTCTCGCCCAAGAAATGAACAAAAGATAAAGATCCTGTGTTAGTAAAAGAGACACATATACATCGCTGGCTGTTCACACGGCTGACGAGAATTCCCTCATATATGTATCTTTTTTATTGACACGGAGTTTACATCTATTGTGCGTTTCTTGAGTGAGTTGGGCAAGAAAATAATCGATAGTTGCTCGCTTTCACGGCGGGCGGTGTCTAAGTATTCTACACTACACTACTTACTATTTACCAGGTATCCACTCAAAAACTCGTTTACCCGACCGATTATCGATTTTCGACAGATATAAAGCTCACCGCCAAGTTGGTATCAAGATCATTACGATTAATACAAGACAAAGTATAAACATTGTTTATCACACAGCATCGTCAAATAGGTTTTCCGCAATACATATTAGTATCAATACGCTTCCTTAATAAGGCATTGAGATCATTAAGTTAAGAATAAATAACCCAGCTACAAATGGTAGCAATTAGGTGCTGATCAATTAAAAAAAAAAAAAAAAAGTTCTAGAGCATTTAAATGATTCATATATGTTCGATAACAACACACTCACAAACACACACAGATGCGCCTCGCCAAGAAACTCGTGAGGTCGTTAAATCGCATTTGCGCAAACACGCTATGACGCGAGGTCAGTCTGCGACGGTAAACTTGCCCTTGATTTAAGTTACTGATTAGTTGCATCTCTTTGTTTGACAAAAACACATTTTTTATTTCGAAGATTCACAAAATCCTCAATTTAAAAGTTTCTCTAACGTGTCGATTATTAAGTGCACTACCACATACATAACTAGATAACCTGAGTTTAGCAAAAGTGTTGACAATCGTGATGCATTTTCTCGAACGAGCTCGTGCGAGCATTCAACTGTCAGTTGATGTACTGCCATAACCGTATATTTATTGTGTCAAGTTGTTCAGCTATAGCATTCACAAAATGTGCGTCAGCGCCGAATGCAGCGCTGACGGACCCGTTGCTTCTATAATATGACATCTAGCCACGTATAAACTAGCTGTATTAATTTTCATAGGTCTCGCTCTTGGCTTCGTTTTCGTAAGTCACTTTTGACAACCTGCTCGACGTACCAATATATTTTGACCTGTGTTTTGGAATATGAACCACTACTTATCGTGTCTAGTTATATAAGGGACCAACTGAACGCGGTCGACTGCAAAATTTAAGAATAACACCCCCGTTTAGTACTTAGATTAATAATGGTAAATCAATCGTAAGACGGCTAATCAAAAGCAATATAACGTTAGCGATAAACTGCGCTTAATTATCATCACTTACTACACAACTGACTTTAAGTCAGTAGATAATAAATAATACCTCTCTCTTTATAACTATGAAGGTTAAGTAATAGTACATTACTGCAGACGCCGGGGAAGAAGGGCTTGCCGGGTGAGTAGGTATACCGTAGGGAGGCCGGATAGTGATACGAAGCTGGCAAGCACTTTTCACGGCCAGAGGCATGTAAAGTGCTTTTTTCAAACACATGCAATGAAATAAAAAAATACACCACTCAAAAACTACACAACAAAAGTTTTTTCAATTTTAGCTTGAATCCCTCAATAATGTTTTTTTTTTACGCAAGTCGTCTGTATTTCGTTGTGTAGTGTTCGAGTAGACCCTATTAGGGCCGTTATGCACAACCTCATAATAAGAATCTGAATTTCTATACTAAATAAAATAAATGCAGAGGATTTTAAATATTGTTTATGGTCTCTGGTAACGAACGTATAGACAATATTTTAAATTTATTCATCAACATATGCCCCATACAGATTTGTGTTCTTAATGTCAGTTCGTGTGTAATAGGCATTAACGCGGGTATTTTTAATCCGATAACCATTCAGGCACAAGAAAAAAATCAGCTGTTTAGTCTGTTCATGAACACAGGCGCCAAGCTTACATTAAAATAAAATAAAAATTAGTTCCCGGCCTAGGCCTTCAATTTTGTATGAAATTCCTTTACAGTTCTCTCAAGTTGTTCCACCCGAAACGTGATACTTTGAAGCCTGTTTTACCGCACGTAATGACGACATTTCATTGCATGTTTGAGAAAAATAAGTATTACAATAGTATTACAATAATATTATGTCTCATGATCTGAAGAAACAGATGTAACCTTTTGTTTGCGTGACTGCTGAACTTATTTAATTAATAAACGATTAAATTAGAGATACTTGAGAGTTAGTTAACGGATTATATCGCGTATATTATCTCATTTTAGTTCCCGACGTTTCGTTTGCACAAATTGTAACTTTTACAGAGGAAAATACATCTTTTCTCAGTCCTCCCGTGTCCATGGAAAGCTGGAAAGCTTCCGAAACATCGGGAACTAAAATGAGATAATAACGCGATATAATCCGTAAAATTGTTTTATTTCAATGAGTAATAATCGCGGAAACAGAAGAAAATATTATTTAATAGACATGTTTAACATTGACAAAAATAACTTTTTGGGACTCACAAATAAACCTATCATTAACTTGATCAGCATAAACTTAAAATTTAGTTAAAGGGCGGATGTTTGGTCGCTTGTAGAACCGTTTGTAGAACCCGAATGACCCCATTGATTGATTTGAGGCATGATCATAGATTTTTTTAAAGATCTATGAACTAGCAAGGCAATTCTTAGTCTACAAAAGTCAACTGTGCCAATTTCGTCTATGGGGAAAATGCGTCTCTTGATGACGTCTTAGAAACTGACACTTTACGTCGACCATCGATCATCAGTAACAGTTGTAAACATTGAGTGGGGATGTTAGGGTTAGGTCTAAAGTGTTCGGATACCGTCAATGTTTTAAATAATCATTTGACCCAAAGACGCAATTGGCCCAGTTGAAGTTACCAAATTTCAACCGAGTAGTTAGAGCCATTTACAAGAAACCTATTACCATATATAATATTTATATACATACCTCTTATTTAATTTCATCATCATTCGCTTGTCCTTATCACATTTACTTGGGGTCAGCGCAGCATGTTATTTTCTTCCATACCTCTATCACTCGTCATCTCGTCACTTACATCCTTCCTGTTCATGTCATCTCTCACGCAATCCGTCCACCTTTTCCTCGGCTTACCCCTCCTATCTTACATCCTTCCACATACATATCTAATACCTTTCTTCTCACATGACTCTCACCCATCCGCATAACATATCTATACTATTATAAAGTTGTAAAAATGAAATGTCTGTACATTGAAGATATTTTCAAAAAAATGATTGTTATGGACTATTTGGAGGTCATTAAAACGAAAAAATTTTTTTTGGATTTTATATATGTTTGTATGTGTCGTTGTGGCTTCATCACGCAAAATCGGCTAAACAGATTTCCACGATTAACTAAAATTACGGTTTCTGGAAAATATAACAAATAATTATTAAACATTGATTTAAACAAAACTCCTTCCTCCTCTTTCCTTCGAGACCATGGACGTAATGTCAAAGAATTACCAACGAAAGGTTATTGAATATAATCATATTTATACGCGATTAACCCCCTTTGTTGTGTTGTGATAATGAAATAATTATTGGCCCAAACAATAATCTGCATAATATCCATTAGACCAACTAAACATATTCTAAAATGAAGATATGCCAATCAACGTAGTAGGCCCAAAGTACTACTAGTAATATTATGCCAATACAAATTATGCTAAATCAAAATTATACGAAACTAAAATAGGATAAAAAAGCGAATAAAAGGTAATTCTTCAAATTGAACATTTATTAAAAAGTCCAAACCTTTTGCGGATTAATTATGAGACTAAACAATACACAAAGAATAATACGTTGATTTGTAATAGCAATTTTGTATACACAAATTCTTATCATATTCAAATGCGTATAGACTTCCTTCAATTAATGAATTGATAAAACAGGTGAAAGGTATATGCTACCGGCTAGGTTACGCAAACTTGATCACATATAAGGTTCAAATGGTCACGATTACTAACACCAATATTATCGTGGCTATATAATATCTTAAACACACAAAGGTCGATCAGGCGATAACAGATTTAATTTTGTTTTATTTGAGGTGTACTGTAGCGTGCACTTTCATTGCGTCATGGGTTGAAACTTGTTTACAGAGTGACGATGTGATCATAAGTGCCAAATGCATTTTACAATGAATGAATTGACCTTAGGTGGCAGTGGGCTGGGCACATTGCTTTTAGAATCGACGACCGCTAGGGTAGGTAAATTATGTAATGGTGACCGCGTACGGGATGCAGTGTAGAGGAGGCCCCCAACAAGAAGGACCGACAAAATGATCAAAATAGCGGGGAACCGATGGATGACGGCGGCGCACGACCGCGGTCGTTGTGGGAGACCTTTGTCCAGCAGTGGACGGTACGGGCTGATACTATGAAGATGACCTTCTTTTTAAAATCGGTTAATCGATAATAAATACTGTTAAAGCAACCATCTTATGCAAATTGATCGTTCTAAACTAAGCTGAATTTGTACCTGTATGTAATATTTATATTGGTAGCTAAATCACTAATTATGTTGAAAACATCCAAGTAACATTAACAATGTCTCTAGATACTAATTTTCCTTAAAGATAAGCAAAGGAATCCTTTCTCTTACCAAACTATTTTTCCAAACTGCCTTAGGTCTCAACTGTTTTATTTCACAACTCACGTTTCTCTCAGAAACTAAAAAAAAAATCCGATATATCTTGAAGCCATTGTGTAGAGCCCAATAGTTTAGGTTAAGTTTTTTGATTGACTAAGTGACGTCACATGACGTATCCTAAATGTCTAGCTTATACATAGACGTTCCGTAAACACCCCCCCCCCCCCCTTTTTATTGTATAGGACGTACCTTTGGATTGGCCTATTATTATTATTTATTTGGTTCACTTGTAATGATGGGATACATGATTTAAGTCATCATAATCAGCGGTCATTACATTATAGAACGCGGAGCATTTTTGAAGGAAGACAATTCAATAACAACATTAATAATTTGTAACTTGATACGTATTGTTATTGTACCCGGTTGTGTGATGTAATCAAATGACATGTAACTTGGTAATATCAATAAAGTATTTGTATTTGTATAGGATGCGACAATTTTATGAAAGTGCAATCATTGGAAACAAATAACAGACATTATAGGAAAGAAAATTTCGTTGGAAGACGGCCATTTTGAGACACAGACATTTTAAGAAACGGACTAAACAAGCCTAAGTCTTACCTTAGGCAGTTCAATTACATACAAAGAAACTCCTCAAAGATCTTTAACGTTTATACAACAAACAGGTTAGCCAATAGTATTTTATTACTCCGTGCGTTGACATTTGCAAGCAGCACAATGTTCGTTACGTATATTTGTTCTTTGTCGCGATATAATAGTTAGCGTGACTTTGTTGCGAAAACGGTCTGTGTAGTGTAGTGACCAAGTATATCCCGATTAAGTTTATGTTGTACAATATTTGTATGTATGGAATTTAATTTTATAAGTATAAGACGTTTTCTCTAAATTTTATGTACATACAAACTAACACGACTACGAATTGAAAAACTCCAAAATTTTTTGGGTGACAGACATGATTTATTTCCAAGATACTTAAGCTAAGAGCCGCGAAATCCAGCTAGGTCTCTAATAAAACCGCATTATTCCCACAAACAAACAGACATAGGTTTATCATAGGTTCCAATATTATAATTATTGCGTCGGGGACTGCTCCATTAGCTCCTTCTTTTCATTTACTATCAGATAAAATTTTAAAGGTCAAACGCAAATTCATGTTCTTTAAGAAAATTCTAATACTATTATAAAGTTGTTAAAATATGTCTGTACATTGAACATATAAACAGCTAAATAAACTTGAGCGCCTTCAAAATGTATGTATCCGGTTCATTTCGGCTTGCGTAAATATGACCATATTTCCCATTTCCGTTCACAACTTAAGTCTAAATCATCTCCTTGCACCTGTTGCTTCTTCTTCCAAATTTTATAACACTTCTTTCACTTTTCAAGCGATCCGGATGTGGAATACTTTGCCGTTGGACGTTAGGTGTGCTAAATCTATTTCTGTTTTTAAGAGTCATCTTAAGCAGCACTATTTATCGCTCCCTTAAACTGAGCTGTCGATGTCGTGTAGTTCAGTAAATTTTTGGTTATATGTATGTATTTGTGTAGGTATATGTATAATTGTGTATATGTTTATTTGTATTTTATATTTATTTATTAGTATCTAGTATCTTTGTATGTATCTGAAATGTTCATGTCTCTTTTGTTTTTCTTTCTGGCTTTAATTTATGATTTGTCTCATCTTCATGTGCACCACTTACTTACTCATTGCTTGTTTACTTTGCGCCATCTCTACCACCTTAAGGTTGTCTGGAAGACATCGCTTTTTAGCGATAAGACCGCCTGTTGTTTACCATTTTTCATACTGGTTTAGATTTAAGTGTCTGATGTTATTTTCTTTTGGTGTGCAATAAAGAGTACTTATTATTATTTTATAAAGAAAAAAACTATTGTAAGGGTTGGCATCTAGAGCGAATTTTTTTTTGTATGTTTGTAGGTGTACGTGTCGTTGCGGCTTCATCACACGATATCGGCTAAACAGATTTCAAAAATTTTTGGTACACGGGTAGCTGGATATTTTCAGATGGTTATAGAATACTTTTTACACGACTACCTACACTGAAAAAAAAAGAGAGATTATGCCTTTTACTACTCCGCGAACGTAGTTGCGGGCGCCTTCTAATCTTGTATAAAATAGTACACCGCTTCATTAAAGTAACTTGAAGGTATCAAGTACAGTAAGTAAACCACTTTGAAATTAATTGTCATTCATAAATATTTATAACTTGTAATTAACTGATATTTATTACTTTATATATATTTAAAAACTAAAGATCTGCCGTCGGAGGCAATAAAGTATAGTGTCATTTTTATAATCACAGTTGAAGTTTAACATATATATTTATACGATTTTGGATGTAACTCCGCAGGTGTAAAGGTCGAATTGCATTAACATAGTGCTTTATATTAACAGTCACCGGAATAAAGCATTAAACTGTTTTCTGAGTTAAAAAAAAACTGGTTTAGTTATGAAGATACCTCGCTTTTATGTCAAGGACAAGCGATTTCAGTATATTTTTATTTTGTTACTACTCGTAGTTCGTATGAAATTTTATCATAATAAATAGCTATATATAACTTTTGTGTAGGTATATATAAACTGGCCTATTGTCACTCTTCAGTCCACTTTCTATCAAATTTATGAAAAAATTACGTCAATCTGTTATGGCGTGAAAGCAAAATATTCAAATTCAATTTTTTCAAATTCAAAACTTTATGTAGGCAATCAAGGGCATTTTTGCATGTCCGATTTTATAATAAACAGAAAAACATTCGCAATCAAGATAATAATATTATAGTTAATACCAATTTTAATGCATCCGAAAAATACCTTGGCACACTTTACAGGAAGATGTATTATTGTCTCCGGGTCCATTAGATAATATATAATTTTACCTTTATTTTGAGAGATGTAGTCTCTGTGGTCAAAAAAAATATTTAAAAGGATAAAGTAACAAACCAAAAAACCAACAAATACCCTTTCACATTAAACATATACGGATAAGGATGCAATGAGCAAAAACGTAAGTTTATACAGAGTGAGAAGTAAATAAGTGCACTAACATAGCTACAGGATGTAATAAAATAGTGCACAATTAGAGAGCAAATACGGCGTCACTGCGCGAGCGAGATTTGCCTTCTCAAGGCTTTCCATTCAGTTACGAAAACTGAATTGAAAATGACATTATCTATCTATTATAAAGTTGTAAAAATTGAGCGTCTGTTCATTAAAGGCATTTTCAAGAAAATAAGTGAAAAGTTGACAGGTGAATAATATCTTTTTGTGATTTTTGTACATTTGTACGTGTATATGTATCGTTGCGGCTTTATGACGCCAAGACGGCTAAACCAATTTCAACATTTTTTTGTATACGTGTATCGGGCAGTATATCTACATTAAGTTAATTTTTACTCGACAATGCTGAAGTAAAAAATAGGGTTATGACTTTTTTCTCTTACGCGAACGAAGTTGCGAGCACCTTCTAGTATTACATATTTGGGAACAGTGACGCTTCATACGAAGCAAACTTCATCATTTATCTTTAAGGTAAATGTCCTAATGTTTGGCAGCGAAACTCCAATAGTTAACACCCAGTTTGTCACAGCTATTGCTACGAATTAGGATTGAAGGTGCCAACTATTGGGACAGTATCCAGGCACTGGGGACGGCGCGTCATGTTTTTTTTCTTTTATCCCTTACTCTCTGTCTTTTTTACTAAGTAGGTTATATGACTAAAATATTATAAAACATGTATTTTATACGGAACACACATTCTTTTTGTATTTTTAATGTGGGAAAACTATACACACAAGGCGTATGGATAAATTCGAGGCATACAGCACAGTGCTCGTTAGTGGAGAGGTTAACACATTGGACGCGTAATCTAAAGGTACCAGGTTCGATTCCTGGTGTGACCACGTGCGAGAGCAATCGTATTTTTCTTTGCGTTTTGATATTTGTATCTATATCACAATTAAAACATGTTTTCAAACTTTCTGATATATAAAATTAATTGCCTAAGAATACCCCTTAAACAAATACTTATCCTATTTATAAGCACAAGTACAAGTACATACCAAAGACCAATAATGCTACCGTCGCTTTGAAAGAACGCCAAAATAAACAAAAGCCGATTAAATAAGACACGACATTATAAACTTGTTGTTTTAATTATAGCTTGACAAGTTCTTTCCTGACACTCCCATAGTCTGCGGGTGATGGTGGAGGAAGACAGCGGGGGTGGGTATGAACTGTGCGCGCGGCGGGGCACGATGTCCCTGCCGCGCGCACTTCTTACTCGCACCCGCTGTCTTCCCCCACCGTCGCCCGCAGACCATGGAAGTGTGACGAGAACCTGCCAAGCTAAGACTTCCGTGAGGCTCAGATATATTTGGATTACAATTGCAGTTACTCGCGTCGTAAAAATCGAGGACTACTTGACTTGTCTCGGTGTGAGTAACCGCTAATTGAATCTAAATATATAAGTACGTAAACTTGGCGTCTCTATTTTTTATGCATCCTTGCCGCAAAGTCACGGAAAAGAGCGCGAAGTGCGAGTCAGAGTCCTCCAAGACTTGTATGGTCCATATAGCCTTTGATTTTGAACCTTATTTTTATTTTTTATAATATCCTCTTTGTTAACTTCAAAGAACGCTAAAATAATAAAAGCCAGATAAAAGTGCACAAAGACACATAAAAAAACTTGATGTCTCTGATTTTCATTCATCCTCGCTACAAAGTCGCGCGACAGAGCTTCACGAAACGCTGACGGGAACTATTCTAGGTCGAATAAGACTGACCTACTTACAAATGATCTGGCAGCGCCCGCCACTTGGGAAACGTAAAAACTAGCTAAGTTCAAGTCAGTGTCGCGCACAAAGGGTTCCGTGCCACTGCTCAGAAAATCTCAGATAAAAAGATTTCTTGTCGACGTTGACGAACCCCATTTTGAAATAAAATTTATGTTTATTGTTAATTTTACTAACGCCTAGAGTAATACACACTTTGTAAAAATTTCAAATGGCTACCTAGCTAGATTTAAATCAAATGACATTATGATTCAATATTCTGGGTAGCAAACCAAAAACATATTTTCCGACTCGTGAACTATAATCTGTGAATTTAATCATACTTTAAAGATTAAACCATCACTCTATACTTTATGGTCTATATTATAATCCACTGTACTAGATTGATAGTAGATTGTTTGACAAGGGGCTTAAATAAGCCATTATAACACGAAGTGATTATTTGGACGAGCTCACGAAGCTTCGTGAGCTCGTCCAAATATGTCTGATTGTCATAATGGCTTGTAGCCACGTGTTAAACACTCTGCTTTTCACTTCGACTGCAAGAAAATAAAAAAAAACTTAACATTAAAATTGTATATTTCGTTAAAAACAAAAAGTACAGTTTGAGCAATTCTATCAGAAAGTTTGGCCAATCTGTTCAAGTTGGTTTGTTTGTTTTTAATTAATCGTAAGGTGTATGTAGCTGGCCGCAAGTTTATTTTTTCAGTGTCATAGAAATTTGTATGGGATTATATGGCTTTCTTTTAAACCCTAGGGGCTAAATGTACTATTATACTCTCGCTTTGCAAAGCTAATATGACGTATTTTTTGAGCAGGAGAAGTGAAAAATATTATACAACTCCACGCAGAACTATAATGAATTAAAAATACTCAGTATTTTGAATTTTTCTAGCTGTATTTCATTTATTCTAGTTTACTCAAAGAAAAAATATTGTAAACAAATATTTATATGTACAGGGTGTCCCAAGAAGTAGTGATATACTGAAGCTGAGACGTAGAGGACCTAGAGGGCTATCTAAATCACCCCCATGTATGTTCCGCGATTTTTCGTATTTTCGGAGTTATGACTTTGTTTTAAATTCTTCACCTATCGCCGAGTACGATGAGATTTTTATTTATGGTGACGTGAATTATTGCGGTAGATGCTTGATTTTTTTTTGTATGCTAAGCTGATAGATAGGCCAATTCAGTATGGTAACATTTACTATCGTTAGATCTTTGAATGGAATAAAAAAAAAAATGCCAAGAATGATAAAATTACCCAATATGTTCACAACTTCAAGGGGCTTTAAAAAGATAAAATCACATAAAAAAAATTACCGTTTTGCTTTTAAAGAACTTGCTCTATCTATCAGAAACTACCCTGAAAATTTCATTTTATTATTCATAAAACTTCAATCAAAAAATTGAAATCTAAATGTGGCAAGTGCAAAATTAATTAACATACTAAATAAATTGAAATAAAACAATTTAACGGATTATATCGCGTATATTATCTCATTTTAGTTCCCGACGTTTCGGAAGCTTTTCAGCTTTCCATGGTCACGGGAGGACCTAAAAATTGGATAATTTAAAAATTGTGTTTTAATACTGCTAATTGTTCGTTTCTCTAATCATTTTGGCTATTCATTATGGACTTTGACTTGCATTACGATTTGGATTAGTGTTATTACCTGGAATCGACGACTTGGCATTATTTAACTGGACTTGAGTTTGCGTTTACTTCACGTGACTACGCAGAAATGCATTACTATTACGGTTATGCTAGGGGGAACGCGGCGGAAGCTTCAAGGCTGTACCGGGAACATGTGGAACGAAGAGGCGGGCCTCAACCTGAAACGTTTCCTGATTATCGCATGATCTTAAGAGTACATAATGCGTATTTGGAAGGTTACATACCGGGTACCAGATCAGGCAGTATGGCCACTATGCCGGATCCTGATGTAGTAGATGCAGTGGTTGAAGAAGTAGAAAGAGACCCGTCGACCAGTGTGAGAGTTATGGAACGTCGTACCGGACTTTCTAAATCTCAGGTACACCGTACACTACAGAGCGTAGTATATCATCCGTTTCACATTAGAAAAGTGCAACAGTTGAAACCGGAAGATTACAATCGGCGAATTGAATTCTGTCAGGAAATGCTGAGGAGACAAGCTGAAAACGAAAACTTTTTTAACCAAATCTTGTGAACGGATGAATCCCACTTTAGACGCAATGGGATTTTTAATATGCACAATTCTCACTCATGGGCAATTGAAAATCCAAATTTAGAAAGGGAATCGACATTTCAAGAACACTTTAGTGTTAACCTTTGGTCTGGCATACTTAACGGTCAGGGCCCTAATCGGGCCATTTCAGCTGCCAGACCGTTTGGGCGGCAATCACTTTTTAAATTTTCGACGCGTCGATCTGTCCCTGCTGTTAGAAGATGTGCACTTGGGACGCAGAAGCATAGTACTGCAGTGTGATGGTGCACCATGCCATTTTGCCTTGGACGTAAGAAACTATTTCAATCAAAGATGATTGGTCGTTGCGGCCGGGGTGACGCCTGCCTTATAGCCTGGCCTCCACGGTCCCCCGACCTAAACTCCATTGATTTTTTTGTATGGGGATACTACAAAGACCTCGTCTACTCAAGAGAATGCCGCAATTTGGACGAGTTAACCCGGAAATTGAGAGTAGCAGAAGAAACCATTAAAAATAATAGAAGTGCATTCAGACTTTTAGAAGACAACTTTTTTCGGCGATGTCGCACTTGCATTGAGCAACAGGGGGGCCATTTTGAAAATTTCTTGTAATTAAACACCTTGTATTTGGTTTTACTTTGTTTGTATTAATCTTCATGTAAATTAAAATTTTGCACTTACCATATTTAGATTTCAATTTTTTGATTGAAGCCTTATGAGTAATAAAATGAAATTTTCAGGGTAGCTACCTGATAGATAGAGCAAGTTTTTAAAAGCCAAACGGTATATTTTTTTATGTGATTTTATCTTTTTAAAGCCCCTTGAAGTTGTGAACATATTGGGTAATTTTATCATTCTTGGCATTTAATTTCTTTTTTATTCCATTCAAAGATCTAACGATAGTAAATGTTACCATACTGAATTGGCCTATCTATCAGCTTAGCACACAAAAACAAAACAAGCATCTACCGCAATAATTCAAGTCACCATAAATAAAAATCTCATCGTACTCGGCGATAGGTGAAAAATTACAAAAAGTCATAACTCCGAAAATACGAAAAATCGCGGAACATACATGGGGGTGATTTAGATAGCCCTCTAGGTCCTCTACCTCCCAGTTTCAGTATATCACTACTTCTTGGGACACCCTGTATCTTTTTATCTTAATATCTATCTTTTTTAAGTTGTAGGTGATCGACTGAAAAAAATACATTATAATTATAGTATGATTGCATAAAAAATATTTAATTTATTGAAGAAACTATAGTAGGTACCTAATTAACCATAGTAAGTAGGTACTTGAGATGTAGGTATGTAATTTCAATTTTCAAGTACGGTAAGGACGGTTCAAGAGTTTGAGTTCTGTGACTGCCAGTACCTTCATCTGGCATAAACTTTTTTGTCATAATCATTTAGCATGATGTATTTTTTTCGGAACACGTAAACATTTCAGGTTTTTTATATAATAAACCTAACCTAAGCGAATCTATTTAACAGAATTTTGCCTTAATAAGTCATGAAAATGCAACAGTTTCTGAAAAAAATGCATTATTTATGCCAAATGATGATTATGACAAAAACATTTTTCTCAGATGAGGGTAACCCACAGACAGATCCTTAGTAAAATACTTCTCTTGACACCCTTCGAGAACAGAATTCTAAAAATCATTGTCACTATGATCACGATTGTTTTGGTACTTGAAATGGGGAAACTAATTGACCGCTTTCACTTGTTAATCTGAGATATTGTTCCTACAAATATTGTGATTTAAAGCGTTTTTGTTTGTATGGAAATTTGGTTTGTTTTGTTAATAGAATAACAACCAAAAAAGCAATGAGTTGATGAAGTGTTATTGTTGACGAAGCGCTTTTGTTTTTGAAACCAAGCAAAATGGTAAACAAAATAGTTTGTTTTAGATTACCACTTCACTGTTATGTTTTCTGTACTAGAAAGTGCTCGCAACTTCATTCGTGTAACAGGAAAAAGTAATAATCTTCCTTTTTTTGCTTCAGCGTAGTTGGATAAAAAATATTGTAAAAACAACTGTGAATATCTAGCTACCCATTTACGAGTATAACAAATTTGGTGGAATGAAACAAATTCATCTGTTTTGACGTGACAGACCGGAAAGACAAACACATACATACAAAAAATATATATTGTATTTTTCGACTCAGTGATCATCAAGTAGCTACTTGAAAATCACTCAAAGCTTGTTTTACTTACTTTTTATTTTTAAAACTTTATAGTAGTAGGTTATAAGAACCTAAATTGAGCATAGATTGAGCATACTTCTACAAAGCTTAATATGACGCCGTTAGCTGTCAATAAATTATTTTCATGTGGCAAAGCTATCGTATCTTATATCTTAAGGATGGATTACACTTGTTCTAATTAGCATGCTAATGACAGGGAAGTAGCAAAATGTTGAAGTAAGACGCTTTAACTCCCCTTCCCCATTAAAGATGTTATATTCAGCAAAGTGTAATACGTGCTTTAGTTCGGTACCTCACTTATCCTTCAATATCGGACCTGAAGGTCTGCATCTCAATCACTCTTTGTCGCAAGACAAATACTGTCTATCTCTTCTTTCAATGCAGCTTAAAAAAAACGAGGTGTCGCGCGACAAGCAAATTCGCATCTACTTATACTAGCCTCGATAGCTTCATGAGAGTCGATTGTGTGTGCAAATGTGGCTTTCTAAGCCGAGTTTAGTTTTAAAGTTTTTTATGCAAGGCGCAGAATGCAACTGTTTCCTTAGAATTTTAAAAAGATAGTATTATTGGACACAAAAAAAACATGCTTACGCAATATTATATTTATACTTCTGAGTTTTCGCTTTTGTTATTTGATACTTGAAACCATTCAATTACCACCAAAAAAATAAATTTATTTCGGGAATACAAATATTTATTATTCATCACAACTATTTTTAGAGTTGTTGACGTGAACTAGCTACGGACGTCAATATTTCAATTACGTATTACGTATGTATCAGAAGATTAAACGATTTACATTCGTCGACACATTGCATAAATAAGAGCTAACGATATTTTCAAACCAGTTACAACACCTCAAGTTAAAACAACTAACTACTTCATATCCAGTTATAGCGTTTTTCCTCACGAGGGCATTAATATCCAACATGATCATTAAACACTCGCCAATCACAATGTTAAACACGCTAAAAATAAATGACTACAGCGGAATTAATCTACATAACCAATTTCAGTCGGCGGAGTTGTAAAGCTAAAATGAGTGCATTATATGTCATTAAGGTGTCACACGACACTTGTTCGGAGCTTACGATAATGATCGCAGGCCGGGAAACATGTTTTTACTGGCTTGTCGTGCATTGCGTGTATTTTGCATAAGTATGGTCGATAGTGCGTTGCATTTCTGAATAAAAGACGCTTGTATAAATTATAAAATGCTTTGGTATAAAAAAATATAATTCTCATGCAAAAAGCATGTTTTTATGGTTGTCAATAGATCGTATTTTTGTGGCATATACTGTACCAACGGCAATTAGAGTTCTATTGAACTCTGAAATAATAAAAAAACTTTGAAATTCCTATTAGTGAGCACCGAAAATGTTTCTTAATTCAATTATTGCAATTTATGTGCGTGTATTAATCCTTATAATTAAAGCACAAAACAGAACTAACTATAGAAATCAGACACTTTTGCCGTTTATACCCGTCATTTTTCAGAAGCTTTAACAATATACATATTATAATTCGCTCCATTAAAGAGCAAGGAGCAGAATTTTATTCAATCGCTACAGTGTGCCTAATGTGAAGAATCAAAGCAATATATTACGAATTTTACATTTATCAACAATTTGATACAGGGTAAAAGATCAATACCAATACGGGACACGGTTTTTATAAGATGGCATATCAAACGTAGGTATGTAAGTTGTTTTAAAAAATCATATCTTCTATTGATATTTTTCCTTGGAGAGGTATGCATTCATTTTATAATTAAAAACAAATGCTTAGGATTGGCTTAGTACAAGTATTGTAATAGATAAGGAAAAAATACTGCCTGTAGAGTTTGTTTCGGCTTTCTTCTCAACAGTGGTCTCCTCTTGGAACATGCCCTAGAGTCAGACATGTAAAAGTGCCCTTGTGGCCTACTAACAGAATAAAGATCATTATTTAATTATTATTTCATGGAAGTACAAACATTAAGCATGCTAGAAAGAAAAGTGTTTTATACAATACATTTCATGGTGCAATTAACGTTCTGAGAATATGCTGCAACTTGAGTTAAGAACTCGAGTGAATAAAAACTTTATAAAACAACGCATCCGCCATATAAAAATCTCAATGCACTTTTAAAGTATAAAGGATATCGGAAAAACATTAGTCTTGGATGAAAGGAGATATGAGCGAAGGAACATGGACTATTGAATACTTGATATCGATTTGCTTCGTTTGCTATTGGAGTTGGAAGATGATAGCTTTATGGTACTTTATTGTTGTCCGTAATTTTGAAAGGAACTTTATTGAATATCTAGACTATTGTAAAGTTATAATATTTTCTTCTGTTTTCCCGATTATCACTCATGTAAGTAAAACAATTTAAATGGATTATATATATTATGTGTCTCATTTGAATTCCCGACACTTCGGAAGCTTTTCAGCTTTCGTGTTCACGGGGTCGACTAAGAGGTGTGTTTTTTTGCAATTAAAAAATAAAAACCATATGACTAAGTCGGGAAAATACCACTCTAATAAGATATATTTTTGTTTCAGGTTTATAAGTGGCTGTTTTCTGCTGAATGCGATACAAACTCAGACATCATGTAAGTTCAACATTTTTTTCTGTCCAGGCACTTAAACAATTTACATACATACACAATGCCCACCGAGACGAGATAAACTTTGGACAATTTGTATCTGTCTTAAGATCACACATCGCAGACGCAGGTTTCTCGTAGCATTTAGGTAGATATTCACAGACAAAAATAGTACATTTCGATGCTAGTGCGGAAAGTATGTCATTACTTCACGAGCATCGAGATATATAAGAATGACATTTCCGCACGTGTATCGAAAGACGTTTTTTAATACAGTTGCGAAAAAATAAGAAAAACAGCAACTAAGGAATTCGAAAGTTAAAACATACTTGCAGTAAGAAAAAACGCCTCTTCTTTGACAGGGGTTTCGGCAGCTATACCGTTCCGTTATATGGTGAAGATCGCGGGAAACCGTTAGATAAAGGCGGCGCACGCCCGGTCGTTATTGACATCCTTGGGGGGAAGCCTTTGTCCTGCAGTGGACGTCCTTGGGCTAATATGATGATGATGATAACTTTTAAGAACTGTTAACTAACATAAACAGCGTTTCTTTTTGCTTAATTTGCAATAAAAATACCGTGACCGTTGCCATTAGAAAGCGATCAGATAAGACTGAAACAGCTGCTACTAATAAGGGCGCGTCTTCATGCTTCGTTTTGACTACTAAACCACTCCAAAATATTTTTACCTCCGTTTGCGGAGGAGAAAAAAGTAATAACCTTTGTTTTAGCTTCAGTGTTTTGTTTCAGCTTTCCTTGTACCAAAAATTCGTTTTTTTTTTTATGTAACGAGTGGCAAAAGGGCAGACGAGCCACCTGATGGAAAGTAGTCATCGTCGCCCCTGGATATGTGTAACACCGGAGGAATCGCCCACATTTTGCTAACCTTTGAGAGCCCTGTTAACTCGCTTCTTGAAGAATCTCATGTTATAGCGCTCTGGAAATACCTCAGGGGGAAGGTTATTCCACAACTTGCAAGTGCGTGGTAAAAATGAGCGTGATGCCCGTTTATTTTTTGGATGCCAAGCATCCAGATAGTGGGGATGTACTTTGTTTCTGAGGCGGGAGGTGCGATGATAGAAACGTGACGGTGGCACCAACTCAAAAAGTTCTTCAGAACATTCCCCATTGTACAAACGGTAGAACAAACACAGAGAGCCAACATCTCTCCAGAAGCTAAGTCGTTCTAGGCCGTCTGTCATTTCGGGATCATCGACAATACGAACTGCCCTACGTTGGATGGAGTCCAAGGGGAGAAGTTGATATTAGGGCACTCCGGCCCAGAGATGAGAGCAGTACTCCATATGGGGTCGAACCTGAGCTTTGTAGAGTAAAAACCGGTGACTCGGTGTGAAGTACTGTCTCGCTCTGTTGAGCACCCCGAGCTTTTTAGAAGCCAGTTTGGCTTTGTTCTCCAGGTGGCCTCGAAATTGGACTTCATTTGTAATGTCGACACCGAAGTATCTCGATACTTTTGGAGATGGTAAGAGGAATGCTCTGAAAGTTTGGCGCTAAAACGAAGGTTTTTTCTTTGCGGAGAACGCGCACACTTGTGTCTTGCTGGGGTTAAACTGGACGACGTTGTGTTTGCCCCAATTTGAGACTTCCGCTAGGGTGTTCTCAATTTTAGACACAAGTTTCATTCTGCAATCTTTCAGCTGCTCGGGGGACATGTTAACACGGCCTGTGTAGTGACTATGACACATGCTATCATCCGCATAGCAGTGAATATCACAGGTCTGTAATATGTCATTGATATGCAGGATGAACAGGGTGGGTGACAACATCCTTGGGGAACGCCAGCATTAACATATAAGGAGTCCGAGCATACCCCATCGACAACGACTTGTATGCTCCGCCCGTTTAGACATCATAATTTGGCCTGAAAGTTTCAATAATTATAAAATAAAAACCGATTTAGGAACTTCATTTAAAGTCTGTTCCACTTATTTAATCTTTAGTTGTATCTTTAATATACAGATATTTCACTTCTAAAGTCACCATTCTTAAAAAGATGCTTTCTCACCTTCGACATAATATCTTTATTTTACACTACGGCCTCAAATTTTCTTTATTTTGTACATATACATATCTTAATCGTTCATATTATACCATATTTTTCAACAAAATCTCACTGGAAATAAAAGGAATCATCGATTAATTATGCATTGTATATAATAATAAATAATATATTTGTAGCAACACAATTCAGTTAATAAATCAAAACGAATTAATTTTTTTTTTTTCTTCAGTTATTCAATATAGATGTAACGAGAACAGTCGGATACGTTTTCGGTCAGATGCCATATTAGTCCGTCCCGTCAATTACCAGTTACTTATTCTAGATTCGCTATCAGTCAGGTCATTTATTCACCAGAATCATTTATTCATTTATCAGGTCATTTATTCATCAGGCCTGTTTATTGCCAAATTTGCGTTGTATACCATGTTCAAACAGTTTTTTTTAAATTAAAATGAGCTAGTCAGACATGTTTGTTTATAGAAATTGAGATTTTTTTTATCCTTTCATAAATTATTACTTTCCAGAGAGCTCCAAATTTCTCAGCTTAGAATCATTATCATTCTGAAATTATTTCTGCGTATATCTTTTTAAGAATGAGCCATTTAATTATCAAGTCTGTCTTTTTTTCATATAAAAAAGTGCAACGGGCTATTTAATTTTAAAGTATTGTGTCTTCGCGGCCATAACACGTCAAAAACGCTGGATGGATTCAACCATTATTGGTACAAGGATTTTTTTTGGTAATTTGGGGGTTTTTCATGACTCAACTATAACTTGTTCCATTTTAATACTCGCAAAAATGTTCAAGCGAGTGAAGGAAGCACTCAAGTTGAAAGGCCATACTAAAATTCAGCAATTTGTTTGCCCCCACTTTGACAAATAGCTATAGATAAGCATTTCGTGTTAATGGAGATGTTTATGCATTCAATATTATCTGAATATTCCACCAGGTGTTTACAGTCCTTTAGACTGAAGCTTGGTTGTAACTACTCAGTCGTTTTTAATTTCGTCTCTATTGTTTGGTAGAAACTGAGACTGTTAAATAAATAATGGTTTTTATGACTTTGCTATATTTGAGTCTTTATTGGCTCCTAAAAAATTTGATATCATAGTGTAAATGACCCAGTTTCTGTAAATCAACAATCGCAGTTTTCTGTAAAACGGGTATCTGTTTTGTGTGTTGTGTTTGTCATAAAACAAGCCTAAACTAATTAATTCTACAGGTGACGTTTTCAATGATTCTCAAAATTGTACAGTGGAAAAATTATGATAAATGATTTTTAATGTTGTTTGTCTTTATCAATGTGCTTCAAATGGAACCCTCTCAAATACCTCGCCGTGTCATGCCTGGTGCTTTTTGCATTTGCTGAAAGGAAGATTAGAAAACGCTCAAACATGACATGGATGCATTTGAAATTGAGTTTAGAGCTTTGAAAACGTTAGTTGAAGACAGAGATGGATGGCGCAAACGTTTTTTGGAAGGCCGCAAGATTTCTAATAAATCCTTTTCAAAACACGAGCTAGTAGAAGGATTTGTAGACAATAAATGCACAAAAAAAAATGGTGTGAACTTTTTCCGTCAGAAATGCGGGCGATCATACCGTTCTCGCATCTGACTATATAGTCATCAAAAAAAGTTGTCGCCACAGCACTGCACAAATCGTCTTAAACATATGAAATGGCCTATGATGATGACTTTTCATCTAATTATGTCATCATCTTTCAATAATTATGTGCAAAGCGATCCGGCTATAATTAAGTTAATTGTTTTAGGCATATGCGAAAAACTCACTTTAAACCCTCAATAGACGGTGAAATACTGTAATTCAAATGCTATATTTTTATTCATAAACAGACCAGCGATTGACTCCATCAATATCAGTACCAGTACCAATGCGCACCCATACTATACGTAATATGTTTTTTCGAATCGACTTTAACGCCTTACACAGAAGTTATGTTAACTAAAATAATTGTTCTTTACTTTCAGATGAAGAAATCAACATTCTTCTGGACTCACTAATCCTAGCACCTTCAGATGACTCCTATGCCTTAGACGGGTTTAATGATGAGCAAGCCTACAAAATAGTCAACCCGATCTCCATCGCCATCCCAAATTCACTGGCAAATAAAACAATATCTTACCCCTTTATTCTAACTGCCATCTTCAACATCGAAGAAGTCACGAAATCAAATGTGTTTTCTATAACAGATGACAAAAGAGATACAAAGTTGAGGTTATCAGTCAAACCGATTGGGAGAAACAATACCAAATTCATATTAGAAAGTGACAGCTTTCTGTCAGAAAATGTCGCTTTTAATCATTATTTCACGGATTTGAGAAATAAATGGACAAATATTTCTTTTTACGTGCAAAAAAGCGAAGCTTCGTTTTGGCTGGATTGTGAAAAGATTGAAGAACAGACAGTATATTTCGAAGTAGATTTGCAAGACATTGAGATGACTGGAAAAGTGGAAGTGCGTTTCGCCGAACCGAAATACGAGTTTAAGGTAAGTGTATCTTTTAATAAATAACTCGTGTTTGAAAAAAAAACCCTACCTTTTAGTAGATTTTGTTTTGTTCTATTTATAAATGCTCGGTGTCTATAGTTCGACACTTCCAACTTTTTGTTTATGAATAGTCACCTTTTCAGAGTCACTTCTTAATTTAGCTTCTTTCAATCAAATATATTTGATTGAAAGTGTGTCAATATACTCGTAGCTTATGATGCTGCGAAGGTGATTGTAAAAAACCTACGTAAGTAAATGATTCTTTATCTTATCATACAAAAAAATTGTTGATAATCAGTTTACAAAAACAAAAAAAAAACAATTTCTAATATCATAAAACGAAGTTTGCTTAAAATCAACGCAAAGATTCAAGAATTTAAAGCTTGTTAAAGCAATTTTCTAGAGAATTACCTTAATAACACTTCCCACACCTAGGCTTACGAGTAGCGTTACCTTAGACCAAAAAACTATTGGAGATGGCAAGCCTTCATCATTGCAGCCATGGCTATGCATCTTCATTGCTTAACGATGGGCTCTTGCTTTGGGGAAATTCAGTCGACATAATTAGAGCCTTTGTTAGACAAAAAAAGTGCGTTCGTGCAATAGTTTATATCCCGTACACTGATAACTGCAGGCCAATTTTTAAAAAAATTAAGCATTTTGCCCCTACCTTGCATGTACATAAAAAAAGTATGCCTTCTTTTTCAAGGAATATCCAGATTTCTTTAAAAATAGGTCCCATGTTTTTATAGGCAAGCAAAGATCCCAGTACAAGAGCCTACTGTATCAACCTCCGTGTCGTACGGCTATATATCGTAATAATGCTTATAATTTGTGCATATTCATAAACAACAATATCCCACAATATATGAGACAAATGAAGTATAGTAAATTTAAAAGAATTTTTAGATTATAGTCCGCATGACTGACTTATTGTGCGCAACTTAGATTATCTTTTTGCATGTTGTTCACATAATTTTATATTATATAAAATTATTTTTGCATGTAATTGACCGACAGAATACTTTACTGATGTACCTTTAGACCGTGTACCGCATGTTGTGTAGTATTCTAGCGAATAAAACATATCTATTCTATTCTATTCAAAGGACGTCCACTTCTGGACACAGGCCTCCTCAATAGATTTCCACGTGGGCCGGATAGAGGCGACCCGCAACCAGCGAGTCCCCGCAACCCTATTTATATATACTATTTTTGTATTTTTATTTTTTTCAAACGCTCAATAAAAAACAGGCCAAGTTGGAGTCGGACTCGCGCACCAAGGGTTACTTACTAAATATACACTACAAACGCCGTATGTTTGAAAATCCAGTGTTAGCAGAGCCCTATGCCTAAGTAAAATGTACGCTGGGCTCCATCATTTGAAATTGGTTACTGTCATAGGCAGACAGACATAAAATTATACTGTTTTATTATTTGTCGTTACAGCGGCAACATCATCTGTGAAAATGTCAACTGTCTAGCTATCACGGTTTATGAGATGCATGTTGATAGACGGACAGACAGACAGACAGACATGCAGACCAGACGGACAACGGAATCTTAGTAATAGAGTCCCGCTTTACCCTTTGGGTACGGAACCCTAAACACGCTGAAATGAGTAAGTACTCGTATACGAGTATGCCACTTCTAGTGGTTTAAATCTCTGAGCGCGGCGCCTATCAAGTGTCTAGAAACTGCGTATTACACATACACTTTAGCTCTTACTTATGACTTTAAGGGTTTAATAATGAAACTGGTTCCTGAGAGTAAGTTATTAAATATACACCACGCAATCGCGCCTTGTTTTATCCCGGAGAGGGAAATTAAATCATCAAATTAGCTGCGCTTTTATGAAAAAAATCGTAAGATTATAGGGGAAACTGGGTAAGGTTGTTGTGGGGTTAGTTGGATTTACTGTTCACCGTCCACTTGAATGTAACATTTTGAATATTGCCGTTTAAAATTAATTTTGAAAAACTGTAATTGTGCTGGAAAATTATTATAACCAAATTTAGTACAAAAGGTCATTATTTCTTTCCAAGTATACATTAAATTTGTAAAACCATTGGGTATGATTATATTTGTAATGCAAACGAAATTCGTGCATTTGTCAAATGCTCGTAGCTGACGCACTGGTTAATTGTACATTTATAAGCAAATTTAATCAAATTAAACCTCGTGCTCACCCCACGCTAGTCACGCACCGAAATATGCCGCAAATCCGACCGAAACTGTAGCAAATAACACTCGTGTAAGTAAACTGTCGCGAAATTAGCTGTCACTAAACAGCTTTCTAAATTAGTAGGCGACTCGCACACGTCAGGGATTTCGTTAAACACGAGTAAATTAAATTATACGGCACGAGCGAGCTCGTATTAATTTTCTAAAGCAACTTTGTTAATTCAGTGCGCGATTCTGCGCTCCGTGCGATTTCCGTGCAAGCTATTGTGTGTGAGAATTCTCTTGTTTGTTTTTTTGATACAATTAAGTACTAGTCAATGGCAGATTCAACTGGCCGCACTGAGCTGAGAGGATTTTTTACCTTTTCGTAAAAAATTTCGATGATATTTTAGACAAACGGGCGTGAGCGGTACAGTACATTTTAAACGTTAAATATTTATGAGAAAAACAGCATTTTGTTTATACGTGCCAAAAGGTTAATAAAGATTTAAAAGCAATTGAATAGTTGAGGTAATACTTGTGATAATTTTGATAGTCAACTCCGTTGAACCCATTTGACGACCGGTTTAGCTCAGTGGGAGTAAGTTGCCTGTAAAGCTGAAGGTCCAGGGTTTAAATCCCGGTATGGGTAGATTTGTGTTATGAGCATAAACATTTGTCAGGCCTGCGGTACAGCAACTCGCTCTCGTATTGTTTTAGTCAGCCACCATAAACGGTGTCTCCCGAACACTGCACCATAAATCATCTACAATTGAAGTAAAGGCCTAAGTATTATATACTTCACGAGCAGAGAATTCGTATTAATTTCCTAAAGCAACTTTGTTAATACAGAGCGCGATTTTACACTTCGTGCAATTTCCGTGCAAGCTTTTGTGATTGACAGAATTCACTGATTTGTTTCTTGATTTCTGCTTCAATCAAGTGGCATTGAACGCAATGCCAAAAATCAATTAGCCTGAGTGAGACCAGATTTTGTTACCTCTGCTTTGTGAAATCTGTACTGTATACGTGTTATTAAAACACAAACATTTGCGAGGTACTCTTTATTTTCAGCGTGAAAGATAGATGAGAAAAACAGCATTTTCCTGTATACGTGTCAACATTTTAATTGAGATTTAAAAAGGGTTTAACACACGTGGTGTCAGTTGTGATGTATTTTTTGATAGGCAACGCTAACTAACAAGTTTTTGTGAGAGGTTTTAGTTTACAATTTGATATTTAGATATAGTGGTGTTGCCTGATCTGAAATTAAAAAGTTCTATAAGCTTAGATAAAGATTATATATGCTTACAAACAGTTTTTTTTATTACGTCTCCCGCGACCCAAAGGTTGTGTGAAGAGATCGCTGTATCGCGATTAGACCACCTGTTGTTTATTTCTCCTTGAATGTATCGTTTTCTGTACTCTGTTTTGTGAGGTGTACAATAAAGAGTTATTGTATTGCATATAAGATCTGTCGAAAACAAGCAAAATAAGGAACTATGTTAAGATTTTGTGCTATGTGCCTTAAAAGTCTATTTTTAAAATATAAAAATATTAATAAGTAATAATAGCATCGAATAACCCATGAAATGTATGGTAACTTTTTTTACGGAGCCGTGTCGATAAACGCAAGTTTTAACATAGCTGCAGAAAAAAGTACTTAATTTCCCCATGCAAAGTAAGGTGACTGTGTGACGTCACAAGTTCAATTGTGAAAAATGATGCTCTTCTACCAATAATTTCACATGCACTTATTCACATTTACGGAGCAGTTACAAAAAATAAGGTTTACAAAAAGTATGTGCTAAAATTGTATTAAGGTCAACCGGGGCAATTGCGACTATGCATGGGACAAATGCATTAATTATTTAAAGATTTCTTAAGATACGAACACTTTAAAGCTACTTATTTACTTCGTAAAATTTTACTGTACAAGTATAAAAAACCGGCCAAGTGCGAGTCGGACTCGCGCACCGAGGGTTCCGTACAAAATAAACGCCCGTATCTTTTTTTTATGACATAGGAGGCAAACGAGCAGACGGGTCGCCTGATGGGAAGCGATCACCGTCGCCCTTAGACACTTGCATCACCGGAGGAGTCACAAGTGCGTTGCCGGCCTTTCAGGTGGGAGTCCGCTCTTTTCTTGAAGGTTTATATTAGGTATCTATGAAAATCCAGTTTTATCAGAGCCCTACTCGTAAGAAAAATGTATGCGGTGTACGATCTTTTTATATTGGTTACTGACATAGACAGACAAACATAATATTATTCTGTTTTTAGAATTATTTGTTATTATAGCCGCAACAGAAATAGATCATCTGCGAAATAACTAGCTATCACGGTTCATGAGATACAGCCTGGTGACAGACGGAAGGACGGACAGACTGACGGACAGCAGAGTCCCAGTAATAGGGTCCCGTTTTACCCTTTGGGTACGGAACCCTAAAAAGAGAACAACACGCATTTCCCCATAGTCGCATTTGTCTCTGTTGACCTAACAAACATAACCTAAATAAACAAAAACAGTGACTATATGCCTCACAAAAATTGTTAAAACAAAATTCAACGAGCAACGTGCAGTATTGTGTGCAAATAGTTTCGCAAGGTAAAGCATCTAATAAATATAAGTGACTACGGAATTTTAGCGGCCAGATGTCGCAAGAAATGTAGCCATTGCGGCGTTTGACAAAAATGCGGAGGCGGTCCCTTTGGGACAACCGATACAGAAACGTTTCAACTAGTAAGTGAGGGTTCAGTACTCAAATTACAGGCAGTTTATTTTATTTATTTATAAGTATATTCACACAGCATTACAGACTATATCTAATACACTGTGAAACGAAATGTAAACTTAAGCTTACAATCAAATAGGGACACTATTCTGTCATCCATCAACTCACAGTACTTCAAACACGCATTACATACAGCCGTCCATCGCCACGCAAACAAATCGCATTCCGGTGTTGACACTAGAAGTGCATTGAGCAGCGTCAGGGCCCGGAGGAGCGGCGAGTTCCTGTGCGACACAGTACGAGCTGCAGTCACGGCCAACAACGCGCGCGTACGGGGTCTAAGCGTAATTCGAGGGACATCCGGAACGTTTAAATGAGATAAGGATACAGTTCAAACAGTTGGATACGTTAACTCCTGTAATTAAATTTTCAATGAATATGTCCCTTGTGCAATAACGAATAATTGTTTTGATCGTCGCACATCGGAACATTTCGCTTTCTTCGAGTTTGTATGATTAACTATGCTATTGGCTTTTTTTATGATATTACCAGCAGACTCCAGGTGTTTGTAAATAAATGTCTGCGATGAATCCTTGGAATCTACTGGCCACGGACCATCTCAAACATTAGGTTGTGGGAGCAGACTGGCCAACATCCTGTCGACAAGGAGATATTTTTGAGGAAATGGCGCTGGATTGGACATGTGTTGCGAAGACCCGATAGTCATCTGTCCAAACAAAGTCTCACGTGGCAAACTTCTGGGAAAAGAAAACCAGGCCACCCCCGCACCACCTGGAGGCGCACAGTGAACAAGGAGGTTGCATCAACAGGCTTTGACTGGAAGGAAATCGAGGTTGCCGCGCAGGATCGGGATAGTTGGAAATCCCATCTGAGAGCCCTATGTCCCTGATGAGGGGTAACAGGATGCAAAGAAGAAGAATTAGATTAGCTTGTGCTGTAGTGTTTTTAGGGTTACGTAGGGTTCCGTTTTTTTTCCTTTTGAGGTCAAAAGGCCAAAAACGGAACCCTTATAGGATTACTTTGTTGTCCGTCCATCTGTCTGTCTGTTTGTCAAGACCCTTTATGTCGAGAACGCGGAAGGTATCGAGTTGAAATTAAAACTATAATTATACTTAGGCCTACGGTCCCTTGAAGCTGTGAAAAATCAAACTTTTAAGGTCACGTAAAAAAGATACGGCCGTTTATGCCGCAATAATCGTATTTAGACACTTTTTGAAATTGATAGGGATAGGGTACTTCCAGCTGTTCTAGAAACTTGAAATTATGTATGAAGGTAGCTTTTATATCATTGGTAGGGTACTTCCAGTTGTTCTAGAGACTTAAAATTATGTATGAAGGTAGCTTTTATATCACAATCAACAAAATAAATCTGAAAAGACATTTTTTTGTATCTGTCTGTCTATATACGCACCGCGTCTCATCCTTTTTCCTCTTCCCATTAGTGGATCTGCGCTGAATCCGATTACTGGTCCGTCCTGGTCAGACCTACCCAGATCAAAGTTAGGTTCTTAAAAAAAGCTGTTTCTTTTTTCAAACAGGGCTGCCCTAGGTGGGTTTTGGCGAGACGATTTAGACGCATTCTATAACAGCTGGCTGGAGGAGTCCTTTGATTGGGAATCGTGGAGTCCTAGGGGATAGGCCTTTGTTCAGCAGCAGGACTCATCATCATCATTATTAGGCAAAAGACGTCAACTACTTGACATAGAATCCCCCAAAGAACGTTACCATGATCCAACCGCCCGCATTAAGCGCACTCCAGCATTCTTCAGCAGGTTATCAGTCTATCTTGTGGAGGCCTATTCACGCTGCATCTTCCGGTGCGCGGTCGCCACTCAAGAACTCTATGGCCGCAGCGGCCGTCGGTTCTACGAGCCGGCGTAACCGAATGTGACACTGGAGACTGATAAAAAATTAAAATGACTTACGAGCTACAAGTATATTCTCGTTACTCTACATACGCCACCTAATAATATGTGAACCGGCCGAACATTTCAGAGTAAACGTACCTAAGTTTAAGCCTATTTAAATGTCGACTTGGCAGCTGCGGAGGAAGGAAGTACTTTGTTCGCGTACATTTGAAATTTCTGCACATTTTTAGATGAACGCTTAACGTGTGGCACTAAAAAGATGTGGGGAGCTGCAAAATGGCGAAATGCGGGAAAACCTAGTGGAATATACAAAATATTGTGTACTAATTTTGAGTAAATATAATATTTCTTAGAAATACATGGTATTTGATGTGAATTATTACCAAACGACAATAACATTATGTATGTAATAATATGTAAACTCGTATGTAAAGTCAGCATCAGCATCAAAAATTCTGTAACAGCCAGAGCGCCAATTATATCGTTACACATCTTTGTGTCTATAGCAGTGGCGTGGCGTCAAACATGTTCACGTCACAAGCTGGAGCACATTTTCACTTATATTTTCTTTAAAAGCAATACAATAAATTACTCAGATGCCTTAAAGTAGGCAAGCCGATGAGAATTAGGTTCTATTAACGCCACGTCACTGGTCTATAGTAATAAAGAAAGGGGTGGATACGAAAAATTCAATTCCAATATTCAGAATAACGAATTTTATAATACCGATTCTTATAATTCCGAATGGACAAAAATTCTTAATATGACAATTCCAATATATAATACATCCTATTTTTTTTAATCCCAAATTTACATTTACATTTACGAATTTCAAAATTCCGAATTTCAATACACCGCATTTCGTCCGTTCTCGTAGGAAAAATTCCGAGGGCATTCCCTTTAAACTACGTAACGGCGGGCCTGAACGATGCTAGGTAGGCTTGGCAGTTGGCTTGTCCGAGGCAAATTTTTCCCACAAATTTAAATTCTCAAAGGACCTGGGACGACGCCATTCTGAAATTACAGTACATAAATTCCATAGACTCCAGTTCGGGATCTTCTCGTGCGCGGCTTCTAGCAGCTGCCCAATGGGAAGCTGGGCAATGGCTACACGTACACCCCTGTCCATCCATTGGTACTTTTCTGGATCCAGACACCCTAAGGCTGGCCGTAAGTCTGAGATTGAGTATCAAAGTTTGCACTCCACACAAATGCCCCTGTGGTACTTTTGTTGACGAGCAGGGACACCATGGGTTATCTTGCCAACTGAGTGCCGCCCGCTTTTCGCGACACGCCGCCCTAAATGATATCATCCGCCGAGCTCTTGCCACTGTTAACACGCCAGCAATCCTTGAACCAAACGGCGTCTCGAGAGACGATGGCAAGAGACCGGACGGGATGACCCTGGTCCCATGGCAGATGGGTCGCGTGATGGTGTGGGATGCAACATGTGTCGACACCCTAGCACCGTCACATCTGCCACGCACTTCGATAAGGGCTGGTGCAGCGGCGGAGGTGGCTGAAGCCCGCAAATAAATCAAATACTCGGCTCCCAGTATCATTTCGTGGCGTTCGGTGTCGAGAGCCTGGGCCCGTGGGGTCCAGGCGCCCGCGTTGTTTTTAAGGAATTGGCGAAACGGCTCGTCGACACGACAGGTGACCAAAGCTGGCAGCTTTCTCGCCCAGCGTATAAGCTTAGCCATACAGCGAGGTAATGTAGCCAGTATCTTTGGTACGATGATAAATCTAAAAAGGGCCCCCGTGCCCTTTTTAGATTTAGTTTAGTTTTATTTTTATTTTTAGCTTTTAATTTTAATATGTACCTAGTTTTATGTATTTTAAGCAGTGATTTTTAATTGTTTTATTTGAAGTTGTAATTCTTGTATAATCCAGATTATATTATAATTGATTATACACCGAACAATAAGAAGTCCGAATTAACAATAATCCGAAACATCAAAAGTACGAATTCCGAATTTCAAAATTCCGAATATCATTACACCGACCAATAATAAATCCGACTAAACAAATGTCCGAAACATCAGAATAACCTAAAGTACAGTTTACGGTTTTACGCCCACGTTCCATTTTGTCAATTGTGTAGTACATGCAAGCAAGCATTTTGACGCTCCGCTCGCCTGCCTGTGAAGCTGAAGGTCCTAGGTTTAAATCCCGGTAAGGGCGAATATGAATAATTCTGCTTAACGCCTAAGTAGCTACCGAATAATGAAAATTTTAAGAAAATGCTCAATATAATTGTTTTTGCCGAATTATTGCATTAAATCACTAATAAAGTGTCAATAGGTACTTTGGCACAAAAGTTCTAGATTCTGATCTTCAATACAACACATAGGTCCGCAGCGCTTGAAAAGAATATTTAAAATTATTAAGTGAAAATAACAGCAATAAATAATTATAAATTATAAGCACCGAAAGTTACGTTTTCAGGTATGAAAGCATTTCAATCCAATTCTGAAGCTGATAGCTGAAACTCAATCTATCTATCTATCTGCCACGGACGTCCACTGCTGAACATAGGTCTCCCCTACAGCTCGCCACGGAGTGCTATTCTGTGCAGACTGCATCCACCTCTCTCCACGACTCCCACGAAGAGAAACTCAATACCTGCGTTCTATTACTAACTACACCCAAATTCGTAGCGACTCGTGGAGTGAGTTATTGTCTAATTGGGTAAGACATCGCCCGCGCTAGGTAGAACTTGCTAATTTTGTAGGTTCCCGAAATACGCGATCATTGGAGCAACATGATTAATAAAGGCGTATCCTAATCTATATAAATAAGAAACCGAACAAGAACGTGTTTGGTTCCGCAGCCGTTCATATAGAAAAATGCACCAGATGTGAAACAAAAACATGATATGAAACAGTGCACTAGCAAAGAAGCGTATCTCCAACTTACGTCCTTTTACTGTGTCTGTTTAATAGCCTAGGAGGCATCATCAGGAGATGCAGGAGATGTTGACGGTCCGGCGTCAACTCGAGAAACTCATAATTTCTCGTCAGAGTCATTTTTTGTTACACGTATTAATGACCTTGCTATCTCTAGTGTTTTAATGCTAAGTTCAATACCAATGAACCACATGGCTTATTCGGTAACAAAACTAGTTAAATTCAATTTAATTTCTAGCGCTAATGTTCCCAAAACTCAGTTAAATCAACCGTTATGACTTCATTAAACTAACGCCGCCACACGTTTTCCTGCACGGTACAACACATGTTACTGAGTTATTGTTTTCGGTAGAGTTGAGTAAAATTGTTAGCAGTTTAGAACTGAATATTCGTTTACTAATTAGCTACAAATATGGGGGTCACTATACGATATGTTGCAGAGGGCGATGGCGTGAAATATATTGTATCTCAATTGCACGCTGTTACTGCTGAATAGTGTATTTTCTGGAAACGCGGTATTAGTCGAGAAGTGCTACTAACTTAACGCATTATATCGCGTATATTATCTCATTTGAGTTCCCGACGTTTAGGAAGCTTTTCAGCTTTCCATCGTCACGGATGTTTTATTTCAATGAGTAATCATCGTGGAAACAGAAGAAAATATTATGTTACTAACTTATTAATTTCACTCACCTCTAGTAAACTTGTTTAGAGTTTAGAGAGGAGTATTTTATTGTTTAATAAGCTGTACGAATGTACTGCAATTGCTAGAGTATGCTGAGAAATAAACACAATAAATAACGTGTTTTTTTCACTAGTAGTAATAATCAAAGCTCAAAGTTACTTGTAGGGCAACGTATCGAGCTGAGTATCGGTAAGAAACTAACTTAACTAGGAAGTTAAATCCTCCATAACTAACTAACTGATTTGACTTGCACAGCGACCCAAAGCGAGTCTTGTTCTCCCAGCATGTGAAGAAGCTAGTCACAAAAATGAAATTTTTGACCGAAACTTATTTTGTATAAAATTGTATGGAGGGAATAATTAATTAGTGATTTTTTTGTGTGAGTGTAGTATTATTAACCAAGCTAGTTAAACCAATTAGACTAAAAAGTTTAAGCTCGGTCAGCGACTAGCTACGTTAAAGCCGAGATGAAATGGAAACTTGTAAAAACGTCAAACTTGCAAAGGCGAGTTTTAAAACTAACTAACAAATAAGTATTCTTATTTAACTACAAATACTGCTTTGATTTGATTTACAAAGTTTGATTTGACTTTTTTACAGTAAAGATATGCTTTTTATACTAATCAAATTTGCTCATCATCATGGGCCACAGCATTTGTTGTAAGTATGCGTGCATAAACGATAATGTTCCTATCCTATTAAAGCTCCGTATAAATCAGGTCGATACGTATATCCGTCCTGGTAATATCAGCTGTATTATTAAAAATATAAAGTTTAAGTATTTTCATTTAAAAAAATATAAGGAACATGGCAAAGAGTTTAATAGAGAACTTTTCAAGTATTACAGATCTCATGTTAAACTAATATTAAATACTAATACTAATAATAAATTAGTAAAGCTTATCGTGAGTATCTTCATCGGGTTGAAAACAATCTAATCAAAGACCCCGCTGCGTTTTGGACCTATGTCAGTTCGAAGAGCAATAAAACGGCTGGGTGCAAGGAATATACCTACGCGGGCAAGACAGTTATGGGGCAGAAGGCGGCAGATGCATTCGCCGAGTACTTTGCTTCTGTGTTTTTGGATAACGTGCCGACACTGGACCCAGAGGAAGCCTCGTTGAAGTCAGCGACTGTAGGAACTAGCAACTCGGCACGTATTGCTATTGATAATCTGTCTCCATCTGAGCTTCGTCGTGCAGTTAAAAAACTTAAATCGCAGTCTTCTGCAGGGCCGGACGCTATTCCTCCCTATCTTGTGAAAGACTGCATTTGCGCTCTGGAGGAACCGCTACTGTATATTTTTAATAGAAGCTTACAAAGAAGTGAATACCCAGCTAAGCTATGTCTCTTGTTGGCGGATGACCTAAAGTTGTTTCTGAGCGTGAAGAACGTAGGCGATTCTAGTGCACTGCAACGTGATATCGATAGTGTGGCTGAGTGGAGTACTACTAACCAGCTACCTTTCAATGTCGACAAATGCAAGCAGATTGCGTTCTGCAGAGCTCGAACACCTATTGCCACACAATACAACCTGCTGGGGAAGGTGCTAGAGAAAGTTGACGTGATACAAGATCTTGGGTTGGGTTTGGACTCGCGGTTGGATTTCCGAACACATATTTTAGGGATTTTTGCACGTGCAAGTAGGATGTTGGGTTTTATTATGCGCATCTCGTCACAATTCACCAACCTGAATATCGCAATCCTTTTCTACAATGCCTACGTTCGTAGTAGATTAGAATATGGTGCCTGTATTTGGGATCCCCATGAGGCAAAATACGTCCTCATGATTGAAAAACTACAAAGAAAGTTCCTACGTTATTTGTACAAGAGGAGATACGGGTACTATCCTTTGCTTTTTCCTTCGATGTTTGTGTCTGGTATGGTAGGATTTGACACCCTGGAGCTGCGGCACAAAGTTATTCTACTCATGCATTACTATGACCTGTTAGGGAATAAAATCAGTAACGCTACGATCCTTGACCGAATAGGGCTGCTCGCACCGGCACCGAGAACGTGCGTCGCGGGCGCGAGCGAGGGCGGCGCGCTGCCGACGAGGCGCCGGCGCCGCCTCTTCGCCACCAGCGGGGTGCGCACGCGTCAGGCTAACAATGCTCCCACTAATCGGGCACTGTCACTCTTAAACGAGCTGGCTATTCAAAGCCCTGAGGTTGACGTCTTTTATGACTCACCTGGCTTGTTTGGCAGAGCTGTACGTATATTTTTAAGTAATTATATGATGTCTAAATAGTGATAAGGATATTCATTTCTATATAACTATGTCTTTTATCAGTTAATAATAATATGTATATGTGTAGCATATAAGCGCTTTGGTGTATAACGGTAAGCTTGTGTGTGTCATTTATTAAACAATAAAGAAATAAAGTAGATCTTTGTTGCGGCACTTGTGGGTTTACGGTTTTACGCATCGCCGTTGATGGTTATTAGTCCTATAGCAGTGTGTCATTTCTTCCCACATCGCATGCGCACGATGAAGATTTTTCTGCTTAAGGTTCTCCAGCCAGTCATCGTCATGTTTTGATAAGGTCTCATCTCGGCGCGTTTCTCCCAACACCAAAACCAAAATAAAATTCAACAAACGCCAATCAAGAACAAAAGGAAATTCTATTGCACACACAGTCACGTGTATAATACCTAAACTTCTCAAATAACGACGAAAATAAAACTATACAGTTAAAAGTGCCAACACCGCACAATTTTTATATTCACACCGTCTCGAGTTAATTGGAATACAAACCTAATATCAGGTTTCGAAATTCGCAGTCGAAGTCTCGAATATTGAAATTGTTCCGGCACTGGTCCGCGCTGAATTTTGCCAAGTTCAGTTTACGGCGTCCATGTTTACTGCGACACTAATTAGTGTCAACGTGTGCAATGGCCGTGAGGTATTTACTTGTTGGTTTTGCGTTACGTGCTCATGGGAATTTAGTTTGGTGTCAGGCTAGTTTTCAATATTCTCATCGTCACGTACTTCTACACGTGGACAGTTTTTGGTGCGACGTGAATTAAGAATATGGGAGAGAAATTGATATTTTGCAGATGCTTTAGTTGGAATGGACGCTTGACACTAGAAATATATTATCTTTTATGTGATTGATCATCCCAGCCATTTCATTTTATATATAATCTATTTAAATTTTTCATATTATAAAAGTACTTTTGGAGGCTAGAGTGTGTTAGGTATTTTTTGTATATTGAATTAGCCAGGTGAAATTAGGAAGGTATTGATTGTATATTGGTTTTACAATAATATCCATGTTATTCAGGACTAGAGGTGCCCGCAACTTCGTTCGCGAAGGAGAAAGTCATATCGCCTCTATTTTTCTTCAGCATAGTCGGGTAAAAAGTATCTTATAACCATCTGGAGATACCCAGCAACCCATGTACCAAAAATAGTTGAAGTCTGTTTAGCCAATTTGGCGATATGAAGCCACAACGACACATACGAACATACAAAAATCCAAAAAATCCATAAAAAAAAAGAATTTATTCAGTGATCTTCAAATAGTCCGTTACTTTTTTTGAAAATATCTTCAATGTACAGAAATTTCACTTTTACAACTTTATAATAGTATAGACTTAGAAATAAAACATCTGAATTAAAGACATTTTCCTAAAAAAATTTAGTAGTTGCATACACTTAGGTACGATTTTTGAAATTACTTCGGTATAGCCCCGTAAGGTTCAAGCTATTTTAGGACATTTGTAAGAACGACGCAACGTGACTATTATAGGTACTTATACTTGCAACGCAGAACCTTGAATTGTAATTATGCATGTTCTAAAAGTAAAATTCCGTTAGACGTAAATTTTGAAGCACGGGACGTACTTGATAAATTATTACATTTACTCGGGCTGGAACGAGTACAATTTGTAGTCCTAAAACCAGCCAAGAGCATGTCGTACCAAGCTCAGTGTAGGTTTCCACAGTCGTTCATGCAAAAAAATGCACTACAGATAAACAAAATACGATATGAAAAAAAGTACTACTACACGGCACTTACGTCCTTTAGCTGAGAAGCGCAGTTTTTTGGCAATACCTCAAAAAAGGCTGAACCGATGTTATTTAATATAATTTTTATTGAGAGTACTTATAAGGCCTCATTTACATGAATTTTTCCATAATTTTTTGACCCCTGGTTGAAAATTTAGAGGACGACGCTATTTTTTGGATTTCCGGAGCGCTTATTTACAAAACTGCTGACTTTATCATAAAATAATGTTTGGAGACACCTATTATTTTTATAAAATCTATTCAACGACACCCTACACATTAGTGTTGAACGAAAACAAAATCACCCCTACTTTAGGTTTAGGAGAGGTACCCAAAAAAAAGGTTTATTTTTAGTTTTTATTTTACCGTTTTGTCGGTGTGATACATACACATACTCATACCAAATTTCAGCTTTCTAGTACTAATGATCACGGAGCTAAGCCGCGGACGGACAGACAGACGGACAGACGGACATGGCGAAACTATAAGCGTTCCTAGTTGACCACGGAACCCTAAAAATTACACGTTGGGTTGAAAGGATAGGCAAAATTTTGCAAACTTCGAGTTCAGTTTACGTCACTACACACATGAAACTAATTAGTGTTAGCACATGCTGACAGTAATTCTCCTAACAGATACACACACACATACAAACACATAGATATGGGAGGATTAGTTCCATTGGCACCCTTTCGGTATCCTAAAAAGGCAATACATTTTTAAAAATAATGCCATGCAACCACCTGACAGCGCCATTTTTATGAGTGAAACTGAAACGTCTCTCGAAATGCGGTTTGGTGCCTGACGCCCGGCGATAAACACATCATCCTGGAGCTACGTAAGCAGTTAAACGATTCTTCTTTTGCAATTTTCTTTTAAAAACTTCGTTACTATTATAAAGCTGTAAAAATGAAATGTGTGTATTGAGAATATTGATATAAGAATAATGAACAAATTAATATTACAAGACAATTATTATACACAAATGGGACTAGTCCCACGGTAAACTCAATAAGGCTTATGTTATGAGTACTAGACGACGATATATTTAATAAATAAATTTACTTTTATATACAGAGAAAACATCCAAGACTCAGGAACAAATATTTATGCTCATCAGCTTCGCAGGCAACGTTACTCTCTTTGAGTTAAACGGGAATTAAAATTGTGTACTTAAAGATACACGTGGTAATGTATCGCGTAAAAATGGTCGTTGGACGTATGGTTGTAAGCACTTTGTGCCTCTATATCTAAACATCCGACGTTGGTTTAATTATAATTGGTATCCCACTACCGTGCAAAAAAAAAGGGTGCCGAGTTTATTCTCCACCGTGAACGAAATTGTTAATTAAAAGTAATATTAAATGAAAAAATGAATTATTTTTTATAAGCCCACTCTATAACGCCTGTTGGCTAAAGGCCTCTCCCCTAGATCCTCACGACTCTCCGATTCTCTTTGAAACCGATATTCCAAAATTGGTATGTACGTTCAAAAGCTACGACTCCACAAGTAGACGCATAGATACCCAACTTATAAGACACCTTTTTTTGTCGGGGGTTAAAAAACAGAGGAAAGATTTAAAAAAAAACTAATTCCTTTTGAAATAAAACAATTTAACGGATTATATCGCGTATATTATCTCATTTTAGCTTTCCAGCTTTCCATGGTCACGGGAGGACCATGGAAAGCTGGACATGGTCCTCCCGTGACCATGGAAAGCTGGAAAGCTTCCGAAACGTCGGGAACTAAAATGAGATAATATACGCGATATAATCCGTTAAATTGTGTTATTTCAATGAGTAATAATCGCGGAAACAGAAGAAAATATTAATTCCTTTTGATTTTCATAAAGCCTTAACCACTGATGATAAACACTGAAGCTATATAAGAACTATGCTCAGTTTGGCTTATATCTGACACTCGTTCATTTGTCATTCTTAAACATGAACAAGAACATAGGTACCACACCCAGTCAGGACGGAGCCTGACCCGGACAAGCCGGATACACCAGGGGGCACAGATTTATAAGGAATGACACGCTCCGGAATGGGGGAGGAGGGCCGACTAGCCGCAACCGGTCGACCACAATCAGCCGATTATGCAACCTTTAGCCAATATTGGAAGTTAGGAGAGTTGGGATAGAGCATCGGGGATGAGCGTTGATGAGTACCCAAGTAACACAGACATGCTGAATAAAGTTTGAGTAATAGCAATTCGCAGCTATAAGCTCCATAACGAGTGAGTAAAGGCCTTTGAAATAGCTAAATTCTGAATAATATTCTCTGTTGGCCTTTATAACACTTTAAGCTTAATAAAACCTGTATTACGTTTGATTTTTTTCTTAAAGCTGAGTAATAACTTCTGTACGGCATATAACACAGATGTTATTAAGCTTAATGCATTTCAGATTAATTTAATTTGAAAAAAAGTGCTAGGGACAGCATTAATCTGTATAATAATGTAAGTAGCTGAATAATAGTAGATATCTATTCTAATATACAAACTTTACTCAGCTTATTGCTTATGAAACCAATAAACGCTGTAAAATAGTATCTTCGGCAGTTTTATCCTGAATAACCGCTTTCATTAAGACTTCAAGCTGTATAAGGTTCCAAATTTTTATCAATTATTCAGCTACTGTATAAAAGTGTTATCGGGGTTTTTATACAGCTTATTTCGGTATAATGGAAACGAAGTCATAGTTTATAGCTAACTTACACAGATAGAAGCTGAAAATGCAGCAATTACTTGTAAAACTACAATTTTAACTAAGTTATACAGGGTTAGTCTGGGTAATCATGAAATTAATGAACGTTTTATTATGTACCGGTAATATTATATTATATCGGTATAATATTTATATTAAATACCTATTTTAATAAAAAAAAGTGGACTTTATAGAAATGATATTAGTGCTTCCTGAGAAATGGGGTTTCTATCACATTTTATTTTGAACCCTAATTAGCAGCATAATATATCAACATTTACTAACTTATTATTCAAGTTGAAATGAAACAATTTAACGGATTAAATCGCGTATATTATCTCATTTTAGTTCCCGACGTTTCGGAAGCTTTCCAGCATTCCATGGTCACGGGAGGACCATGATGTCCTCCCGTGACCATGGTAGCAGATTAGTTCTCCAGGCTGTTCGCATCTGCTTTAATATTTCGTGATCAAGTTCATCAGAGTTTGCTTTAAAGAGCTCTGTCACAGTTTGGTCAATTCCAGGGGCCGTGTCGTTGCGCATTTTCTGGACAATGTTTTTAATTTCATCCAATGTGGGCTCCGGACCCAGGTCACGGAACCCACGAATCCAACAACTACACATAGAGGTGTAGTTGTTGGATTCGTGGGTTCCAATTTTCAAGTGAGTTTCTTGTAAGGATGCGATGTGTATTGATTTAGATTCGAGGAAGGCGTCGATTTCGGATTTGTTCTTAGGTAAGGTTGCGCCTCTCACATTCCATGTTGCCACGTTAATTTTATGTATTGGCTTGTGGGTCGCGTGATGCTGATTAGGTCGGATAAGTCGATATCCAGTCTCGTCAGCTATCTCCTCGGGAGTTCCAGTATCTAGGTCCGTTTCGCCTGGGGTAAACTGTGTGGTTTTTTTGTGTTTGTACCGAGGTGGCTTTCGAAACAATCGTAGGGATTACGGCTGTATATCAGACTTATGGTGTCTATTGCGTCGCTGGATGTCTTGGGAGTGAAACAAGCTATTTATTTTAGCGGGATGCCTTGAAATACTTTTACGTTAATGCCGTAGTATTCTGCTGCCGATATAAGAATGTCGGCTCCGCCCCACACGCCGTCGTGATATTGCGATTTCAAGTATTTTTATCATCGTCAAAGTTACTCATAATCGCGTGACGCATGTTTTTATCACGCTGGTTTTCGTCAGCATATTTCGCGAGGTCTCGGCGAACTGCTTGGTGATCGAATGTTATAGCGAATAAGTCGTTTATTTGGTAGGCGATGGCTCGAAAGAGACAATTACCATCTCCGGGTATGTTCACTATCGCAGTCTTGTTTTCCATTTGATCGTTGTTGTCTTGACTTGAGGATTTGCTGTGGAGAAAGCTTAATGATCTACTTTATTCCTTATGATAGTGTGGTGTTTTGTTAGGTATTTTGTTGACGCTAATATGAGGTTTTTTGCTTGTTGGAGCCGGCTGGACTGTTTTGTTTGTTCCCCGTTTTTGTTTTGTATCGTTTATTCTGCAATATTCTTATGGTCTAACAACAACTTTCAAATTTTCGACGGCGATTTAGTTGGCGTCACTATTGTAGGTGCATGCCAGATGTGGACTACGGTTGGCGATCGTTTTTTTTTTTTTGGGTTCAAGTGTTGCGTCCTAGTGTAACGGGTGTAAAAATTGTCTTTATGTTGTAGCTTTAGGGTCCTTCTTGGTACTGAAAACGAGGATGTTTGACGCGTTTTGGGTAGAACTAGGTACCTAGTTATGCGGCCTGGGAGGAGTTTATTCTATTCCATACGTTAATATTGTTATTGTTGAGGTTTTTAGAGATTCGGAGGATTTCGCCTTGGAATTCAGCTTGTGTTGTGTTTTAGTTAATTATTGATATACGGGAATAGGTGTTTTACGTTGGGTTATATTTGGTTTATGTGGTCATACTTTGAATATGTATTGTGTGGACCTAGAAGTCTTTTTTTAAATGATTTTCAAGTTTTTGTCGGAAATTTTCATTAGTGTGAATGATTGGTGAGAGGGCTTGTTTGTCCGTTTGTCGATTTGTTCTAAATTTGTAGGTCTTAAGCATTTGTTGTGCTTTGATTGCGTTTAGGTTCTATGGTCTTGGTTATTGTTTGTTCATCAACCAGGGGAAGTGCGAGTCCAAGGGGTTGACCAAAACGCGCGTCGGCAATTACGAGTCCTTTGCAGTCATGTAAAACGCAAGTGTAGCGGGCTAAGTCGGTTGGGGGGGTTAAGACAATATTCTAGCTAGCTTAGCTGACCCAGTTTGTATATGGGCAGTATAGTTTAGCAAGTTATAGCAGCGATAATGGAAAGCTCTCACCGGGTTTTGATTTGGCCGCTGTGTCCTTGGCAAGGTGTTGTCACAATGACAACGCGTTGTCTGGTCTTCGCGGGTTTCCGTCGCTCACACTTGGTTTACACACACTGGTACTTGGACTAGATAGTATATGGACGCACTGCACTATTGTATAGACCCGACGTGTCAAACAATATTTTGGGGGATTCTCTGGTTAGCTTTCTGGCTTGAATCGAACGCGGGAGGGATTTTAAACCTTATAGCGGATATTTGAACGAGCAGATGGCACAGCTCGCTGTGGTTTTGTTTGGCGGTATTGTTTTAGGTAGAAATTAAAGGGCCTTTGGAGCGTTTGCGATGGCTCGGACAAAAAGCAACCGCTGGGGTACGCGTCTCGGACGACCTCGTTCATTTGCCATTGATAAAGAAAAAAAACATTTATGTATTCATGTCTCGGATTTTTTGTTTCGGTGATGAATCCAAATTTCTTTGACAGCAATGCTTTTTCAATATGGCAAATGCTTATCTCTAACGTATTGTTGTCTATAGCTTTTAACTTAATATTTAAAGGATGTCTCATTTTTGTTCGAACGAAGCAGTCTTCATTGGGTTCCGGAATCAAATCGCTTTCCACAAACCGTACTTGTGCAACATCAAAGGTGGCTTTCAAATAAGTTCTTATAAATTACAGGAGCAGTTATTTTGTGTCTGTATAAAGCCAGTTTCAATTTAATGGGGAACTTCACTCAAAGAAAATCCAATTTTCCCTCTTCCACGATCCGTTTCTTATTTGCGGCTTTGTGCTCTCAATAGGACATTGTTACACATACAATCTGGGTTCTTTACGATTCACCGGATTTGTGCACTGGCGATATTGCTCGATATCTATATTTGCAAATTACAAATGTAATCGGGAATGGTTTCTAAGTATTTTCAATACAATGCAAATAAGTATACCTAAGTGCAAAATCACTTCACCGTGTGGACATCACGCCTTTAGGTAGATTTACGTTCTGAATGGCATTTTAATTTGGGGAAAACAGTCACATTTTCAGATTACTTCATCATTGATCATCATTGACGACCAGTTTGGCTCAGTGGGAGTAACGTTGCCTGCGAAGCTGACGTCCTGGGTTCAAATCCCGGTAAGGGCAAATATTTGTGTGATGATATTTGTTCCTGAGTCTTGGATGTTTTCTATGTATATAAGTAATATATCTATTAAATATATCTTCGTCTAGTACCCATAACACAAGCCTTATTGAGCTTATCATGGGACTAGAGCGATTTGTGTAAAAATGTCCCGTAATATTTATTTATTTATTTATTGAGAATAAGAGGAAGGCCTTTGCTCAGCAGTGGGATACTCTAGCTAGGCTCTTAAATAATAACTAGAAGGTGTCCGCAACTCTGTTCGCGGAGGAGAAAAAGTCATAACCCCTCTTTTTTTTCAGCGTAGTTGGGTAAAAAGTACCCTTTAACCATCTGGAGATACCCAGCTACCCATTCACCAAAAATTGTTGTAATCTGTTTAGCCCATTTGGCGTGATGAAGCCGCAACAACACATACAAACGTACAAAAATTTAAAAAAAAAATTGTGTTGGTGACCTCCAAATAGTCCGTTACAATCTTTTTTGTAAATATTTTCCATGTACAAACATTTCTTTTTTACAAATTTATAATAGTATAGATGTCAAAGTCATGTATTTTGATTTTTTTCTTCTATTTCAATATTAATTTTATAAGTTTTGATATGTTTTTTGGGGAAATACGCATTGACTATACTTATAAACATATTTAAGATAGGCTAAGTATTATTTTGGCTTTCTTCTCATCAGTTGTCTCCTTTTGGGAAATGCTGTAGAGTCAGACTTGTAAAAGTGCCCTAGCGGCCTACTTACAGAATAAAGATCATCGTTTGATTATAAATGCATTTAAATAATGAAGGATGTGCATATTGAAATTTTGATTATGAAATAAATAAATCTAAATCTGTTTATAGCTGAATTAAGGTTGGAGAAAAAATACATATAATTTGCCATCTTTGATCAGATTTATACAAGCTGTCACTTGAGAACCCAAATGAGTTAACCACGCAATCTTAGGTCATTAGGAGTAGAACATATTCTGAACTCTAGCTAAGTTCGACGTAGTTTTGAAGATATTATAAATGTTCATGAGAACTATTGTGATATATTGTGATTACTAAAGTGTTCGAACACAAATGTCGCTAAGTTTCTTGGCGCTATTCACAGACATCAAAGTGCCAACTTTCACACACTTTCTTATTCTTTTTTGAATAAATAATCTAAAAACGGATTTGACTTGGGTTCATATTACATTTTTTACTCCTAATGACTTTAGGAATGCGTGTTTAAGAAATATCCTTTGGGCTCCTCGCGAGCACTCTGTATATTATGATATGAGTTCTTTAGAATTAACTGAATTGCCTTTATCGGGATTTGAACTTAAGAACGTCAGCTTCGCAGGCAGTGTCGTTACCGCTGAGCTCAACGGGTTGTCAAACTTACTTTTTTTAATTTGTGCCGAGCTCGTCATTTGTCAGTTCTATTGATAAGATTATTTGTAATTCTTGGTTTCTTATAATAATTGGTGCATTTAGAACTTTCAAACACATGTAAAGGAACAAAGTAATTATAGGGTTGGGTCCTGAAGGCCTTACGTGCATTTAGCCTTGGCGAGCAGAGCACCTTAGTTGTATATTTGTCCGGGCAGCAAAATGTATTGATCTTTAAAACGCCCTCATTGCTATAAGACATAGTAAACTGAATGAGTTGGCTGTAAAACGACTTAATTTTATTATGTATACATTATTATTATTACTTGTGCATTTTAAGACCTAGATGTGTTGTTAAGTAAGTCTACTTGAAACTTAGACAATTTTCTAATCATGGCTTTAAATAAACAAGCGATTTTGCATACTTGTTCAGTGTACTACTGAGATGTTTTGAATGTCAAGGCTAGATGTAAGTAAGGCCTTCATTACCCATTAATTATTTATGAGTTGTTAGGTTCTACCCCCTACCTTAATGCATCCTCCACTGTAATCCCTATTACATGTTCAATATAAATTTGAATCTTTAAACCATCAAGATGGCTTTCTTCTCAGATTTGTGTTGAAAATCAGACTTTACTATGCATTGCAGAAAGCTGATTTTAAAATACAATATTTAAGCAAGGTAAGAGCTTTTGACAGAAACAGTCAAATTGTTATTCAGATAACATCTTTGGTCATAAATCTAAACATGTAGTGATGAAATGAGATCACGTCTAAAATAGGTACACTCGTTCAGAATTCTAATGACGTTTTTATAATGCCTCCTTAAATTTGAATACAATTCTTATTCACCATTATTCAGGCGTTTTAGCTCTTTTAATTTTATAATTAATTCAGGGATTTTATTCTAAACTGCCCCCGTATTGCCTAACGCGTTTGACGCTCGCAATCGGAATCAAGTGTCATGATTTTGTATGGGCTATGACAGTTGATTCCGATACCAAGTGTCAAAATTTCGTTAGGCAATAACCCCGCTGATCTTGCGATGTTAACCCATCTATGAGTTGAAGTGTATATAGTGTATGTTGAAGTGTACATCACAACACAAAAAAGGGGCTTATTTAATCGCGTGTAAATATAATTTTATTTATTTAACTTTCGTTGGTAATTCTTCGACGTTTCGGACGTCGCGTTACGTCCATGGTCTCAAAGGAACTCATTACCAACGAAAGGTAACTAAATAAAATTATATTTATACGCGATTAAGCCCCGTTTGTGGTGTTGTGATAATGAGTGAAAATCGTGTTAGTTTAAATCAATGTGAAGTGTATATAGTTCGATGAACCTATAGCTGATGTGTCGTGGAGGGAAATTTCTTCAAGATGAACCAGGTCAGTATACACAATGACTTGAGAGTAGGATAAGGTCAAAGCTGATAGACACAGAAAGCGTGTATTAGTAGGTACATTGTGGGAATCATTCAAGACCAAGACACACCGGACGCGTGTGCGTGGTGTGCACGTAGACGTGTACGCGTTGTAAAGTACGAATCGTCATAAGAGATGACACACCGCTGCGTACGTGAGGAACATTTTATTCATCTGTAGTGATTTTTTTTGTATGAACGGCTGCAGAACTCTACAATGAACATGGTCTGACATGCTCCTGGACGGTTTTTTATGTTTTTAAAAGCTCGCCTTCGACACCTTTCTAATAACTGGTCTTTGCTATCGCGAAACCGAAGGAAAGATTCATCGTTGTGATTATGGAATTGCTAATATTCTTAGGTACCTGAAGTTGCCACGGAATGAAAAGGAATATTTCGGTGCATCAACTTTTAAGGTACTTTTTTTCTACAAGCTAATAAAAACTTATTACAATATGTAAGATTGATAATTGTATACACATATTAAAATTAGATCATCAAATTTTCGGATTTCATCATAAACGAAATGTATAATTTTGTAAAAACACGGTCACGCAGTGGAGAAAATGCACGTTTTTCATACAAAACTCGGGTACAACATCGTCCTTGCGTTACCTGATATATTTGTGTAAATCTTGGTAATTTTTTTTATAATTGGAAACTGGAAAATAAGCTTAATTGTCTGATTTATTCAATATATTTAGCCACATCAATTTGATCAAAAACATTTATTACATTCTAGCAAAATAAAGTGACAGAGTGAGACATGTCGAAAATAGGGGAGTACCTTAAAAGTTGATTCACCCATTTACAATACCTACTCCGAATGGGAAAGGACCGTGCTGCCAAGAGAGCGTACGTGGGACGACCGACTGGTCGCCGCCCGGTTGGGCGTCCCAGGTACCGCTGGGAGGACAGTGTGCAAGTGGACCTGCGAGTTCAAGTCAGTAACTGGCTAGAAGTTGCGCACGATCGGGACAGATGACGTGCTCTCGTTTCGGAGGCCAAGACCCTCTTTGGGTCCCTGAGACAAATTAGTTAGTTTAGTTAGTTAGTTTTTAGTTACTCATTTACAATGTAAACATTACGGTGATATCACAGCATGCCGCCGGAGATTTTAAACCAAAATCGAATAAGGCTTCAGTAATATCAAACAAAATTGAATTATTCATATTTCCATCAACATAGTTTTAATACTTGAATCAAGCGACTTTTTTGATGTCGAGTACTGATTAATTCGTATCCAAATTTAGTCTTTTTTTTGCTTGAATTTTGGCGTTAGGTCGTGAAAACGGTAGGCGATAGTGTTATACACAGCTTGACGAAGATTGAGTAATAAAGAAACTAAGTTGACAAATATTTGAAACAAAACACAGGCTCAGACTAGTTTGATCTCTCACGCAGATTTTATTTTAAGGCTAGTATTTAATCGTTCAGCAAACCTAACCTAACCTACAAAAATACTGATTGCACCGCAAAATTATCTAATTGAACATCAAGTCCAATGGACAGCATGATAATGTTGCTGTGCAAATAATGAAAATGCACTGCACTTTATTATTTCTCTTATATGTATACTATTAAAATGAAATATCTGTACGTTGAAGACGTTTTTAAAAAACATACGGATTATACAAAGAGCACTGAATAAAAAAAAAAAAAAAGTGTCGTTCTGGCTTCATCGCCAAAACAGCTAATTGAATTTCAACAATTTTAACCTAAAATAGTAGTAGTATATACGGGTAGCTGGGCATCCACATTTGTACACGACTATGCCGAAGAAATAAAGAGGGTTATGTTTTTTTTTTTCTCCTCCGCTGACAAAGTTAAGTATAAAATAATAAGAAGTCGAGAGAGATGGATGCTTTATCGTTTATTCGTCACGTGATAAACATTGACTATCATATTCCCGCAAAATAGAAACGGAAAAACGGAAGTTGTGGGGCCTTACAACTTCCGTTTTTCCGTTTCTATTTTGCGGGAATATGATAGTCAATGTGTTTCATTTGGATTTTGTTACACCTACTTACTCACTTGAGATTTTAGATATGGAAATACTTAAATATTTTTTATACCGTAGCAAAGTGCAAAGTTGAAACATATGTTTTTTATTACATTGAAAATATTTTCAAAAATGGAAATGGTCTAAAAGTCACTGAATCAAAAAATATAACTTGCTGTAAAACGCAAGTTTTAAGGCCCCAAGCGTCACTTAGATTGCAGCTTTCTCACTTAAGTTAATATACAAATACTTAACTAATATATATTAAAATTACAAATTTGTAAAAATATTTGAAATGGGCTATTTGAAGGTCACTGAATCGATTTTTTTATATGTTTTTGTCTTTACATCTTCATCACCTCAAAACGGCCCGCCGGAATTCAACTTTCGGTAAAAGGATAGCTGGACAGTCTGGACACCCGAAGATAGCTATAAAATGACTTTTTACCCGTCTATGCTGAAGCATAAAGAAGGGTTATGCCTTTTTTAACCGACTTCCAAAAAAGGAGGAGTTATGTTCGACAGTTTGTATTTTTTTTTCTGAAATCATTTAGTTTACAAGTTTTTCGCAAAAAAGATTAACAGAACCGGATGAAGATGCGTTTTCCAATACGTTACGAGTATAGAAAATATAGATATTAATGGAACAAATTGCACAAGAACCAAATTAAATTATCCCGCTAAGTCCATCCCAACTTCTTACCTGCACTAAACTCTTTGAAAGAAAGGAAGCACAAAAACCAAACGGACTTTGGAGAAATCCCGCTCACATCCCTCGCAGTCCCAAACCCCTCCGTTTGAACTCTTACGTTAATCTTATGAGGAATGTAAGGGAACAGATAACAGCGGAAAATATTTACTTCTATACTAGTATTAATTTGTAAAAATGCAATGTCTGTACATTGAAGATATCGCTTGTATAACGGGGAGTGCTCCGAGGAATTGTTCGGGTTGATCCCAGCTGCATCTTTCTGTCATCGCCCTACACGACAATATCTCCACCCTCACCACTTAGATAGTCGGCAGTCCACAACTGTGCGTTTTTCTAAAAAAATCCTGTCTCGCACGACTGAACTGTGGAATAAATTGCCGCATTAAAAGAGCGTACTCCTACCTGAAAGTCCGGCAACGCACTAGTGACTACTCTGGTGATGCAAGTGTTTATGGGCGACGGTGATAGCTTACCATCAGGCGACCCGTCTGCGTCCAATTTCATTAAAAAAAACGGACTTGTAACGGACTATTTGGAGGTCACTAAATCGTTTTTAGGGTTCCGTAGCCAAAATGACAAAAACGGAACCCTTCTAGATTCGTCATGTCTGTCTGTCGGTCTGTCTGTTTGTCCATCCGTATGTCAAAGGCATTTTACTCAAAAAGTATAAGATGTATATTGATGAATTTTGGAGCATAGGTGTCGTGTGTAAACCTTAAATAAAAAATAAATATATTTCTAGGGGGGGCACTCCACACATGTAACCGAAAGTGAAAAAAAAAAAATCAGCAAATATGTGCGGCATATATTTCGAACGTTCATCTAAAAAAACTTTGAGGTTTCTTAAAAAAAAAATTGATTTAGTGAATATTTTCCGCAAGTAGCAAAAATTGTGTCCCCCCCCCCTCTATTTTCTAAACAGTATGTTCATAAAATATGAAAAAATTTATACATATAAAACTTAATAAATACTTCCAACGAAAATTGTTTTCAACCTGATCGGACGTTCTGTTTTTAAGTTATTGCCAAAAAACTGCGCTTCCCAGCAAAAGGACGTAAGTGCCAGGGAGATACGCTCTTTCGTTACTGTTTTTTTTGCATATCGTATCTTTTTTCATCTCTAGTGCATTTTTTTGTATAAACGGCTGCGGAACCCTTCATGGCCGACTCCAACTCGCACTTGGCCACTTTGTTTTTTGTATGTTTCTATGTGTCGTTGCTTTATCACGCTAAATCGGCTAAACGGATTTCAACTCTTTTTGGTACACGGGTAGCTGGGTATCTCTAGATGGTTATAGGATACTTTTTTCTCGACTCCGCTGAACAAAAAAAGAGGGGTTATTACTTCTTCTCCTCGCGAACAAAGTTGCGGGCACCTTCTATTTAGGAATATTATATATATTAAAAAGTACACACGAAAGAAGCAAATTAACGTGTTGGAGTATTTAGTATGGGCAATATTTTCATCATCATCATGATCAGCCATATTGACGATTATATCATAGGCCTCCTTCAAGTTTCTCCAGTCTCGGCTATTCTGCGTTGTTCACGTTGAATGCCGGATGGATGTCGTCGGTTTAGGTGGAAGTACCTGAAAGATAATGTTTTAATTAAGCATATAACAATTTGGTAAGAACGGAATATACCTATTGCAATGAAAAATTTACGAAGATATTTATGAGTTTCAAAAACATATCACATTGAAACCTTGTGACATCTAATTATTTCAAAGCAGCATGATTATGACAAACGAATAAAACGCTGCTACTAATTAAGAACCTTAAATATTAACCTTCGTAACACTAAGGTTAGTTTTACATTCTTTACGTTTAAATTGGTCAATTGTAACCAACAACATTGTAATTCCTTTTAATTGAATATCACCGTTTGTTTTTCCAGTGCTGTTATAAATTTATCATTGTCACAGCTTCAATTAACTTTCCATAATCGTGAATTGAATAAGTCAAAGATCATCGAACGTTCGCCTTGATGAGTCCCTCAGAGTTCTCAAAGTCACATGCTAAACAAATTTACAGTAACTATAATAACAACATTCATCACAATCTGCAACGAGTGCTAGCAACATGAAGGTGCGTGTTGGAGGAGAGCTGACAGAACCATTTCCAGTCATGACAGGCTTAAAACAAGGTGATGCTCTGTCGACGATACTTTTTAATTTAGTGTTGGAGTACGTCCTCAGGAAAGTGTTAGCTCTAGATACGGGACTTGAACTGAATGGAAAGCATATGGTGGTCGGGTATGCCGATGACCTGGCTCTTTTGGGTGCGAGTAGCGCCAATCTACAGTTAGCGTCTAAGACTCTAGAGACTGAAGCAAGGAAAGTGGGCCTAGGTATCAACCACAGCAAAACTGAATATCTTCACATGAGACGATTTAACGCGCATCGCTGTCAACAAACAAACCTTCATGTCGGAGATATCGTGTTTAAAGGAGTGGTCAGCTTCAAGTACTTAGGCTGCACTGTCAATGATTCGAACACTCGGGACGAGGAAATAGACGCTCGCATACAAAACGCCTTGCGTTGCAGTGCTTCTCTACACAAGGTTTTAGTGTCTAGGCTTCTCAGCAGAAGTACGAAGGTCCGCATTTATAAAACGGTGATGCGGCCCATTCTTATGTATGGCTGTGAAGCCTGGACACAAACACTTAAGGAGGAGAATAAGCTCTTAGTAGCCGAGCGGAAGATTCTTCGCAAAATACTGGGACCGAAACAGGAAGCGGATGGAATATGGAAGATCAGAAAATACGTCGAAATTGAAGAGCTGGTAGCGGAACCTAACATACTGGGAGTGACAAAAGCACACAGACTTCGCTGGCTTGGGCACCTGGAACGTATGGGAGAGGACCGGGTGGCCAAAAGAGCGTTCTACGGAAAACCAACAGGTCGTCGTCCGGTAGGCCGCCCCAGATATCGGTGGGCAGATGTGGTCGAAAATGACCTGCGCGAGCTCCAAGTTGTCGACTGGCGAGAAACCGCAAGTAACCGAGATCGGTGGCGGGCACTTGTATTGGAGGCCAAGACTCACTTTGGGTCGCTGCGCCAGAGGAGTAAGTAAGTAAGTATAACACCAACATTTATGACGACATTAAAATGGCCGCCGCAGCGTTTAGTAAAGTGTAAATTATGTCTAAACTATGAAATGCTTACGTGTGCGGTATCAAATAATAATAATAATAATGTATTTTTTCACTCCACCACAAAGTATATGGCAAACACAATCAAGACAGAAGGAACATTACATAAGTGTTTCGAACAGACTTGCGCGGTGGAAATGAAAGTTAGTCATATATACTATATCCATATCCTAAAGTGTAACATCCTACTCAAATTTTAGTAGGCATTAATTTTAGAGGAGCAAACTTCTCGCTAAAATTAATGCCTAAGATAAAACCTCTTTAGATTAAGATTTATTCCAGTTTGGTTGAATCCTAGATGCTAAACTATCAGGAACAGCTACGACGTTTAGAAGTCCGCTAGCTGTCCAAACTTGCGCCACTGCCACAGTTTGTAGTCGAGAGCTACGTGCGCATTGTTCAGACAGGTACTGCTCTAAGTTTTTCTGTCCCCGTCTGTACGTGAGTGCGGGTTAACTTCCCCACTACAATTTGTTAAGACAAACTTGGACCCTAGTGTTAAGTATGCAACAAACAACGTACAAGTTTACCGCGGAGTTTAGTGACGACGTGGAGTTGTGGGAATGTTTGAGCGTTTGATACCCTGAAGGTTTGTAATTAGGTAAAATAAATAGTTGATGCGATAACATTTTGAAATATACAAAACACATTAGTGAGTTTTGATGTAAAGTACGAAACGGTAGTTTTCATTGGCACTGAGTGAATCATGGGGTGTGATTCTTAAATTCGCACTCGACTGCCAGTTCGTCCTTAATATAAGTAGATACGTGAAATATTAGTATATATTCCAGATCACGGGTCGAATTATACTGGTCCTTTAAGCAGGTTGTTAAAATTGTCTTAAGAAAACGAAGCCAAGAGCGAGACCTATAAAAACAAATAGTTTATACGTGTCTAGGGGTTATAGAGATTGTTTGTGCTCGCAAAGACCGGAATCTTCACACATTCATACTATTAGTAAAAATAAGGGAAACGGGCTATGTTAAGCTCACTAAATCGAAAAATAATATTGGGGGTGACTAGGTATGAAAGTAACACGGAATTAACGTAACAAATGACAATGTCAGCGTATTATGTGGCCTACACTGACTGACAGTTGTCTCATCGATATGCGCCATTTTGGACCCCGATTTCGTATGAGGGCTTAGATATTTCTTGTAAATAATTTTGTAACTAATTTCAAACCAAAAAAGCTGATTAATCAATTAATAATGCATATGAAGTAAGTTTGTTATATTTACAATATTACAACTATCTTTTTCTTAGTACCTCAAACATCAGTTGCATTTAAAAGTGCGTATTAAAGGGTAAATGAAATAATTAGTTATCAGGTGCATTAATTAGAATTATGATTTATGATAGTCAATAAGCCGTGTGAGATATAAAGAGAAAACTGAAAATCCCTGGTCTCCCCTACTTGTATTGGTGCCATTGCGTCCTCATCACATCAAATAGGCTCAACGATTTCAACTATTCTAGGTACAATGATAGCTCGATATTTGAGGATGGTCTAACAACCATACAAACACATACATATACATACTTTTTACTGTTTACCTAGCTACGCAGAAGGAAAAATGAGGATTATGACTTATTGACCTTCTCTGTGATTATGTTTTTAACTGAAAAGTCATTCTTAGTCAAAGTAACATTTCTTTATTCCAGTTTAAAATATAGGCCTGTAAGTTTTCTTACGATATCATGCCAAAACAAATCTAATTGATTAATGAAAATTAATAATTTCTCGTTGCGAATAAAATTATGGGAAAAGTGTTTATAAGTTACGAATAAATAATATTTTCTATTTTTAATGCTTTGTGGTTTAATTATTTCAATTTATCTTTAGTGTTATTCTTTGTGTTTTCATTTTGGCCTACAGTCAATTAATTTTAAATGGCGTATACTATTATAAAGTTGAAGATATTTTCAAATAAATGATTGTAATGGACTATTTGGAGGTCACTGAATCGAAAAACACTTGTTTCGGATTTTTTTTATGTTTGTATGTGTCGTTGTGGCTTTATCACGTAAATCGGCTAAATATATTTCAACTTTTTTTGGTACACGGGTAGCTGGTTATCTCCAGATGGTTATAGGATACTTTTATCCGACTACGCTGTCGTACAAAAGAGGGGTTGTGACTTTGTCGCCTCCGTGAACGAAGTTGCAGGCGTCTTCTAGTTTAGTTCATTTACGTAAGCATAAACAATGACAATTCTTTTCAGCATTTGACTCAAACTTTATGTAAATGTTTGATCCATCTGTTGACGTGTAACATTGACTATCCAAATCTATGTAAACATCTAGGAGCCATGTAGCCTTCTCGAGAAGGGGTCCTCCTTAAATTTGCGTCGGCTCCCAACCGGAAAATCCAATGATTTACTGGGCTAAAGTCTTATCATAATCTGGCACGTCCCTCGTATTTCACGCTGAGTTAGTGCGCTCTGGCATACCACTATTCTGTCTATTTGACTACCTGTGTTAATCTGAAGATTGTCACAATTGAAAGTGAAATAATTCAGACGAACTTGAAACTCTTGAATGATTTTTATATGAAACACAAATTGTGTGTTTCTGTGTTTTTGATGTGGAAATATTAACACCACATTGTTATCTATTGTGATATAGCTACAAGTCATAGCGTAAAGAAAAATACGATTGCTCTCGCACGTGGTCACACCAGGAATTGAACCTGGTACCTCTCGATTACGCGTGTGCGTTTACCTTTTCACTAGCGAGCTCTTGAAAATTATTTAGAGGATAGCATTTATAGCGATAAGACCGCCCATTGTCTACCGTATTTTATGTTAAGGCTCTATTGTACTGTTTCTGGTGTTGGTGTGCAATAAAGAATTGTTGTATTGTATTGTATAAATAATATTTAGCAATTTTAAATCATGTATATTCACCATGATCAGGCTTCGGACTTTTTATCGCGTGGCAAGACGTTAGAGAACCGTGGAGTCGATATTAACATTAAAACTTTACTCATACTCATACTCACTCAGTTAATTGATTCCAAAGTTCATTATAAATTAAATAAACATTTCTAATTGAATTCAGCTATATTTTAAATAAAAAAATAGTATCACATAACACACACAAATTACAACACATTTCTCATGGTCAAATTTTAGATCCTCGTGAGGCTTTATCCAGTACAAAATTGCAGAAACTAGCGATTCACACATAATTTTCACGTAATAATATACGACGGGTGCACCGATTGCAATGTAAATAATTGACTTGAATGATTGACATATGACACACATGATTGAATTTGATAAAGTGGCCAGTACTCAGCGTTTAGCGTCTGTCGCAGCAATATAGTCGGTATAACTAGGTACGTAATTAAGTTGATATAGTTACACAATAATACGTTTAGGACGCTAGGGCATAACCACATCGCATTATACTACAAAAACACATTCCTATATTATTTATTGATCACATTAATTAAAAGCTACAAAACAAAATAGCAACAAACAACGGGCGGTCTTCTTGCTAAAGAGCTATTTCTTCCAGACAGCCTTCGGGTAACGGGAAACTAGTTAAAATACATATATTTTTAATATATTCGATAAGATTAACTTCGATTGACATTTTCGATCTGTCAGTTTAACATATGGATGAAAGTATTACGGACCATAAAAAATTAAATATGAGTATGAGTATGAGTAAAGTTTTAATGTTAATATCGACTCCACGGTTCTCTAACGTCTTACCATGCGATAAAAAGTCCAAGGCCTGACCATGATACAGTTTTCAACTAGCACGGGGTGTAAAAGACGTCATTATAATTACGGCAATTGTTCGTGATTTACTTGCAATAGTTATTAAAATCTAGGCAATATGTTGTAGTGGTTGGTTGAATAAACATTTATTATATTGCATACTTTTACTGTGCTTATCTTTAATAGTTAAAACGGCTCCAATTTACCGCGGCATATATTTTAACGAGTGTTGGGAAAATTATAAAATAGTTCAGTACGTAGGTAGAGGCAAGGTCAGGAAAATTACAAGGGAAGCCGAAGCGTATTCATTTACCCATATTAAAAGAAAAAGGTGGTTAAAGCCTTTCCTTGGGCAACCCGGTGGGAATCGGCTTATATGGACGCCACGCCTCTGGTACCTCCCTAGTTTAGGATGTCTTTGCAATATCTATGGTCACTTTTTTGTATTCAACGCAGTGGCACGAGAAAGCTGGTACAACCAATAAACAACGGTAAATCCATTTTATCTCGCAATCGCCGGATTGGTCTGCGTCCTTTAATTACATAAACGATTACCGCCCTCTGCGATTATCCCCGGATCTTATAATTGGCCCATTACTGGAAGCTTCAATTATTTATCCTCACTTATGGTACAAGCGGAGCTGATGAGATGTTTGGACGGAGCGCTGAAATAATAAGCGCTTGGTAACATAGCAATTGTATGTAAGTGTTGAAGTTAATCTGGTATTACAGAAAATTGGTTTTCTTATTGAGATATTATTTCATCTGTTCGATATATTTCATTAGCAAATAAGGTCTGCTATTTTAGCATTAGAAAGAACTCCACAGAATTAATCATGAGGTCATCATAATGTTCCTTATAAAAAACCTCATGATGAATACATATCTCAGAATACAATATATTGTGGTATATTTTTTCATGGTTAATTCGCCAAACTGGCGATTATAGCACTCATGTTCTATTTATTTAAGCTGGCGGTACCGGGTTCGAATCCCGGACAGGGCAATTGTTTATGTGATGAGCACGAATGTTTGTTCCTGTGTCTTGGATGTTTTCTATGTATTTAAGTATTATAAGTACTATATCCACACTAATATTATAAATGCGAAAGTGTGTCTGTCTGTCTGTCTGTCTGTCTGTCTGTTACCTCTTCACGCTTAAACCGCTGAACCGATTTGGATGAAATTTTGTATGGAGATAGTTTGAGTCCTGGGAAAGGACATAGGCTACTTTTTATCCCCGAAAATACCTTATCTGCGATAAACGAATTTAAGGTGCACAAAGTCGCGGGCATAAGCTAGTATTATGTATATCGTCGCTAGTACCTACCCATAGTACAAGCTTTGCTTAATTTGGGACTAGATCGATTTGTGTAAGATTGTCCCTGATTATTAATTATGTCTAAAAGTTCCTAACCATGCTACTTATTATACCATCACTCAATTCCATCATATGTGATCATACTTTGGCGACACGTTTGGCTCAGTGGGTTGCACAACGGCCTGTGAAGCTGGCGGTCCCGGGTTCGAATCCCGGCCAAGGCAAGTGTTTGTGTGATTAGCACGAATGTTTGTTACTGGGTCTTGGATATTTTCTATGTATTTAAGTATTATCATTTATCTATATATTGCGTATGAAATTTGATGTAGAGATAGTTTGAGTCCCAGGGAAGGACATAGGCTACTTTTTATTCCGGAAAAATACCCTTATCCGCGATAAACGAATTTAAGGCGGACAAAGTCGCGGGCAGAAGCTAGCTTATGATAATTATTAGTATGGATTCGTTTTGATAGGTCTCGCCCATGGCTTCCTTTTCTTAATCCAATTTTGTACCTGCTTGACGATCAAAAATATTTTGACCTGTGATCTGGTACATGTGGGTCATACTGGTTCTAGAATTTAGCCGTCTTTCCTGTGGACAACGCAATAGTTAAGGGCTTGGGTACATATAACTGATATTTCTACCGCTTAGATCTAGAGTATTAATCAATTTGTAGATCGCCTAATGGGGCACTAAGAAAAATTAGTATTTAAAGCCCGTAACTTTCGGGTGTCCACAGGAAAGACGCATAACGCTAACTCATACTAAAAATAATTATGACCCATGTACCACTACTTCGCGTCTCTAGTTGATTAGGGACAAACTAAAGGCGATTGAGTGAGTAAATTAAAAATAATAATAACAATCATACATTCTTATTCAAATAAAATAACATATTTGGGTGAGGACCTAATTTTTGAGAAGTAGTTAAGGCATTTATTTCATTTTCCTAATTTTTATTAATTCCGTTGTGACACGAAAGTTGGCATATCAATTAAATGATTATACAATTATAATTAAATAGAATGAGACGCCTTGTACAGTTTTAATGTCAACATTTTGTATTTGAAAAAAGCTATGGTTTTGAATATATTAAAAAGTAGTTTCCGTATGGCTGTAGATACAAAATATTATTATATACCGTGCAAATATTCTGTACATTTAGGTGAATTACAAGTTCATCGCCTATCACACCCACGCTCATATCTCAGTCAATGACTGTCTGTCTGTAAACATTACAAATTAAACTCGATATCTTCAAACTTTACCCAAGGGTTTGTGTTAGTTTTATTGACGAATGCAAATATCATATTGGTCTTTCGAGAATTCTAGGAATAAAGATTACTTTTTATGTTCGTATTTTGCTACGTATTCCAGAAAACACAGAGTACATGGTAAATAAAATATCACTACGAAGCACCGTCAAGAGTGACATGAGGGACGTTTTGTTAATATGTGCTCTTATTGAGGAAGAGTACGTACTCATATCATTTAAAGTTAAACCTTAGAACATTTAATTTAATGGGGATGCCATACGAATACTCCCGTCTGCCAAAATAATCGCGAAATCTCCGGTTGGTTTATACTGTAAATTATCAGTGTTTGGGTGTTTGTTTGTAAGTGATTTCTTTTAAATGTGCGCGTTTGTAGATATAGGAATATTTCCGTACTGTGGACTTACCTCACACCCCGCTAATAATGCATGAAACATATCCGTGCATGTTGTAAAGAACTTGATAAGTCGTCAGTAAAGTCTGGACAAAATTAAGCCGTAAGACTTATGACCTAAGTTGAAATTTCTTTAAATGTATATTTCGACTTATCAAGTTCTTCACGCCATGCACGGATATGTTCAGTAATGACACCGTCTAAGATTGAAACCGATTCACAATTTCCCGTTATCTCTAACGAACAATTCATAATATCACCGTTTCATCTAACCATTTTATTAAAGCTTGAATAAATATCATCCTCCTTTGTTAGATCTAAAAGAGTTATTCCACGAAGTTTCACAAAGAATTACAATAATAAGTTTGAATCTGTTTTTAATAACTTACGTAAACTCCCGTCAGCCCAGCTTAAAAAGCTCCCGTTCCCAACTCTGACACTTTCCGTTTCGGCATTTGGTGGAATGATTTAAAGTATTTTTTTATAAATACGAAAAAATTTGCGCATTGGCTGTTTGTTTTACTCACAGTAGGTACCTATATTCTTCCTCGTTTATTGACCGGGCGGAGCGAAAGTCTCCGATTCTGCATGGGTAAAAATGCTTTGATGTGTTCGGATGTCCGGTTGGCTGTTCTCTAGAGCTCGGATTTCTCAACCGATTCTTGTGTATTTTTTTGGGTAAGTTCAATGTTTTTGTTTTTCATGGATTAAATTTTTGGAAGAATAAAGACTTTTTTTTAAAGTAGATTTTGAGACTCACAGAGCCACTAGTTTTTTATTGTGTAATTTGTAATTAAGTCCGAGATTTATAATATTTTCTACGCTCAGATACGACAATTTTGAGTAAAGAAAAATGACAATTTTTAATAAGTTATCAGTGATCCTATAAATAACCCATATACATCTAGAATACAGCTGATACTAGTACATTGATTTTTTTCTCATAGCCAAGAATATTTTCGATGAAATCTAATTTCGAACAAAAATACGAAATCAAAACCGATGTATTTTTTAGCAGCTAGCTGCCATCGACAGGCAGTTACACAAATATACAAACACACACTCACACACACACATAAGCTGGTTGTGCCTTGTTTTATGGAAAAACGTTTCATCAAATATTTCACGTCGACATATCACTTCATCGAAAGCACTTTTCTCTGAAACCGTTAATAATTTGGGATTGTTATTAAACCAAAAAAACGACCAAAATTGTATGGTTTTGGGGGAAAAAGTTGTGGATGAAATAACTAAAAATAAAAAAGAAGAATACCACATACAGCTTAAAAAAATACCTTTCTAGTTTCTGATGTTGTTAAAGACTATGTGTGTTAATAGTAGCAGGCTAAAATTTAGCTCGTTACCACACGCATATTAGACTTATAGAATATGACCTCGGAGCATAGAATACTATATGCATACGAGTATCTTATATTCATACATCTGTGAATGAGACTGCTATTTTTTTGTGAAAGTGTCTTCTTATTGTGAGTATTTCAGTGTAATTCCATGATCTGAGTGCTTTCTATTCTAACCAGAAAACTACTGCCAGACTCAAACATATTTAGATTACATTAACGGTTACACGGAAGGCCCTCAACAAGATGGGCCAATGATCAGGTGAAGATCGCGGGAAACCGTTGGTTGAGGGCGGCGCGCGACCGGTTGTTATGGAAATCCTTGGGAGAGGCCTTTGTCTAGCAGAGGACGTCGGGCTGATATAATGATGATTATGATGAGCGGTTACTTACATCGTATGACAAATTTTAGCTCAATTAGAAACCGGGAAGAAGGTCATATTTAACTTGTAAGATTCCACCCGAACGTACATTGCAAGTTAAAGGAAAACTTGTAAAAAAAGTAAACCGGTGTCAAATCGGACATTTTGTTTAAGTGAACAAAGCCGCTTTTACATGAGCTTAATCAACTTGGATTTATTTCCCAGTTCTCAGGAAATATACCTACGCGAGAAACAAAGCTATTAATTAATTTTCGGCATCAGTCAAATAAATACGAGTACTTTTTAAGCCGTCTCTTTGTGTGATGAATGTTGTAGGCTGTACGATAGACAATATAAAATTAATAGTAATTTTACAATGCCTTTTTCACACGTTTGGAATGTTGTAATTTTGTGCCTATTTTACGATTTTTTAAGTTTTTTAGACACAATAATTGGGTTACAGACATTTGAGTTGAGTGCAATCCAGTGGAAACCATTGGGCAAGCAAAGAATAAGATTATAAACATAACAAAAACATAGAATTTATAAATAAATCGTAATACCCAAACAAAAAAATGCAGTCTACTTGAAAACTTCCTGCTATTTTAAGGCCGTAACAATAAAGTCAATTTACAAAATATTAATCGTTTTACTTCCTATATGTATAAAATACAACGATATTTTTTTTTATTTAAATGAGTAATAATCGCGGAAGCGGAAGTAAATATTTCTTTATGTAGGTATATTTATTACTTTAAGATTTTAATGTCGACGTAATATATAAGTTTATCCAGATTCTATTTTGTACTACGTTTATCTACTAAATCTACGTTCTTGTACATATTAACTTATAAGTTGGTTTGTGTGTGTTCTTTGATGTATACTTTTTTTCTCATTTGCTCAAAGGTTAAGGAAGAAATCCCTAACCTAACTAAAGCTCGCCTTTGTACATATCCGTGTTATTTTATATTTTTGTTTATTTGTTTAAGTGCAAGTGATTACATACATTGTACATACTCGTACATATATTAATGGCTCAGTGACCCAAAGCGAGTCTTGGCCTCTGACACGAACCTTACTTAAATTCAAAGAATCTAAACGTCAGATATCGTACAGTACTCGCTATAAATTCCATTTAAAATAAATGAATTGTAATGCAAACTACATCAACGAATCTTATCAATCTCACCAATATCTGGCAAAACTTCAAATTTGCAACATTTTACCCAAACGTCGAACTTGTGAACGCTTCAAAATTTAACGTTCTTGGATTAAGATTGAGTTACCTACTTACCATAATGAGGTCACAGTTTTATGAGCTTTCTTTCTGAAGGCGGTATTACGGCGACCCAGCCTAATTCGATAAATAATACCCAGAGGCCTTAATTTTTCGTCTGACGAAATTATCTGGGAGTACTGAACTGAACTTATTTTATACAAGACAACAGGTATAGTAGAGTTCATAAATATATGAGCATTCCCAAGGCTGCAAAAATAAATGTGTATCGAAGGGTGTGTACAGATTTACCAGTAAAAATATATAACCGCTATCACCTGTCATATTTATCTGAGCAAGCCTCTCAATAATATATGTATTTGGGTATGTAGGTAGGTATGTATATATTTTTGGCACGCTCTGTACCCGAGTCGGTAAGTATAAGGTGTCATTTGATGCGTATAGATTTTGGCAGTGAAACAGATCATAATATTTTATAGTTTGGTTCCTTTCCGAGTATTGTAGATGATATCTTCAGTACACAATCCAAGATCATAAAATATGAAAGTGAAAGTTAAAATTGTAATATTATAAAATCTTTGAAGTGGATTCCCCACAAATGGCTGAGGCTCCTTCAGTCCATTTCTTAAAATGTCTGTTTCTCAAAATGGCCTGGCCTTCTTCCAACGAACATCTCTCTCCTATAATCTTAGAATAATAATGCCTAGAATGATAGTTTCATACGGCCGACGCGCCAAGCGCGAGGCACAAAATGGATTCATGTAGTTGTGATCAACTCGTACTTACACGCGCCATACGCACACAAACGCACCAAAAGTGTAGCTAGCGCAATCACATTCCCTGAAAATGTATGATACGTTGCGTACCGGCAATGTTTTATTTTTCAGAGGTTTTTTAACATATTAATTGTACTATTTAGTACCTAGCATAAAATAATTGTACTTCTTCATAGTTAAGTAATAAACGAAGTTTAAATTGGCCTGTACGCAACGTACTCGTCTCGTACGGGCAAGCGGCTAAAAATTTAAAATTTGAGGAACAGACACCGATAAAAAAATGTACTCATCATGTACCAAGAAGTCTTAATAATATTTTTTTTTAAATATGCTCCCGTCGCCGTTGATTGTCATTATAAGTTAGCCGGTATGTAACGAGTACCTACGCTCCATACAGACAATAGACTTTAAATGGGTATGTTAGAATAAAACGATAATAAACAAACCTAAAATGTACTCCACCTACGCATACTGACTTATTACAAAATTATGATAAATCTCAGTAAGTAAGTATTGTTTATCTAAGAAGGTTAAGGTAGGGGTTACCGTAATCCGGAGATACTTTGATTTGCGGGTAGATTTTGATAACAATTTTCGCTCGCTACCAAAGTGTATGTTTTAAAGAGTTTAAAAAAGCCTTAGTATTTTTTTTTACATTATTGACAACATAGGACTTAAAAAGTAATTATGGCCAAAAATAACCCCAAACGATAAAATAATTTTAACTTAAAAATGTGGTTCACTGATTTTTATTGATATTTACAGCTTTTTATTTAAGCGGGTTTACTTTAAATTTTTTTAATAAAAAGGTATTGCTTTCAAAGTTAAGTACCTCTTTCTCAATTTAACTTTCACTGTGTAGTTTGTAATTTTATCAAGCAAAAACCTCACAAAATCAAAAATTAGATAGATATTGGAGAAAACTACTTTACTAATCGTAGTGTACATTTTGCGTACAGTTTCTTCACTCACATCGACATTTTGAGTACATTCATATAAAAAAAAACTCTAAAAAATAAAACATGGCCGGTACGCAACGTATCACACCTGAAAATGGGGTATACTCTTGGTCACTGGTAAAATAAAATAAAATAATAATCATAAAAATTGTTAAATACATTAAACGTAGGAATATTTTATTAAATTATTAAGTCAGGTAATAATCCATTATTATGGTACCATCAAGTTCATCAATTAGTTAGTATATTATCAGGACAGAATTACGAGTAAATAAATCCGTTACATTGGCAACACTACGTTGTCATGCCGCTCATAGAAAATATGCAATTGAGATTACTGTTTTACGTAAAAATACGAGTTAAAGAATCATATTTACGAGTGAAATGTTATGTTAGAGTGTTTATCCTTCTTATCCGATGCATTCTGACTCCTTTTCACTGCACGAACCTTCATATTGATTGAAAATGTGGGAGCTGTTTACACCTGACATGCGTTCTTGCAACTGATAAGCCGATCGGCGTACTTAGCCATTTATGGCCAAGTTTAGGTGGCCTGACCGCTGCGCGTGAACTGCGTTTCTAGGCGTTATTATTCTTAGCCTATAATTTGTTGTTTCCTATAATTTCACTTTCCTAGAATACTCGCTTCCTATTGTGTCCACTTTCAAATATGTCCTGCTTCCTACAATGCCTTCTTATTATCATGTCTAATTCCCATGAAAACAAAATATGAATATTTTCTTTGAGTCATGTATAAATTAACAAATAGGATTTGATGGTACGGTCCTTAAAATAAAATAGGTTCAAACTTACTTTTTATTTATTTTCGGCGATGAGTTGAGAAACAGACACTTTAAGAAGTAGACATCAAAGGAAACCACGCAAAAAACCATTATCAAAAACAGATATTTTAGGAAACAGACTATATAATAGTAAACTGACAATATAGAAAGAAGGCCATTATGAAACACAGAAATTTTAGGAAACAGACTGTACAAGAAGAAGACATCATACTAAACTGACAATATAGGATGAAGACCATCATGAAAAACAGACATTTTAAAGAGCAGGCATAACTAGCTTGAGCCATTTTTGAGTAAAGACCGTTTATTACTAAGCTTGCGATGTGTCACACACTCACACACGTTATTGAATTTTTGCTTTTAGTATGGATTCGTTAGAAATACCACCAAAGAGAAAAGATTAAAAGAACTGAGCGTAAAACACTAAACCATACCATTTACAAATTGGATTCTTTAATAAAATCCCGCATGAAGTAGGTATTACTTATGGCATAATTTATGATGACATTTAAATTGGACAGGCACTCGGCTAAGTGGTAACTTTATGCGTCTATCACCAAAGGTCATCCGTTCATTGCCTTGCAGGGTCAAATTTGCGAGGAATTTAATAAACCCTCTAAGAAACTTTGATACCTAATATCTATACTACTACAAAGTTGTAAAAATTAAATGTCAGTACATTGAATATATTTAAGAAAACAAAGTGAATCGGACTATTTGAAAGTCACTGAATCGTTTTTTTTTGTACAGACATGTATGTGTCACTGTGACTTCATCAATACAACAACAATTATATCTTTTCACCGTTAAACCACTGAACCGTATATAGATGAAATTTGGTATGAAGATAATGATACCCCGAGAATGACATAGGATAGATTCTATCCCGGAAATCATTCCTTAATGTGACGCAAAAGGAAGTGCAAGTTTGTATGAGGAATCTCGGTACCGCGGACGAAGCCGCAGGTATAAGCTAGTATGTAAAATATAAAACTCATCACGTTCTTACTTAGCTCGAATTAAATGAAACCACTTGAAAGATTTTGCGCTTTTAAAAAAATCATTCATCGGACGTGAATTTAAATATCTTTACTATTATGAAGTTGTAAAACTTAAATGTCTGTACAGTACGATTACTTTGAGTTTACCACTGACATATGCTTCTATTCCATTGGATATTCGACTTTAACACTAATACAAAAAAGTTTCTGTTACAAACAAATGACGTTTAGACAGTGTGTACGTAATATAAACTCTTTTACATTAGTGTTATAATCGAATATCCAATGGAATAAAAGCATATGTCAGTGGTAAACTCAAAGTAATCGTAGTGTACATTGAAGATATTTAAAAAAAAAACGATTGTTAGAAACTATTATTTATTAACTGATTCGAAAACTTTTTTCTACATTATTTTGTACTTACATGTGTCGTTGTGGCTTTTTCACGCCAAATTGGCTAAACAGATTTCAACTATGCAAATGGTACAGCGACTACACTGAAGAAAAAACGAGATGTTATGACTTTTTCTCTCCCGCGAACGAAGTTGAGGGCCACTTCTAGTATAAAGGGAATGTCAAATTATTCAACATGTTGTCAAGTCTTTAGGTACCTAAGTAGATTTAATATTACTTAAAAGGCAGGGCAGTTCATTTGACAAAACAATGGTTACAAACATTGTATGCTCTAATAAAGTTTAACTTTTACAACCACTTTTAAGAAATGTAGCTCTAACCGGCTATAAAACACGACGTTGAAATATAAAGATAAGTCAGACAATGCAAATGGACCATAGCATCATAAAAAGTTTCGTCATACAAAAACAACTCGGCCGGCTAAACGCGAAGAACCCTTACAACCCCCACTCTTTGAGGTAAAATGAAACGCAACACTTGAAACAGCGAGAGAATATAATGCAAAGATTGATCACTCCCTGTAAGAAAAACGCCCTTGCCTTACCTTGAGATAAGTTGTTAAAAGCTTAAAAACCATTCAAAAATCAAAGTAGGTACAGGAGTTAAAGTGGAAGGGGACATTCAAGGCGTATAGCACTATCTTCTGGTTTTAATACAGATAGAAGTATTTAACTATTGAGAAGAATTTTCACTCACTGAAATGCAATTGAATATGAAAGTTACGAGTACCTCTAAACGCAGATCTGATGACAGTGCAATTATATAAACAGTTCCACCAACGAAAACTGTTGTTAATTAATATTAATAAAACAATGACTATAACACATCAGTCAGATCATTCAGAAAGTAGGATTTTCGCAGAAGAACCAAGGTCGTCGACATACATGAAAGAGTTTCTAGACTTAAGTAGTAGTAGGCGAGGCATATTGCTTCTAAAACCGATAGTTGCTGAGGCAGAAAGGTTCTCGAGTAGTGACCGTGTGTGGTGGACATCGTCACATCGTGGGAAAATCTCCAACAAGATGAACCGATGATCTGGTGAAGAACGCGGAAAACCATTGGATTAGGACGTCACATGATCGGTCGTTATGGATGTCCAGCAGTGGACCTTGGGCTTATATGATGATGATGATGGTGGACACGTTTGTATTTGAGCTAAATAATCAAGTACTAGCGTTTTTTCAACCGTTTCCATCGAACAACAGACAATCTGTCTAAAACACTGTTGTGGCAATGGTATTCAAACGTCAGCCAAGGTGATGTATCTTCAGGATATATGACTGTACTTTTTGTAAAAGTTTACAACTTCACGCGTGAGATTTACGACGGGAAGGCTCACTTACAAATTAGCCGAGAATTTCGAAATATATTTCAGTTGAAAACGGCGTATAATTTTTGCGTACCTGAGTTTGGATGTCCGGAGTGGACTTTTGGCGTCTCTTCGGTTTAGCTTTGCTGAAAAAATACAGTTTGATAGATGGTTTGAAGGCCTTTTAGTGAGAGTACTTGAAAGCTCTGGAACAGTTTTGCAGGAAATGTTTTTGATGGAATTTCGGGGAAAATTGAGAAAAAACTACAGGCCAAATATATTTTGTTGCGTTTCCGTCGTTAATATTGACTTGCCTTATATGTATTGCAATCACTATAGACTGTTGATTTTCTTTCAGTGTCTTCTTGATAAAATCTATGTACTTGAGAATTAAGATGAACTCAATATTTTTTTAACACAATATCAATTACTTATACTGGATAATATCTGGCACAACGTTTCAACATTGGTAACCAATGAGAGCGATTTGGGGTAAAATTTATATTTATAACCATTACTAAGTTTAGTAAAAGGTCACAATTTCACTTGTTTATACAAATAAATTGATTGATTGAATACAAAATAAGTAATCAGGTAATTCTATTTTGCAGTTATTTATTTTAACTTTATTGCACAAAACAAAAGTAAGTACAAATGGCGAAATTAATATCAAAAGGCATTCTCTACCAGTCAACCATAGGGCCAGAGATAGATGAAAATGGTGCAGTGGGAAAAAACATTCATTCATATTTTTTATGGTGCAGGATTATTGTGGATAGCATACTTCTTACCAAACTGCAAATATCTGAATATTCTATTTATTATGAAGTTGCTAAAATTAAATGTACATTGAAGATATTAAAATAAGTAAAAAGGACTAATTGAAGCTCAATAAATTGTTGTATGCATGGTGTATGTTTGTATGCATGTATTTGCGGTCTCATCACGCCAAAACGAATTTCTAGAATTTTTGTTATATGTGTGTCCAGCATTTAACGATGGATATAGGATACTTTTTACTCGACTATGCTGAAGACAAAAGAGGGTAATGTTTTTTTTTTCCTTCGTTAACGAAGTCTTCAAATTAAGCAATGAACATCTTCACAAATTTAGTTTTTATAATATTACTAAGACACGCCGCAGACAACTTTACTCGGTCTTATCTTTGTATGAATTTCGTACTCCGCTGAACGCAAAAATGCTTCCCATAAAACTCAATTTACGATTTTTCTCCGAAATTCTTATGAATTACGAATGAAATGGAATTCATATATTCTCTTATGATTATTAATCATACCTGGAAACTCGTTCAGTGCGATTCGTATATTATTTTTAATCTGGAATTTCGTTATGCTCGATGACAAAGTTGTTTTCGTCAAGTTTATTTGACGCTCCTTCCGTCATCCCTTCTAATAAGATATTTATCCCTTAAACTACCTCAATTCCTTTTTGTAGGGTCTCAAACTATCTCTATCCAAAATTTTACCCCAATCGATTCTGTTGTTCTAGCGTGAACAGGTAACAGACAGATAGAGTTACTTTCACATTTTTATGCATCGCATTATTATTAACGTGCTTCCGCCCGCAACTTCGTCCGCCTTAAATTCTTTTATCGCGAATAAGGGTATTTTTCCGGAATAAAAAGTAGCCTAGGTCCTTTTTCAGGACTCAAACTATTTCCACACCAAATTTCATCCTAATCGGTTCAGCGGTTTAAGCGTGAAGAGGTAACAGACAAACAGACAGACAGATACACTTTCGCATTTATAATACGGCCGCCCGCGACTTTGTCCCGCCGCGACTTTCGCCCCCTTAGAATCGTTTATCGCGGAAAAAAGGTGTTTTTCATTTTGCAAGTTGCAAATACATTGCAAAAGTGAGTCATTTTCGAAATAACACCACATTAAAATTATTCAAATCTACTCTTTTATGTATAAAGCAGTAACGTGATTTAACTTTTGACAGACAACCAGTGTGTAGTCTTAAGCCTCACTTAAGTGAGGCCTAAGACAACACACATGGGTGTCAAATTTAACCTTCAATGGCTTAAGCCATATATTCCTTTAGAGATGTAGAGATTCAACAGTTCAAAAGGAAGTTTTTTTTTTTATTTGAATTGTATACGGAAGATGTGCCGGGCAAAACTAATAATACAAGAATTACATGCGCATTTATAATATTACTATTATAAAAGCGAATTCGGCAAATCTAAAGATCCTAGGTTCAAATCCCGGTAAGGGCAAATATTTCTGGGATGAGCATAAGTATTTGTTCTTGAGTCTTGGATGTTTTCTATGTACATAAGTAAATTTAGCAATTAAGTATATAGTCCTCTAGTACTCATAACACAAGTCTTATTGAGTTTACCATGAAAGTAGTATCGAACTACTTTCATGGTAAACTCAGTTTTATTTATTTAAAAATTGTCCTGTAATATTTATTATATTTAAGTATGGATTTCATGTAAACTGCAATGTAAATAAAGCTTTGTATGGTGTGTAAATCATATAGTAATCTGTTTTTTATCTGCAGTGTGACTCGTACCTGGCCCATAGGGAAATTAAAGCTTAATTATCATTAAGGATTTCCCGTGGTTTCATATGCGTGGAAAATTTATTATCTACATTGCAAATGTATGCATACATACATATGTATATGCTTCGAAATGCGTGCAGTTCTCTAGGATAAAGCACACTTGACATTTTGTCTACATCCTATTCAAAATTCACGTCATTTTATCGCTCCGTTGTAGCGTGAAAGCAAGTCACCAATAAAGCAACACACGCTGACATTTTATAATATCGCTCGTTATACCGAAGGAACAAAGATGAGAGAGAGTAACACATTTAGAATGTCAAGATAAAACCATAACATAAAACTCCTTAAAAGTACTCTTTTTTTTTGGGGGTGGAGGTGTAATAAGTTTGTCCTATGTATCTGTGTACAAATAGAATAAATATCATGACATTGTACAATAGCAGCAAGGTAAAATATTATATTATTATATTATATTATAAAATGTATCTGAACAAAATTGAACTCATAGAAAGATAGGTACTAACCAAAACGATTACCTCATCAATAATTTGTTGAAATACTACATATACTAAGAAGCATGAAAAACTAACAGACATGATTATCATATGTAACTCGACATAAAATAAGTAACGGGACGAGAAATAAAAGGCTTTTTTATTTTTATTTATTTTATTGTGTATCTGTGTGTTTGTCTGTGATATTGTAACTCTTAAACAGATGGACTTTGTCACCTAGTTTCTTGTGTTCGAAGAAAACCTACATAAAGAGTGTTCTGGGCTATAAGCTTACAAAATCAATTCAGCCATTTCAAAATAATCAGCTTTTTTCTAGAAGTATGGTTTGTTCGTTTGAACGATTATTCGTTACTCCGCTGTGTTCCAGTGTCATGTTACTCAGACTTAAGGTGCGTCCACACTTGTATCATTTGCTCGTATCTGATCATCGTCCCGTGGCATGACTGCGTATCGCGCTGCTTGGACGCTCACTGTCGGCATTCCGTATCATTTGCCGCGTCACGAAACGCGTCCACACTAAGCCGTAGCGTATCACCGTATCCGATCACCGCGCCGATCATTTTGCATGCTGCAGTTCGGACGCTAGATGAATCATTTCACCGCTCCGATCATTTTGGCATTTCGCCGATCATCAATTTTCGCGTGATCGTTGTTCTGTAGTAGCGTTGTGTTCCGTGTAAAACTGTTGCACTCTGCGATCGCACATCAAATTGGTTAACACTCGTGCAAAAACTTGAAGATCATTATCACGACAGCTGATAAGCTGCGAGCGCCAAGCACCAGCGTGAACAGCAGCGCCCATCCGTCGGCGGCACCGCGCGCGTAGCAAATAAAAATGGCAGTACTTTGGAAATTGGCCGTAACACACCTGCGTCAGCGACTCAAGCCACGCCTCTCGGCCATCTCTTTCACGCGTAGCTGCAATGGACGAGACAGAAGATGATCGGGCAAAAACCGACTCGAGATGGATCGCGGCGGATCATAACCGCGTAGAATGATCGCGTGTCATGATCGCTAGTGTGGACGTCGCACCGTCGCGATCATGCCGCGCTCGTCCGATCGGAGTATTTGATACGCGTAGCAATATGGATTTCGAGCAATCTGATCGGCGCAACGTCCAAACGCGTAATCGTGACACGCGATCATGCCACGCGACGATGATCTGATACGGGCAAATGATACAAATATGGACGCACCTTTAAATTAACCACACAGTTATCATTTTATTTTTTTCGACGACACGTTTGGCTCAGTGGGTTGTACAACGGCCTACGAAGCAGGCGGTCCCGGGCTCGAATCCCGGCCAGGGCAAGTGTTTGTGTGATGAGCACGAATGTTTGTTCTTGGGTCTTGGATGTTTTCTATGTATTTTAGTATTATCATTTATCTGTATATTATGTATATCGTCGCCTAGTACCTATAGTGCAAGCTTTGCTTAGTTTGGGACTAGGTCGTTTGTGTAATATTGTCCCTGATATTTATTTATTATTATTATTTCTAGAACTAGAACATACTGTAATAAACCTATCATATACCGAGCGGTCAGGTAAGTACAAGTGAGCATAAATAGACCAATTTACATAAAATGTTAATAATATTCTCAGATGATGCTGTTATTCGCTCGCTACTAGCCTGCTCAATACGATGTAATAAAAATGGTAAATGTGGCTTTAAAGAATATGTGATTGCTTAATTGTAAGTAGGTAGAACCCGCTCACGGGATAATGGCGTACTGAATCTTCGGGAGGCATGCTCGGAGCCGAAGCCAATGAACGTGTATATCAGACGCACTTACGAAAATAAATCGATTCAGTGACCTCCAAATAATCCGTTACAATCTTTTTTTTTCAATCACATGTATAAGATGTACAAAAATTTCTCGTCAATAGTAATAAGACTAAAGGTTATAAAAGGCTGTAAAATTTGACAGAACATTAATCATCAAGTCACATTTTAATATCAATACTACATAGTACTCCAATTAAGGGATTCCTAGGAAGGATCAAAGCCATATCTTGAAAACAGTAATACTAAGAATCCACTTGATTAAAAATACTGATTGGTTAGTACCAAAAAAATAATGCCTTGTAATTTGTGAAATATAAAACTTTATTTACAGCGCCAAATGTGCGTGGAAAAGTTCGTTTTATCCGCTAGCGCGGAAAAGTCATTTGAAGTAAAAAAAAAATGTTAATTTGTTTGTGTTTCGAAGGTTCATCTATCCTATTAATAAGTTGTAAAAATGAAATGTCTGTACATTGAAGATATTTTCAAAAAAATGATTGTTATGGACTATTTGGAGGTCATTAAAACGAAAAATATATTTTTTTGGATTTTATGTATGTTTGTATGTGTCGTTGTGGCTTCATCACGCAAAATCGGCTAAACGGATTTCAACTATTTTTGGTACACGGATAGCTGGGTATCGTCAGATGGTTATAGAATACTTTTTACCCGACTGTGCTTAAGAAAAAAAGAACGGTTATGACTTTTTCTCATCCGCGAACGAAGAAGCGGGCGCCTTCTAGTTATTAATAGTTTTAAATGAAAACATAACCTGTTTCTTACAATTTCATAGCTTTTCTTACGTCTCACATTTTCCTCGTTGTAGTAAGATGAAAAGTTGCGTGTTTCTTTGGCTTCTCATGCCTCGTTACGCTCAGGAATCTATATTTCAATTTTGGACTCCTTCGTTTACTCGGCTCTCGCGCCAAATAACAACTTTTGCTGTTTTGCATGACAAATATATAAATATGCTCTATTTATTATAGCAACTAAGGAAATAAGTTTCTTACTTGACCGCGGTTTAGTTCTGTTACTATAGACTATAGACCAGAATCCAGTCATTTATGGTCTAACTCATCAAATATTCATTTTTTTAGATTTGGTTATACTATCAATTTATAGACCGAGTTCCCCCTATTTACGGGGTTAAATCTACAAATTTTGTTATTCATAAATAAAATTATTTTAACAATAAGTCAAAGTTATTAATAAGAAATATTGTAATACACGAAACTCTATCGTTTGACTACTTTGAAATAAAATTATTTGCGTTTCCTCAGTGATCCACTCCTGGGATGTTGTTTTGTTGGTTCAAGTTTTTCATTGAGGTATCGTTGCAAATGGCATGAAGCTCGCCTTTTGAACGATAAGTTTTCTTTTGTGCAATAAAGATTAAATGAATAAATTATTAAAATACTGAATAAAACCGCAGTCGAAACGTAGTAAGTATGTTTAGGGTTGTGTCACTCTAATGGTTACGCAAAAGTCTAAGACGTAACGGACCTGAGTTCGAAAAATGAAAATTTGAGTCAAGAATGAGTGTATTGTTCAAAAGCCATTTTTTTGCTTAATGATTAACTGTATTGTAGCGTCGTTTAAACACCATTAAATGTTGAGAAACACTCCCATCCAATTTGCTCTGAGTAAAACATTTTTTTTTTGCTGTACGTTTATTTTTTTAATTTTATTAGTAGGTAATAAAATTTGACATTGTGATTAAATTTGTAATTCAATAAACCTTTAAAGTTCTAAATTTTAAATGTAAGATTTCTGAATTCTTTTGTCAGAACTAGTTTGTCATTTTAATGTCCTATTTTATTAGTTTATTACTCATTTGAATTTTATAGTTGGTGTTTATTACTTTAAAGTTTATTTCATCCTGAGTCTGATGAATTCCGGTATGTCAACATCTATGCTGGATTTTGGTACTTATTATAAATTCTCGCAACTTCGTTCGCGCAGGAGAAAAAACTTGATGAATTCGATATAATGTGGCTTACTTTGTGATAATTTATGATTGAAAACATTTTTTGTTGAAAGTATTTAGTAAGCTTTATCTTTGTATTTTTTGGACATACCGTTTAGAAATAAAATTCCTGTGATATACGGACGGCCAGACATGACGAAACCATAAGGGTTCTGATTTAGCCATTTTAGCTACGAAACCCTAAAAACGGGCATATCTTTCGGGATCCCGGCAATAAAGCCACCACCGGTTAAGACTCACCAAGTTCGGTGAGGAACTTTAGATATGCGTAAATATACAAAGTAAATATACAATACAGATGAAGTCAGATGTCAAATTCCTAAATAAATAACCTGATTGAATAAAAAATGATCAAGCAGCTACAAACAACATGTTTTTCTAAATGTACGCAATATTGCATAGTGTTTTAAAACAACAGTTAAACATTTCTCTAAACATTACTCTCACGAGTCACGTACCGTGTATTTTCCCTTTCAAAATACACATCAAATTTAACAAACAGCAGCGTGTCGATCGCAAGCGAATCTTTCTGAGTCAGTTTCATTAAAATCCCAGGCCGTCTCCATCACAAAAGAACTGACTCCCGTCATATTTTTAATCTTCTAGCTGAACAATGAGGGTAGCTTCAGCGCACAGAGAAAACGCTGCTACAGATCACATCTACAAAACCGAAATGGCGGGCCACAGACTAGATTCTTTTTCTTTAAAACTACACACGAAACTACAGATTCAAAAACGTTCTTTGCCATTTTAACAGCATGGTTTATTGAAATGCTACAAGTACGCACACACATTAACTTATGTCGGCATTAAGCTCAGGATTACTCTTCTGTATTGCTCGGAGAAAATATTTTTATTTATATAATGCCATTTTTTATTTGCGTAACTTTAAGAAGGTGACAAATGTTGATGTTCAAATTAGTGAATGTCTCCTTCGAACATTATTTGTACGAAGCTCGCATTTCAACACTGAAATATTATTTGACCTTTATGAAATGGAAGTATGAGTAATTTTCTGAAAAATATGGCTAATAATTAATGTATTAATTTGTTTTATCATCAATTAGCGTCTCATTTAGCTGCCCTTTTCAACTTCAGGCCTTCATGAAATTTATTGTTATCGTTAGGACATATTATATTTATGGCTGGCAATTGTTATCAAGGCTTAACGGTTTTAGGAGAATTTTATGTTTGAAGGTCGATGGAATAAGTGAGTTGCCAAAATTGAATAGATTTTAAAGTTACGGAGAAATCGATGGCTACGAGTTTTCAGAAAAAAATGATCAATCTACCTAGTGTGAAGTTTTTATATATTGTAAGATCTCAAGTTCATAATAGATACGCGCATTCATAATTACATTATATGATATAGATGTTTTTAGAAATGGCACGATAAGTCAATTATGACGCAACTTAATCACAAAGGGGATCTCGAGTAAATAGCTTAACCCGTGAAGGGCGCTACACGCACACACAGGTGTACGTATAACGTTTTTTGAATTTAGCCTACATAGCTCTCCATAGGATAAACTCCGAAGTTTCATAGTAAGCTTTTAAAATAAAATATTAAGCAAGTTTAGTATGTCGACGATTATCATATAACCAGTTACATTACACGGACTGCTTTTAATAAAAAAAAAAACAATCAAATTTCCTCTAAATATGAATAGTAACATCTTGTTCATAATAGACATTTAGGGTATTTTGTTCTATATCTATTTGCTAATATAATATTAAAAAAAAAATTGTCGGTACATTGAAGTTATTTTCATTTTCATTCATTTGAAGGTTACTGGATGGAAAAATATATGTTTTTTTAAATTTTGTATGTTGTATGTGCCATTGTGACTTCATCACGCCAACACGGCTAAACGGATTCCAACATTTTTTGAAAGAAAGAAAGAAAGAAAGAAAATACATTTATTCGAGGGCATATTTATACAGCAATACAAAAAAAAAATGACTAAACTAAGTATGCCCCGAAATGGTCCCACCTCAGCATAATGCTGGCTCTAAAGCCAGCGCTGATCTTCTGGTGAGACCATAGGTGGCGCCACGGAGAACTGTACGCATGAAAACATTTTTGTTAACGCAGCGTTAAGCAAACTGTCAGGAGTTTCGATTGTCAAAAGCTGTCAAGTCGAATTGGAATGGACTCAAAATAATAACTAAAGCAATAGAATAATGACAAATAAAATTTTGGTCCACGGGCCATCCACAGATTATAGGATACTTTTTACACGAATACAGTCGAGGAAAAAGTGGGTTATGACTTTTTCCCCTCCGCAAAGTTGCGAATATCTTCTAGTTTTTAATAAAAAGCACTTTTAAGGACTATCAAAACACAACACAACAAAACTAAGCCCCGTTTTGTTGTGTTGTGTTGTGATAGTCCTTAAAAGTGATCACGTATAAATATGATTTATGTAATTACCATTAGTTGGTAATTCTTCCGACGTTTCGGACTATGCAAAGTTATTTGTTATAGTTTCTTTTTTTTTGTTCTAGGGTGCGATTCAAGAAATAAAACTTTACACTGGAGTGGATGAAACAACTTTAACTGATCAGATATGTCGAAATGTAAGTATTCTGTGGCAATTTTACTTCGGTATTCCTGTACGCTTCATTTGATCAAACTTCACATATAACTTTTATGCACATTTTACTGGGTACCTATCACACGATACACGATGGTACAGTCAAACAGGTTTCTTAACTTCGGATATAATCGAAAGATGAGCCAGATCGAAAATATAATCAAGGACCATTAAAACAAGAGGACTGTCAATCTACATACAAAAAGCTGATCCCCGATATGTGCAACGCCATTTATGTATAACAATTTTTTTTTACAATCATTCAACTTTGCAAGCGTGACACAGTATTTAAATGTAACGATTAATTTATTATTAGCTGTTTACGAACTAATTGTTACTGTACTAGGCTTCTTTGTTCAATTATAACATCGTTATTGTTTACTTTTAAAGCGCCATCTAGTTTTTGCCTGAATGTTTCCTTGCGATCGAGGCCCCATCCAAAGTATAGTAATTGACAGTCCTCTTGTAATAACGGTCCTTGATATAACGCATGCATGAATAATTTATGGTACTTTTCATAGTAATAAAAACATTCATCCCCATATTTAGATCACTTTAGCGGTTACGCACGTTGTAAAAGCCGGGTACTACTCGACATGTTTGTTGTGCGAGAGACATGTCGAGCAGTACTCGGCTTGTTACAACGTTAGTAATCATATTCTTATAAATCTTCTATATAAATGAAAAAATTCAAGACTCCGACTGGATTTGAACTAGTGCCTTGTGCCTTGCCGGGGCGCACGCTCTGCCAATTGAGCTACAGAGTCCAGTCAGCTTGTCTTCTTTCTTTTATTTGTTACAAGATCTGTGCTTTGCTGATGCATTTTGCATTTTAAGCGGCTTTTTTGCCGTCAGCAAAGCAAATCAAATCACGAAGATCGTGATAGTAAAATATCAAGATTTTTGTAAAAAAAATCAGCGTGTGTAATCGCTAAATTAATCTAAGTATGTTTGATCGTCACGGTAACTTTCTGTTACAACTCATCGTAATCCATCATCATTTCAACCCATAAAGGTGCGTCCAAATTTGTATCATTTGCCCGATCAGATCTTCGTCCCGTGGCATGATCGCATGTCACGATTACGCGTTTGGACGTTGCGCCGATTCGATCGCTCGAAACCCATGTTGCTACGCGTATCACACACTTAGATCGGACAAGCGAGGCGTAATCGACGCGACGACAGTGAGCGTCCAAGCAGCGCGATACGCAGTCATGCCACGCCACGGTGATCGCATACGAGCAAATGATACAAGTGCGGACGCACCTTAACGGTAACACCCAAAAAGTTGGACCATCGTTAGCCGTAGCCATACAAACCCGATGAAAGTGAAATGTTCCGCTGTGCGACGAAAATAATATTTTATTATTATTCAATACATTTTGTTTATATTTATTTGAATATTATTCAATACATTTTGTATATACTCGTAATTGTTAATTGTTCGTCATACAGCGGAAACTTTCATAGTTTAATTATGTGAGCTAACGTGTCCAACTTTTTGAACTTTGCCCATAAACGTTCTCTATTCAAATGTTGCCCAACAGTTCAATTACGAAAAGCGTTTCCAATATAACTATCGCTGCTTGTTTGTTTACACGTTATTTACAGTTTTTTAAGTCATATTTACATTAAATGTAACAAAAAATGTATTCACGATGCATTTACATTTCCTTGACTGATCAAAAATATATGATAACAAATTCTCAATAGAGCAATGTTGTTGAAATTTATTTTGAGTTAGTATAGGTGGTCGAATTATTCTGGTTATCCTAATCTTGACTGATAATCAATATTATTTTCTATGACATATTTCTTTACGTCTCAATGTTTTTTTCTTAGTATTTTTCAATAGACAGCTTATTTTAGTATTAAAAATTGAGAGCATTGAGTTCTCCAGAGGTCTCCATATTGTATTTTTTTCTTGATAGTGCACTTTATTTGGACTCAGAATGTACAAATTATTTGTTACAACTGTAAAGAAAAGAAAGCTGTCAATGTCATGACTTTAAAAAAATCTTACTAATCCACATAAACCAAAATGTATAGAGTTGAGGGAACTGTACAAAAAAATACAATATGGAGACCTCTGGGAAACTGAATGTTCCCAATTGAAATATATTATAAAACATGGACCAACTAACGACCCAAAACCTCATTAAAATTACATTTACTTTAGTTGCTAAACTGAAGGTTGACAACAAGCGACTTTATTGCCAGTATAAGAAATTAGTTGAAAAGATTTTTTTAAATATGCCCGACTGTTGTATATTTTTGATCAACCTTGACGTCTATTTACATTTATTCACAACTCATTTACATTATTAATTTCGATTCTTTTTCAGGATTTTGCACTACCCGACAGTGTATGTATACTTTTAATTTTTTTAATCGTACTGCAGTCTATGTCAGCTTATTGTATCTTGTCTTAACAGATGCAGAGCCAAATCTTAATCTGCATAAAAATATATTTCTACTTACTACACCATACCCAATGCGATCATAATCAATGCGATCACAATTTATAATCAATGCGAGCACAATTTATAATCAATGCAAGTACAATTTATAATCAATGCAAGCACAATTTTATTTACGCGTTTACACACAACAATAACAAAATATTTATTTTGTCAATGTATATTATACAGCATGTTTGTAATTGGGAATATTAAGTTTCTCAGAGATGTGCACATTTTATTTTTCCCGATACTTTATTATGTAATATGAACTCAGAATACAAATACTTTATTTTGACATCGTAGGTACTGTTTTTCAGATATATTTTCTAAAACACTCATTGTGACATTTGTACAGTTTCCTCGTATGAATACAATGTTTCATCTCCCTCCCATAGATCGGAAAGTTTAGTTTTTATTGGTGAAAAATTGTTTCATCCCCAGGGTGGAAAGTATTTTTTTTGTATTCACGGAGTCGAAAATAGGGTAATTGAAGTTACGTGATATTATTAAAAGAAGTTTTTATATAAATATATAAACTCAACTGTACATTAAGCAATAAGTTTTATAAAATGTGCCTGTAATATTTTAATTTCCTCACAGTCGAAATGAAAATTAGAGTGTTTAACTCGGATGAAATTACCCATTTCACTCTCGAACTATTGGCGAGAGAGAAATATCTTGGGTGAAATGGGTCACTTTCAACCCTTGCTAAACAATCTACTATCATTTTGGCTTCCATAGATAAGTTCGAAAAATAAATATGAAAGATAACATTAACAGCTAACCGATTATTTTTTCTCACTACTTTATAGTATAGACCAAAATAAAAATGTATTCATACTAGAAAACTGTACAAATGTCACGTCAGGTGCTTAAAAAAATGATATCTAAAAAATAAATCAATGTGAAATTAAGAAATTTGTAGATTCGAAGTTCATATACGTACACTATCGGGAAAAAATATTAAATAAATACACAGCTCTGAGAAACTTATTTTTCACAGTTTTAAAGTTATTGCATCTATATCTTAATTTCACATTTAAGCAAAACAGTAAATATTATTTTATTAAAAAAATATAAAAATTGCACGGCTCTGTAATATGTACAACTTTCGTCTAAACTGCTTGCTTCAAATTTCACTTTTATTAAACCTTAAGTTAAACTTCCACGACATGAAAATAGACACAATAAAATAGATAAATGTAGTAATAGTTTTTCATTTCAGATTAATAGTAATACTGCGAAATGAAAAACTGTTGAGGCGTGCATCAGAATTTGGAAATAGTTATGGACACATTATTGTTATTTGAGTTATCTTTAATACGTAATATTTTAATTTTTAATATTTTACGGTTATGGTTACGAATTCAAAAGACGAAAAAAAACCAAAAGGACACAACACTAATCAGCTGATTCCAGTAGCCTTAGAAATAGCAAAGAATCTGGAAAAACTTTTTAATGTTTATTCTTAGTTCAAGTACTCGTATGGTGCGCAATCGTACTGATTTTCGACATGTGGCTAAGTGTATTAATACTTTCTATATCTTTTTCATAGGCTGATATGCCGACTGGGATACATGGTGACAGTGTAAGTCTTCTACTTCGTAGGTCTAACGATGTAATCAAAACAATTTGTAGATTTTTTAATTGTGTGTATAATACAGAGTTAATTTCAGAAGTGTCTTAAATTAAAGAAAAGTAAGAATAAAGAAGATGCATTTTTTTCTATTGATATCGAACTAAGAAATATACATATAATATGGATAAACATTGAAAATTAAACACAAGAACGAAATCAAGATTTTAAGTCGGGTCTAACAGCTAACGTATAACGCATAATGGGGGCGTTAAAAAAATCAAAATTCAAATCATTTATTTCGTGTTACACGACACATATGCGCGTAAATATTCCAATTACATTAAATTTTTATAACACTAGCAGAGAATGAAATTGGTGGGATAATGCAGTCCCGCACAGTGTGGCATAATAACACAATCAGGCTTACCGGCTATCATTCTCAGAATGGTAGTGGGACTGTCCCACACATAGCGCACCAGGGATGCGGTACGCCCCCGCATTGATCTTAAAAACCCTTCGACGCGCTCCTCCGCAAAATATCCCTAACGGCCTGCCCCCAATAGGGGCAACCCTAGTATCCTAGTATCCTACTATATTAGGGAATCAAATACTATATTTCTAAAAAATATATATACCCAGGTAGTAGGCGAAGCTACTATATTTTGCGTAAAGCGGAACGCAGCCTTACACTTTTCCTTCATTCACCTGTCATTGTCAATGTCAATACTTTCTCAAAAATAAAATTTTAATTAAAAAAAAAATACAGTAAATATTTTAACCACATACTATTTTTTTTTTGCCATAGATCAACTACATTTTTACAGGTAACAGCTTCTAAAATACTATACATATTTGATAGAAACAAAGTTGGTAACCCTAGGCCACGACAATGCGCGACTTGCGTGGTGGAGACGCTCACCGCTCAGTAGTTATTGGCATCGCACGCAATGTATTAGGAATTCGCTTGCCGCGCCGCTGGTCGCGCGTTGTCATGGCCGGGCCCTAACGCGCACCAGAAACGAGGCAGTCCCACTATCACCCGAATGCGTTATTATACTAAACTCGGAGGGACCTATAGCCCCTTGCGAATATGGCACCCATTGCAGAGACTGCAGGTATACCAGGCTAAACGTGGTAACATTGACCTCCCTGAAGCACCCTGCAAATTTCCGCGCTAAAATTAAAACGCCCCATACAAATCAAGCGACAGTCACAAGTCACAAGTGTGTATCTCTCTCCTCATTCTCTTACAAGTGTATATTCCAATATGGAGGAGTGAGGGGTATACGAGCATTTCCTTATTTTAGCCGTTAAAACGATGACTACATACTTAAACGTGCGTTTAAGTATGTAGTCATCGTTTTTTTGTTCCTTTATTAAACAGTCACAAAATCATCCAAAAAGACATTATGTTTATTTATATTTATTTTACCTTTTTAGGCTTGATTTTGATGCTTAGCTTGCTATCTAGTCCACGTTTCTTTAATACAATAATTCCGTGCATGGCGTGCAGAACTGGATAAGTCGTCAGTAAAGACTAAAGAAAGTTAAATCATACGAGTCATTGTCCTAATTTTTTTTTAATGTATATTGATTATGTATTTTTTAATTAAATGTATTTTTTCTTAATGTATACTCCGTGCATGGCGTGAACGGAACTATGCACGGAATTTGAAAAATGTAAACACATTGCATCTTCTCTATTTTATTTTAAGTAAATTATTGACAAGCGTAACGTAACATTTAAATTATTCACGCTTCGTATTTCACTAATATATTTATTCTTTAAGAAATAGAATTATAAAATATTCAAAAATATTATCTGCTACTTTTTTTTCATAATTACTAGTGTTACGCAGTTTTAAATTAGTTTTGATGACATCGTTTTAAGTCGTTATACACGTGGTGATAGATATACATATATTGTAATAAACTGTTACTATTGTTAATAAACCTATAACCACGTCTGTACCTTGTTTGTAGTTTAATATTAATAATTAATTAAATGATACTAATGGGATTCAAAATTTCAAATTAATAAACATTTTCTGTGTACATAATTACGAAAGTATTAGTAAAAAAAAAAAAATTCTTTTAACTAACATAAACTAATGTTCTTTAATTACACTTTTAGGGAGTATTGGGACCGGAAAATATTGAAATAGTAAGTTGGAAAAATCACATTGACCTTAATTTTCTGATTGGCATTTTTTTCAATTGGCTAACTAATTATTAAGCATATGCTTAGTGTGATAATCTATCCCATTTAGTATTTATATACTTTCGCTTTATATGCTTTTGACTTGTGATGTACAACTAATTGGCATAATTGTACAACAAAAAAGGTAAATGTATCAGTACGAGTAGTTTACAATTATGAAACCATCCAACCATCAGGTGATACTTAGTTAATGAGAGGTTACTAAACATTTAGATACATCTATACTTTTATATAGTTTTAAAAATGGAATGTCAGTACATTGATGATATTTTGGTTAGTGAATCGAACATTTTTTGTATGTACCGTTATGGCTTCATAAACGCCAAAGGGGCTACACAGATTTCAACTTTTTTTGGTACACGGGCAGTTAGGCACCCACAAATGTTTATAGAATACTTTTTGCTGACTACGGTAAAGTATAAGAGGGTTATATTTTTTTTCTCTTCCAAAAACGAAGTTACGGGCACCTTCAAGTTAGTAAATAAACTTAGGATAAAACTGGATGTCTATCCGTCCGTTTTTTAATGTTAGTAACGAGTGCCTATAGATTATTGCATTTAAATCAAATGCATTTATTTAATTAATATTTTTTTTTGCGGAATACGGGTAACGGTAAGTATTTTATGAAATAAATACAAAGCTTTATCTGTCATCACTAAGTGATTTCGGGAACCCGGTATTGACCTAAAAATCCATATACAAAGAAACCCGGGTAAGGTGCACTGCGAATTTAAGATAATTTCGAAAAACTACTCATCAGTTCATAATACATGCGGCTATAACAACGTTCGCCATCTTAGAGCCAATGCCCACGTGTTAGACATTAAGACGCTTTGCAGAGCCTATGGTACTTTATATCTGATATAAAAGAGAAATCATTCGAAATTACCCCAATTCACCCTATAAAACAAGAACCTGGTATTTGAAGCCCTACTTAGGTAATATGTCGTAAATTTATTATTTGTTTATTTACTAACCCTAAATCAATGCAATATACGATAAACAAAATTTACAAGAATAGTGCTAGTACTGGTATATTCACCTTAAATCGTCGGTTTTACATTAATATTATTTCACGAAAATGCGTGAGTTTGTCAATAATACAGAAAATAAGTAGTAATCGCGCGTTGTCGTGAAATGAATAAACTTATACTAGCCCCAAAGCATAGAGTTTGTCTAGTACTAAACAACTTTTATTTTGATATTTATGACTAGCTAAGTAGAAGGAACAAAAATAGTAATGTAGTTTATTTTCATTGTTTAATAATGAAAATAAGGCATTTCTTAATAAAAGCTTTCTCTAGCGCCCTTTTTACACCTGTTGAATTCGTAATAGAAATAAAAAAGACGGATAATTTTTTCTGCTGATAAAAGTGGTATCCTTATATTTTAATTTTGTTAGTGTGGAATATTTTCACGCAAAATGGAACTATTATAACACTAGTATTAAACGGTATTGAATTTTTATCTAAAACATTATTCCCTTACAAAGACTGACTAGACGAACACTTATGCATCGGGGCTATTAATATATTTTTACAGTAAATAGGTATAGTACTCGTAATGATGATGCGATTTTGCTAATATAACTATTGTACTTTACAGTTCAATCCGGGCTCGTTTCCAAAACCAGGTAATTTGATTTTTACGATTAATTACTTGACTTGACGAAATGGTGTTGTTGGTCAAATAGCATTGCAGTAACTTTAGGTATGTATTTTGCAGAAAGAGGTGAAAGGGGCGAAAAAGGAGACAAGGGTGATATTGTAAGTATACCGAAGAAAAAGCGAATCGCCAACTGCATCTATTGGCGATTACTACTTTACCGCTTTTTGCCTTCGTTACACTAAGTATTACATTATCATACAAAAAATATTACACTTATCATCATCATGCCAGCTATAGGACGTCCACTGGTAGACACAGACCACCTCAATAGATGTCCAAATGGGCCGGATTGAGGCGACCCGCATCCAGCGAGGAGCGGATTATATCGCGTATATTTTGTGTCATTTGAGTTCCCGACGTTGCGGAAGCTTTTCAGCTCTCCATGGTCACGGGTTAATATAATCCGTTAAATTGTTTTATTAAAAAAATATATAACCAAAAAACCAAAATCACACCCAAAATAATCAATTCTGGGTACCTATGGTGATCGACAGACGTGTCGGCAGATAAATAATAAAACATCCATCACTTTCTCCTTTGTTAATGAGTGTGAGAGTAGCAGATGCTTTATCATTATCACCTATCTCTCAACGGTTCACGCAACCATTAAATTATGCTTGCTTACCCACGTGACAACGTGAACCAATTATGTTCTAATTCGTGCTGAATATGCATAATTATTATTTATAAACAATAATACTCGCATGTTCTTGCATTTCCAATCTGAGATTTTTTAAAACTTACTTCATTAATACTAATAAATTTTATATTTTCTTGGGTTTCCGCGATTATCACTGGATAAAATAAAATAATTGAAATGGATTATATCGCGTGTATTTCTCATTTGAGTTCCCGACGTTTCGGAAGCTTGACAGCTCTACCCTGTAAATACCTACGGGTGATGGTGTAGCCTTTGTGTTCTCGAAATGGGTGTTTTGCTCGAATTCTAACTTTGACAGAGAAAAGTATATTGTTTTCATTCTACCTCCTGACCACGGGAGCTTTAAATTTTCCATAACGTCAGCCAGGAATACAAATGAGTTAATATACTCGATATAATCCGTTTAAATTGTTTTATTTAAGCTAATAAATCTTTATGTTTTTCGTTCAAGTATCTTATGTATAAATGGTAAAGTAAATATCACACTGACACTGTTTTGCACCCTAATACATACTAACAGAGATGACGAAATGGGATTAGGTATCAATTATTAGATTTAATTAAGGTGCCAAATGTTGAGACGTTTACCTAAGTTAATAAGAATTCTACAATATTTTTAAAATGATCCATTTATGTTGTCATTTATTTATTATATATTAATCGTATTATCATACTGGGTGGAAAGGCACGACGATCCTTTCCGCAAAGGGGGGTTATTTTAAGTAATGGAGAATCGATTCGCAATGTTTAGATATTATTCACGAACAATTAGTAAAAATGGGTGCGCCATAGTTCATATAAAATTGCAAATTAGATTATTGGAACTTCGAAAATGTATCTCAAACAATTTTACAACCTAATGATCATTGTACATATTTATTTTTAGTTCATAGTCATTGGAACTCCGAATGTATTATAATCATAATGTTGTTTAACATAAATAACTTTGTTACCGAAATATATGAATATATAATATTTCAATATAACGTTCTCATGCAATAAAATTTGGTATAATATATATTTCAAAATATATCGCTGCTTAGTCATAAGCTATTCATGTATAATTTTCCAAGAGCCTAGTTTCTTTAGAGGAACTACAGTACTAAATCTTGACAATCCCCCTTTTGCGGAAAGGATCGCCGTGCCTTTCCACCCTGTATGTAAAACGTTACTAACGCGTAGTATGTTTGCTGACAAGGGTGAACCAGGAGCATACGTGGAAGGTCCGCAAGGTCCTCAAGGGAACCCAGGTATCCAGGGCCCACAAGGTCTTCCTGGTCCACGAGGAGAAACTGGGGTGAGTTATTACGTTAATATATAAAAACACGTAACGTTATAGGTACCTAAAGTAAGTAGTCATGAAAATCATAATTATCAGATTCTAAATATATTAGCATCAGTGTGTAATCTGACTTTGAAACAGCTAAGTCTGCAATAGTAGCAGAGTAACAGGAGTCAATTAAATTAAAAAATCAAATTATACATTAAATAAGATTAAGCTTAGCGCATATTTTCTAAATGCGATAAAAGTTAACAAAAGCTAAGAAATGTGTAGTACAAAAACGGTTTTACTACTTTGTGTTTCTTTATCTGATGGATGCACTGGAACTTATACTATCAGAAACTTGGAGGCAGGCTTAGGCATCAATATTCGCAAATGCAAACGTATCCCGTATTATTAACAATAACATAAACGCGTCTGAGCTTTTTTGCGTGCCAAGTAAACTTATACTTGACTAATAAATGCATTTCCAGAAATGTGAATGCTCTGCATCAACGGTATCAAGTTTGCTGAGATCGATGCCTGAAATGAGAGGGCCCAAGGGAGAACAGGGGCCGCAAGGAGACGCAGGAGACCTTGGACCCCGAGGATTAACAGTAAGAATATTCATTCATCTTATTCTTCGCTAGTCTTAGGCTTTTTGGTTAAACATTTGAATGAGCCCTCATCCACGGTAAGTCGGAGGGCGTGTACCTATTTAAGAAACATAATGGTTGAAGTTCAAAGATCAATGCTGGGTCGATTTTGAGGAGTACAGTTAGATAATATGACAAGAAAGGCTAATCCAATTAATGTGTATGTATACATTTTAGTTTGCACCTTGACTTTGACGTTGACTTGTAGAAGTATTAAAGAAGCATCTTGGCAAAATCTGACGTGGAATAATATACTTCAATTACGAAAAAAGTGCGAATCAGGTCAAAATGTGGTAAAGGTAGGTAGGTACTATTAAAGTTTTATTTTCTAGGGTAAAAATGGTGAGCCTGGGCCTAGAGGAGAATCTGGGAGTCCTGGAGAAAAGGGTGAAGATGGCAGTCCAGGGCGTGATGGATCACCAGGACGAGTAGGTGAATCGGGCAAAGATGGTGCACCGGGCCCACCTGGCCCGCCGGGTGCCATGGGACCCCCCGGACCACCTGGACCAGTGACGAAGGTGATTAATGAATACAACAAAGTACATTACTCTTAAAACTGATAGACAGACTGTTTGTGCTGATGATTTTTTTAGTATTGACTGCGTATCGGAAGTATAAACTGTCGTCGCGGGTCTAAAATGATATCCTTGCGTACTATCCATCATTAAACAATTTAGTAGCTAAAATCCTAATACAAACATATTCTTTTTAAGAAACATTTAGTGTCAGAACGTTTATTGACAGGGAATAGAAGACACAAAAGAAGTAGCCACGCCTGGTGAAAAAGGCGATATGGGCCCTATAGGACCGCTTGGTCCACCCGGTCTTAAAGGCCATATGGGTGATAAAGGAACGAAAGGAGAAGATGGAATTAAAGGAGACAAAGGTGATCAGGTAACATAATGACACATTATCTGCTCTGAACCGCTACTTGGCTTTACTGTTAACGTTAATGACTCATAATATAATTAAACTTACTACCCATACTATAAACTTTGCTTAGTTTGGGACGAGTTCGATTCGTGTAGCTTTCTGATTATTTATTTATTTATAAAAAAATATATTTAAGAAAATATATCATCAGCCATACCATGTAAAGCTGCTCCCTGCCAGTCCTAGTAAAAATGTACCCATAATGCTCTACGCATTTCCTCATTAGATAGCTATATACATAGCCATTGCACCAGAAACGACTCGAAGCGGAATTCGGACTTATTTAATATATTACGAGTATGTTTAAGAAATATGTGACAAACTCAGGAGTGTCTTCTTCTTTAAGTTGTTGGACGAGTTTGACAGTCGTAATCATATAACCGGCCTATCAGATGTAGATGTTGCTCGTGCACAAGGAAATGAAAAATCTTATATTATCATATTCTATGTCATTAACTTTGTCAACATAATCTGTTCAAGGGTCACAAAGGAGCAGAGGGTCCAAGAGGTGAAAGAGGCGAACGAGGAGAAGCAGGACTGGATGGAGTTCCAGGCACACCTGGAACTCATGGGCGTCATGGCGATAAAGGGCAAAAAGGTAGAATATCTGTATATCGGGTATCTGGACTACAAATTCAACGCCAAAACCGAATTCATTCTTCATAGCGAGAAAAGCGATATATTTATGAAAACTCGAATACTAATAGTATTTGGAAATCTTCATGTTTCTATGTATCATGAGTGACAACTATATTGTCAGGTGTGAGTGAGAAAGAGACAGTAAAAAACAGCCGAGGACTATGTTCAGTATTGACACTGCGACGACGACGTAGCGATTGCGTTATAACTTTTATGTTTGACGTAGCTCAGACAATTATAGCAATAGTTAACGATAATGACCTAGGGCATTATTTGACATTGGGGTATTTGAGCGATATGACGATCATATGGTCGTAAAATGGCTGACGTACAGTCAGGGAATTTAAAGGTATGTCACTTTTGAACCTTAATACCATTACATACAGTCGAAAAGTGACAAACCTTTAAATTCCCTGACCGTACATCGAAGTTTGCTATTTGAGCTGCATTGTGCGATATATTCTTAGAGATCATATGGCTCAATTTAGCAAAATTTAACACATGAATACGATATGCCTGTCGAAAGTACTGTTCCTGTGATAAATCGAGTCTCACATTTCTAAATATCACAACAGATTCGAATTGAGCACATTGCTAAAATGGAGATATAATGGCCAGAAATGGTTACCGAAACTATCAAATTGCGAAAATAATTCTAAATACCTTAGAACTATTTTCGCTATTGTCAAAAAATAACACTGATCGATGACACTTTGTTTAGGGATAAATCAATACGTCTCTTATTATTAGTTTTTCATAGTTAAAAACCAACAATTATTTCATACAGGTGAAATTGGGGTCACTGGACTTCCTGGAGCGGCTGGTATGCCTGCTAAATTGACTTCTTTGTTGCATGAAGACATGGATCCCAAAGAAAGTGAGTTAGTACTTACTGAAAGTAGTAAGTGGTTAACTATTTTCAAGCAATCGTGAACTATGATTTTTAATTAGTCCTTACTTCTATACTGACCATCTTATCTATCTATAAATAAATAAATAAATAAATAAATATTACGGGACAATTTTACACAAATCGAACTAGTCCCATGGTAAGCTCAATAAGGTTATCTATCAGTCATGAACGTCCACTCTGCTATACAAAGGCCTCCTCTACATATAACTCGCAGAGTACGAACCTGCGCACACCCAATCACAAACTCCCCGCTACCCTCACGTGATCATCCGTCCACCTAGTCGGGGGTCGTCACACACTGCGCTTTCCCATGCGTGGTCCCCACTCTAAAAGTGTACTGTCGCAACGGCCATCCGTTCTCCGGGCTACATGGCCCGCCAATTGCCACTTCAACTATGCAATCCTGCAAGCTATGTAGAATATATTTAATATCTGACTGTAACATTTGACCCGCTAACTTTCAAGTACCGATTTTTGCACTGTTTAAATGTGCTATTTAAAATTAGGAGCTTTTTGTATTTTTACGAAACAATTAGGACGTGTTAAAATTAGATCTTACTTTGTAACTTGAGCCCGTAGAGCAGACAAATCATTAGAGATTTTATCGATATATTATTCACGACTAAAGAAATTTTAATGCAAAAAAGCACTTTCAAAATTATACTTTCCTCCCTCCTATTTAACTAGTAATTTTTCTTTATCAATCAAACCAGCCCACGTACAAGTAATAACGTTAGCCGATTGATTTCCTTTCATTTTTCTTTCGTTCACCCTCAAAGATTCCATCCCTATCTTGACCTGTCGATTTGGCATTACCTAATGAACGTCCACAGCTTTACCCTAGTTGCATCCTTTTCTCACAACATAGGGCAAAAAAGAGAAAGATTCAATATTGATCATCTGATCGTATGTATAAAGAAGTAGTTGTATAATTTTTCGGTTGAAAGCAACTCAAAGAGGCCCTTTTTTATCTTATTTTTCCTTCAGCCTTTATTTTTGCATAATTCTGTGTAATTCGGCAGAATGTTTTTATTCTTTCGTACTTGGTTTACATATTATGTTGGTTTCCAGTAGCACGTCTTACTTTTACCAATACATACGGGTTGTTGTGTTTTCAGAATCCGAAATTACTGATTTGTTGAGAGGTCTTAAAGGACAGAAAGGCCAGGATGGGATTAAGGTAATAATTATGTCTTAACGTTTTTGCAAAAAAATCATAGCTTTAGGATTTTTTTTTTAATCTTGTCAAAAGCTCATACCTGACATCAGACTATTGTCTATGTTTCGTACCTACTATTTAAAAAAATACTCTACAGAAGAAATAGTACCTACTTTTTATCAGTTGTCTGGAGTAGATATGTGCAAGTTCAGTGATGATATTTTTTAAAGAACTACATGTATGAAGACTAAGGAGGCAGCCCAATTTTTTTTTTTGTACTTAATTCTTGCTTTCTATTATTAGTAGCTTCTCATATAAAATGAGTGTAATACTTATATAGACAGCGAGACTGGCATGGCTAAAATAATAGGAGTTTTCAGTTTGACAGCGGAATCCTAACAACGTCGTAAAAATTCCAGGGTGAAACGGGGGATGAGGGCCCAATTGGACCACCCGGAACTGACGGTAAAGATGGTCGAGATGGAACAAAAGGCGAACCAGGGCCGCATGGGCCGAAAGGAGATGTCGGACCAAAAGGATCAAGAGGTCATAAAGGGGAGCGTGGGGAGCCTGGCCTCCCGGGCAATATGTCTACTGCACCCATTATACTTACAAAAGTATGATTTTACTTTTTATATCAATGTTTTAAAACTGATTCTTGTTCTTAATATCATCATCATCATCATCATCATCATCATCATCATCATCAGCCAAAAGACGTTCTTTGCTAGACATAGACATCCATCAAAGAACGCCACCTTGACCGATCCTGTGCCGCCTACATCCAGCGGACTCCAGTGACCTTCACCAGGTTACCAGTCCACCTTGTGGGAGCCTATACGTAGCGACTTCCAGTGCGTGGACACCAGTGTCACCACTCAAGAATTCGATGGTCCAGCGGCTGTTAACTCGACGAGCGATGTGGCCTGCTCATTGCCTTTTAATAAATATTAAAACGGAAGAAAGCAACGTTTTTGAAGACAACGTCAAACACAGGGCTACGTGGAGGAAGAAAATGAGCAAGGCTGAACCCTCGACCGTAGCAAGGCATACATTGATTATAAAAATTTATTAGTTTCTTAAAATGAACAATAGTGATTTTTGGCAGATATAATATAAAGGGTTTTATTATACTGGAAAAGGAATTTTTCTCGTACGATATTCAGAATCTAAATTAGTTTGCTTTGTGGTCGTATTAGTATATACTCAAGAGTATAATTTAATTAAATATGACGTATGTATGTATACAAGCTGCGAGTATATAAAGTGTTAGTGTACTTAGTGTACTAAAATACCGAACACACTCCAACAAATATTTTATAACAAAAATTTGCGGATCCCTTTATCATCCAAAATCATTGAACGTCTTAATGTAAGGTTCCCTTAACCCTAAAAAATTACGATTTTGTAGAAAAAAGCAATTATGGCTATCGAAATTTCGGACAAACATTACAGTATAATATTCGATTTTGTTTTGGCCAATATAGTCCCCAAAATTTTTAGACCTTTCCAAGTGAATGTTTATCCTTGATAAACACAAAAGTTATTAACTATATAATATTTTAGGGTCCCCAAGGACCTCGTGGACATCCAGGAAAAACAGGTCCAAGAGGCCCTTCCGGTCCCGCAGGTAAACAAGGTCCCGCTGGTCGCAATGGTGCTAAAGGAGACAGGGGCTACATAGGACCACAAGGACCTATAGTAAGTACTTTAGCGTTTTGTAATGCTAGCACTACACTACACATTGGGCGAGGTTCTTATTCAGAAAGAGTAGTTGCAGTTACTCGCATTTAACAACGGCAATGTTACTTCGTCTACATTCGCGCTAATGTGTAGTGTCGATATAAGGGACAGTATTGTTAAGGTGTTACTAAACCAATCGATCGATCGATTGTAAAATTGATTGCCTGACATTGAACGAGTTTCTACCACTAGCAAAACTAAACACAGATATGGACGATCAATAGATTGTCGTAGTGTGGTCGTGGTAACATCCTTAGTGTCTTATTGTAGTTTTCATGTTTTTTTCCTCTTAATGCTCACTTACGTTATATACGGCAACAGCAAAATATTGATTATCAGATCCAATTGAGTAAGTTGCGTGATTTAATTTATTTGATTATGATTTTGTCGCATTTATGATAACAGTGTTTTTCTGGTATGTTCTAGGGGCATAAAGGTATTGAAGGTAAAAAAGGTTCAAGTGGAGAAAAGGGAGAAAAAGGTGATCGAGCTACACCAATTGACTTAGCATTGGTAAGGAATTAATTCCTTGTTGTTCTTGTTCTGCTACCAGCGTTCTTATTTATTCATTTATAACATTTGCACCTTAACAGCTTAAACCAAAACGCTACAAACTTTGAATGAAGCATAACCTAGTGCATTCCATAATATTATATCAGTCAACATTCAATCAATTGTGCTCTTAGGCATCTCACGTCCCACTGCCTTCTGACACTCAATCATCAGGCGCCCAGTCGCAATCACGACACATGAAATTTGGTATGGGGATAGTTTGAGTCCCGGGGAAGAATATAGGCTACTTTTATCCCGGAAAAATACCCTTATCCGCGATAAACGAATTTAAGGCGGATAAAGTTGCGGGCAGAAGCTAGTGCCTAATAATAGTGTTTTTATTTTTAATTGAATACATGTTTTACATATTCATCATTTGTATTTTTTTACTTTTTCTTAGCTCAAAGGTGAAAAGGGTGATAGAGGTGACATTGGACTCATGGGTCCTATGGGCCCTCCGGGGCCTCCGGGCGTGGCTCGTAACTCTACAACTGTACCTGGACCTCCAGGCCCTCCTGGCCCACCAGGGCCTCCTGGCTTGTCTATCATTGGACCCAAAGGCGAACCTGCAATTGTATCTAATTCACTATACTACGAAAATCTCGGTAAGTTTGTATTACTTATATCGTAAGTAATTTAAGAGGTACGGTCTTATCGGTGGAGTAACCGTCACTGCTCTCTGTCTTCAGCCAGAGACGTGATTTCCTGGTACGACCTAATATTCATTTTCTTCTTTACTTGCAATGTAGGTGGTTCCTCTTCCTTCTCGTGCCTTCAATTTTTCCCTCGGTGATGTTTTTAAAGACGAAGAAGTGCCCTATCATCTTCCTTATTCTAGTTTCAATGGTTTTTACCAAGCATTTTTACTCAGGACAAAATACTATTTAATATCTATACAGTTGCGTCAAGATCAGAAATAAGATTTTCTAATACTCGTAAAAAGGTTACAACAATACTATTTGGGTCACAATACACCAATACTATACCATGCTCGTAAAATACATTGTTTGATTATTACTTTCCACCAAGTACGCATCAAAGCAGGGAATTTAGGCTACGCGGGGTAGGCAACTTCAGATTATTCTTACCAAGAACAAATAACGTTGCTAAAGGAATGACTTTGAAACTACTAGTTTAACATTATAAACGGTACCTTGTTCTCCGTAGCAGTCGTAAAATTAGACACTACTTTCCTTGTCTAAAGCACCCCAACCTGCCCCAAGTTCTTTATTTGTTTTACGTGATTTTTATTTTTGTGTTCCAGTTGAAGAAGATGATTTCTATACTGCCGCCACGATAGTTTACAGAAGCGCCACAGCATTAATGAAAGTAAGCTAATATCCTCTTCTGATTTTAATTAATGTCAACTATCAAGTTACTTTTCCCGATCCGTCTAATTCATGTATTTTTTCCTGACGGCCAAAATTTCACTTTGTTCAATTTTTATTTTCTGCACATTATCATTGTAAGTATTGTTTCGATCTGAGAAAAGACAAAACCAATTCATTTTGAACATAACAAATATAGCTGTCAATGTAAAACTGTTTCAACTGGTTAACTCCAGTTTTTTTTTGTAATAAACTTACAGAGTATGATAAGTAGATTACTGAATATAAAATAAGAACTGTCTCAAAGAAACATCGTAAGAATGTTATTTATTTGGAATTTTACTTACCTGATTCTTCATCATCATCAAACATACACCCCCTCGTAGGTGATGTCAAAAAATTGCCAATTAAATTAACACAAAATGAATTTTTAACATAGACCTTAATTGTATTGGACGGATGTCTGTCTAAGCATACGAGGGGTTGAGCAATACCAGTTTCCAAATGGGTTGCATTCGTATTCAAAATTATCAGGATCATAGTGAGCCATAATCTAACACTTACTTCGAAAACATAATGAGACGGTTGGTTGTTGAGATAAACACTTACTTCGAAAACAAATTGAAAGGCTTCGCTTTTTGTTTTTAAGATTACTCAGTATCTGCGATATCTTTCTATTTTCAAATCTCCTCTCCAATTTTTTGATTGTTTATCTCACCCCCAACCATTCCGTGGCTATAAAATATAATGTTTCCTCGCAGGGAACCTCAACTACGCCGCTGGGAACTTTGGCCTTCGTGTTAGAAGAGAAAATACTACTTTTGCGGGTCGAAAATGGATGGCAATATGTCCTGGTATATTTTTTCCGTTTCCTTAACAAGAATGTGCCCTTTGTAAATTCAGTGTTGCGTTATGAGAATCTCTAATGAGCGCTCAAGGCACTTTGTTAACATTTTAATCAAAAAGAAGCAACATTATACTGGAATTTTTTATTATATTTTTTTCGTAGAAATATTGTTGTAAGAACGCTCGGTTAGTGCTGTTTTATTATTTGATTTTTACTAACCAGTTTAAAAATGCAGTGGAAATGATAAACAAATTAAATAATGAACCTTACTAAATTACGAGGCATTACAGAAACCTATTAGAGGTACAGACGGTACCTACACGAATGATTTGCAGCGCTCACACAATAACAGTCGTAAAAAAAAGGGCTACTTTACCTTTTATATGCTGCGTGTTCAGTTTTGGTTCAGGTATGTCTGTAAATTAGGTTTAAAAAAATGAATATGCATCACACCTTACTATCATAATTTAAAACATACCAACAACATTTCATAATCCATATCCATACTAATATTATAAATGCGAAAGTGTGTCTGTCTGTCCGTCTGTCTGTCTGTCTGTCTGTCTGTCTGTCTGTATGTCTGTCTGTCTGTCTGTCTGTCTGTCTGTCTGTCTGTCTGTCTGTCTGTCTGTCTGTCTGTCTGTCTGTCTGTCTGTCTGTCTGTCTGTCTGTCTGTCTGTCTGTCTGTCTGTCTGTCTGTTACCTCTTCACGCTTAAACCGCTGAACCGATTTGGATGAAATTTGGTATGGAGATAGTTTGAGTCCTGGGGAAGGACATAGGCTATTTTTTAACCCGGAAAAATACCCTTATCCGCGATAAACGAATTTAAGGCGGACAAAGTCGCGGGCAGAAGCTAGTAATTTAATATATGTATATAAATATACATTATCCCATCAAAAACATAACATCTAAAAACCTTTTCTACCACAAACAGTTGTGAGATATAATAACCAAGTCCGTTAATTTATTCAGTAGTACCAGGGAAGGATCTACCCCATACCTTTGTCATTCATAAATGTTCACCAAACTAACAGTATGTTATTGTGACGGTTAATTAGTTCAGTAATACCTATCCATGTGAGCATCTATCCAACACCTTTGTCATTCATAAATGTTCATCGAATTAGTTAACTAGGAACATGTTATTGTGACCGTTATAGTGACCGTATCAATATTACACATCTTCATATATTTAATAAATAAAACGACTTGGCCAATCGCACAACGGCAATAAACTACATGCAGCAAACCCTACCTAATTTTATTAGCCCTCTGAACGTAAACGAAGAATTAATTATGTTGCCGAGCGATGGCCAAGCCATTATATTTATTAAAAATATGAAGATGTGCCTTTGTTTTGCTCGACTTGGCGGGGGCACTGCCGTGGCCCCAGATATAATACATACATCTACATTATATAACAGATACATATACTTACATTAATTAAATGTATAATCGATGTAGCATTATAGGCAGTAATGCATGTAGTATTATTTTGTCTAATGTTCTTAAATTATTTTCTGTTAACGCCTTATTTTTTCTGGTCCAAATGCTTCCAATACCCAAAAGTTGTCTGGAAGATATCGGTTTTTAGTGATAAGACCGTCTATTATTATCTACGTCTGATTGTGATTTATTTTTCAATCTTAAAAAATGACCGTATATTAGTGAGGTGTGCTATAAAGACTATTTTTATTATAATTTGGATCATATTAGCATTCAACCATAGAAGGGAGGTTTTACGGTACCTATCAAATAATTCTACCGAAGGCACCACGCCAAGCATTAGCAATTTTACGCGTTGCATATAATTTATAATATGAATGTGTGTATATATTGTTTTCTTCTTAGATGGGCTCCATGTGGACCGTTCAATCCTCTCAGACGTACAAACCAACTCCACCGCCATGGCATGCTCCATCAACCACAACGACGCAAGCGCCAAGAACAAGCCTCATTAATGCACGTAGCGCTGATAGACTTACGCCTTTACGACCTCGGGACAGTCAACGTTTGACATCAAATTATGTAAGTGCAACTTAAGTCGTGCTATATATAACTCTTTGAGTTTTTTGCTGCGTTATTTTGCTTAGTGTTCACTTTTACGTGTTACCTGGTTACTGTTCCTTATCCTTTCTCTGCTTTGTTGTTTGTTGTTTTCTTTTTACGTCAATTTATTTTTGGTATTTTTTTTGTATCTTTCTTCTATATACTTTCTATCGATACCTTCCTCAGAAATATCTCTTTACGTTCCTTTGGCAACATGTTTAATTTTGTCTTGTAGCGACTTCCGCATATTTTTGTCGACCCATTCCTTACCTATTTTGGTTTTTCTTTTGAGGTACCTAAGGTTTTGGCTATATTTTTAGTTTAGCTTTATTTATTTCAGATCCGTTTGATAGCATTAAACTACCCATATACAGGGAAGATGCTAAGTGAAACAAACTCTTCTGTCGGTTTCTACGCGATAGGAAATGACTGCAAGAGGCAGGCGCGTAAGCACGGAGTTCCTGGACACTTTGAGGGTTTACTTAATTATAAGTAAGTATTTTAACAGACAGTGTGTGCTTCCCATTTCACACGTCAATCAATCTATATAGAGGTATAATAATTCGCATCTGTTGCACTTACTTACTACAGCTACACTGAACAATGTTGTAGTTTTCTTAGTAATCTTGCAAAATATTTTTTTGATATTTCTCAAATGGCATCACAGCATTTGCTGTAATGGCGTTTAGAAGGTTTACCAATTTTGCACAGACTGTACACTTTGGTCTGTAAACAGCTAATATAAGTACGATATTAATTCCTAAGCGTTATGACACTGTAACAGTACTTATAGACTTAGCTTCATATATATGTATCCACGTAGTCACAAAAATGTTTTAAAGTCGATTCAACTAACACTGTTACTGGTCTGCTACAAAAATAAGGTCCAATTCAGCATTCATATTTTATCGTTTTACAGAGGCGGCCTACAAAGTCTAGTACGCGAACAGTACCACCACTTACCGGTGGGCAACTTGTTTGGTGATCTGCTGTTTGAGTCATGGACCAGCATGTTCCATGACATGGGTTATCTTTCCCCGACAGCAAATATCTTCGGGTTTAATGGGAAGAGCATATTTATTGATCCCACATGGTAAGTGAATAACGTACGCAGAATGATAACAGGAACATTACAGTACAGTCAGTGACGTTTAGTTTACAGATGTCACGTCCTCGAAGTCGAAAACTGCTGTTTTTTTTTTTTAATTTTACAAGCAGTGTCGTTATCGTATCGTTTACTACTTTGCATAAGAACCTTCTCGATCACGATACATCTCATACAAAAATAGTACGAATCTAACATTATACCACACGCGTAGTTTGTATGATGAGACGATACAACCAATGATTACGGTGAGAATTGCCCCGTCTCACATTTTTGCAGATTTATAATAGCTTATTTGTATATTTCAGGCCAGAACACAAGCTTTGGCATGGGCTCAACTCACTAAAAGTAGAACAGAAAGCCAACTGTCAAGATTGGCAGAGTGACAGCTCTAAGGATTACGGGGCTGCATCAACGTTGGCGAGTAATAGAATGCTGCAGCAAGAAATGTAAGTTATGACAACCCTAGTCTTAGGGCCACTAAATGGATTAATGTTCTAAGTACTGCGGCACTCCATCAACGTTGAAAAGAGCAATATGTTATGGGAGCAGAAAATACAATTTTTGACAACCTTAGTCGCAGGGTCATTAAATGAATAAGGTTCTAAGAATTACGGTGCAGAATCAACGTTGAAGGACAATCTCAGAATCATTAAATAGATTAAAATTCCTAGGGTTACGTGTCTGCTTCAACGATAAAAATAAGTTCCTGCAGCAGGAAATATAAGTTCTGACAACCTTAGTCGCAGGGTCATGAATGGGACAAGGTTCAAAGGATTACGGGGCTGCCTTAAAGCTGTAAAGCAATGGTTTGGTGCAGCAGGAAATGTAAGTTTGCCCAACTCTAGTTAGATGGAACCTTAACTTGAATGACCCTGCATCAAGATTGAACAGCAATTAAATAGGTTGCTGCAGTATGAAAGTAATTTTTGATAACCCTAATCTCAAGGGTCATAAAAGGAATAAAAGGTGAAAACCTTGCGTTTGGTTTTCTCCTGATATATAAAAATATTTAAGCAGTCGAGGCCGTTTAGGGTAGCTCTTCACCGGGAGCATGGACGTGTAACGTTTTATTGAATTGTTTTTTTTTTCACTGTTGACGGATACGTCAAGAAGGATGATATTTATGGTTATTTAAACCTTCCAGTGAAAGAGCGTTTTTATAGCAACATTTTTTTATAAAAGGGATATTATGAGCTCCTATATTTAGACTATTTTTAACTCCCGTCAAAAAAGTGGGGTGTAATAATTTTCAGATATCTATCTGTGTGTCTGTCTGCGGCATAGTAGTTCTCTAATGGATGGACCAATTTAAATTTAGTTTTTCTGAGTTTGAAAGATGTTTAAATCGAAAGTGTTCTTACCAATGCTAAATAAAATCTGTCCAGGAGTTTGAAAATTATCACTATTTTTCTAGATATGTCGGGTTTTTAGGGTTCCGTAGCCAAAATGGCAAAAATGGAACCCTCATAGTTTCGTCATGTCCGTCCGTCCGTCCGTCAGTCCGTCCATCACAGGCATTTTACTCAAAAACCATAAGACGTATACAAATTAAATTTGGAGCATAGATGTGTTGCGTAAGCCGCTACTTAGTTTGATAGTTAAATAAAAAATATATATATTTCTAGGGGGGGCACTCCATACATGTAAACGAAATTGAAAAAAAAAAAAATCAGCAAATATCAGTGTGTGGCACATCATTCAACAGATCTTCTAAGAACATTATGATGTTTCGAAAATATCTATTTTTGAATTAGTGAATATTTTCGGAAATATTCTCTGCGAAAGTAGCAAAAGTTGTGCCTCTATTTTCTAAGCGGTATGTTCAAAAAATATGAAAAAAATTACAAATATAAAGTTTAATAAATACTTCCAACGAAAATTGTTTTCAACATGATCGGACATACCTTTTTTATGTTATTGCCTAAAAACAGCGCTTCTCAGCATAAGGACGGAAGTGCCGGGGAGATACGCTCTTTTGTTAGTGTTTTTTTTTTCATCTGCAAGTGCATTTTTTGTATAAACGGCTGCGGAACCCTACATTGAGCATGGTCCGACATGCTCTTGGCCGGTTATTATTATTTTTAAAATGCTTTACTGATTACTTGTATTTACTTTTTTTCATATTTCAGTAACCAGATAAAAAGTCATAGTGCAATATGAAAAACGATTGAGATAGTAACACTGTGTTATTTGAATTCTAGGTATCCTTGCAGCAGCAAATTCATTGTTCTTTGCGCAGAAGTATCGCCAAGTCAGCCTAGAAGACAAAGGCATACACCGTAAGTATTAAAGATACATACTTTGATCGGCATAATTTAAAGTTTTACGATATTCAGGAATATCGTCACTTATACGTACAGGGTGGAAGGACACAAGGGACCTTCTCGGGAATATCGTATCGATTTAGAGGTACCTAGTCAATTTGTGATGGTGATGGTTATAATCATGACATTAATTAAGTAAAAAACAATAATACCGAAATCACTTATTTTTAATTGTGGTGACAACCCTTTTGCATCTACCCATGACGGCTCGAGTAAGAAAAGGAAACGGGACATCGGGAAAACTTGTAGACACAGACATTAACAAACCGACGATACTGGTGACCCAAGAATCGGTAAGCGAAAAGATTCTCCTCGGCATACACATGCTTGTTTTGCCTGTTCCACACTCCGTTGCGTATAAATATATCACGCTCTCCCTTTATTTTTTGGAATAGCCATCGCCAGTAAGCTTTGCGAATAGGACATTCCCTATGTAGTAAAGTTTGAACTCTCTGTATTTTGTAAGGGTATAATAAAAGTATAAATTTATAAGGGTATAAATTCCAAGTACTGTTGTATGGATTAATTTTAAATGTCAATTCGCAAGTTTGAACTCGCCCTCAGTTTTATTCTAAAATAACACAGCACTCTTTCTTCAAATCGAGCCGCAATTTGAACAATGCCTTCTCTACACTGGTCGTTCTGAGTTGTTCCTAGTATAATGGGCTGGTTGTTATACGATCCAAAACACGCAAAATTGTCCTACGTCCAGTTAGATGTGGTATGTCCCACCCTGTATAAGTTTTTCGCACTGAACGGTCGCATAAATTCTGCATCCATCATCTTCCTGCGATGTGGCCTCCCGGCGTGTGTCTTTTGGTCTGTAGTCTGCATTAAAAATCTTGAAAATATGCCAAAAAAGCACTTGTTGTTATAAAAATATAATTCATAAACACACACTACACAAAATATACTGAAGAAAGAATTAATATAATGTATTAATCAGATATTTTGACGTTGTAAAACCATTTTCATTTAAACTTCATACCCTCTTTTGAGCGTTCTGAGAGTTTATAAATAGGACACGATTTGATCTATCAGTCAGGTACCCAATTAGAACGCGGTCATATGTTCTGGGACCTATAGTTTAAAATATAATGGTGTTATTTTTGTTACAGAGTAAGAAGACGAAGAAAATTAACGAAAAGCCGTATTTAGCCTTAATATCATAAATAGAATAGGTATTTATAAACCACAAAACCCAACAGTACTTCTAGATTTCTACTACAAGTGGCACGTGGCTCTTTGTAGCGCGGAAATAGTTAAACTTGTTACGCAAGGCTGCAAAGTTGTTATTTGACGCGAGTGCTCAAAATGAAAGCCGAGTAAGCGATGAAATGTAAAATTGAACCACGAGCGGAGCGAGTGCTTTAAATATAAATGAGCGTAACGAGGCTTTCAAGGCACTAGAAGCCAAATAGTTTTGCAGCCGTGCGAAACACATAACTTTTCACCTCACTACAGCAAGGAAATTGTGAGATGTAAGAAAACATATGAGATTATAACAAACCCATTATTATTTCATTTAACACTAGTTGTTAAATGAAAAAATAATGGGTTTGGGCTAAGTTGTTAAATAATTTATGCTATTTTTCTTTTATGTGATGTTGGTAAACTGTTATTACTAAATATAAGGTAAATTGTGTTTAGCATTAAAAATACCTTTTAAAAGATTCGTCGGTTTGTTTCCCTTATTAGATGCAAGATAAATAATACTCCTAGATTAACAAATTGTAATTAAGATTAATTTAAGTTTCACCTTTGGAATTAAAGTCATCTGTACATAGGCCCCTTTGTAAATACTTTAGTTGCTATAAAATTACAAGTTTTTTTTAAAGAAATCGCTAAATAGCTACTTGTTAGTTTTCTGCTCTTGTGAGTATATTTATTTTACAAACTATCGAACATATAACCTCCTCCTTTTTTGGAAGTCGGTCAAAAAGTACGTCAAAAGGCGTTAAATTGGGGGGGGGGGGGGGGGGGTGTTACAGTAGTTGCATAAAATAAATACCATAATAATGCCAAATTAATTGAAATATCATTTAGAAATGTCATCAGAAGAATAATAAAGTATTATTTCGATGAAAATGTTTTGTAATTGGTTGTTGACTTCAGCTTCTGGGCGGATTTAGACCTATTATTTCCACTGGACACTATTTTGTCTGTTTTCCTATATGAGATTGACCTCTTGTCATCATTGTCATCAAACTCTTAGTGAAATAATGCTTGATGGACGAATTAGTACTGCGTCAGACTTGTTAATGTAAAAGCCATAATTGATTTATTATTATTATTAGTATAATAAATTATCCAGTGTTACAAAACTCTTTATAGATTTGTGGAATACTAAAAATCAATGAAATGTGGACATCATTACTTATGTTTATAAAATAAAATAAAAACCAAGATACGAAAATTAATGACGAAGCATTTCTTATGGAATCATAGAATACTTGAAAGGTTAATTTCTTATAAAGAAATGTTCGCACGGCAAAGAATTATTAGATTACACAACACAGTTACAAGATATAAATGTGATTTTGCTTGTTATAATTGTTGTCGATACATAATTATATTAATCCATCTGAGAGAAAAATGGAAACGTCAAAAAATAGGGGCATAACTAGATCCTAACTATTTATATGAATTTATTTCTACTACAGTAGCGACACCTTGGGGAAAAAAATCTCTTTTTTTATGAGGTTTCAATTTGCAAAAGATTCTAAATACGATAAACCCAAAATATTGTAAAAAATAAATTCATGTACACTTTTCTTAGAAAAGGCCTAAACACTAAGATTGTCGTATTCCATAGAGCATTTAAATTTCTTGATAACAGGTATTTAATAACTTACAAAATTAACAAGGAATCGTATAGTGCCATAATAACGTTAGGTAAAATTCTCAATTGTAATAAAATAAATACATTTTCATATTGAATTTCAAGTTTTTATTTTATTTGCTACCTCTTGTATTACGTTTTCTAAAAAGCCGCCGCCGCGTCGCAGTGATCGCTCGGGCACGCGGCGGCAGCCGATCTCGTCCGACGGCCGCACCGAGCAAAATCGGCTGCCACCACGTCGCAGCAGATGCTGAAGCAGCCGGTGGCCAGCAGTCCGTATCCATTCAAGAGTTAAAATCGACTGGAGATCGGCGAAGAAACAGCGCCGCGGTAGGAGCCAGTCGGACGTGATGGCACCGGACGGCGTGCGGCGCCGTGGCCGGTAGGAGCCGGTCGGATGCAACCATAGACGCGACGACAGCCGCGCACCGATTGAATGGCCATCTCTTTATTTCTGTTCCCAATGAAAAACAAAAATATTAGCTAGTTTATAATTATTACTTTACATAAGGATAAGATGTTAAGTATGTCAATTTGCTCCTTTAATTTCATTAGTTGAATGAGTTACAGATAAATTAAATTACATAACTTAAATACTTAACTGACGCCTGTATAGCACTCGGGTAGGTAGACACTAACAAATGACAGACTTTCTTCATGTACATCCATGCATCTACATCTACATGCACGGCGATAAGCTACAGGAGAGCAGATTTCGATGGTATGGCTACGTAAAAGAAGACCACCGGTCCACAAAGGAAATATGGCACTACAGTTCGATCTCTGGTCGAAGATTCAGGGGCAGATCATAAACAAGGTGGAAGTATGAATAGTGCCAAAGGATATGACTGTCAGGTATCTGAACACGAGGACAGAGCGAAGTGGTGGAGACGGGTTAAGAAAGTTGACCGCACCACCATGTGGGATACTAGCTAGGAAGAAAGGAAGAGAGAGTCCGCTTCCATACAACTGAACATCAACGCCACCGCGAAACTTGAAATCAATGTCTATGCTATTGTCCGACCCCTGATCATAACCGTTGAAAGGCCGGCAACGCAATAGGGAATATGAATGAATTTTTATTTTTGCTTTATTAAAAACTCATTCATATAACAAATAGTAGACAAAAATAATTTTAAGAATAGCTATAAAAATAACCAAGATATAAGCCATCAAGCATTTCATTTTATCTCTTTCTTGCACAACAAAATTTAATATGGAGTTTACATAGCCGGAGTGCACTGTGACGTAACAGTGCACATCGGACCTCTCTGTCTAATTACTAGTTCAAAGTGCCTATATGATGCGCTTGGGCGATTTTAATTTTAATTTCACATTTTGAAATAGTTTTTTCGGTATTTTGATATTTAGTTTAGAAAAGCGATAAAAAAAATTCATGCATGTACCCTATTGTGACTGCTCTGGTGTTCCCAGGTGTTATAGAAATCTGGTATTGCAGGCGTAAGTGTGTGTGTGGTGTGCTATGGGTGACGGTGATCGCTTACCCTTAGGCGATCCGTCTGCTCGTTTGCCTCCTTTAATATAAAAACAAAACATAATCATACTCATACGTTACTGATATCGAAAACACACTTTAAAAACAGATTCCGTGTTTGACGTGTGGAGTATTTTTAGCACCGTCATCATTTGACGTCATTGACGTGTGAAGCATTTTTAGCGCTGTCGTCATATCACGACTGTGAACAGATTAAAGAAAGGGTTCAATCTTATCCGATCATTCAAAGTCAGCATTGACTGTAAATTTTTACAGTTACGCCCAAACACAAAAGTAATTGTGACAGGCGTTCCTTTCACTGTTACACAGTGGTATATTAAATTTCTCACAGAGTGAGACCGGTCCGCTTTGTTCGTCCATCACAAAAAGCGTTTTTCCTGAACACAGTAACAATAGAAAGTTTAACTTTGTTGCCGTGTAAACCGTTCCCGTACAACCGATGCATGACAAAAGGGAAATATTCATTTTGCTTCGTGGTATGTTTTTTAAATAATTGTAAAAATACATGTTTGTCCTTACTAATAAGTATTTTAAACGCAAAATTGTGTGGGTTTGTCCTTCTTACTGATGTGCCGATGGAAAGTTTTTAAAATTGCAAAACTTTCCACGAGGAAAAATTTCAGTGTTTGTTAAAAAAAATCCATGGGGAATTTCCCAAAATGTTAACTTTCATCAAATACTTGTGAAAATTTCCAGAAATTTCTAAAAACATTGCCAATTATTTTGAAACATTCTGCAACGTGCACATCTGTAGTTTGTATTTTTTGCATATAAAACCTTATAAAACATTCTCAAGGTTCCTAATTTGTTGATGTTTATATGTATATGTTTTTATTTTTTGGATTTTGATATGTACCCATATCTAATTGCATAAATATTAGTATAATATAAAGGTCCCGTTAAAATACTCAAACTCAGCTACTGTATGAAAGAAGATTAAAATCAATGCACACACAATGTTTTATTATTTAAAAAGCTAAGAAGTATTAAAGACTTAATGGAGAACATTAATCAGACAACTACATTCCTTGCCACTTAAGAATCTAAATCCGAGACACTAGAACTTCATGCATCCAGCCTGAAATAGCATACAAGCAAAGCCTTTTCTCGATGCATCTTTAATGCGCCGAAAATGCATTTAAACCCGTAACCGACACCCGAAATATCCACATCTCCCACTAACCAGTTACACAAATCCAAAATGTAGTATCTTAATACGAAATTCACGAGATTAACACTGTTGTAACTGCGAAGTACAGCAGCCTCATTCATACATTTCTAACGGCCGTACATCACACCCGTCCAAATCCCCATATCTAACATTAGCACCAACGTTAATAAGTTGATTTGTAACCAAATTCAGTGAGACATTCATAAAGTTGGAGTGTATGGAACACTTTCAGTGCACTCGTGCATGTTCTAGTTATCACGGTTGCACTGTGATTGCTCATACTAGTCGCGTTGGGCAAAATACCTGTGACATATTATACTAGGTCTAATAACAAGTATTTACCCTATCTGTCTGTGCGTCCATTAGAGCGCCATATCTCAAAAAGTACTTATGCTATTTGAAATTAGGAATAAGTATAAAAATGGGCAGCCCACATGTATTGGAAACATTTTTTTAATTTATTTTAGGTCAGACACATATTTTAATTTTCTAAAAAAGCGACTAATATGAGGGGAGGGGAAGGGGGCGAAATTTTAAGTCTAGACACTAGGTCAAGTACGGTATCATATGAAAAGGATTAACCATCTACACATTTTCGAACAATTTTTTATTGTGCTTTAATTTCGTTTTATTAAGTAAAATGTGGAAAAGATTACACGAAAATTATAATTTTTTTTAATCACCAAAAAACATTTTTGAATAACCCGTATTGATTAGGTTTGCCCCTCATTTGTATGTGATGCTATAGATACCAGAGGCAAACTTAACAGAACCCTCAGTGCGCGAGCCAGACTCGAATTTGACTGGTTTTTTTAAATAAGTACCAATGTATTTAACAGATTACAGTTTTTAATCAGGATACATTTTGTACGGAAAATACGAATCCGGATCTATGTATTTTGACTACCTTAGTAGGTATCTCACTATCAAGGCAAAATAGTAGTAAATATGATTTGTAAAAGTATTTAAAACCTATATAATTATTTATATAAATCGCTATGATAAATATATTTCACAGAAATATTATCTATCCGCTGGTGACGTTTTTAGGGTTCCGTAGCCAAAATGGCAAAAACGGAACCCTTATAGATTCGTCATGTCTGTCTGTCTGTCACAGGATTTTTTTATAAGAAGTGCATTGATGAAATTTGGAGCCTAGGTGTCGTGTGTAAACCGCTACTTAGTTTGATAGGTAAATAAAAAAATAGATATTTCTAAGGGGGGCTCAATACATGTAGCCGAAACTAAAAAACAAAATTCAGCAAAGATCAATGTGTAGCACGTATTTCGACAGTACTTCAAAAAACAATTTGAGTTTTCTGAAAAAAAAAATTGATTTGGTGAATATTTTCGGAAATATTCGCTCCGAAAGTAGCAAAATTGTGTCCCCCCCCCCCTCTATTTTCTAAACAGTATGCTCGAAAAATATGAAAAAAATTACAAATATAAAGCTTAATAAATACTTCCAAAGAAAATTATTTTCAACATGATCAGACTTACAGTTTTTAAGTAATTGCCAAAAAACTGTGCTTCTCAGCAAAAGGACGTAAGTGCCGGGGAGATACGCTCTTTTGTTAGTATTTTTTTTTTCATATCGTATTTTTTTTCATCTGTAGTGCATTTTTTTGTATAACTGGCTGCGGAACCCTTCATGGGCGAGTTCGACTCGCACTTAGCCGCTTTTTTATTTGATTGTTTAGTTTAAAAGCTTGCAAAGTACCTATTATAAAATACTAGGTATTTAGCACCCCGACTAGCTCTCAGGGCTTGCGACGGCGGCCAAGTCTTGGGCTTTATGCCGCTCGTTGAAAGTCATTGCGACCTCTTATTGCAAATGAGCCCGACCAGTTCAAATGCCGGGAGTAGAGCTAGATTGATCAATTAGTTTTACTTTTCTACAATTTTACATTTTTGACCGAGCGAGGCACGAGGGCAAAAATGTATGTTCGGATGTTCTCCTCTACAAGTCACATTTCTCAAGTGATCCTCGTGACCGTCTTTTCATGTCTCCTGTTTGAAACGTTTAATTTTCATGGGTAGGTATAGCCCGGTGGAAAATTGATTTTCCATCCCTACAGTGAAAAGTAAATTTTTTAACTGTTACATCTAGCCACAGAGTCGAAGATAATTGTGCTACGTCATATTATAAAAATAAAAGCTTCTTACTCGTACTATATAGTCTCAATTTACTTTGTTTTATTTGTTATTAAATGTGCATGTAGTATTTTATTTTCTTCACAGAAGTGACGAGTAGAGTTTTTAACTCGGGTGAAATTACCCATTTCACCCACGAACTATGGCCAGAAATATCTCGGGTGAAATGGGTAATATTCAACCCTTGGTTAACAATCTACTATTGTCGATTCACTTCTAGGATTGTTTTCAAAATGGCTCCACTAACTAGTGGCTCTATAAACTGTAGACCTTACGAGTGTTTCACCCCCCATAACTCCACTAACACTTGGTCCACTAATTGATACCTAGATATCGCAATAACTTGGGCATGGATTTAATTTCATATATAAATTCGGTACTATCAATTTTGTCTGTATTGTTTAGAGAATTTCAATAAAAAAATGTTGTTGCAGAAAGTACTTGTGGTCTACGAGTATTCATCAATAAATTATATCGTTTCTATCCGAGTTCAAAAACGGAGGTTATTTTGCTTCAGAGGGAAGAATTGAAGGGGTCAATTCTTTCCTCCCTTCAGCTCACAGATTGAATACAAAATTGTTTGATGATGTTCATTTGAGAATGAATCAATAGAATAAATGAAAACAAAACGAATTTTAAAACAATCATTGCTCTGAAAGCTATACAAAATATTTATAGTCTCTACAATAAACTAAAAATTGCTCAATTAAAAGTTCGAAGTAATATTCTGAATCTGGTAATCAATATCAGCTATATTGCCGCCGGAGCGCATTATCCTCCAGGACTTGGCAGCTTTCCAGCTGCTCCCCTTGGCAATACACTTGGCGCACTAATAGTTTCCTAGGTATTGCAATGATTTGGGTATTGGTTTAATTTAGAATCTGGAAACCAGTTCTTTTAATGCTGTGTGTAACAAATTACTGATCACAATTTTAAAAGCTTAAGCTAAACACCCAGTAAATTACTGCGGTCTATCAGTTTCTAGTCTTAGGTATGTACTAAAGAATGGCAGTACATATCAAAGAACCCTGGGACATAGAACATGAGGTACTCGCCAAAGAGATGCTTGCAAAAACAATATTTTTACTCGTACATGTATAGTTACTTACTAAGCTGGCGCGATGACCCAAAAAGGATCTTTGACTCTGAAACGAGTGGACGTAACTCTACCTTTTTTTGCGCCACTTCACAACAATTAGGGTTTCATTACTGCAGCGGTATCTCGGGCGGCCTACATACCGTTGGAATTATTTTAACGAAAGATAATGAAAATTGAATATTGTTTTTAAATTTCAAAGGAGTTAACAGCTATGCACGCTTAGGTTCCAATGACATCGTGTTGCCTTGACTTCGCCAATTATGTTCGGCACCTTCACTAGGTCTTCCAGATCCTTATCGTTCCTCCGCCTTCAACGGCCGTCTTTATTCCAGACTGGTCCCAGAATCTTTTGCCAGATTTAACTCTCTGTCACTAAGATTCTGCTCTCTTTTTTCTGGATCAGTGTATAGGCTTCACACCCATAATTCAAAATTGGCCTAATAAATAAGTACTTTATAAAATTATTAAACCCAGTTACCTTGCAGGGTTAACGATGCCAAATCTTATGAGCCCAATTCACGGATGTCGTACACAACGCTACCTCTGTCACAAAGACAAAGAGACGAGAACAAAAAGAGAATGGTCAGAATATCTTTGCGGCCTCATCGCTTCAAAATTGCAGGTCGGATTTAATCATTTCTGGCAAAAAGATCCACGGCTGACGAAAGCTGAAAAAAGAGGGTTATTACTTTTTTTTCCCCGCAAACGAAGCACGCACCTTCTCGTAAGTAACTGTTGTTTAATTATGAAGTTCAAAAATGAGAACAGGAACTCATTTTTGAACATTAAAATTAAACATCGTTGGTCGCATTGTTTATCCTTCGCCTTCGTATAAAGTCTGTACCCATATCGGCCAAATATTTCGAAGGCTTTTCGTCAATTGCAATAAATTGTCGGCCCATTAACGCGTCCCAACTTCGGGTACCGTCGGGTTAGTTCGGGCATGTTCGAGACCGTTAGCAAATGAGGCATTCGGGTCTAGACTTGAGTTTGATAGTCGCCATCAATCCTTGCTTAATACTAATTGAAACTTAGCCCAAGTGAGAAATATCGGCGAACATGGCTAAGTGTAAGCTACCTGAATGAATTGGAAGTACTTTGCTTGAATTTAAAAATGCAATATATTAGTCCCGCAACCCTAGCCGGGACTAATTTGCTGGATGCGGGTCGCCTTTATCCGGTCCATGTGGAAATCTAGCCTGTGTCCAACAGTGGACGTCCTATGGCTAACATAATCATGATGATGATGTAGTCTAGAAGCAGAAGTTAGTTTTTAAAATGAAGGCGATATTGTTTATTTTCAATGTCCTACCACATACTAGCGTGTAAATATACAAAACTTTTTTACCACACTAGAACTAGTACTAAGCTTTGTGAGCTGTAAACCTCGCGTAAAAAACCCCATATCTTTTCAAAAAAATCGATAAAATGAATCAACAAAAAAATATACCTAATCATCTAACATATTCACAAAATTTCGCGAGAATCAGTTGAGAAATGCGACTTGTAGAGGACATCCGGACAGACATGCATACTAAATAATTTTTGCCCAAGCTGAAACAATAAATAAAAAGAAGTAATAAGAAAAGCCTAAGCTAAAACAATTAATATCAAGAAGTCCAGCTTAAGAAAATATTGATCCTAAAAACACACACATTCGCACCTCACCACTAAGATCAACAGAAACTCCAAAACCTTAACTCCTAAGACTTTAATGGTACAACATCGTTCAACTTTTCTCATTATAGATATCAAATTCGGTGGCAAATTTGCAATAGGAATGAATAAGCACGGTTATGCGGCGCTAAGAAACTTTTTTAATATAACGACGTACAATTTGAGTTTGAGCTAACCCGTGCTCAAAAATAAAGCGAGCATTTGTGTTAGACTCGTGTTATGGGAAAGCCTCGGAGACTTATATTAAAATTTAATGCTAAAAAACATACGGTATGTTTTGCGCTTCATAATAAAAATACTTACTAATATCATAGATTGCGTACAGTCGGTGCCCCCACATAAGTATCCAGGAATACATAGACCTAAGTGTACAGGCCTCCTACCAGGTCAGGTCAGGGCACCGACTGTACGCCATCGTCAATCTATTGCTTCTATACTCCTTGCTAATAATACCTACCTACATTTAGAGAAAAGAGGGAATGTATATACTATTTGCTACAGCAAACTGTTCAATGTTTCTTCTTATATATTATAAAAATCCATTGAAGAACTCTGACCAAGAAAAAAAGATAGACATGACATTACGAACAATCAAGTGAGGCCACAAAAAACCATGCCAACGCCAACTTCACGTGATACGAATACAAACAAATCATGTGTGTGAAGTGGTCTGATTTGTCAAAACTATGCCAAAAAATCGGCTTTACAAGATTGTTCGTAATGTCATGTATATAATAAACCTCGCGTTGTAATTTTATAGTGACGCATGCATTTTTCCAAAGGTTGAAACGTATATAAATTGCCAAAAAACAGTTTACGACTAATTGCGAACCTCCTCATTTTTTGGGAGTCGGTTAAAAATGTTTTTCTTGGTAGGAATATTTTATGTTAATTATTAAATAAAGAAGAGAGATAAAGAATATTGGACTTAATATTTTCTTCTCTTTCCGCGACTCACTTAAATAAAACAATTTTAACGGATTATATGGCGTATATTATCTCATTTAAGTTCCCGACGTTACGCAAGCTTTTCAGCTTGTCCACGGGCTGACACGGAAAGCTGTAAATGAGATAATAAGCGATATAATGCGTTAAAATTGTTTTTTTTTAATATTTGACTTGTTTATTGTATGATATAAAATAACGGAACAATACATTTAATTTGTACCGTAAAACGAACGAACTATAAATCCAAAATCAGCCAACTGTGGTCAAAATTAAATCCAATTTTACTTACCGAGTAAGGATTATATTATTATGAATGTGTTCATGGGCAAAAAAATTTAATTGTAATTTTGACGTGTTTTTCTTCAAAATCTTTAATAATGATTATTTATATGTTATTTTTTTTAACCATAAATGGGATACCTAGACTATAGATGGATGGTTTCACGTTAGCAAGAATCTATGATTTTTTTTTCACGTTATTCTGTGTATTGATTATTCAATGAAATTATCATATAAGAAATAAAATGATAAAAGGTCTACTTTGAAGATATCTTTTTTTCTTGTTCTGAGTTGAAGAAATGTATGTACGCGCATCAATTCAGAACGGCTGCACCTATTTGGCTAATTCTTTTTAGTTGTATTTGTAATTTTCAGGACAGTTATATGTAAGAATATAATAAAAATTAAACGGAATAGTTAAATTTTTGGATACTAGAAAATCTGTTAATGTAATTGTAAGCCCTTAGAGTGGTGACAGCCGCCTGAAGATTTCTGTGAGGAAGAACCAACGAGGCTTTGAAACTCTGCGACTCAAACAACCTTTATTTAAGACGAAGTGAATTTCTAAATAGAGTAATAAAATAAATTAAAACAATAAAGTTTTCCTTCCAGAATCAGTGTAATCTCTTTGACTATGAATTTTCAAATGTGGAAACCACGACATTTATTTATATAAGTATAGGGTTCAAGTCCCGCTTACCTTAGTAATACATTAGAGGATCGCTTCGATTCTTTTCCTTTTCAATTGATCTAAGTATATACATATATTAATAAAAAGTAACCTAAAACGCCCATAAATAGTTGTAGTAATGATAAAAAAACCGCAACATACAAAAAGGGATGGTGTTCTAAACGACTGAACGGATTTATTTTATTTCATACTTTGCCTCTCGATCAAGTGCCAAACAAAATTAAAATAGGATTATCCGTTTAAAAGCTACGATGCCACATACAGACACACAAATACAGTTTCACATGTTAAACTTATCAAACTCTTCTTTTTTCGTTGGGAGTTAAACATGTAAAGGTTTATCAAGTGTTCATTTTCTTTTCTTTTTTTACTGGATATTTTTTTACAAATCAAATCAGTCCCATGGTAAGCTGAATAAAACTTGAGTTGTGAGTACTAGATGACGATATATTGGATCTATATTGGAATCCCTAACGTCGTTTATACTAATTAATCGTTTGTCCTAACGCATTTTTTTATGAAACTGTAAACTCATCAGGATTGTTATAAAACAAACCTAACCTAACCTAATATATCCGATGAACTTTTAAAAAATTCTGAAGAATTTACGGTTTCCGAAAAAAATGCGTTAGGACAAACGATTAATTAGGTAAACGACATAAGGGATTTTGAAGGAGACCCCGATATATTTATATACATAGACAACATCCAAGACTCAGTTGAACCTAGGACCGTCAGTTTTGCAGGGAACGTTACGTTACTGCCACTGAGCTAAACTGTTGGGAAAAAAAAGGTGAGAATTCGATGGTATGAGAGCATGAGCGGAGCTGCTGGTGTACTGCACTTCGAGTTTCTCATCAAGCGAAATTTATTTTATTGGGTGCATAAAAGTAAAATTTTATTTTATTTTATTCAATTTTATTTGTAAAACCAACTACTTTTATGCGTCACGTAGATGTGTTAAAAAGAGCAATCAGTGTAACAATTAATTTCGTTATTACTGTATTCATTAAAATGAATGCGAATGGAAACCGAAATTGTATTATTATAAATTGTTATTGCTGCAAATCGTGCCATAATTTTATTTTAAGTTCATTGGACAATAACACGTTATTAAATGTGACACAAAATTTCGGCAACATGGGGTGACAGAGTTCAAATGACGAGACAATCCAATTGTATGCAAAACGAAATCTTTATGATAAATCTGAGCATGGGAGTGCCCTCGCCAAGTTGAGCAAGCATCTTTTTATCAAAGCAACTCAGAGCATTTTTAAATCTTCTGAGACTTTCTGAGAGTTTGGTCGCAGCCGGCCCAAAATATCCTCGTATTTAATTAATGAAATTTTCTATTTTTGGCAACATGGCTGGTATATAATCACTTTATAGACCAATATACTCCCAAGTATATGTACGAGTGCATATTAAATATGACAACAAATAAAGCTACCTAAACAACAAGATCACATTTTAATAGGCATAGGACCGGTATCATTGTTTTTAAGAGAGCCTAGTTCGACAAGCGTTTCAACCTTTATCAGTTTCCTGCCAAGGATTACGTCATTAGTATGTGAAAAGTCCTGTTGTGGGTCTGTTCTTGTATACGACCTCCGACATTGCTGATGTTAATTTATGAATTTTCATAGATTTTTGCTGTTAAATATGAAAGAATCTGATTTAAATAAAACAATTTAACGGATTATATCTCATATCTCAGAGTTCCCGAAGTTTCGCAAGCTCTCCATGGTCTCGGGTTGACTGAGACAAGATATACGACAGAAGAAAATATTATGAAAGATTCTGCGTAGATTCATTATTTAGATTCGACTCTAACTCCCTGAATATTATTCATCAAAAATAAATGAAGAAATCATATTTAAAACATTGCTATTGTGCAATTCTACTCAGAGTTAAAACGTTATTACTTCGGACTAAATGTTTCAGAATTTCATTTGATATTTACCGCTACTTTTTCAGTGAAGGAACATAGGTATCGTGAGGAACTGCGTAGATCTTCGAAAAAATTCAAGGGTGTATCTGAAGTCTCCATTCCGCAGTGGGGCAGCGTGGAGACTGCAGCCCATTCCTCCTCATGAGAGGAGGTCTATGCCCAGCAGTGGGACGCATATAGACTGATGGTGATTATGATGATGAAATGTTTCACAAAACGCACGTATTGAGCAATGTCTGCATGAATTGCAAGACTTGGCCCACTTTTTATGAGAAACGTTTTTAAGGTTAAATTAATATTGCTTATTTGTAACAAAGTAACACGATGCGAGAGTTGACAGTTTGTCAATTGTAATTTGCGGTGCCAAAGTAAAGTTTTATTTCGAATGTTGTGACTAAGTATTTAAAAAATAACGAGTTACCGACCTTTGCATCAAAACTAAGTAAATAGTAATGTAAGTACGTTCGTAAACATTAAAAAAGTTGGTAGTTACCTTGAACCCTATAAGATCAGCAATTTGCTGTCGTTGCGGTGATTTAAAACTTTATCCGATGAAAATTTGGTCATCCAATAGGATGACGGAGTTTTTTTTTTAATTTAACTGGCATATACCCGCGGCTTCGCCCGCAGCATACAATTTTGTTAATTCCTCAAAAATTGTGAATATTTCCGGGGTAAAGTCTATTCTATATATAAGGAACAAAATGACGTCAATCCCCTGCCCCGTTATCGTTGAATGGTAAACCAATAAACACACTTTCACATTTACAATATAAGTAAAGATTTAGCTTCATTCTTTAGTTCGTAAATAACGATATTAATAATAGCAGTAATAACCTTACCGCCCGAAAAAGGATATTACAGTACTGTATTTGTACAGTCAGAGTCAAATAATCTGTAGCATCCAAAGCGGCAAATACACAAACACATCTTTATTCTCAAAGGCATAAAGACGAGTTAAGTACAGCCTAGCGCTGTAAAGAATCCACAAAAATGCTATAATACACTGAAAAAATATGAGCCTATCAAGTGGCGTTTTAGCCTGATTGGAAATCTCTTAATAGATTCAATCACAATATGAAAAAACTCATTACTTAAGAACATGATTGCGGTTAGTGCGACTTAAAATGATGATGACATTTTACTTGGTTGACCTTAGTCGCATTGTTCAACCAAAACTGATATTTGTTTCAATCACAAGTTAATTCTAACTTGATTGAACTTATAATGAACTTGTTTATGCCTATAGCATCTTATTGGAAACAATCAAAATGTTATATTTGATAATGAATGTAATCAAATTAAAATTAAATACGTTATTTGTCAGTTTACGGGGACAAAGGTTTGCCTTGCTCAGCCTTATGCATCGTGCGCTTTATACAACCATCGCTGCTTCTGTTAGTAACATAATATGGAAAAAAAACTGGGGTATTTAACTCGTTTGTTTATTTGACTACCAATATTGAACAGACATCGCCCGGCTTATTGACACCTTATAAAACATCTGCAGTTCAAGCGCAACACATCTTGATCTGAATTGCAGCAGCCGCCATTCTGCAGCGGATATTATAGAGCATCGCTCAGTTCTCTCGCGCGTCGCTTGATAAACGACCAGCCCCGTTCAAGCCCTCATCGATTCGTAGCCCAATCTACTGATAACAATGCTATAAAACTTTAAAAATATATAAAAATAGAAGTTTCTTTGAAATAAGTAATCTTTGTATAGTGATTGTACCCCGCATATCCTGCAAGTTTTTAAAGTAATCATTGCATAGTAGTTCTATCTCGTATTACAAGTTTCACAAGCGTATGCTGCAGTCCCCGTCAGAACAGCACCGGTGTCTATAACAATGACGTTGGCGATTCTGACTCGTATTCCTTGTGCTGAACACACACATTGACTTAAGACAATGGAAAAATTATGCATGTAAAAGCACACAAAAAAGTTATGGGGCTTCGAAGGGCACGATTTTGGATAATTTAGGAAAAACTGATTTAAAAATTGTACCCCCCATAACCGTAACTCTTAGGACCCAGGTTCCAAGAGCCAAAATGTAGCAAATAACACCCCAAAACATTTGGACGAAATGAATTTTCAATTTTAACTAATTTTCTTACTCGTATTCGCAGTCCTTTGTTCATTTTACATTTAATTGAATAGTAATTTTAAGTTTTTATTTTACACACCTAGTGGCACCTTATAAAACGTCTGCAGTCCGCACGCATCCCATCTTGGTCCGGATTGCAGCGGCCACTATTCCGCAGCGGATGTTAGAGCATCGCTCAGTTCTGTCGCGCGTCACTTGATAAACGACTAGCACCATTCAAGCTCTAATCGATTCTTGGCCAAATCTACTGTAAACGCAGTACATAGAATGGTGCGAAAACTATCGCAATACAAACTTTTTGTTGGTGGTAAGTAATGACTTTATCGTCTCTATATCTATCTTACGCTTAAATTACATACATAGCAGCTCGGCACCGGATCAGCATTCTTTTCACGTGTAACCTACACGCCGCTTTTTTCACGCCGATTTCTCATTCGTATTCACAGGCTTTTGCTCATTTAACAATTAATAAAACAGTAAGTTTTAGAGTTTATTTTACAAACCTTATATAGTGGCACCTTATAAAACATCTGCAGTCCGCGCGCATCCCATCTTGGTCCGAATTGCAGCGGCCACTATTCCGCAGCGGATATTAGAGCATCGCTCAGTTCTGTCGCGCGACGCTTGATAAACGAGCGGCCCCGTTCGGACCCTCATCGATTCACGGCCAAATCAGAAGTACAATTTAAAAAAAATGTTTTTATGTTGTATATGATGTTTAACTGTTGTCTAACATAATATATAAGTTGTACGAACTAGATATGTTAGTATTTTCTTCTGTTTCCGCGATTATTACTCATTTAAATAAAACAATTTAACGGATTAAGTATATCGCGTATACTGTTTATCTCATTTGGAGTTTTTCAGCTTTCCAAACGTCGGGAACTCAAATGAGATAATATACGCGATATAATCCGTTAAATTGATTTATTTAAATATATATGTTAGTATGTTAGTATAATGTGTCCGAAATAAAGATTATTTATTATTATTATCTATGTTTGTCGCACTCGCTCACGGAACAATGATGTGCTGGACCTTTGGGACACGTACGTGGGCCATTCAAAAGATTTATTTGATAGGAATACAGATTTCATATAGGTCTTACAAAATTTTTGGTTTCATGTATTCAGCCTACACGTAGGCATGCAAATATTTATCACACTAAATTATATTAATATTCAATTTCCAATCGAAATAATCAATAATAATATTATAATATATCGGTGTCTCAGTGGCATCGTGAGCGGACGTGTTGCAATATTATATTTAAATTTTTAAATAACGTGTTTTTCAAGTTTGAGTTTAAGTAATAGATAACTAAAATCTACTTTCCATCAAACATAAACAGTCGCATACATTGTTTTGAAGCTGGATCAGTGCGTACAAGATCTGCAAGAAGCACCCCTCCTCACCTCGGGTAAACGAGATAGTTGCTATTTTTTACTCTGTCACACAACAACTACACACAGAAGCGTACGGCTGCGAAATTACGCCAGGATTCTTATCGACATAGAACTCCATTCAGAAAGGTAAATTATCGCTCATCATGAGTACAATAAGGCCGCAACTAAGCAATCCAGAGCGCAGCACCGGCTCGCAACCAGACCTGTCGAGCTTGTCGAGGTTAGACGAACACATTACGCAGCGTAAACGCAAGCAGCCAGAGACGGACTGTGACTGTAAAAACGAAATAATAAATCTTGGACAGGAGATGAGGGACATGTTTGAAACCTTCTCAAATATACAAAAGTCATATTTTTCAACGATGCATGAGGATATGGCTCAAATAAGAACCAAGATAGATACCATTCAAACCACAACTGATCACCTTGCATCAGAACAATCTAAGATGTTAACAGAAATATCTCAATTACAAAACAAATATCAACAAACAGACGAGAAGATAAAGCTACTGGAAGGGAAAATAGACACTCTCAACAATATTCCAGCCAAAAGTGTGTCCCAACCATCAGCAGAAGAACTGATTAGTGAGATAGCAGATCGTTCGGAAAGGCAAAAAAACATTATTGTAGTTGGTGTAACTGAAGCCGATGGCGATACCTCCGAAAAAAGGCAGGTACAAGATCGAAGTGAGGTTATCAACATCCTAAAATCGGTACTGAAAAGTGATGTAGCACCACAACCGTGGAAAATGATTCGAATTGGAAAATACAAAACCGGAGTAAATCGCTCCCTTAAGGTATGCTTCGATTCGAATATAACTGCAAAAGAAGTTTTACGCAACCGAGGAAATTATCAACATGCTCAGATAAAACTATTCCCTGATCAAACTCCAGCTCAACAGACCTATATGAAAAAGTTGCGAGAAAACGGAGAACCTGACATAACAATCAAATATATAAAGGGTTATCCTAAAATCGTATCGCTACCAAAAAACGACAACAGCCAGAGCAATCAATAATTGGTACCCATACAATAATAACGAACAAAAAGGAACTCATATCACACCAAATCCTAAAAACATATGATGAATTAACACCAATTGAAGGCTCATTTAACTTTTTCTACACAAACATCAGAAGCCTTGTAAGGCATGGAAAACTAGACGAATTAAAATGCATTTTGAAAACAATAAGTAAGCAAATCCATCTGATATTACTTACAGAAACCTGGATAAAGACTGAAGAAGAAGCAAATTATTTAGACATTCCTAATTCACACTATTATAACTTCAGGACGGACAAAAGAGGCGGGGGCGTATCCATCTACATTCATAAAAACTTGCAACATAATCTAATTGGAGGAAAGTATATAAATGGAAACAACTATTTATGGATACATACTCACAAGTTAAACCTCCATATTGGACTTATTTACAAACCCGGAGACACACATGTCGAAACATTTATTGAAGACTTTGAAAGACAACTACCGGAAGGGAAACCGACAGTAATTTTTGGCGATTTTAATATAAACCTACTATCAAAAGACAGACAAACTAAAATATACACAGACACGCTCAGGGAAAATGGATATAGCATCATCAATAAATTAAATGACCAATACTCAACACGAGCCACAGCCACAACGAAGACTATTTTGGATCACGTTATTACCAACAAAACCGACAGCAATATTCATATGGCTTTGGCTGACTCTTCTATGTCAGACCACAAGCAAATAATTCTTGGAATAAAAAGTAATAAAGAAAAAATCAAGACACGGATCAGGACACAGTATGAAGCAACGAATTATGAAGCATTAGGCCAATTGGCAGAGGATTGTTTTGACATGATACCTAACACCAACTTTGAGTCATTATACGAAACGATGAAACGTATAATCAATAAGAGTATGACGCTGAAAACAAAAATCCTTAATCCACCTAAACAAGACTGGATCAATAAAAATATCATTAAAAAAATAAACAAAAGAAATAAATTATGGCAACAACTGAAAAAGTATCCCGATAACAAAAATATACAAACAAATTTCAAGAAAGAGAGAAATGACACTACGACTCTAATTAACAAAACGAAGAATAAATACTATTACGACAGCTTCCTAAAATGTAAGAACGACCCTAAACAGATGTGGAGTCTTATAACCTCGTTATCAAACAACAAAAAAAAAACTGAGAACCGTCCAGAAAAACTAACAACGACAAATGGAACAACCACCACGGACGGAAAAGAAATATGCGATGAATTCAATAACTATTTTGTAAAAATTGGTCCTGCGCTGGCTAATGAGATCCCATCTCGTTATCACAACAAAACTAGTCAAAATGCCATAAAAGACAGTAATAATGTATTAGAAAAATTTACACCTTGTAGTGAAGATGAAGTATTGAAAATAATTAATAAATTAGATCCTAACTCTAGTGCTGGCATAGACAAAATTACAACAACATCGATTCAATGTATCAAACAATATCTGGTTCCAAAAATTACCAAATGTATTAACTTTTGCCTAGAGAACGGTATTTTCCCAGACTCACTAAAAATAGCAAAAGTAACACCAATTTACAAATCAGGAAATAAGATGGATCCTGGGAACTATCGACCAGTGTCAGTATTACCGATACTATCTAAAATATTAGAAAAGATTATTTACCACCGGCTAGAACGATATCTATCGCAAATAAATTTTTTGTTTAATAAACAATATGGATTTCGTCCTCAATTTAGCACGCTGTCCGCAGTAACTGACTTAGTCAGTAGTATCAAATCTAACATAGACGATAAAAAGGTAGCCCTTGGAATCTTCATAGATCTCAAGAAAGCGTTTGATACAGTGAGTCATCCACTTCTTTTGGAAAAATTGAAAAGCATAGGAATTACGGGCTCCGCACACAAAATCATGGAATCGTATCTAAAAAATCGCTTGCAAATAGTTAAAATAGGCAATGAACAAAGTTCTCCTCAACAAATTACGTGCGGTGTCCCTCAGGGTTCTATTCTCGGGCCGCTTTTATTTTTAGGATATATAAACAACATAAGTCAAGTACCTTTGCAAGGAGAGTTGAGTTTATATGCAGATGACACGTGTGTATTTTATTTTGGACACTCTATAGATGAACTAAAAATAAAAGCTCAAAATGATCTAAATGCGCTAAATGCCTGGTTTCAAAATAACCTGCTTACTATAAACGTGGCAAAAACGAGCTATCTAATTTTCAAATCCAAAAATAAAAAAATAACTGACGAAAAGCCATTAACAATAAATAACATACACATAAAAGAATCAACAGAAGAAAAGTATTTAGGATTATTACTGGATAGCGAATTAACATGGAAGCCTCATATAAATAAAATTATAGCAAAATTATCATCACTACGTGGATGTCTTTATAACACTGCACAATGTTTTCCTCGCCAAGTGCGATATACCATTTATAACTCACTTGTGAAGTCCCATCTAAACTACCTCATAGAGATATGGGGTAGTGCTAATAAAACAACGCTCAAAAATTTACAAATAGCTCAAAATAAAATTATAAAGACACTTTTTCGGTACAATTATCTTACATCCAGCAAAAAAATTTACTCAGAAACTAAAATTATGACCCTAAATCAACTACATTACAACAATAATTGTTTACTAATAAGAAAAATATTAGATAAGAAAATCCATACCCAAATACAATTTAAAACTAAGAGTGAAATGGGAATACGCCCGTTGCGGAACGCTAATAATCTATGTCTCAAATCTGCGCGTACTAAAACTGGCAAGAAACACATAGGGTTCCAAGGAGTATTATTCTACAACCAATTACCAAAACAAATAAAGGAATGTAAAAATTTTAATATGTTTAAACGAAAACTGAGAGACCATGTAATTAACAACGTCTAAATCCGGCCCTGGGAGTTCTGCATCGTATACAAAAGACGACTGATAAGGATGTCATTAAGCATTTACCTTAAAATTTTATTTGAAGCACATTAAAACTAAACGTAAATGAAGGTGTTTTATAAATTTACCGTACAGATAAATCTTTGCGTACCCACATTGTACTTTACTTGAATATTTTATGTTATGTGTGTGTTTTTATGTATCCCTCTAATAATTTTGTGGTATGTAAGTGCAAAGTGCTATTAGTAATGTATAAATAGAACTTAGATAACTTAACGTAACTTTGTATGTCGCAATCGATGTTCACTGAAACAATTAACTATTTTTTAGACAATAAGTTCTCATTAAGTGAAATGTAAAATTTCTTTTGAGAAATAAAGTTCTTTAACCATAATATCAATAATCAATAATAATAGTATAATTAAAATAATCAATAATAATAGTATAATTCAAATAATCAATAAAATAGTATAATTAAAATAATTACCTAATTTTACATGTGTCAAGAAAATATTTTACGCTATAAAAACAATTTTCAATCAGCCAACTATTTAGAGCAGTTTTAAACCTATTCCCCTGAAGAGTTACAATTCCTTCAGGGATGCGATTATAAATGTCAATACACATGTTATAAATATTTTTTTTGTATATAGCTTTGCGGCATTGTGGTTTTAGTAGGAGGTGCCTCCCTTTCAAACGTGTCTGCCTCTGCATGGTTTCTCCACGCTTTTGGAAGTAGTGTAAGTGGGAGTTTACAAAAACGAATACTTCTCTGATGTACAAGCATGGCAACATTTCGACAATTGAATGAAACTTTAAGGGGTATACCGCGCGGTTGCTGTTCCTGCTCGTGTCATGGGACTCGCACAGAATCAGCACCCGCTAAATGCAAGAACAATAGGAGATTGATTGGATCTAAATATGGTTATGGTAGTAAAATGATGGACTAAATACTGGCAGGCTAGCTTGAGACAGCCAGACGTCTACCAGGAAAAAAACTGTCTCATGATTAAAGGCATTGGTAAACGATGACTTGTTCCCCGCTAAATGGGCCCCTATAAATAGGAATAGCGACACATTAACAGTCAGTATATAGAGAAATATATTACTCAAATATATAGAAAACATCCAAGACCCATGAACAAACATTCGTGCTCATCACACAAGCACTTGCCCTGGCCGAAATTCGAACCAGGGACCTCTCACTATTTTTAGCCAAACTCGTTGTCAATAATTATTGATTGTTGAACTTCTTTCGTCATTTCTACTCACCAGTGGTCTGTGCTTAGGAAATGCTGGTAAACTGAGACTTATAAAAGTGCACTACAGAATGAATTATTTCATTATTGGTTTATTATTGGCTAAACGGCTGATCAATGCCTCAGGGGACCCGAGAGCTTTCGCTTACCTCTGCCAAAGGAGCGTCCTCACGATTCAAAGAAGTAATACGGCCAGAATAATAGGCACTATGCCGCAGGCGGACTTTCTGCAAGGGGTGTTCTTTTTATGATTTTCTTTTTTAGAGTCCCGTAGCCAAAATTACCAAAACGGAACCCTTATAGTTTCGTCATGTCCATCCGACCATCCGTCAGTCTGCCCGTCCGCATGTCACAGGCATTTTACGCAGAAACTACTAAATAAATGTATATTGATATTTGGACTATAGGTGTCTTGTGTAGGCCGCTATTTCAGAAATAATCGCTCGGAAAGTTGCATAAATTGTGCCCCCCTCCTCTATTTTCTAAACCTTATGTCAAAAAATATGAAAAAAATCACATAAATGTATTATAATGAATACTTTCGACCAAAATTGATTTCAACATGATCGAATATACCGTTTTTGTGTAATTGCCGAAAAACGGCGATTCTCACTAAAAGGATGTAAGTGCCGTGGAGATACGTTCTTTTGCTAGTACAATTTTTCATATTGTATTTTTTCCATCGGTAGTACATGTTTTCACGGCTACGGAACCCTGCAATGAGCATGGTCCGACATGCTCTTGGCCGGTTTTTAGGGTTCCGTAGCCAAAATAGCAAAAACGGAACCCTTATAGTTTCGTCGTGTCCGTCCGTCCGTATGTCACAGGCATTTTACTCAAAAACTATAAGATGTAAATTGATGAAAAATAAATTTTGAACATGTCTTGTGTGAGCCGCTACTTAGTTTGATAGTTAAATAAAAATATATATATTTTTAGGAGGGGCACTCCATACATGTCACTAAATAAATATATAGAAATTCAGCAAATATCAATGTGTGGCAGATCATTCGACAGTTATTCTAAAAAAACTTAAGAGATTTGTAAAAAAAAAAAATTATATAGTGCATATTTTCGGAAATATTCGCTCCGAAAGTAGCAAAAATTGTCTTGCATTGCTCTATTTTCTAAACGGTATGTTCAAAAAATATGAAAAAAATTACAGACATAAAGCTTAATAATAACTTTCAAGGAAAATTATTTTCAACATGATTCGACATACCGTTTTTAAGTTATTGCGAAAAAACTGCGCTTCTCAGCAAAAGGACTTAAGTGCCGTGGAGATACGCTCTTTTGTTAATGTTTATTTTTACATATCGTATTTTTTTCATCTGTAATATTTTTTTTTGTATAAACAGCTGCGGAACCCTACATTGAGCATGGTCCGACATGCTCTTGGCCGGTTTTTTATTATTTACTCTTAATTTACTTTAGTTTCTGTTCATTTTATTTACTTACATCTACATTTACATTATGTTTGTCACTGTACTTATAGTTAATTGGTTCGTTGGATTTTTGCGTATGAGATGTTATTAGATTAATTTTGTCTGGGTTGTGTGTGTTCGCTATAATATTTAGCAGTCAGTTTTTTTTCAGAGTACCGACGATAGTAATTTTTATTGAATATAAATTCTCTAGCGTTTGAACTGTTACTATTGTTCTTACCCACTGAGCCCGTCAGAGTCTGTACCAGCAAGCAAGTTGTTAAGTTATGAGGTGTAAGTTGTGTCAGTATTTGGCCGAGAGCCAACGCTAAACCGAGTAAGCTAAACGGTTTTTGTTGATAATTATCATGTAGATAACTTGTTGGCCTTAATTACGAGCCTTAATGAACATTGTTTTAGTATTTTAAACAGTTTCAATTTGCTTGTGTGCAAAGTACTGAAGTATCGCATGAACAGGATACGTCAAGTGTGCTCTAAAATATAACAGGGCTGGAATTCCACTTTGTATTAAATGATGTCACTAAACGAGTTAGAATGGCGATAACAATGAGATATGATTATTTCGATATTCAGTGGCATGGTATTGCTGAGCGATAAAAAAAATCATGCAAGTACCCACATGCATGTTTTTTTTAACGTTACTAAAAGAGACAGATTTTTTGTAAGCAACACAGTTTTTGTATTTAACAACCTATTGTCACCAAATTCTACTAAGATTAGTGGGCCAATATTTTAGGATGCTAAATCAGTAGCCATAAGCAACAGATTAAATAGATGTTCAAACCAGAAATCGCAAAAAGTTTTTTTGACCATAATAACTCTTCCAAATTTCAATTGAATACTTAGCATAATTAGTTTCTGAGATGTAACGCCGTAACAGTCGGACAGACAGACATAGTCGCACAATAAAGGTTCCTTTTTTACTTTTTTGCCCCGGACCCCATAAAAGAGAACTCCTAAAAGATCCTGAACGAGTATAATTATCATCAGTAATATGATGTTGACGTGTTTAACTTGCTTGTCAGGTTGAGTCGAGAGATTGCTTATTAGGATGGGTCGAGCACTGGGGCATTTACCTTACCCTAAAAGAACCGACTGCCAAATCCAAGTCTTTGTCACGCCCACAACCTATGTACCCCAATCTAACAAGCTACCTTATACGTTAAAATCTCACTCCAATCATAAAAAAAACTCCTAAAATGTTTAGGAACATTACGATCAAAATACCAAGTGGCCTCCATTTTGTTTTGAGTATATTTATCCCCCAAATGCATGCGAATAAAAAAGATCCACAGACAAAAGCTGTGACACTTGAAAAATTAGTGGCAGCAGTTGGACAAATGAGGCCCCGAGTAATTTATTATCCGCCTGCACCGCCGCCCGACTTCATTTCTTTGCCACGAAAATGACAGCAATTATGACGTTGAGACAATATGGTTTCCGTCAAAATGTTAGCAAAATGCCTTTTGTTTGTACTTTGTTTTAATAGGGTACTGGACTGACAGATGAAATCAGTTCCTTTTTACCCGAGTGCGCGACGCAAAGGAGGGTCATGTGTGTATTATCAGTTTATGTATGTTTGTTCCTATTTGGCACTTTAGAGACTAAATGCTTTTGATGATTCTTACGTCAATCGATTCGTCTTAATTGTCCGAATGTCACTAAAGATATGACACTCGAAATGGCGATTATGACACGCCATATTGTGAAAAAAAATGAAAATCGAAGTTCTTTTTCATGTTTTTACGCAGTTGGGTTATTTATTATTATTTTCTTTTTTTTATTAGTATAAATAAAATATTTTTTTAAATAAAGAAGAAAAAGATTTACAAAGAAAAAAAGGTTTATGACGTGATAATTTTGGATGATCAAATTGCCGCCTTAATTTTAGTATTTGGTTATTTTAAAATCGCCAAGTGTTCTTAGACACGTATATACATGTTCATAGTCCTCTTTGCAGGGCCTGTATGGAGGCAGACGAGACATCCACCCAAGTCAGTCTACAAAGATCTAAATAATGAAAACTTTCCTACAGGGTTTTACCAAGTGCCAATAGGGAATATGCACGATTTTTTATTATCGCTTTCCTTAACAAAATACCTTAAAAACTATTTCAAAAAGTGAAATTAAAATTAAAATCGTCCTAGAAATACGCATGATATAGGCATTTTAAACTACCAATTAGCCAGCGATTTGACAGAGAGGTCCGACATGTACTTTTTTGTTGTGAGAATTTAGTTCCATGAATGCTCACCATGGCGCTGGCGGCATAAAATCCGGATAGTAGTGACAAAATTCAAAGACTCGCTGACTGGACTCTGTAGCTTAGTTGGCAGAGCATGCCCCCCAGCAAGGCACAAGGCTCTGATCTAAATCCAGTTGTAGTCCTGATTTTTTTATTATTTGGATCCTTGTACTTATAAAAATATGCTATCTTAGAGAAGATCACTTTAAAAATCACAAAGATCACGATTTTTATCGCAATCCAAGTTCTTAGTAACCTAAATCCTTAAAAAATTAAATATTTAGTGAACATTGAGTAAGTTACGTTGAATTTTAAAAGTTATATCTACTTTAAAAGAAATATTTACACAAAGCAAAAATTACTTATCTAAGTTAAACTTTCACAATCCACTGAGTTGCACAATGCTCTCTCACGTGGAATTTGTTAACGTAAAAAATATTTTTAACAAAATTAAAATATTTCGATACAAATCCTATAGCGCGTAAAGTTTGAAAATAGAATACATTTTAGAATTCAAAGAATCGTGAGTAATAAATTTTGAGCACTATATCGAAATCCAATATGCAAATGTGTCTTGTATCACAGGGGGGAAATAAAAAGAAAGGAGGAACAAAAAATATGATAATCAAATGTTCTGTAGTCGATGTTATATCAAATGCTAGGAAATCTTGTTGCGGTTGGCCGAGAAACGTATTGGTTCTCTGTATTTGTTATTCATTGGTTGTACTTTTTTATGAAAACAATCCCGCTAGGTTTCGGGTTCTTCGAGTTTTATGTTTGATTGAAAACGACTTTTTTCAGATATCTGGTTACAAATTGAATTGAGATAGCATTGCATTGTATTGGGCGATCCAAATATACATCGATATACCTAAGATGGGTTTATTTATGTATTATATTACCAAGATTTTCCCAGAGTGTTGAAGGAAAAATACAATGAAAACATTCTGGAAATATTTTTTTTTATATGAGATTCTTAAGAACAAGATGTCATGATTTTTTTTTCCTTTATTTAGCTTTGAGCTACTGTCGGATATAGGTTTGTTAATCGGATATTTTAGAATGACGGACGGACGAACGGACGGATTACAGGACTACGGATTTTTTGTGTAGTTTAAACATTGTTATTCATTACTTAGTTATTAACCAGCGCTGGGCCACTAGCCCGGCATACGCTGAGTTTGGTACCCAGTACCAAAACCTTCTGTTAGTTTAAGAGTATTTTAAGATATTTAATTGTACGTAGGTCACTCGATAAATTTTGAGATAAAAAAAAACTATTGAAGATATTAGTATTATTTATTTTCCATTTTTTCAAAACACTCTCCATTACTCTCTATACAAAGTTCCATTCGTCTGAACCAACTTTGGAAGCACTTTTGCCAGTCTTCATCAGATAGGTCCGAAATTGCTTCTTCATATGCAGCCACGGCTTCTTCAGCATTCGAAAAAACCTTCCCTTTTATTTTTTCTTCAACCACCGGGAACAAAAAGAAATCGCAAGGAACTAAGTCAGGACTATAGGGTGGATGTGGTAAGGTTTCTATCCCAGCTTTCTCAATAAACGCCTTTGTTCTGAGGGACGTATGTGAAGAGGCGTTATCCTGATGCAGCAAGATTCCCCGAAGTCCAGTCGTTGGTCTCCTCTCTCGCACTGCTTTGAAAACTTGCGGCAATGCTACTGTAGTATACCAATCAGAGTTGACTGACCTATAATTTTCTAGCATTGATGTTGATAAATGTCCGCCCCGTGAAGAGGAACTAGCTACCATTTTTTTGCCGACGTTACGAGGTCTTTGTATATGGTAGATAACTTTCCCTCTGAGAAGACCCATGCTGACGATTGCCGCTGGTTTTCCGGGTCATATTAGTAAATCCATGTTTCGTCACCTGTAATTATTTTCCAATACACGCAGCGATATCCCGTTGTCGAATCGTAGACGCATCTCACGACACCAAACTACACGAGCCTGTTTCTCAGTATCGGAAAGCAAACGTGGTATCCAACGACAACAGAGCTTCCTTACTCCAAGATGTTGATGTAGAATGATGCTAACGCTCCCCGAACTGACGCCTTAGATATTCTCTATGTCTTTGTATGTTGTTCGTGGATCTTCTCGCACCAACATTTCAGTAGTCCACACGTTTTCTGCAGTTACTGCTGTTTGCGGGCGACCACTTCGGTGGTCATCTTCGAGGCTGGTTTTACCCCTTTTAAATTCGTTGAACCTGAACTGACTACAATCGTTGCAAACACAATTGTTCAGATAAACCAAATTTAAAATCATAAAATATCATATCACGCAAATGTTCGCGGTTAAGCTCCATCGTTACAAAGAAAAAACGCAGGAACCGTTTTAGATAAATGACTGTAACATATTCATTTTTTAAATTGGAGCGAATCGGCAACTTGTGTACTATTTTTAAGCTTTTTAAAATCATTTAACTCAGGTGCGTTCCATTTTCGAATTTCGAGCATCTCAAAACTTATCGAGTGACCTACGTAAGTTATTGTCTAAGATAAGTTGCGTTTTTGGTAATAAACAGATTTTTATTTTATTTTATATTATTTTATTAAGAGTTAAACATGATAGTTAAAAGTTTATACGGACGAAATGTACAATTTTTTTATCAAAGCGAAAATGTCATCTAGAGAAAGCTAAGCAGCGGGCCTATGATGGTTGCGTTTGTCACGCGATAAATAAGTGACATAGCTGCCGTTACCCACTGACAAATATGTGAGTGCGAGAGTAACAGGCGCGTTATCATATCATTTATCGTGTGATAAACGCGATCATCATAGGCCCGCTGGACACGCGGTTCGAATACCGCATTATATTCATATTCATTTAATCAATGCATTTGTGTGTACAAAGGTCTTATTTTTCTAAGTAGTTCCAACACAAACCCTGTAAGGGCACTGCACTACGTATACTTAACTAATATTAGATTTTATTATAAATTTCGAATTATTATCATCATCATGCATTAAAAATAACATTATTGGAACGAAGAAATAAATAAATTATGAAATCAGTAAAAATACATCATTAGATTATTTAAATATTTCTGAAATTTTCGCTTTAATATTTTGATGAACCAGCCTGTTATAGGTCGCCTAGAAATATTAATTTTACACAGGGATTTCATGTGCAAGTAACCACTGAAAAAGTGTCTCCTAAAAGACTTATTCAAATAGGAAATGCCAGTTATACATAAATAATCTATCAGAAATTTTTTACTGAATCTGTTTTACTAAATCTTTAAGCAGATTGTGAGTCATTCCTGGCTCGATCTCAATGTGATTAGCGAGGCTGATAAACGGATGGAAGAGAGTGCTAGACTGAGCCAGATAAACACCTTGTAGTTTTAACTTAATCAGTTTTTTGTTACTAGTTTTTAGGTAATTTTAAAGCAATGTAACGATTTGGTTTGTAAACTGTTATGTTACATTATTTGTGGTACATTTAATATATATATTTTCTTATGCATATATGCGACAGGAAACTGATAGCGATTGAAACGACTGCAGAACTACCAGATTACGACCAGCGTCTTTACCTCTCATCGGGAATACCTCTAAAAATAGGCATTTGTGAACGCGAAAACATGCAAGTGAAAACTGTCGTTAAATTTAGAATTAAAACACAAAAGCATCAGTCGACATTTATCAGAGTGGACACATCGTTAAGCCAGGACCGCGAATAAACGACGCTGGTAGTTAGAAGTCAGGGGATTAAAATGCTGCATATATCTATTATTAGGAATGAGGAAATTCGTAGACAAACCAAGGTCACCGACATAGCAAACAGGGTAGGCACGTAGTTCGCAGAACCGATGGCCGTTGGGGCAGAAAGGTTCTCAAGTGGAAACAGCGTACCGGCGAGCGGCAAACGACCTGCTTAGGGTTGTGGGGACTCGCTGTATGCAGGTCGCTTCTGTCCGGCCCATGTGGGAGTCAATTGAGGAAGCCTATGTCCAGCAATAGACGTCCTAAGGCTGAAATGATGATGATAATGATAATTATCTATAATTTCATAGAGAGGGTGCATTATCTTTTTTGATTATAACATAAACCTTTGTTGTAAACATTTCCAGGGAATAGTTGCACAGTACCTATCAGTTTACATATTCTCACAGTTATGTAAGATCCCGTACAAAGTCTCAATATTCAACCCTACAAGTCAAAGTTTTGCTTTAGCGGCAAAGTTTGCATAAATTACCTATGAAGGTATACCGCAAACGTTCATAGCTACAATTATATTGATAGAACCGAAACTTACCGTTGCTCGGTGGATGGCCTGTATTTTTGCTGGACATAACCAATGTTGATAAATTTGGAACGACGTACTTTCACTAGTTTTTAGCCTGCCAGTTTCTAAGTTAAATAATTCAGGATATCAATCAGTCAACTCGTTTGTACATGTCTTTACTTCTCCCAACTGCTTTAGGAGTTTTATGTTTTTTGAATACATACTTTATTTCTTTACGCTACACTATACTGCCCTGTCCTGCAAACTGTTTGAAGAATTTTAATGCCGACTCTATACCGTCACCCGGTTTCTGCGAGTATACAGCTGGCATAAATTCTGAGGTGTCGTTAATTTTATTTTAGTTGTGAAAGTGACATTAGCTTATTTTTAGTTAAAACTGTCGGCAATAAATAATCAAACAAGACATCCTAAAAAAATGGGAACAAGAAGAAGGAACGTAGACGTTATTTTAAAGCCCACGCGGTCTGCCCGTCTGTCTATCCGTTCGTTCGTCCGTCTGTTTTTCTGCCTGTCTGTCACAAGGCTTACGTTTGAATTAAGTTTCTTCTCAAAATATCCTCGCGGCTGTCATCCGAGTGTTTACGACGAGTTCTACAATACTTCGGTCACATTGCAAGGAAAGACGGTGTCAACCTCGAGAAGCTTATCATGACTTCTAAAGTAGAGGGGAAGAGGCCTCGTGGACTCAGCCCATTACGTTGGTCTGACTTGACTGTAGAGTCAAGATCAGTGCGAATCTGGTGTTGTGGATTGTAGCAATCCACAACACCGTCCACACCGCCAGAGACAGAAACAGATGGAGGAAGATCGTTCGAGGAAGTGATACAGAAAGGAGCTCATGACCTTCATTATTGAAGAATACGACGCAAGGAGAATGATTAAATTCCTTTTCAACGGTAACAGTACCTATGTTATTCAACAATTAAGAACGATAGATGCTATACCAACTTAACAGGAAATTTAATCATTTAACCGTCGAGCGTCATTTTACCAACCAAAGCGCTGCTAATGAGACAGAAGGGTTGGTCCTTTGTAATTTCGCTCCTACTGTTAACACTATGGAACACGTAATTACGAACGGACCTCACCTTTTACGGCCATGTTTTAAGGATCGCCAATCGATGGGTTTCAATCTGTTAAGTTTGAAGCTATTTTAACAGCTCCTAAGTGAATTTATATGAGTTATGACGATAATAGATCGCTTTATAACTAAGGGGCTATCTTAAAGCTTTTTAACACGAATTGATTACAACCTGATTTTCCAAATGGATTTAACCTCGAGTTAAACACTGTTTTACATCAAATTTCAGAAAAGCGCAAAAACCTATACAGGGCTTCTATTTGTATTTGAATACGAGAAGGTGCAACTTCAACAGAGGAGGAGAAAAAAATTACAACCCTCAATTTTTTTATCAGCGTAGTCGAGTAAATAGTTTTCTATAACCAGCGGGCCGGGCCTATGATGGTTGCGTTTGTCACGCGATAAATAAATGACAGCTGCCGTCACCTTCTGACACGTATGTGAGTGCGAGAGTGACAGGCGTTTTATCATATCGTTTATCGCGTGATAAACGCGACCATCGTAGGCCCGCATGTGTAGCTCAAGTAGCCGTTGTGGCGTAATGAAGTCACAACACATACATCATACAAAATACCAATCCAAAAAAAATTAGATACATTGACCTTCAAATAGTCCGTATCACTTATTTCTTTGAAAATATCTTTAATGTTTTCATTTTTACAATTTTATAGTATTGAAGATTAGCGCTCATCAAGGACGTGTTGGTATACTGATACCATGTCATGACTATACAGTTTGCCCGATTTCACAAGGAGCATTGTCCAGGGCTCGAAATCCATGTGGCATTACGTATATGTATATACATGCGTGTGTATGCGTGTGTATGCGTGTGTGATATTGTTATGGTTTGACTCCTTGGCACTGCGTATCGATGTGGTCTCGCTCTGCATTTTTTATCGTTTATATAACGGAGAGTGTTCCGAAAAATTGATCGGATTGATCCCTGCCGCATCTTTCCGCCATCATCCTACGCGACAATATTTCCATACTCATCACCAGATTATCAGTCCACAACTGTGCGTTTTGCTGAAAATTCTGTGAAGAACTGTAGAATAAATTGTCGCCTGCAGTAATTCCAGACCAATGCGGCCTTCAAACCTTCAAAAGAAGAGCGTAATTCCACCTCAAAGGCCGGCAACGCATTTGTGACTCCTCTGGTTGCAGGTGCCTTAGGGCGACGGTGATCGCTTGCTTACCATCAGGCGATCCGTCTACTCGTTTGTGATAGGAGTAGGTATAACATTAAATAAATATTTGGACCCGCAATTTCACTTATTTTTACTTTGCACAAATGTAAGTTTAACAGAGAAAAAGTAGGGGAGACCGAGTAAGGTTGTCACAGTGGCAATATTGGTTTATATACCGGTGTCGAAAGATCACGAAGGCTATGTCTCTCCCCTCGCGATCTTTCGACGCCGTCCGATGTACTTATTCGCTCGTTCAGTTTTCTGTTATGGCCGTCGTGTGACCAACCCGTGAGACGTTTCCCGGTCTCCCCTAATTTTTCTCAGTTTAGATCTAGCCGTGAGCGTAAAACACTGTGAAACGTTCAAAATGAAAATCGGCAACTCGAATAAAATAACATACGCGATTTAATCTTTTTTTCTATTTGAGTTATATTATCTCATTATTCGGTGTTATCAAATAACCATAATTACCAAAATAGTTTAATTTCCAACCTTATTTCTAGACTGTCTCAATAAGATATTATTATACGGCTAATATTCTATTGAGTACTCGTATACATTATCAATGCAATTCAAGAATAATTCACCAAAACCGAATAGACCTTTCCACATCATGAATTTATTACAACAACTGTATTTCAAATATCACATCAGCCTGCAGCCGTTTGCATAATGCCTATGACCCGTAGGGGATTACAATATTTATGTAGTCAGCCAAAATGCGTTATGAATAATTTATTGTAAGCCCGAACTGTTTTTTTAATCCGTAAGTTATGTATCGGTCATGTAAATAAAAATCTTGCCGTGCTCAGTCGTATGATCAGCAGGATTAACGTGGGGTCAAATTCGACAAAGCATCATGCTTTGTACAATTAAGCAGTATCTCAGCCATATCCCGGACATTCAACGGCTATTTTTTGGATGTAAGTCAAGTTTTACTATTCGAGCTAATTTAAGTGACATTAACAAGTTGACATAATATTAATAAACAATATTTCGGCCATATGAAGGGCACATGACCATAATAGTGGAACAAAAAATGTATTTTTGCTATATATCTCGGATCTAATGTCATTTGCCACGTTTGTCTTTGGTCACGTTTTCTCAACACATCTCATCGCTCGTTTCTCTCACATAATTCTGAATGTGAAAAAAAACCTGCCAAGTGCGAGTCTGACTCGTGAGTTAAAAACCTTGAAATTGGCTTCTTATTTAATAAATTGTTTTACAAAATCAAAGCTAAATATTACTTGCTAGTGACTATGTGCTACTGATGGTTGGAGTGGAATGACCGACGAGAGTGTCGACCCGACGGTTTTTATACAGTTTGCTTCTCTTGTTTGGTGGTCCAAGGTGCAATACTAATTACCCTTTGTCTTGGGAATGGTTCTTTGTAGTTCATGTTTGGTATTTGTGTTAACTCGATGCTATCCGGTGATCTGCTCAATTGACTCTCCCCCTCTGGTTTTGAAGCCCAAGGTTTTGAACAAACCCTGGTGCGAAGGATATAACAAAAACTTATCAGGATCAAAAGTAATATGGAAGATATTAATCCATATTGTATATAGATATGGTGGTTATGGGTTTGAAATCCTTTGATTTGCTTTAAGTGTTTTAATTTTGAAGTTATTTTCTCTTTGTCATATGTTAGTTCTATCTCTGGTATATCTTCTTTTCTCTCAATTTCCAATTTGGTTATTATTAATTTTTCACTAGATTCTCTGGTTCGAAATCTAGTTACTCCTGCGATATCAACTTCACAATTTCTCCCATCTAAAACGTAGGATCCTTTTATCCATGATGTTTCTTCATCAATGCCACATTTAATTTTTATTTCGGTTATCGTATTAAAATACATGTAGATCGCTTCAGGAGAAATTTCTCGTATTTCTTCTTCTGGACATTTTATTGGCACTGCACTACATTCACTTGTATTTTTTTGTAACAAAATCGCAACCTCACAATTAGCTTTTTGTAAAACACTTCCTTTGCAAACCAATTCTTGAAGCTCCGTACATTCTTCAACCTCGTAGATTTCTGTCTTCGTGTACGCTAGAGTTACCTTTCGTATTATAGGATAGGTACAGGTGGGTGCATTTTGAATTATGGGAACAATTTTTCTGCTTAAATATGTTTGAGGTTTCACTAAAGGAATTTTTATAAGGAAATACACTATATTTTCCACAATCTTACTATCAACAGTAATAAAAGGTTCAATTTCATTAATATTATTGGAAATCATTACTTTTACATCGATTTTATCCAGCGTTTCTTGTAAAACATGTGACTGTATTATACTATAGTGATACATATGGTGTTCGGCAAAAGTTATTGCAGTCGTTAGCCTGTCAGCCAAATCTTGTAAAGTTTGGGCTTGAAATAATAATGTAAGAGCACTTTTTTGCTGAACCTTTATATTAGTTATTTGTACAATCTTACTATTCAATTCATTTTGAACTGAAGTTATCTTACTTATTTGATGATTATATTCTTCTAAAGTGTCGCTTGTTACAGATATTTGTTTGTTGTACGCTATCCTTGCAGTTTCTAAATCTTTCTGAATATTGTGAAGATCATCCTGATCTAAGTTTCCTGTTATAGACTTAATTACAGACCCAAGTCCATTTATTAAACCTCTTTTAACCCTACTCTGTACAAACAAGTGATTACAAATTTCATCTACATGTTTAAGTATTACATTAATTCTGTTATAAATATGTTGAACATCTCCCTTAGAGGAAAGAGGTGCTAATTGATTTACAGTTTCAAAAAGTAATTTCTTTGTTTCTACTATAACTTTTATGTCTAACTTATGTATTACAGTCCATTTTCCCTGAATAATCCGCGTAGGTTTCATGTCTACTAAAACTACATGCTCTCCGGAACCCAATGGTCTGAACTTGTATCCGAGGATACAGACAGCCCTGTAACAATAAGTTCTTCTATGTGATACGTTCTGCCATTACTAAGTTTACATCTATTGTTTGGTTCTAGGCTGAGGATCTTAAATGGGCCCAAATACCTTGAGTTAGTTTTGTGTCTTTCTGCCCTGCTATTTTTTAAATACACTGAATCTCCTACTCTATATGGTTTTGGTGGATGTACTTTTCTATTTATTCTTTCGTTGCGTTGATTCTTTTGTGCCTGAAGTAGATTATGAATATTTTTATTTAAATGATTAGTGAATTCTTTTTGTTGTGAGGTGTAACGCTGAATGGTTACTTTTAAATCATCGAAACTGCGTAATTTTGGCCTTCTGCCAAAGTGTACTTCGAATGGAGTCATACCAATTGAACTATGTGTAGTGTTATTATATGCATGGACGATGAAATTAATTTTTTGCTTTGGATTTAAATCCGACTCTCTTTGTAACCTATATAGTTCTTGTATGGTGCTATGCAACCTTTCTACATCGGAATTTGATTTATGATGTTGAGGAGATGTGGTATGATTTATTATTTTATAAGTTTGGAATAATTCTTTTATTATTTCACTACAAAATGACTGTTCTCCATCATGAATTACTTTATTCGGTGCTCCTATTAATGCAAATATTTCTACTAAAGTATCATACACCGTACCTTTTTCTGAAGGCTTTACTATCGCATATTTAGAGAATTTATCTATGATAGTAAGGTACCATTGCCTTTCCAAAGACATAAAATCTATGTGCCAAATGTCCATTGGTTTATGCGGAGTTTCTGTTTCAGTAACTAAAGTCGTATAAGGATGCCTATTATATTTTTCTCTTTTACACAACTCACATTTTAAAATAAAATGCTTTATTTGTTTCCTCATATTTTCCCAATAATACTTATCTTTCAATTGTTTATACAAACTATCAACACCGGCATGTCTATTTTCTTCTAAGTGGTATTCTCTAATTAGTTTTAATTGTTCTTCCTTATCATTTATTTCAACCAATGACTTAGTATACCTTGTAGGTTTAAATTTCGTATGATCAAAATATTTTCGGTATGTTTCAGAAACTTTATAATACAAATTTTCGTTAGGTATGATAAAAGCATATTTTTCATGACCTAAATGGTCAAGCATAAATTCTTTTATAGTTTCTTCTTCGCGGTTTGGTGGAATATAAAAATACCAAATTCCATTTTCTTGTTTTGCTTTTTTAAATGGAGATACTTCAAAAAATACTCGTTTTAATCGTTTTGGGGGATAGGCGTTAATTATTGGTATTCCCTCATCACTGTTTTCTAAATTGGAATGCACTGTTCCCTGTAACGATATATTATCTGCATTATACGATGTTAAATCAGATCGTAATGATGTCTCAAAATTTACTTTCATAGAGTTTCCATTCGATGAGCCAGATATAGGTAGGACTTCGTTATTATTTCCTGAATTTAACATACTTTGTAGTGTTCTACTACTGGATACGGATTCGTCAGAGTGATGATAAATCTCAACTCGACTTAACGCATCAGCTACATAATTGTCTTTCCCTTTAACATATTCAATGAAACAGTCGTAATCTTGTAGTTTAAGTTTCCAACGGGTCAATCTTTGATTTGGTTCCTTTAATTTTGACAGCCAAATTAAGGCTTTATGATCCGTTCTAAGTATAAATTTCCTTCCATATACATAAGGTCTAAATTGAGTGACAGCCCACAGAACTCCGAGTAATTCTTTTTCTGTGGTATTATATTTTTGTTCAGCATTAGACAGTGTTCTGGAGGCATAGGCTATTGGATGGTTATCTTGACTTAAGACGGCTCCTAAAGCTATATCTGAAGCGTCTGTAGTAATAACAAACACTTTGTTAAAATCAGGGAAAGCTAATATGGGCGCGTTTGTCAACAAATGTTTACAGGTTTCTATGGCTTCCAAATATTGTTTATTATGAGGGTTTATAACTTTATCTTGTTTTGTCATCTCGGTCAATGGTTTAACTATCCTGCTTAAGTTTGGTATAAATTTTCGATAGTATCCAATCAGTCCTAAGAATGCTCTGATTTCCTTAACGGTTTTTGGCACTGGAAATTTTTGTATAGCTTCAATTTTCTTTTGATTAGGTTTTAGCCCGTCACTATTCAAGATATGTCCAAGAAACTCAATTTCTTTTTGCATAAAGACACATTTGTTTATATTAACTTTCAAATTAGCTTTTCTTAATGCTTCAAAAACTTGTTGTAGTTTATTTACATGCTCTTGTTTGGTTTGAGAGTAGATAATAATGTCATCTAAATAAACTAAACATATATTTCCTTCAATTTCCTTTTTTAATACACTATTCATCATTCTTTGGAACGTTGCCGGGGCATTTTTTAACCCAAACGGCATTCTAAGGAATTCAAAATGCCCATCTGGTGTACTAAAAGCAGTCTTCTCAATAGAATCTTCATCCATTAAAATTTGGTGATATCCTGAAGTTAAATCCAAAGTAGTAAAATATTTGTTACCTTGCAATTTAGAAAATAAGTCCTCTATATTAGGTAAAGGGAATTTATCTGATTTTGTTTTTTCATTAAGTCTTCGATAATCTATTACCATTCTCCATTTTTGTATCCCGGATTGATCTATCTTCTTAGATACTAAGTGTACTGCCGATGCCCATGGTGATTCTGAAGGTCTAATAATATTTTCGGCGAGCAATTTTTCGATTTGTCGCCTAACTTCCTGTTGTTGTGTTTGAGGCAGTCTGAATGGCTTTTGATAAATAGGTTCACTTGTATTTAAACTAATGTGATGTTTAATTTTTGTCGTAGCACTATCCGTTACGTCTTCCGAGAATAAGTCTCTATAAGTTTTACACAGGTCTTCGATGTTTAGGTTATCGTCTGATGACATATGAAAAATGAGTATTTCATTACCTGGCATACTCAATTTTCTTTCCTTCAAATCAATCGTTGCATTAACCTGCTCAATCATTTCTGTCCCCATTAAGATATCGTATTTGTTGCTAAAGTCGTAAATGTAAAATTTCATTGGTCCATTGTCTTTGCCGAAGTATCGACACCAATACGGGGTTTCAATTACTCCATTATGTGAGGTTGTTCCATGCGACGTCTTAACGACAAAATGTTCCGGTTTCCAATAACTTTGGAAATATTTCTCTTGAGCGTCCCTTGTTATAAACGATCGTTGGCTTCCTGTGTCGACTAAAATTTTTAATTTGGGCTTATCAGTTTCAAAATAAGGTAGATACGATTTGACGTGGTTAAACTCTATATATTTGGATTTATATCCTGGTCCTGTTGTTTCACTTACGGGTTCTGGCGCGGCCGAAACGTCTGGCAAATTATCGTAGTACTGTGCCTCGGTGGGCTCGTGAGGATAATTTGGATACTCATATTCTTGCTGCATGTCTTCTTCGCCATGATAATATAACTCCTCCGCGACTACGTCTTTTCCTAAATAAGTCTGGCCGGGTTTTATAGGTGCTGCGGTCCTCATAGAAACATCTGTATTATTGTTTAATGGCCGTTGTTGTAAAGGATGCTGTTGCTGTTTAAAGTTTTGGAAATAGGAGTGTTGAGGTCTTGTAAATACATTATTTGGGTTAGGTATCCACTGAGGTTTTGGTACCTGATGTTGGAATGATTGCTGTGGTCGTGTAGAATAAAAAGGTTTGTTTAAATTTTGGGGATATCGCATTGGATTTTCGGGCAAATGCGGCGGTTGGCTGATTAAGCGTGGTGCTGGTAAAATATTAGAAAATTTTTGTTTAATATTATCAAATCGTCCCTCAGCTTCTAACGTCAATATTTTTTGAGCGGTGTCATTAAAACTACAGTTACTTACATAAATTTGATCATGATACGGTAAACTACTTCTTAATGTATTTTGGGCCATATTTATGTATGGTTCCATAACTTCATCTACTACACTACTTTTTTGGTATTTGTCAGCTAATTTGCTTTTAATAAAGAATAATTTTTGTTTTAGTTCGAAAATGAAATCCTTATAAGAACCCTTTCGCTTGAGATTTGACAGTTCTATCAGTAAGGTATTGAGGTCTCTGTTGTCTCCACATTCGTTTTTTAACGCCCCTACAATTATATTCCAATCAAAATTGTGGTTAAGCATTGAAATTGTTAATGCTGCTTTTCCAGTTAATTTACTGAGTAACAGCATTACATTACCAGGGTTTTTCCCGGACAAATTCAACCATTGGTTGGCGCTAGTAATATAATTATAAATACTTAATGCGTCACCGTCGTACGTCGGGACGAAATTAATTAACTTATGGGAGTCTAGCACTAGACTAGCTCCTGATACGCCAGGCGCAGAAGGCGCGTAGCTGTGTTCCCCTTGCGGATTATTCCCGGAGGGTTGGGCCATCTCTAACCTTTCACTAATTTCTCTACTCCTATACACAAATCGAGGTGGTCTCAGGAGAGGAATTTTGGAAATAGGTAGGAAAATACTACTTGGTACTCACATACACAGCAGCACTGCGTCCCGTAGCATAGATTCGCTTGAGTAGAAGCCTCTTCGTAATAACTTATTTGTTTTTGGGTTGGCGGTTTTTGCGGACTTGAGAGCCCTGTCGCACCGTCCGACGAGCGACCTGAGCAATCTGGGTTGATTTGCAGAACTCGGCGATACTGTCACGACGAATACGATTTACCGCCCCACGTTGGGCGCCAGTTAAAAACCTTGAAATTGGCTTCTTATTTAATAAATTGTTTTACAAAATCAAAGCTAAATATTACTTGCTAGTGACTATGTGCTACTGATGGTTGGAGTGGAATGACCGACGAGAGTGTCGACCCGACGGTTTTTATACAGTTTGCTTCTCTTGTTTGGTGGTCCAAGGTGCAATACTAATTACCCTTTGTCTTGGGAATGGTTCTTTGTAGTTCATGTTTGGTATTTGTGTTAACTCGATGCTATCCGGTGATCTGCTCAATTGACTCGTGCACCGGGGGTTCCGTAAAAATATTCACTTACTCCCACTTAACTGGCCGGTTGAGTTAAGTTTGCCTCTCGTATACATGGCGTCGCATACAAATGAGGGGTAAACTAATCCAAACCGGGTTATACAAAAACCATATTTGGAGTTAAAAAATACACTTAAAATTTTGGTATAATATACATATAAAATTGTATAATGCAAGATTTTTTCCTCACTAAAAATGAAATTTAAGCAAATTTAAAAATATAATTGTTTGAAAATATGCAAATTAAGCTCTTTGATAGGATACCCTGTTTGACTTAGTTGCTTGGATTTAAACTTTTGGCCCCTATCATATTGACTATTTTCATATAAAATAAACATATTAAAAAAACACTTGTAAAACATTTGGGCTGGCCTTGTTTTTAAGCGACTTCAAAAAAAGAGGAGGTTCTATGTTCGACTGTTAGTATTTTTTTTAACTACCTATTAAAAATTTCAAATATATAGCTTAAGTAGTTCCTGAGATATGGCGCTATAATAGTCAAACGGACAGACATACAGACAGAAGTGCAGCATAAGTATTTTTTTTTTACCTTTTTAGTACGGAATCCCAAAAACGAGCATGCTTGAAGCCCTGAATGGCCATGGCTTCATATAGGCCGTATCTTGGCCAAAAACCCCATGCACACCACTGAGCAGTACTCAAATTTTACGACGTGTGTAACCGCTATTGTAATCAAAATATTGTCTGGGTCTCACAGTACTTTTCTAGTATAAAATCTACCTACATAAATACATACGTAGAAGTATTCGTATTGGCCTAACATGTGCAGCCATCGATCAACGTCCTGCCGCTTTGTCGACCAATATCCGCTTAAGCAAGCCTCACCTGCCATAATAAATGAGATGAAAACCTTTCCTTACCCTGAAATTATATTTACCGTCGGCGACACGTTTTTGGAATAATGACGCGTGTGAAGGGTCCTTTGTTTGACTTTATATTGAGAACTAAGAAGATGCCCGCAACTTTGTTGGAAGAGCAAAATGTCATAACTCACCTGTTCGTTTCAGCGTATCCATTTAAAAATCGGCCAGTTGGCAATAACTCAAAAACGGTATATCCGATCATGTTGAAAACAATTTTCGTAGAAAGTATTAAGTTTTATCTTTGTAATTTTTTTCATATTTTTTAGACGCATTGTTTAGAAAATAGAGGAGGTACAATTTACGCTGCTTTCGGAGTAATTATTTCCGAAAATAAGCACTAGTTCACAAAATATTCTTAATATCAGGAACCTCATAATGTTTTTAAAAGAACTGTTAAATATGTGCCACACATTGATATTTGCTGTTTTATTTTTCACATTTCGGTTATATGGAGTGCCAAGAAATATTTTGTCTTGTTATTTAAACTATCAAACTAAGTCGGCTTATACAAGACACCTACTCGTATACTCGAAATTTCATCAATATTATATCATGTAGTTTCAGAGAAAAATGCCTGTGTGTGTGTGACACATTCGGACGAACGGACTTGACGAAACTTTAAGGGTTTTTGCCCAAAAAGTACTACGTAATCGGTCAATGTTTAGTTGTTCTTGGTTGAGATCCGTTCAGCTGTTTTAATGCCTAGCCCGCAAAGATTTTCCTACCGTGAGCTGGTGTTGTTATCAATGTGCATACATTTTCGTAAATCGTGCTGTTAAGAGATGTGTTAGAAATGACCCCTGTAAGGCAACTGTATTTTTACAAGCTTTTACTTCACTGGCCCTGTATTAGGTCAAATCTTGCAAGTTACGTTTAACCCAGTTTCCGATTTGAGCTAAAATTTCGAATACTTATGTAAGTTCTATGACAATGCAATATCATGATTACATCTACCTGATCTGATGACGATGCCGGGAGGTGGTCATGGGAACTCTAAAACAAAGTAAAGCAATCCAACTGAGTTTAGGCTCTTTAGAATCATTTCAATGTAGTTGACGAGTGTTCAAAGAAAACAAATAATTTTTTTAGCAGAAGCTTTTATAATAGTATACATAATTTCACTATGCCTTTGTCGCGGTAAAACATTTGGACTAGGTAAAGTAAACGCTCTTACCGCTCTCTATAATCGCGTAATACTTACTGTCAAAAGATTTGGGTTACTTGCCAAATTATATAATTTTTGGTCCATCATCATCATCAGATGTAATATGTCCACTACTAGATAAAGCGCAATTTAGGCCGGTTCCGTGCCACCTACATTCAGCGGGCTACGGCAACCTTCATCAGATCATCAGTTCATATATTGGGAGGGAGCTCTACTCACACTGTGTCCAGCGTACGAAATCGCCATTGAAGAAAGCGCCTGTCTTATCGGCTGTCAGTTCTAAGAACAATGTAGTCCGACAAAATAAGAAGTTTTCTGTATTTGGTGTCACTGGGTAGGTACTGACACCAAGTGCAGCAATTCTTCTTATTTTGTCGCTTACCTTGGTCCTTGTCCTGGGTTAGATAGATACTTTGAACGATTTACGATTACTTAGAGTGATTCATGGCCCGATGATAACTAATTAACATTTTCTTAAAATACTTATTGAGTATTTATTGTCAAATATCGGAACTTGGATTCCTAAAGCGTTTAACCACTGGAGAACCATATGGATACATTCCTCTCTGCCAAAGAATCCGCGAAATCGGACCCGCGGGTCAGTTTGTCCGATAAATTGTCAGTATGTGGATGTTTTCGTTAGTTTGAAGGTGTTTTTTTTTTTGTAGAAATATAAATATTTACGTGTGTGCTGTTCGTGTTTACCTCGCCCTCCGCTAGAAATGCATGAAAAATTTGTTCGGTACTAACACGGCTAGCTATCTCCAATGGTTAAATGTTTTAATGTTGAGTCACGCGGGGTAACTATAGACAAGTGATTTACTGAGAACTAATAATATATCATCATCTGAGGCGGAGATGAAAGAACTATTGGACAGGTTGGAAGCTATAAGCCTTAACTTGGGACTTGCAATCAATAAAAGTAAGACAAAGCTCCTAGTTGTAGACCGCTTAGCAACCATTCAGCGCACGGACCTCCTGAAGGAATACGAAACCGTAGACCAGTTTGCCTACCATGGTTCTGTGATCACTGATAGAGGCAATTGTGAACCCGAAATTCGGCGACGAATTGGTATAGCCAAAACAGCTATAACGCAACTGAGCAAAGTTTGGAAGGGCCGTAATATCTCCAATAGAACCAAAATACTCGTAGTTTGCTCACTGGTCTTTCCAATCGCTCTATATGGTGCAGAAACATGGACGCTGAAGACAGCTGATTGAAACAGAGTCGATGCCTTTGAAATGTGGTGCTGGCGGCGCCTGTTAAGGGTTCCATGGACGGCACATCGGTTGTAGAAGAACTGAAAATAGAGAATGCTCAACGTCTGTCTACCACACGTCTGCAGCGCATAATGCGTTACTTTGGCCACATCGCTCGCAGAGGTGCGAATGACTTGGAACGTCTGATGGTCACAGGAAAGGTGGAAGGAAAACGATCTAGAGGCCGGAGCCCAAAACGTTGGTCTGACCAGATCTCAGAGTAGACCAAGAAACCAATTAGCCCTGCACTACACCAGGCTGCTGACCGTAACCGATGAAGAGAAGCAGTTGACATGCTGAAGCGGTGTCACGATCCTCAGCAATGAGGGAGCGATTGAGAAGAGAAGAGAGAATAATATATCAAAGTAGTTGAAATATTGACCCTGAGACTGGTCATCTAAGATGCAAAGATTATAAACGGCAGGTACAATATTGTTTGCAGGTCCCGTGAAATTGAGCCATGTTACTCTGCGTGTTCTAAATTCCCCCGTTTGCCCTTAAATGTTTGTATTTATTATAAATCCGACGATCACACGGCTTACATATAACACCTACATCAAAATATGCTGAAATCGATTTAAAGTCGTCGCCTTCGTGGTAATGTTCACGAAAGCCCCGAAAACAGCAAAAGGTGACTGAGTTCAATTTATCCATGTCAAATCCCGGGAGGCAGACACTGTGAAATCTCCACTCTATTTTAATGTTTTATACAATGACTTCGTTTTTATTTGGATCGCGGGTATTTCGAGGAACGATGAATACGTAGGACAATTTTATATCTATACTATTATACAGTTGTAAAAATGAAATGTTTGTATGTGTCGTTTTGGCTTCATCACGCTAAATCGGCTAAACGGATTTCTGCGGATCTCCGGATGGTTATAGGATACTTTTTACCCGACTATGCTAAAGAAAAAAAGAGGGGTTATGACTTTTCTCCTTCGCGAGCGAAGATCTGGGCGCCGTCTAGTATAGAATAAAATATAATAGAATAAAGCTTTATTCAGGTTAACACTTCATAACAAATTCACCATGACAAAATAGACAATACAATGTAAAGGAGGGATGTGCAACTGTGCACCTGATCGGAGTTGAGTGGAGACCATTTTGATCTCCATTCTGCAATGCCGTAAAGGAGGGAAGTAAAACTCATAAACCTGTTTTTTTCTTCTATGTAATCGGGAAAAAGTATCCTATAACCATCTGTGGATACCCATCTAACCCTTGTGCCAAAATTAGTTGAAATCTATTCAGCCGCTTTGGCGTGATGAAGCCACAACGACACACACAAACATACAAAAAATAAAAATAAAATATTTCTCGATTCAGTGACCTTCAAATAGTCGGTATCACTTAATTTTTAATATATCTCCAATGTACAGACATTTAATTGTTACAGTTTTATACGGGTTCCCCTTATCTGGCATAATCATCATTTGGCCAAATTCATATTTTGGCACCTAATGCAGTTTTTTCAGAAACAATACAATTTTCCGGAGTTTTTAAGGCATTATCCAGTTGTATACATTAGGTTTGGTTAGGTTTTCTTCTGTTTCCGCTATTATTACTCACTGAAATAAAGCAATTTAACGGATTATATCGTTTCGGAAAGTTTCCAGCTTTCCATGGTCATGGTCAGTGCAGTGGAGTCAGTCCACCCGTGACCATGGAAAGCTGGAAAGCTTCCGAAACGTCGGGAACTAAAATGAAATAATATACGCGATATAATCCGTTAAATTGTTTTATTTCAATAGGTAGGTTTGTTTTTAAAAATATTGTAAAGTTTACGTGTTCAGAAAAAAAATCATTATGCCAATTTATGAATTCGGCCAAATCATGATTCCGACAAAAAATATTATGCGTAAACAAGGGGAACCGTTTTATACATCTATACTATTATAAAGTTGTAAAAATGTAATGTCTGTACATTGAAGATATTTTCAAAAAAATAATTGTAACGGACTATTTGGAGGTCACTGAATGGAAATATATATCTTTGTATGTTTGTCACGTTGTTGTGGCTTCATCACCTCAAACGGGCTAAACCGATTTCAACTATTTTTTGTACACGAGTAGCTGGTCATCCACAGATGGTTATAGAATACTTTTATCCAACTATGCTGTAGAAAAAAAGAAGTGTTACGACTTTATCTCCTCCGCGAACAAAGGTGCCCACCTTCTAGTGAAAATATATGTAAGAAAACTGGCGATCCTAACAAACAGGCTTAAGTTTAACACAATGCTAACAGAAATTCCACTGATACAATTCCCCTTACGAGGTAATGTCACTCGAATTGTCTGACGGGCTGATTATTCTTCCATTCTGAAAGAAAATCACAAAAGTTACTTCAATTATTTATTTACTGTTTTACCAGCACACGCCTACAGTAAGACTTGAATTTAATTTGGCGTTATATTGAAAGGTGACATTATCCGTAAGGTGCAAGATGAATCAATAGATGTTTACGGTTCCGTACCATAAAAGGAAGAAAACGGAACCCGGATAATTTTTATTTGTCTGTCTGTCTGTCCGTCCGTCTGTTAAGCCATAGGTATGTTTAGTTTCATTTATATTTAGTTATAAATGTTTTATTTTATACTTAAAGCATTTGTATAGTTTTTCGATTCAGATACAGCAATATATAGATGACTCCAGTAATAGTTGGTTTACAAGTTATTAGTTAGTATTGTTTTAGACTTGTGTTCGTTTGGTTGGGAATTATTTGAGATATTCTTATAAATACAAGGATCTGAATATATTTTGATCTTTGTTTTTCATAAGAATGTAGTGTTTTAGTGAAGAAATACACTTAAGACATCAAGATTTTCGTAAAAAAATCAATGGTTTAATATGTTTTAGTTTTCCAATTAGGTACGCGATAGTCTTTGTTTTTTACAGAAACTTGCGTTTTCTTGGCTGTGTCCCGAAGTTTGTACTATGTTTAGAAATTAATTTCATAGTCAATAACAAAATATAACCAATATATAAACTATGTTTCATTAAATATAAACCTTATCGAAATCCAGTGAATTTTCAGTTTCACTGTCTGTCTGTCTGTCTGTACTTCAAAACTTTTTTTCTGAGGAAAGCCTGGAGGTAGGGCTTCTTAATCATTCCATACAAAATTACAAGTTGCCGTCCATGGAAAACATATCCTAAAGGGTACTTTCAGTGTCCTAGAAACTTCAAATTTGGTATAAAGACATACTTATCCATGAAGTAAATTTGAAAATCTATTTTTTTATGTCAGTCTTGCTATGTTAGTAAAAAACATAAAATGACTCCACAGAGAGAAGCAGGGCTCTGCTAAAACTGGACTTTCATAGATACGGCCGTTTTTAGTATAAACTTTGTACGAAACCCTCGATCTCGTCCGACTCACTCCTAGTCGGTTTTTATGGTTCCAAACCCTAATGGTAAAACGGAACCCTATTACTAAGACTCCGCTGTCCGTCCGTCTGTAATCAGGCTGTATCTTATAAACCGTGAAACTTAAAATTTACACAGGTGATGTATTTCTGTTTATCTATGGGCCAAAGATCCCTGTAATAAATAAATTTGAATAAGCAGAACATGCACTCAGCAAACCCAAACTGTTTCAAACGCTAGTGCAGATAGTTCCCGCTAAGTGAGCAGGCAGTTAACGAAGAAGGCGCAGGTTACCGGCGCCGGCTAATTAATTACACTGGCTGCCGGGGGCACTGAGCGCCTCCGTTTTATATCATACCCTGTACATGTACCTTTATTATTGAGGAAAGCATGAGGATATCCTTGTTAGAAATGTTATGATTGTGTCTAATATTTTTACCCGACTGCGCGACGAAAAGGAGGGTAATGTGTTTATTAGAGAAACGTTTTACCATAACCTTTGTGAAACTCACTAGGAAAGGTCACTATAGCAAAAACAGCCCTAATGTCCCAAATTGTTTAATCAATTGCCTCAAGACTGGCAAAATTTGACATTAAAAATTTTAAACATTTGCTGTCTACGGTACTTTGAGAAAAAGTTATTACAGTGTAGGAGATTTTCTAAATTATGCTAAAATGTCTAAATATTATTATTATTGACATCAAAAGCTTAAAATCCTATTTGAGTAGTAATAATAATTTGTAATCTTGATATGCACCACTGTGATATCTAATTTTAGAATTTGAGACTTGTTTTAGCTTATTGATATATATATTACTTTTAATTTATTTGATTTCATGACATGACTTAATTTTAACTTTATTTATGTAATGTTTGTTAAGTTTGCATGCCATAATAAAGCAAATATTTGTACACCTGCACTCGCGGGTCAAACAAAGTGGATCCAAATGTATAAAACATGACACTATATACCTACTCTGTACCTATGTTTCACAAATAAAATGATTTCTGATTCTGAGTCTGAAAATCTTCAATTTGAAATAATATTTCGGTACATTTAAATAAAACGCCAATCCCAAATCACAAGATACTCTCCCCGTAACTAAATTGGGCCTGCTGCGGCGCTGCAACGCAATTTTTCGGAAATAACTCAAAAACAGATCATGTTGAAAATTATTTTCGTTGGAAGTATTAATTAAGCGTTACCTTTTTTTTTAACATACGTTTTAAGGATATTGGGCTCTCCCATTATAGGTATTTATGGTACTTTCGGTGCGATTCTTTCCAAAAATATTTACTTAATCAAAAACCAAGTGGTACACGTTGATGTTTGCTAAAAGAAATTATAATTTACTTTAGATACTGAACATTCGAGAAAATAAGTTCGAAATATAACTACGGAAAGCCACTGCACTTACAATACAACACTGTCAAGCTATGTGAAGCATTTTGCCTTATCCTTTGGACACCCTGCATTTTACCCCGATCAAATGCGGTACGGTATGCGTTTTTGCGATGAAAAAGCTAACATAGCTTTTATAAATACAATGAACATTACCTACTCGCCGAGCGTTTGATACGCATCACTTTTGTGAACACTGTTTTATCGAAATACCTTTAGATTTCAATAGGATTATATTATTTGTTAAAAGTCCGGGATGCCTACCAAATAGCTCGAAATGCCACAAAAATATACTGCCGCTTCGACTAAAATGTTTGTATGAAAATTGATAATACAGTGTAAACTCTACATAACTCAAGACGACACTTAAGGGACTGTGCATATTTTGACGTTTTAGACAGCTGTCGTTAAATGGAGAGAAGAAAAATGTGTATTAGAAAAATAAAAAGTTTAGTTCAGATCAGTGTTAGTAATCTATAGTATTATAAAAAAAAATGAACGAACATAAACTAAACGGAATTCAGTCAGTACGCGGCAATAACTGGAAATCACTGGCTTTATCATAGCAGGGCGGTAGGACGGTTGTGGAGATTCAGTTTCCGTTCCATTTTTCCAATCCAGCTTTACAAGAAGGCATTACATGAAACTGTCGGCCGAGGTACGATTGAAGACTGAAGATAGGTTTTCAGAAGAAAACTTCAGCGAAGAAGAAAGAACTGTAATCATTCTTCACTTAATGTTTGCCTCAAATCAACCCGAGCCTCATTTCTTCATGGTTAAGACTAGTGAAAACGAAATAAGACATGGATCGACTTGAACAGGACAGGACACTACAGGAAAATAAAGAAAAATAACTATTATATACAAAATGTACTGCGAAGCCCTTGTAGATATTTAATCCAACACAGTATTGCAAAATACTATACAGTTTTACAGTTTCAGAGTTTAGCAACAGCACATTAATTAGTAATATATTTTAAATCTCACATCTTTCATCATTTGCGTAGCACAAGTTCAAGCCAAATGAGTCGGGACCTGTCTCCCATAAACAAAACACAATCGTAATCAAAACTATTTTTTTTCCGATGCAATTTATTACTGGCCAGTATTGTGCCAAGGAGGTTTTCCGCGCTACCACATAATAAGTAATAGTAATAACGTAACAATGTTTGGTGGTGAGTGCCGTTCAATTTTCATACAAACTTTAAGCATAATCTCATTTAACTACTATTAAAACTCATAATAAACATGATGTATAAAAACAAAATACAAAATTTTGTTGGGCATAGTAATTAAATAACAGAATACTGTATAATCATAAAAAAACATTATTTATAACGATCATTAGGAATAATTTTACTTGATAAAACATACATTCAGTATAATAATTACAATTTAGAACTGAATTTTAACCAATTATCGGGTGACATAATATTATATGCTAAGAAGGGTAAGGGTCAAAAACCGAAAACTGTAGGTTAGGTTAGGTTTGTATTATGACCATGTATAGCGGAGCGAGCGGAGCATCAAAATGCTTGCATGCTTCCGTGAGAGTTGCTTAAAAAAGAAATGAAAAAGGATATTTAGTATGTTTCATTTCCGCAAAGGTTAACTGGAAAATGTTTTTCTATTTTTGTGTAAACGTAAAAGTGTAATAAGGTTACTAAATAAAACATTTGGTTTACAATAAATAACTACATGAATACAACGCTAACTATAAAACATTATACTACTCGAAATGTGGCTTTTTAAAAATGACTTTATAAAAAACCGATTTTAATACATGCAAAGAATCAAAGAAGATCAATTTTAGTAGGCGTTTACATTCTTTGAACATAATGATCTTGGTTTTTATGGAAAAAGAACGTTATGAGCAATACACACTATACAAATTGACCATTATACTGATTGCCTCCTATACAAATAAATTACTATAAAATGCAGTTAAACTATTATTAATATCGAAATTATGCAATTTGTTTATATTCATTTTGTTTTTAAACTATATCATCATTTCTGCAGATCAAAGTTATGCAATTCGTATTATGTAAAATGAAAATTCAAAAATAGTTGTTATTAAAAACACTACACACCCGTTTGGTAGTAATACCACTCTTAATAACGTCCCCCCGCGATGTTTAGGCAAATAGGCACTACATTATCTCAACACAACAAAACGGGGCTTAATCGCGTATACATATGATTTATTTAATTACCTTTCGTTTCCTTCAAGACCATGGACGTGAAGCGACGTCCGAAACGTCGAAGAATTACCAATGAAAGGTAATTAAATAAATCATATTTATACGCGATTAAGCCTCGTTTTGTTGTGTTGTGATAATGAGTGAAGATCGTGTAAGTTTAAATCAAAATAGGCACTACTTATTGAACTTGTGCATATTTATGATTAATTAATTTTACATGACTTATACATTTTGTGTCAATATGCCCATTATTTTCGGAGATAAACCACAGACTAATAAGAGATACTACGTATCAGACTGCCAACTCAGAAACAAATATTATTTGCAGTAGGCAACTATATTTAATCTGTACGATTAGTGTTGACTGACGTTATTTTTTTTTCTATTCGAGATTGCAATATGGCAAGGGATCGCAACGTATTCAGCCAAAGTGGTCTATGTTCATTGAATGAGGTCTAATATTTAGAATGAATAGTTCCCGGCACGTAAATTTGAACACGTAACTTCAGTAATTGTATTTACGTTATCAAATTATTTGTTGAGAATTATAACCTCAGTGGCAAAAAAATAAAACACACATTATTTGTTAAAAGATTTAGTTTTCAATTTCTTTTCAAATTTGTCGTAAGCTTTTTTCTGTATTGCGTCTGTCCCCTTTAATATTTTGTTGGTTGCGTTGCACCAATTCATAATTGTAAATCGGACAGTCAGAATGAAATGACTAATGACTGAGAATAGTTTTGTGCTCGGCGCAGTCAAATAAACAAAATGAATTCTTGGACATAATGTTTGCTAGTTCTGCGGGCGATAATTTTGCAAGATCATCACGATTTAAACACTTCAACCACTAAGTATTTCCTCAGAGCACGGGAAATGGTGTAAAAGAGCGTCCTTTCGCAAAGTTCTACAAACACAGCACTCTTAAAACATTTTGCAAAAAGCAAGACAGGATAAACACAAGGACATCACTCGATAACACATTACTGTGACAGTGACAGAATGAATTTCGACAAATAATATATAGATGACAAGACGAGTGTATTGACAAAGCAACAGCTAATCACAGCAGAGAAAAACGTCAGTCAACATTAAAACAACATGGCGCTAACGTACGCGTTTTGTTATACGAAGATTACCAGCTGTGGAGATAAACTGACGTATATGTGCAAGGAATATCCGTGGTAAGTCACTGACCAAAGAGCACGCGGTTTAGAAGATGGAGGGTGGACAGTTTATGCTTCTTTCGGAGCGATTAAAATAAATAACTAAATAAATTTGCAATTTCTTCCAAAAATATCCACTAAACTAAAAAAAATTTAGTAACCTCAAAATGGAATTAAACAATTTAACGGATTATATCGCGTATATTATCTCATTTTAGTTCCCGACATCTTTTCTCAGTCCTCCCGTGTGACCATGGAAAGCTGGAAAGCTTCCGAAACGTCGGGAACTAAAATGAGATAATATACGCGATATAATCCGTTAAATTGTTTTATTTCAATAAGTAATAATCGCGGAAACAGAAGAAAATATTAACCTCAAAATGATTTTAAAAGATAATAAAGAAATATGTTGCCTGCCGCCAAACGCGGTGCGTTTGTGTCAAAAAAAAATTAGCTATCTAGTGGTGATCTGTGGTATAAAATAACTAAACAACGTAAGGAACATTAAGCACAAAATAATAAAACCGATTATCCAAAATCCGAAGAAACATTATTAGATTCTTTGCAACAATGGAATTTAAAGTAACATTGTCTTCTGCAAATTTAATGCGAGTATAAAACTATTTTAAACACGCGAAATCTAATTCCCACATTTTGTACGGTTTCACATTGTTTTAAGATATAAATTCGAGCAAACTTATTTGGCATGTTAATTGAAAAAACGTCCTCTTATAATCCGTACAACTGCAATGCAGGGTCGGTGGTACAGAGGGTCATTATGACTAACGATACAATGTCGATAAAAGATCTTACTACTATTATAAAGTTGTTAAAACGGCTGTAACGGACTATCTGGAGGTCACTAAATGGAAACTTTCTTTTTGTATGTTTGTATGTGTCGTGGTTGCTCCATCACGCCAAAACGGCTGAACGGATTTTAGTCATTTTTGGTACACGGGTAGCTAAGTATACAGATGTTTATAGGGTACGTTTTACCCGGCTGCACTGAAGAAAAAAGAGGGGATATGACTTTGTCTCCTCTACGTACAAAGTTGCAGGCATCTTTTAGTTATAGACATATATATACAGTGTGTCTGGTCAACGATGTCGGAGCTTTTAGGGTTGTGTAGTACAATCAATTTCATCGATAAATCACCACGTGTTTTTTTTTTAAGTCAACGGTCATAAAATGGCGGCATTTTTAATTTTTCAAGCACCTGAGCACGTGTGCATGTGGTATTTTTGCTATTATCTGTCAATTATTCGTCCTACGAATACAAAAAATATCTTATTCGATAGCTAAATATATCAGCAATCGATTAAATCTAACAATCATACGCAAACGTTTCAATAAAAGAGCAAAAAAAAAATTAAACGAAATTATGCAGGTGTCATTTTTGGCAGCATGACACCGATACAGTCGTCAATTCAGTTTGGGTGTGTAGTTTATGAAAAGTCACCAAAAATAAACTTTCTCTTGTATTAGTGCAAGGAATCATCTTCTGTAACTTTCGCTGCCAAGATCCCGCTATCTCGGTCATTGTTTAGAGATTGGGAAGCTTGGCACTGAAAGCCTGCTTCCATCTTTGTAAGCTTAGACTACAAGACGTTCACTGGATATATTTCTCCGACGACATTCACGACCCATGAATACGCGATACGCGCTGTTGAATGCCGAATTCCCGGTGCATTGTTCCAAAAGCTTTTTAACGATACAACTGTCATTTTTTGCTACATTTCTAAGTAGTTCAACTTATGGTTTTAAACTTCTCGTAAGGTCGTTTCTGCATGCTGCAATATTAGACTTCCTATAACATATCAGATCTAGGTGGGTAACTATGCCATTTGGATCATCTTTTTTTCGAGTCAATCAGCCATCAATTGCCGCTGATAGAGAGCACGTCGGATTTATTGTTTGGCGTCTGGATGCCAATGATGACTTGCGATCAGCCTTGCACCGCGAGGTGGCTTGCCAACTAATCCAATCCTGGGCTTGCCTTATACAACTACTCCCAAACATCTCTATATACGCCGTCTATCTGGCAGATAGCCTGCCTATATTTTGTTGACCGGTTGATCTCTATTCTAAGACTGATCCATCGATTCTTATTTAATCTCGTCCCATTATTGCCAAAAAACCGCTTCGCACTAACCTAGTTCTTCTTGCAGCTAAATAATCAGCTAACTTAGTACCTCGCAACTATTAATGCGAGGATTGCTTTGTCGCATGATGCAGATTCTCATATTTTTCTCTCGTTCTCGACATTGGACAAAAAGTCATGTGTCACAGTTGTACTTTATTAATATCGTTGTAATATCGTCACAAAACCGCCTCGCAATAACCCCCCAACTGCAGTCAGCAGGATTTGTGAATAAGCCACCGCTCACCCAGTTCTGTTTGTTGCCAGATACTCAGCTAACTAGTGCCTTGCCGTTTATTAAAATAACAATTTGTTGGTTGCCTTACATTGTGCGGTAAACAGCTGTTTGCAGCGCCAGGAATTCGAGATTAAGCCATTATGTGTTTAGTATTCAGACTGTTTTGATTGCATTTACATTATTTGTTCCTTAGACCCGTTGATTCAGCATTTACTGTCGATTTAAACATTTGTAATCTTGTAGAAGTATTTATTTTAATCTCGGCTAAGAAAGTAGAGTGAAATAGTTTATGACTAAGAAGTCAAAAATTTAAATGATCAGATGGCGTGAAAGAACAACGGAAAATGCAAATAGATATTATTCCCAAAAATATATTTCCTGGCGCTATCGGCACCAGGCGCGGTGCACTCACGGTTACGCGGCGCAGCGTAATAGTTATTTGTGCAACAAAAGAGCAAAGTTGTTTTTTGCTGCGAGTGCTGATGTTGAATCAGCAAGCGAAGGATTCTTTTATTGAATCACAACTGCAGCGAGTGATTCTAAGTGAGAATCCTGAGCGTAAGGAGTGATTCAACGCCACAAGATGCAAATAACTTTGGTATCGTGAGCACATTTTACCTCAACAGTGAGTACATAATATATTCACAGAATAATGCATTTATTTATTTATGTGGGGCATTAACAGCAATACAAAACATGAAACATAATTTTAGAAACACTTCGACAAAAATCAATAACAGATGTCCACAAAAGTACAATTTAGTGGAACAAGTTACATAAAAGCGAGTATAATTACCTTATTTATGAGAAAGAAATACATTAGATATGCTCAAATATTAGAAGAAGGGTACCTTTGTATAACAACCTAATTAACAAAAAGAAGTAAATTCAAAGCGACAATTTTAGTTTTGTTCATTCATAAACTTAATTTCCACCTCCGGCAACAAAGTTTTTTTTTTTTCGAATTTTACCATCCTGAGCCGTAATAGGTCTCATAGTTTATTGATGTTGATAAAGTTATAGTTTTCTCAAATAATACATAAAGCAGATAAGCAAGGCCCGGAGCTGTTTCTTTTTGCACCGTACAGGAATTTTACAAAATAATTCCTTGCGTCAAATTAATGAACCCGTCTTGCCGTTATGTTCAGGCTTTTAGAATAAACTCCTGTTCCTCCACTTGAATTCTAGACAGAAGCCTTTTCACTCAGGATTTGCAAATCCCGACTTACCCTACTTCGTCGCTCTTCCGTTGCACTTTTTATTACTAATAATTAACACAAAGACTGCACAAACGTTTACCCTTTGAACAGAGTTGGGCAAAAATTAACTTGAATAAGAAACAGAAAAGTTATTCTTATTCGTATCGCTTTGAATAAGAATAAATTCTTGTATTCTTTAAAGACTGTGTCACGCTTGCAAAGTTGAATAATTGTAAAAAATAATTCTTGTACATATATGGCGTTGTAAATATCGGGGAACGGTTTTTTGTATGGAGATAGTCAGTCCTTGGTACTAATAATTAAACTCAGCTTATAAATAACCAGCTTTGTCAACGATACACAGACACCCATAATCTACTTATTAGGATGAAATTCAAAATAGGTATGTTTCATGATTTTCACCCTGAGTGGTTGAAAAGTTCGACCGGTCGGTTATTTCAAACCATCTTTAAATCTTACTCTCTAAAAAGGGTAAATTAAAGTTTGTTCTAATCAGTTGAAAATCCAAGCGAACTAAAGTGGATGAACGTGGCACAATGGGTCATTTACAAAAAAATACATTTCATTTCAATTAAAACAAAAATTTTACTGACTCCCTTGTGTAAAGAAAATTACCCTACATACATGTATGTTGTAGAATAACTTTCGTTATTAGGTATCCTCTATGTTATCGCCATCACGCTAATTATAAACCGACGCTTTATTAACATTTTACTACAAAAACCAGACACTTAAATTATAAAATAAAACCGCCGAGGGCACTTTGACAAAGTAATTGTGAATGATAAACAAGAAAAAGAGCCAAGTTTATAAGCAAGTTAAATGTAACGAAGTTGAATTTCTTAAAACTAGTTAATAAAGGAAATTAAGGGCAGTCGCTAATCGTATTATGTTTTCATTTTGAGGGAAATATCTGTGAGGTAGACCTCGGGTTCGCAGATTTAAACTTTTCCGTCTGTTTTGCCTCACTGAGGAAAACACACGATAGAAAATTCGCGAGCAACGCTGACTTTTTAAAGTGGGCACGAGACTTTTCTATTAAGAAAGACAAGTTTATTAATTTATCATTTCAGCCACAGGTCCACTGCTAGACATAGGCCTTCTCAATAGATTTCACATGGACCGGATAGAGGCAACCCGCATCCAGCGAGTCCCCGCAACCCTAACCAGGTCGTCCGACCTTGCGGGTAGTCTTCCCACGCTGTGCTTGCTTGCCAGCAAGCACAGCGTGGGAAGACCACGGTCAACACTTGAGAACCTTTTTGCTGCCCATTAACACTTTAGTTTGCTGTTTATTAATTGAATACCCGAGGAGGAAAGGGTCAAAACCCTCTTTTTGCTTCAACATCGTTAGATAAAAAATATCCTATAACCATATTTGAAATTAAAGCTTATTTTAAAAATGTGCATGTCAAGAAAATATTTGTACATATTAAATCCTAAAAGAACTATAACTTAATGAAAAAAAAAACAAAAACTTAACTTGAAAAATGTTAATAGACTTAAAAAAAATAAGCTATTCTTGTACCAAAAATGGACGGCACTGATGAATCCGAAAACAAAAATTCTGGCCGAGAGACGGCGCTGTTATAAATGTTGATAAATTGTATGATATTCAAGGATCACATGTTTAGCCAACATGGCATGCAAAAATTTATACTTAAATAATGTCAGCAAAAAAACTATATATTATATATGCGAGTATCAATGTCTATATATCCAGTAAAATCAGTCCATAATTATGTATTTCATTAAAATTAAAATTATCGATTAGCCATTTTTTTAATTTAATTATAAACACAAACCAACTGCGTTGTATTTATGTTGGATTTTGAAATATTTTAAACTAGCTTCTGACCGCGACTTCGTCCGCCTTAAATTCGTTTATCGCATCAGTCCGGAAATACTGCAAGCGACAATTTATTCCACAGTGAATTGGGTTGTAGATAAAAATTATAGTCAACAGACGATAATCAAGGTCTTTATGGAGTTCTGCTTGCTTCTGCGGCTTCTGCCCGCGACTTCGTCCGCCCTCAATTCGCTTATCGATAAAAAGTAGCCTATGTCCTTCCCCGGGACTCAAACTATCTCCATACCAAATTTCACGCGTACAAATAAATAGACAAACAGATAAACAGATAAACAACAAAACAGACAAAAATTCTAAAAACTGTTGGAACGCGTTCTGTTATCGATTTTAAGTGTCCCCGGCCAATTTTTTTTCGATTATCTTCCATGTACAGACTTTCGACCCTCTTCAGCTTTATTATATGTATAGATGACGCAGTCTGCATGTGACTGTTACTGCGACCGTTATTCAATTGAAGAAATGTATATTCGCACATCACTTGAGAACGGCTGCATCCTAATTTGGCTAATTCTTTTTTTGCTAACCGACGCCTAAAAACAGAGGTTTTTTCACTTATTTAATCTCAGGGCAGGTTCTTTACAATATATACATAAAAGTGAAATACAATAAAGTAAATACAAAATATATAAAAACATTGTAAAAAACCTAACCTAAGGGTGCTCAAGCGGCGGTTGTTTTTTTTATTACTCGTACGATACCAATTACTTGTCACATTAGACAATCCAAATATATTTATGATGAACTAACATACATTTATCCGTGGCTTCGCCCGCGTTACCCAGAATAACCTTTGTTTAATGCTTGATTCCCCGTACAAATTCCGATCTCCCTTTTCACCCCTGAAGGTATAATTTCTGTGTGTCCTTTCTAGAGCCTCAAACTATCTCCATACCATCTTAATTGGGCCAGCGATTTAGGCGTGAAGTGGTAATCGATAGACAGAGTTACTTTCGCACTTATAATATAAGTATGGAAGTATGGATCTACAAAAATGTTTGGTGTTATATCAACCCGTATATTCTTCGCTTCAGTGCAGATAACTAGAACCAGTGGTTCAGCTTGTGTAGACGGATTACCGTAACCATTAGACTAGTGATGAGATTATCCGAGTTGATGCCGCAAAAGTTAGCCTGCAAAGCTAGAACTACGAACACTAGCTCACTCTGTAACTGAACCAGCTGAGAACTTCTCAGTCTAGCCACGAGTTTGCCAAAAGTGATCTAGAATTAATCGCTGTTTAAATACGTTGTATCGAATTAAATTTTATTAAAACGGAAACGTTTGCTAACGAAAATCTTTTAAAGCAAGTGATGAAGAAACGTTGAAAAATTCGATGACTAGGAGCGTCGAAGGATACATTTGTAGGTCGCTCTTCTTGGCCCAGAAAGCCATTGCAGACGAGGGTTCAAATCACGGAATCCCGAAGCCTTGAATTGTTCAACTTTTCGCTTTAATATTTACATTTAGACGTTGCATCGTATAGCTATTGAATGACTTCAGATTAAGGGTTTTGTTGGAGCTCATAGCTCACCCCGTTTGTCACATGAAGCACAGACTAATCACGAATTCCTCTTCTGAATACATGAGCATTATTGACATATTTACACGCACCAAAGTGCGTATCAGAGCCGAGCTTCAACCAAGTTTTGGATTGGAGAGCTGATAACACATTTTGGTTAGGTGCAGGGATATTATATCCTTCCATAATCCTCCTCCTATGCTTAGTATTTTAATTCTTAGTAGAAATTTTAGAGCTAAACTATACTAAATATTCACAAAACGAATCTAAAAGCTCGCTCCGCGCCTTTCTAGACGCAAAGGTGCCCATCACGCTCGCAGCGTTCCCACGTTGAACCGTCATAGACAGTCTGTACATCAGGAAAGAAATTTAATAATATAATGATTAACTAGGTACTCAGGGAGTTTTCTTTAGGGCGTTTTTTTTACTTCAGAAAGGCCCATATTGTGAAACTACCAGCGTTTCAAAAATATAATAATTAAGCCCATCTAGCACACGTGTAACTCTCTTTACATATAAGGCCCACTTGGCATGTATGTACACTTTTATTTGCTTTCTCAAAGTGGACAGTTTCCAAAAATGGTAACTTTGACAGAGTAATTTTTATTTCAGTCTCCGTACGCAAGCTGTAAAGCTTCTAAAACATCTGGAACTCAAATGATTCGATTGTAATCCGTTTAAATTGTTTTATTGAAATAAGTCGTAATCGCGGAAACAGTAGACAATATTATTTACCATGTTATACTATACTATACTCGTATTATACAATATTATACACAATATTCTAACTTAACTCTTTCCCTCAGATTGTCCTTTTTTCGCTTCCTGTTGAACATATCCCGGTTTATCCCGGAAATTGTATATTAAAGGGTTGAAAAGAGGGGTGAAAGTACATATCGGAAATCTCAGTAACGCCGGCGAAGCTGTGGTTAAATGCCACTACCATAAATCATTATGTATTCTGTGTAGGGAATGCAATACCGGGATACCGGGATCTGGCATCCAAAATGTAGTCCTAATCTCGTTCGTTAATTAAGCGGGATCCCGCGGGATTTGCGGGATTGAGGAGCGACGTACTTCATACGTGTTACTCGTTGAGCGGGCACGCGCCAGCTAGCAAAATTTCTTTACATTAGTATAGGAGTAAATAGTGCGGTGCGGTGCGGGGCAACGCGGTGAGGGCGCGGGAATGAATTTCGCCCGAATTTATGTATTTTTTTTGCCCGTTGGAACCTGCAATTAATATGTAAAAGGTAAATATCTCCAGTTTGCCTATGACTCGTGAATGTCTATTGTTCCGACTAGTGCTGAAGCCGAAAGAGGTTTTTCTGCTGCTGGCAACCTAATCGGCAAGGTCAGAAGCCGTTTGGCTGATGACACAATATTAATTATTTCCAAAATAATCTCTGAATTATCTGAGTCTGACTTAATGTATTATAATGTGTAATTTGTTTTATTCTTTGTTTGTTATAATGCCATTCATGCGTAAGGTTCTTTGAGAAGTTTAATAAATAATTTAATAAAATTCTGTTTAATTTCAGTAAAAAAACCTTGATATTAATGTTATATTCGTAAAATCTTACACTGTCTTGCGGGATCCCACGAATATCGGGATCCCGCGGGACTAAGAACTGTCAGTCCCGCCGAATACCGGGATTAAATTCCTCGTGCGGGATTGCATTCCCTAATTCTGTGTTTTCAGCTTAAGAGCTATACTGTAGCCCACTATGCTTGTAAATGTGTCAGGATAAATACATCCTCCTCAGTACACCTATTTCCTAAAGTAATACTCTTCAGAACACTCATTTCCAAAAGTATGTTGTCTGTGTTTATAGCGCGATAGATAAACGTATCCATAATAGGCCCCCGCAAGAAGTAATTGTCGTTTTTAAATGAATCTGTCTTGCATCTCTATAATGGTTTCTTGACGTTCCGTAAAATCAAAATTTGCAATTTCTCATTGTTCTGCCCACCCTTAACCTCCTTATATATACTTATGTATTACTAGAAGGCGCCCGCAATTTCGTTCGCGGAGGAGAAAAAGTCATAACCCCTCTTTTTTTCTTCAGCATTGTCGGGTAAAAAGTATCCTATAACCATCTGGAGATACCCTGCTACCCGTGTATCAAAAATTGTTGAAATCCGTTAAGCCGATTTAGCGTGATGTAGCCACAACGACTCATACAAATATTTCATTTTAACAACTTTATAATAGTATAGATTACAGGACAATCTTCTACACAAATGGAACTAGTCCCATGGTAAGCTCAATAAGGTTTGTGTTATTTGTACTAGACGACGATATATTTAATAGATAAATGTACTTATACACATAGAAAACATCTAAGGCTCTGGAACAAATATTTATGCTCATCACACAAATATTTGCCCTTACCGGGATTTGAACCCAGGACCATCATGAAGCGTATTCTTTATGAAGCATATCATGCTTTACCTCGCTATCTTCTTCCATAGCAACAATATACCTAAATTATTCCACAACAGTTTGCTTTAAATATTTCTGCAGGTACCGCAGGCTTGAGTTTTAACCCGGTATCGAGGTAAATTGCAGCTCATTGAATATTCTTATTAGCTCGCCATCTTAATACACTCTTCTGGCTATTCAAAAGAGCGTAACGTAAGAAGAATGTCGTGTCACTAACGCTTTTTCATCCCTGGACAATAAAGTCGCCTGCAAAGTTTACTACCTAGCTTGAAAAATGCTTGAGATAAATAAGAACAAAGCCAACAGCTGAAGTCATATCTAGGTGAAAATGAAGTTTCAAAGGAATGAGATGAGCAGTTTTTGTTCTACCTTAATGCGTATTATTATCAACATGAACTAATGAAACGTTTACCAGCAATTTCGTCTGACAATATTTAAAAGTATCCTAGCTGCCTTGGTTTTTCAACAACCGTGTATTAAGAATGCTCATGGAAATATGTGCAAACATTTTGAAATTGACACTGTATATACATCCCACTTCTGAACTCAGGTTTCCTATAGTTGCTGCGAAAACTTGTGATTGAATCCTTAAGTAGAGTCAAAGCAATTTTGGGACTACATTAGTTTGTTTGTGAAGGAAAAAACTTAAAGAAATCTGCTGAATATTGTATTGTATTGTGTTTACGTTGAGATAATGCAAAAACACAATCTCTACAGACTTAGGGAACGGATAGTACATAGTGTCAATATAAAGCACTTTAAATGTTTATAATATAAGAAGGTAATTAATATGTTATATACTGGACACTCCTCCACGAACAAAGCTATGATATATGCATCCAAATGTAAGGTAAACTCAGTGGAGAGGCATTCATTTTAAGATTGGTTTTACTCTAGGTACCAACCTACCAATATGTCTCTAGTACATGTAATATTTACCCTTAACCATACTAAATTAGCTTAGTCAGTAATTGGTAAAACGGCCTTTAAAGATTAAATCTTAATTCAAACAGTTAAGTTGCTGTGTTTGATGACGATATTGAAGTTTAATGAAAGATAGTCTCTCCGATTGCTTTTCCCAGAATCTTGTAAATTCACGCTATTAGATATGATAAATATAATTTTGAAAGTTCATAGATGTCTTTGAAAGATTTCTCAAGTTATTTTAGTAGATGGTGGGTTTTAAGCTTATTAGATTGCTTCACTAATAATATAACTTTCAACATGCGTCTCATAAATTTTGTCAACAATAACTTTACTTAAGTAATTTTGTAAGAATAACACGAAATACGATTTCTCAGGTAGTTGGTAATTATGCTGTGTTTGTCCACGCCGCACAAAGGGGCGAAACGAAACAAACAAGCGGCCATTTTTAAATAGTAAACGAGGGAAAGGTAAACGGGAATCGTTTGATAACGCAGGTGCCGAATTTACACAAACCCTACTGGAAATAAGTAGGTGTAACAACAGTATTGAAAGATCATCCAGGGATCGGAACCGGTAGGAAAAGAATAAATATCTTTGGAAACATCTGATTCAAGTTCTAGAATTTAGATAAAATATATTAAAATCTCGTTATTGAACGAATAGAAAAAAAAATACCTGGTTAGACTGGTTAGAATACTGGTTTCCGAGCCCTGAAATCATCATTATTATGCAGCTTTCTAAACTCCGACAAAAAAAGACGATAAAGGGGTTTTTTAACTTAAATTGACGATACGTTTGGCTAAGTAGGTTGCGCATTGCAACGGCTTACGAAGCTGGCTGTAGTGGCGGTCCCGGGTCCCAGCCAGGATATGTGTTTGTGTGACGAGCATGAATGTTTGTTCCTCGGTACTGATGTTTAAATGTTTTCTATTTATTTGCATATTATATTTATCTATATAAGTATGTATCATCGCCTGGTCGCCTATAGATACCTGCCTCACCAGAATTGGACTCGCGCACCGAGGGTTCCGTATAAACTTTCACTTACCCTAACATTATTACCCAGTTAAAAAATTTCGGTTAAGTTATGTTTGCACCTGATATCTACAGCGTGTATGCACAAACCAGGTGCAAACTTAACGAAACCGGATTGTTCAAACAGAAAACATATATGTTAATTAAAAAAATATATATTTATTCAGACATAGTTATAATTTTCGTGTAATATTTATGTTCATTTATACAAATAATGAAAATTTCAAAATTTTCGCTTAGTGAACTTTGGATTTACAGGGGGTTAAAATGTGCAGATCAAGTCCACTTGACCGGGTGGGTAACGGTCGCTATAGCAACTTTTGGTATATTATTGGTCAATATAACGATTAAGGGATATAATGCACTTTTGGTATAAGTAACAATATTTGGTATATTCTGATATGATCTAACTATCATCAGGTATAATGAACTAGTAATATAACAACTATTATTTTAACAGTTACATGGTATAACGTATATGTGATATAACCATGTTCGATATAACGCTCAGTTGGTATAATGTAATATAAACTGGAAATAATTAATTGATAATTTTTACTATTGCATGCTATGCAGCAATACACAATACACAATACAGGAATTTCAGTTTATCTATTTCACCTTAAGGTAGGTCCGACTTGGGTTAGGTTAGGAACGATGACAAGCGAAGCGAGGAGGAGTGTTAGATTGAACTGCGACCCTATCGAGCGAGCGAGGCGAGCGAGCCGCGCAGGTCTATATCAAGTGAAAAATAAACCAACCATTGCCAATTTCACCTTAAGGCAGGTCTGACTTGGGTTAGGTTAGGTACGACGACGAGCGAAGCGAGGAGGAGTGTTAGGTTGAACTGCGACCCTAACGAGCGAGCAAAGCGAGCGAGCCGTGGAGGTCTTTATTGAGTCTTGCGTTTTGCCTTTTGTACATACATTATTTTTATATCTTGTAATACATTATACCACTAATGCTTATAGCATATACTATACTTGGTAAGCGTTATATCAAAAATCTTTATACTCATTGAACATTATACACCATGAAATTATCAATTTAGTTGTTATATAAAAAGTTTATTATACCCCTTAAGTGATTACATTCTATGAAATTATATCAAATGTTGTTATACTTTTTAAGCTAGACTTTTAAGTTTTGCCCCGCTCCCATCACATATTTTTAGAAAATGGAAATATATTTTATAATGTTTCCTTTGCAATATATAACAGAAGAAAATACTATGTACACCAGTACGGACTGTATGTTGCTAACCAAATTCTCAGTCCACCCGTGACCATGGAAAGCTGGAAAGCTTCCGAAACGTCGGGAACTAAAATGAGATAATATACGCGATATAATCCGTTAAATTGTTTTATTTCAATGAGTAATAATCGCGGAAATAGAAGAAAATATTATGTACACCAGTACGGACTGGATGTTGCTAACCAAATTCTCAGTCCACCCGTGACCATGGAAAGCTGGAAAGCTTCCGAAAAGTCGGGAACTAAAATGAAATAATATACGCGATATAATCCGTTAAATTGTTTTATTTCAATGAGTAATAATCGCGGAAATAGAAGAAAATATTATGTACACCAGTACGGACTGGATGTTGCTAACCAAATTCTCAGTCCACCCGTGACCATGGAAAGCTGAAAAGCTTCCGAAAAGTCGGGAACTAAAATGAAATAATATACGCGATATAATCCGTTAAATTGTTTTATTTCAATGAGTAATAATCGCGGAAACAGAAGAAAATATTATGTACACCAGTACGGACTGGATGTTGCTAACCAAATTCTCAGTCCACCCGTGACCATGGAAAGCTGGAAAGCTTCCGAAACGTCGGAAACTAAAATGAGATAATATACTTGATATAATCCGTTAAATTGTTTTATTTCAATGAGTAACAATCGCGGAAACAGAAGAAGATATTAAATTACTTATTTATTATAACTATCATATGGTATAACGGGTATACTCTTACTTGCCAGAATTTCATTTGCCCGAATATCATCTGCACTACTAATCAACGGCCATAAAGTTGTTTCTCATAATTTCGTATGCCATACTCATTGTTTACCATATTAATCATATACCAGAATCTTTGTTACCCGTCATAACAATTTCAATAATCTAATTGTCCATAATCATTGTAATCCATAACAATCACATGCAATAATGTAATTTGCGATCCATCTTAATTGTTCGAATTGGACAAAATGGAAAATGGGTCCAAGATTGAAAACTGTAGGTTAGGTTAGGTTTGTATTGTGACCAAGTATAGCGGAGCGAGCGAAGCGTCAAAATGCTTGCATGCTTAGCTTGCAACTGCGACAAAATGGAAAATGGGTCCAAAACCGAAAACAGTAGGTTAGGCTAGGTTTGTATTGTGACCAAGTATAGCGGAGCGAGCTAAGCGAGTTAAGCGTCAAAATGCTTGCATGCTTGCTTGCATATTTGCTTGCATGCTTGCTTGCAACTGCGACAAAATGGAAAATTGGTTCAAAACCGATAACTGTAGGTTAGGTTAGGTTTGTATTGTGACCAAGTACAGCGGAGCGTCAAAGTACTTACTCACAGCGAACTATTGCTCGAGTATATAAACAATTGACAATAAATATCAGTTGCAAAATCCACTGCATAACCACCAACGTGTTAAAAACACTTACCCACACCGAAATACTGAACAATTTTCGAGCGCCTGCGGATAGCATATGCATAGCCAGGATGAATTCGGAAACAAACAATATTTAGTATGATGTTTGAATATTCTAATCAATAATATTATTGCACTTAATTATATAGAAAACAATACGTATGTCATTCGATTCATTCTGGCATCTAATATTCGATAATACAAGAGTATGTCAAATAACTTATCTAGTGAATGAAGCATTCGGGCCACTGAAATTCGGGCAAATGAAACACGAGCAAATAAATATTTTTGCATATGTATGTCGGGCAAACAATAGTTAACCGGTATAACGCTTATACATTATAACGATCATATGGCATATTCGGTTTTCGGCGCATGTTCCATTTCGTCCATTGTGTACATGCATGCAAGCACTTTGACGCTCCGCTCACTTCACTCGCTCCGCTAGACATGGTCAGAATACAAACCTAACCTACAGTTTCCGGTTTTTGACCCATGTTCCATTTTGTCCATTGTATACTTATGCAAGCGAGCATTTTAACGCTCAGCTCGCTTTGCTCGCTCCGCTATACACACAATACAAACCTACCCTTACCTATATTTTTCGTTTTTTGACCCATTTTGACGCTCTGCTATACATGGACAGAATACAAACTACATTATCATATATGTTCATTATAGAAAATATGCATTATTCTTAAAGTATGTTATAATAAATGTTATTCAATCAAATGACCGTTATATAAGATTATAATTATATCATATGAAAATATGTAAAAAGAATGTTATATCATATGTTCATTATTAGAAATATGCATTAAACTCACATTATACTTAATGTGTGTTATATTAAATGTTATTCAATCAAATGATCATTATATAAAATGATATTTATATCATAATGTCAATATATTAAATGTTGTTATATGATTTAAAACTTATATCAATATTATTTAAAATAAAATTATGAGCATCGTTACGCACCCTGCGCTTTACTATGCGTGGTCGCCACGCCAGGACTTTACTGCCCCAACGGCCATGTCGGTTACATTGTTCTCCTTTGTTTCCCGCTCTTTTCTCAAATGTGACCAGAAGACCAGTAAGCGAGAAAAACACCGGCTTAATGTGATCATAATTTAAAGTACTAAAAATAAACAAACGACTTAAGTAAATCGGTGGGGGCAACCAGCCCGTATAATTTCTTATTCTTCCTTATTACATTTTTTTTCCCTCTCTCCCATGCCCCAAATTAGGTTAAACCAGTTTAACCTAACTTCGCATTCCTTGTGCCTTCTGCACTGCATCCCACCCCAACTGTAAGTGGATGCGGATGGTATTCTCGTTCATCTGTTTGCTCTACCTGCAATGTTTGCAAATCTCATTACTGGTACACTATTAATAATTATCTTATTGACGTGATAAGATAACGTCTTATAAATCGATGAACGCCCGGCCAGCCCGGCTGCACAAACGAAAGTGTCCCGAGCCGCTCGTTACATTTAAACCTGCTGTGTGCTTATGTGCTCTTGGTACCGCAAAAAACTTTGTTAACTCTGGACTGCGCAAGTGGCCCTTATTTATATGACTTGATTACGAAAGGAGTCACCTGTTGTTAATCTGCCATTAACAACTTACGGAGCATGGTGAAATTGGGCCTAAAAGTTTCTACGCAAGCTGTTGTCGTAGTACCAGGAGTACATAAATGTGAGAAGATTATTGAAGCTGCCAAGAGCGAAAATGCACTCTTTCTTTCCCGGTTTTACCCGGCCGCTAGGCGTCGCCCGCGTCCCGTTCGCATGCAGTTTGCTCTCTCTATCGCTTGCAGGCTAGTGTGATCACTCTTCACTTACACATAACCCTTAAAATGGGCGTGACGGGCTTAGAGGAACTCACTTGTCGTACCAGGAACTCATAAAAGCGAGAAGCTTGCCGAAGATACTTGCAATGACGTCTCATTTCAACGTGTTGTGAGTTTTATTAATGACATCTGCCTTTAACAACTAACGAAGCACGGTGAAATTGGGCCTAAATACTGTTTCAATGCAAGCTATTGTCGTAGTACCAGGAATATATAAATAAGAGAAACTAGTGGAAGCCGCCTTTCGCGGTTGTATCCCGCCACTAAGCGTCGCGCGCGGGAACGTTCAGATTGCTCTCTCTATTACACTAGCGTAGCTCACCGCTGTAGCTGGCAGGCTAGTGTAATCACTCTTACACTATTCATACCCAAACTCATAAAAGCGAGAAGCTTGCTATACGTGGCCGGGGCTGGCGCCGAGTGCGCACGCATGCGCGTAAGCTGCGATCTGCCGTCTGGATCGATCACAACAATATCAAGAGACGCCGCGTTCACGGGCCGTGTTCGTACAGGAGCCGCGCGGCCGGCCGCAAGTGAATTAATTGTCCGATTAGTCCGTATACGATCGATCCGAGACTAAATGCAAAATACGCTAACTTTACTGTCATTCAAGGTGCTGTGCTGCACGAAAGTGGTTTTGCATTTGAAGTAAAATGCAAACATATACATTTATACCTATACTTTCGTTCCTCAATAATTCGTTTGATAACATAATTGATAACTATTACGCACATATACTATTTTACTATCCATACTAATCCATACTTCCATACTATCCATACTAATATTATAAATGCGAAAGTGTGTCTGTCTGTCTGTCTGTCTGTCTGTCTGTCTGTTACCTCGTCACGCTTAAACCGCTGAACCGATTTGGGTGAAATTTTGTATGGAGATAGATTGAGTCCCGGGGAAGGACATAAGCTTTTTATCCCGGAAAAATAGCCTTATCCGCGATAAACGAATTTAAGGCGGACGAAGTCGCGGGCAGAAGCTGGTTTAGTTAGTAGTTAGTATAAACTGAAAACGCGTAAAAAGTATTAAGGGTACTGAATGGGCAATTCACTCAGGTAGGTGGGTACGGTAGGTAGGTGGGTAGATAGGTAGGTGGATAGGTAGGTAGGCGGGTAGGTAGATAGATAGGTAGGTAGATATGTAGGTAGGTAGGCAGGTAGGTGGGTAGGTAGGTAGGTAGGTGGGTAGGTATTTAGGTCGATAGGCAGGTACAGATGTAGTGAATAATCCTTTCCCATCGTGAAAACTCGGCACATACGACTACTTCCGAATGGTGCCGATGAGTCATGAATTATTGTATTATTAAGTGACGTGTTTGTATCAAATAAATTAAGTACTTTATTCATCGATGTCAAATGTCAAACCACAAGTTTAAAGGATATCACACTGAGATGTAAATCCACCACGATACAATCATATAAATAATTCGTTACGTAAACAAAGATCAAAATTGTTACCGAGGATGTTTTAGTCATATATTAGTATTAATAGCATGAAGTTTGTATACCTATACAAAATATATTATGTTTTATCATGACTATTAAAAGGACTTAATACTAAGTTAAATAAATCTTGTGGTATTTTAACCACTCCATATCGATACTTCGTTTCGCAATGCGACCGTTTCCTACGTTGTCTTGATAGGTACTGAGTGTGAGTGAATGAAGTAGCAAGACGAATGTGAACATTTCCGAGAAAATACGACGGGAAAGGATTATTCACTACATTTTGTAGTTAGGTAGGTACATAGGTGGGTAGGTAGGTAGGTGGGAAGGTGGGTAGGTGGGTATGTAGGTAGGTGAGTAGGTTGGTAAGTGGGTAGGCAGGCAGGTAGGTGGGTATGTAGTTGGGTTGGTAGGTAGGTGAGGTTAGGTAGGTGGCTAGGTAGGTAAGTGGTTAGGTAGATAGGTGGGTAGGTGGATAGGTAGGTAGGTAGGTAGGCAGGTAGATAGGTAGGTGGGTAGGTAGGGAAGGGAGGTAGGTAGGTAGGTAGGTAGGTGGGTAAGTAAATAGGTAGGGAGGTAGGCAGGTAGGTAGGTAGATTGGTAGGTAGGTAGGTGGGTAGGTAGGTAGGTGGGTAGGTAGGTAGGAGACACGGTCAACGGTCATCGGTAATTTTATATTGGTTATTGACATAGACAGACAGACATAAAAATATTCTGTTTTGACGTAATAATGTGATGGATAAATCGATGAACGCCGGCTGCACGCACAAAAAAGCATAAGTAACTCATTGTCACGTTCCGCTGTCACGTTTCGCGTGCAAGCAAGATCGCGGAAAAAGCGATAGAGGTGCGATCGGTCTAAGTATTCGGCTTCTCTTACGCGTTATCACGTAAAATTATCGTCCGTAAACCGACCTTACAGACAACCAATTTTTTTTCATGCAATTATGTAATTTTACATGCAATAAAACATATAAACCTGTAAAATTCCCGAAAAAGCAACGAAATTTACCAAAAATTGTGTATTTTCACATAATTTCCATGCATTTTTTTTCATTTTTAATATCAATGAAAATTATGTGAAATTACATAATTTTTCGTAGGTTTCCTTGCTTTTTCGGGAACTTTACATGTTTACGTGATTGTTTTGCATGTAAAATTATATAATTTTTAACAGTGTAAGGAGCCCAGCCAGACCTTCTCTGTTCAATGTTAGTGGAATCTAAATTTATCTGAGTCCCGCGGTAGCTTTCGACTTATCTAGCTTTTCCTCGTTATCTCAGGATAAGGACACTTTTGACAATGTTCCCAGATTTAACAATACCATTGGAGTATTTCTCTAGATTTTTCTTCTCTTCGTCGTCGTCTTTCTCTTCGCCTCTAGAACTTAGCGTCTTAACTCTCGGTCTCGAGATTTCTCGTATTCCCTATACTATTCGTAAGCGCACTAACTTACATTTATCTCTACGCAGAATTGGTAGTCATACCGAAGATAACGCTACTGAGCGCATGTTTACTGTTCCAACAATCCTTAACGCGATTAACCACAGCCCATGGCAATGGAAAGTAAGCCTTAAACAACATTTTCTAGAATCTAAAGTAGATTGTAGCAAGTTTAGCAACGCGGAAGTACATTCGTTTGACCCGAAGGTTCAGTCAGTGATAGTGGCGAGATTGTATGGGCAATAAAGACAAATGGTGGCCTCAAGAAATGTTTATATTTGGTACTTACCTAAAACCTGCTTCCTTCTGTACAGCAATCCAAAGTATTTAGGCCAATAGGCCAAACAAACGTACACTGTTAATAAATTCTGGGACTATTACAAATATATTTCTACCCTATATTTTTTTTTTGTGTTGTTCTATAGAATCTCGCGAAGACCGTAGATAATGATATCCCTTCTCGTAAATTGTGCTTCTCGTTTCAAACTTCTGTTATTTCTTGCCAGTCATTAGTAGCCAGTAAATTTCGGCATCATCATTTCAACCTGGAGTCTAACTCCCACTTACTAAACATAATTTCTCTAAATTTGAGCTTATTGGCAATGTGTTCGTGCAACAATCCATACTTATATTATAATTGCGAAAGTGTGTCTGTCTGTCTGTCTGTTACCTCTTCTCGCTTAAACCGCTGAACCAATTTGGATGAAATTTGTTATGGTGATAGTTTGAGTCCCGGGGAAGGACATAGGCTACTTTCGCGGGCAGAAGCTAGTACTCCATAAAGACCTTGATTATCGTCTGTTGATTATAATTTTTATCTACAACCCAATTCACTGTGGAATAAATTGTCGTCTGCAGTATTTCCGACTGATGCGAACTTTAAGCCTTCAAGAAAATAGCGTATTCCCACCTGAGAGGCCGGCAACGCACTGGTGACTCCTCTGGTGTTGTAGGTGTCTATGGGCGATGGTGATCGCTAACCACCCTTATAAGACAAAAAAATAACCAATGTTTTTTTTAATCTTTACCCCATCTTTACACACTCACCAACACCGGTCCAGACACGCATGACGTTCTTTTCATCATTTATCAAGCGAACAGAATGAAATGCTCGTACAAATCCAACGAGTGTGTTAATTGTGCAGCTGATTAAATGGTTTTCCGCAATAGGTTTTCACATTAAGTCTGCCCCTTTGGCAAAGAATGTAAACAATTAATATCTTTAAACGTAAACTGAAAGACCATGTAATTAACAACGTCTAAATTCGGCCCTGGGATTCCTACATCGTAGACAAAAGACGACTGATAAGATTATCTTTCGAGCATTTACCTTATAAATTTATTTGAAGCGCACTAAGAGTAAATGTAATTTAGGTTTTTTTTGTTTGTTAAGTTACCGTACATACAAATCTCTGCGTACCCACATTGTATTTTGTTTTCTTATTTTATGTGTTACATTCTATATTATTAATAGGATAATGTTGTGGTACGTAAGTGCTATTAGTAATGTATAAATAAACCTGGAAAATGTAACATAACTTTGTATCTCGCGATGTTCACTGCAATAATTAAGTATTCTTTAGACAATAAGTTCTCATTAAGTGGAATGTATATTTTTTTTTGAGAAAAAAAGTTCTTTAACCATAATATCGTCACCCCAAGTACTCACAAAAAGTAATGAAGATAGACTTATTCCTGAGGGAATTTTGCTGGTTTCATAAGAAGAAAACTGTCGAAAGCGTTTGAAGCGGAATTCTAAAATAAAATAAAAAATTCAAGACGTAAAAACGAGCTCAAATTTAAAATTTATAGAATAATTTGAAAGTAAAACTAGGAATAGTTCCTCAAGGCGGCTAAGCGGATTGTACCGAGCGGCAAATAGCTGAATCACTTTATCCAATTCTTATAACGCTCCTTTACATCATTTTAAAAGGAACCTTATTCGAAGCGCGAAAGGACTTTAAAATATAAAGCAACACCCCCGAGACGAGTCGTTGGGAAAGTAAGCAGCTGAAATGAAGTCGACCTTTTAGGGCCGTCAAAGGAGTAAGTGCTAAATGAGCACTACACACGGGAACAATGATGAATAACTACTAGATGGTATATTCAGAATAACATCTGTCAATATTATTAGTAGTATTGAAACGATATTATAATTTTATGATTTAATATGAAGGAAATGTGACGTGCCTGTGAAGATGGAAACCTACGTTGTGTTTGGGAAAAAGATAAAAAAAAATACTATAATGGAAAAATGGTTTGTACAAGTTCCACAAACGGTGCTCATATATTATGTATCATACGCACTATAAGGAGTGTATTTATTTTAATTAAATAATATATCTTCTGCAAGTAGTTTTCACTGACGTTAGTACATGTCTCACTCTACAGCGATTCGAAAATTAAGATGTAATACTTGCCGAACATGTCGGTGGGAAGAAGCGCTCCCCTGCTTGTAGATTTTCAACAAAATTTTACAGAAATGAGGGCGACTCATCGAGGATGCTCTTTGATAGAATACACATTTCTTTTATGTTTGCGGCAGAAATTATCCATACTATTATAAAGTTGTAAAAATGAAATGTCTGTACATTGAAGATATTTTCAAAAAAATGATTATTACGGACTATTTGGAGGTCATTAAAACGAATTTTATTTTTTTTTGGTTTTTTGTATGTTTGTGTCATTGTGGCTTCATCACGAAAAATTGAGTTAACAGATTTCAACATTTTTTGGTACAAAGGTAGCTGGGTATCTCCAGGTGGTTATAGAATACTTTTCACCCAACTACTCTGAAGAAAAAAAAGGGGTTATGACTTTGTCTCCTCCGCGAACGAAGTTACGGGCATCTTCTAGTTAGAAATAAACCTTTGACACTTCCAGTAATTGGGCTTATATCTACGTATTATACTAACTACAAAACTGCGTCGGGCTACAATTGCTGAACCAATGAGGGCGTTGAGCTCCGCTGGCTATTTGTTACTTCATTCACTAGTTAATAAGAGAACATGATTTCAGGTTCAAAATACCTCCGCAGTTCTTGTGCTTTGTTCAGTGCGTCTCACGCCAACTCTTAGTGGCTGGCATTCCCGCTTGTGGGTTTGCGCTCCCCCCACTGAATCCAATTACTGCACTGAAGCCTAGCCCGTTCAAAGTAGTCATGATATACGAATAGTTTCATAAGCGACTCGAGAGTGCTGTGGTCTTTGTCTTAGCAAATCAAATAATTGATATGGGATATGTATACTATTATAAATTTCTAAAAATTTAATGTCTGTACAGTGTACATTGAAGATATTGAAAAAAATGAAGGTAACTATCTGTAGGTCACTGAATCGAAAAAACTAATTGTTTGTTTGTATGTGTCTATATGGCTTCATCACCACGCCAAATCGGCTATTCAGATTTTAACTGTTTTTGGTACATGGATAGTTGGAAACCCACAGATGGTTATTAGATACTTTTTACCCGAATACGCTGACGAAAAAAAATGGGGTTATGACTTTTTCCTAAGCGAACGAAGTTGCACCCGCCTTCTAGTCTTCAATATATTATCCTCCCTAGACCTTAACTTATTATTTATTATAACTGTACCCTCCACAGATCAATATCGATTAGATGGTTTTGGCAAGAAACGCATTCCTAGTAGTACACATATTCAAACTAATATATTTCGTTATATTTAAATATATTTTCCTTTTTCTATCTCACAGGGGGCAAATGAGCAGACGGATCGCCTGATGGTAAGAGATACGTCGCCTATAGACAGGAGCTGCAACACTAGAGGAGTCACAAGTGCGTTGCCGACCTTTATATATATATTGCTAGCATGCAATATAATAATATTTAATATATATAATATATTAAAATAATATTTTGTATCCAAATGAACGACATATACATCATGCATGGATTTAGAAATGGGTCCCAGTAATAGTAAAGCCACAGCAAAGTTCTTGAAAGAACCTCTACGTATTGGTAAGGTATTAATGCGCACGTAATTACTCTAATGGAAAACTATACAAAACATCATATTTAGTATCATCGCGTATAAAAGAAATAAGTATCCGAAAGCTTAGTTCTATCTGGAAATTAAAAATAATTAAAAAAGTTATTCTAATTAATTTCAACGAAAACCTAAACAAGAAACTAATAAAATCTCAAAACGATATTTAATTTTGAAATCAAAATCTATAAACATTCATCTAAATCTCTTAATACAAATATTTCAACAATGTTTTATATTAAATGACAATCTCAAAGAAACTTCAGCTATGAAAAAAAAATCAATTTATTCAAAAGAATATTTAATTTTGATTCAAGTTCTGTTGGATTCTCGATACCGAAAATCTAACCTTTATGATTCCCTTGCCTTGTTATTTTTAGACGTAACTTTCATAAGATACATCTTTATGTATAAGGAGGCTTGTATAAGTAACTAGAAGATGGCCGCTACTTCATTCGCAGAGGAGGAAAAATCATAAATAAATAAATAAATACTACGGGACAATTTTACACAAATCCAATTAGTCCCGTGGTAAGGTCAATAAGGCTTATGTTATGAGTACTAGACGACGATATATTTAATAGATATATGATATATTACTTATATACATAGAAAATATCCAAGACTCAGGAACAAATATTTATTGCTCATCACACAAATATTTGCCTACTACCTCAGCTTCGCAGGCAACGTTACTCCCACTGAGCTAAACAGGTCGTCAAAAAAGGAAAAATGATAACCCTCTATTTTTCTTCAAGTAATCCAGTCGAAAGTATCCTTGAACCAACTGTGGGTACCCAGCTACCCGTGTACCAAAAATATTTGAAATATATTCAGCCGATTTGGCGCGATGAAGCCACAACGACACCATAAGTACAAAAATAAAAATAAATCATTTTTTTTTTCGGTTCTGTGACCTCTAAATTGTCCGAATTATAATATTTTTTTGAAAATATCTTTAATATACAGACATTTCATTTTTAGAACTTTATAAAACCTATGCATATTTTTATCGAAAATTGATACAAGCACCCAGATAATGTCATCATTAATCGATGTCGTTTAAAGTGAATTTTACGCTTAAGGCCTCTGTCTCACTGAGACATTGCCGCCAGCGTCGTCGCCCTTACAATTTGACGTCGCCAAACCGTCGCTAGGTGAGTGAGCTGCCATACAATGTAACAGACTTCGAAAGCACTTAGAGAAAACTGGAAATTTTAAAACAAAAATCCAAGCGGCTGACTCAAAGCAAGAATTTAATGACATTAAAAAACAAAATTACAACTTCAAAGTAATATAACAAAAAGTAATAGACAATGTGAGTATTTACAAAAAGGACATATATATATATATATACATCCTTAACATTCCACCCCCTTGTGTGCGAAAGCACACAAAAACTAGCCAGACTGAGCAAGGACAAGCTTGATTAAGAGTCCAGTCTAACCAGTTTCCTGGAAGGTCGACGAAGAAGACCACCTGATGTGGCTACGTCCAACACCCTAACTATATCGTCCCGGCCAGGGAAGGTTGCCACAATTCGGCCGCGGGGCCAGGTTCCTCTCGGTAATCATCCACGATGAGCACTAGATCGTCAATCCTCAAGTCGCGTTCTCTATTTTCGCCTGTTTGTCGAGGCTGCATAGTCGGTAGAATCTCCTTCACCCATCGGTTCCAGAAATGATCGGCTAATCTTAAGGCTTTTCTCCAGTCTGCTCGTCGAAGGAGGTCTCGGTCATCTAAAGTTGCAGGCAGAACCTGGTTTGAGGACGAGCCAATTAGGAAGTGAAAGGGCGTTAAAGTTTCCTGGTCTTCTGGGCTAACTGAAACGTGACTCAGGGGTCGAGAATTTACGATGGCCTCAGCTTCTTGAAGCAGGGTTACCAACACTTCTTGGTTTGGCGCTCTTTCGCGCAGGGTAGCGTTCAGTGCAACTTTAACGGTGCGAACCAATCTTTCCCAACATCCACCAAAAAAGGAGCAGCAGCAGGAATAAAACTTCATTGTATGCCTCTATTGGCGGCAAAGTTATTAACTTCTGATTGGTAAAATTCTCTTAGGATCCGGTCTGCGCCAACAAAACAAGTTCCGTTATCGGAAAATATCGTATTCGGTGTACCTCTTCTTGCAATAAAGCGTCTCAAACTCATAATAGCTGAGTCAGCAGAGAGGGAGTGTACGAGCTCCAAGTGCACAGCTCTGGATGTCATGCATGTATACAGGGCTACATAACGTTTCTCCTGTCTTCGACCGATCGTGGTATTTATTGGGCCAAAATAATCTAATCCAGTATAGGTAAATGGGCGGCGGTGGTGAGCAAGCCGTTGTGATGGAAGATTTCCGGTCATTGGATTCATCGGTTTCGCTTTCTTAATGCGGCAAAGCAAGCACTTGCTGGCTACGTTTCGCACGGTGCTGCGCAAAAAAAGAAGCCAATACTTTTGTCGGATCTCATTGACAAACATTTCGTTATTTGCATGCCCAGCCAGGCGATGATAAAAATGTACCAACATGCGTACGACTGGGTGGCGACCGTCTAAGAGAATGGGCGACTTGACCTCCGTAGTATCATCTTGTACAGCAGCGATTTTGCCTACTAGGCGTAACAGGTTATCTGTTCCTATCTTAGGTGACAGTTTCGACAAGCGACTACTTTTGGGTAATAACTCTCCTCGTTTAATTATCTCTATCTCATCTCCAAATGTTTCCGACTGTATTTTCTGCAGGACGTGCCTTTCTGCGGCTTCCATTAATTCCGCTGTCAGTCTAATATCGGTGTTAGGAACGGTGATACTAACGCGGTCCAAAACCGAGCGAAATTTGGGCGCAGCTTGCAATATGCGAGCAGTAGCACGGAGTAGGCGTAGCCAGTCACTAAAACGATTGAAGTCCGCGGTGATAACCAGATGACCAACCACAAGTGTAGAAGTCTGCTTGCGCTCTTCTTGAACTATAGGCTGGCCAGCTGGTTTCACAGGCCAATCCTCTGGAGGCTCCAGAAGAAAAGAGGGGCCCGTGAACCATGGGTGGTTAGGATTGAGATGAAGTGGTTTGATTCGAGTGGCATCGTCCGCAACGTTCAAATCGGTTGGGACCCATCAGTATAAGTTGTTTGACTATCGTAGCTCGACGTCGCACATGGCATCCCAGTGAGGCAAAGTACTAAGGGCCTTAGAGTCGGACCATTTTATCTCTTCCAAGCAAATGAACTGTCAAATATATAAAAACTAAATATGGAAATGTTTTTTATCTGTCACAGACGTCAAGTTGTTTATGTGTCTTAAGAAACAATTTATCTTTTTCGTGCGTTGGTTTTTTTAAAAATAAAGGTTTAACTATGGGAAAACCATATAAAAGTAGTCAGCGAGAACTGCTTTTCCGCATGATCATTAACTTCGATGCTTTAAAGCAACAGCAAGAAGCGATTATCGCTGAAAAGCGGCAATGTTTACATTGCATTAAGTCTTTTGCTGGTAAGATTAACCAATCTTAGCTCTTTTGAATAACACCAATATGGTTTTTCTTAAAATAATGTTCACGTGAAGCCATTTAGCTTTAGCAGCCTCTTAAGGGCAGTGAGAATAAATTATGTGGTGTTAGTAACTTATTTATTATGCCTAAGACTATTTAGTGCCCTATATTCAGTGTTGCCATATACCAAAGCACAAATAAAATAATTAATATTGTGGGGGTAAAGATGTTATAGCCAGACTCTATCATACTAACGAGTTGTGAGCGTGTTTTCTATACAAATATCGGTCGCGGCGAACTCGCTGCGTAATCGCCTTCATACAAAATTCGCTTGCAACTCGCTAAGTGAGATAAGGCCCTTAAAGTAAATCTGTGCATAATCGAAGGTGTACCTCTCTTCTCCTATCTCTCTTTTCGTTTCCAAACGACTTAAGTCTTTTAATAAGCAGGTGATCTTTAGATACAGTTAGCGGTTCACTTTCATTGGGTTCTACCAATTATGTCCCTTAAAAATGAGAAGTATTTAACTGTGTTATGTTATTTGTGTTGTGATAATGAATAATACTTAAGAGCTTTTATACCCGCTTAGCTGGCAACGTCGCATATTTTGTCTTTTTACTTCATTATTTTGTGGTATTTGAATGAAACTTAAAGATATGTTCAATACATACCCTACAGTTTTAGCATTTATATTGTGTTTAATTCATGTACTCATCGATTTTGCCTTAATTTTGTTACAAAACAAGATATAGACTTAAATTCATTGTTAGAGCTTTGGTTGTGGCAATATCATGAAATTTTGCATTGTGCCAGCTTATCTACCGAAAACGTAATGAATGAATTGAAAACATGTTCAAGTTACATACACATTACTCAAAATAATCAAGAAAAGCCAAAACGTATGCGACATTGCTAGTTAAGCAGGTATAACCCTCTTAATGCTAGATGACTCTAGTTGATCGGAAAATATGACAGTGGTTTATATCCTATAAATAATTATCAGTGATGGCACTATCAGCAAAAAACTGTAACAAAACGTGTAAAGCTGACATAAAGGAGAACTCACTACCAAGGAAAATAAGAATGTTATTGGCAGATTAATGTTCAATTTCACTCTATATCGGAATCTCGGATTTCCAGTACTGGGTATAAAAGATAATAATATTTTCATGTTTGTAAGACTTGTAAGCACACTTTTATTTCCGCTTGGCAAGTTTTGTTTAAGTTTTGTGCCGATAGTGCGATTACTGATTATAATATCTATAAGCCAAAACAAGAAAATTATAAAAGCAAATTTCTCACTAGGAGCACTTCCTTATACATGCCAAAAAAAGAAGACTGAGAATAGAGAAAACGGAAATTGCTCTACCAACAAGCTCTTAAATAATGATGGTGACGAGCAATTCCCAAAGAATTATCTCAAAATTCTCACTCAATTAAAACTTGCTTCACAGTTTTCGTACATGTTAGAAATTTCCAAGCACAGTACCAACTTTTCGAGAATGTTCTGCTTCAATATTGCTAAGTGTGTACGAAATTACATTGTCAACTATTAACATGTTTCACAATGCAGACGTTGCGCGTTCTCTTCCCGTTTTACTACCTCAAATACGAGTTATTCCAAAGTCTATGCTAACACTCAAATGGTCACATTTCTCTGAATATATTTGAACTCGAAGCGTCTCTCCTAGCACTTTCCGTGGAGCTAACGGCGTCAGTCCATTTGCACTAGACTAGTTTTAAATGTGCCTTCTCTTATTCTTTTAACTTAGCATACTAGAAACTAGGATGATAGGTTATATTGATAAAACCATGAATGAATAGTAACTGGAGCACTATCAATCGCATTGTCGCCTGATTATCCACACATCAACAGAACCCATTAAACTTTACATAATTTATCGCGACAAAAAACGTGGCAAAAATAAAATTACGACGTAACCAAAATTAGGAACGAATAGACAGATGAGGGGAGAGTGAGTGATTAGAACGGACAAATCGCCCACTCACAACTAAAATATCACATCTCCCTTAACCAATATATTAAAATGTGAACTTTATTTTATTTCAGGCAAAGTTTCTTCTGTACTAAAGCGTGTAGCTGAGATACGCCACTGTCCTGATTGTGAATGGAAATGGTCGGGGCGATGATACGGGCTAATTAGAGCCATCCATCGTGATGCTCTGTTAATTAAATAGCTCTTAGCAGCGATTGGTTCCTCAGGACGATAGGTCATCCTGGAGTGACTACGCCCCATCGTAGTACTAAAAAATCGTGCTGGTTGATTTTTCAGAACGATAAAATCATTCTGGAGTGACTACGGTGGGGTCAAAGGCCGTCAAAAAGGATGTAAAAACACTCTAATATAGGGCGAAGAGGAGTAAAAAATAACTACCGGTAGGTAAAGGAGGATGAAAGAAAGTACTAGATAGTACTTTGAATACTTAATAGATAATGTAAAAAACAACTGTGGTTTACTCGACCTTATTTTCCCTTACCGTAAGGGCGTGTATTACGTGCGAATGTATACCTCATTAGAAAAACTCATTGTTACATTACATTCATATCATCGAAGGTTCGATTTCAGGTCTGGCGATATCTAATTCACCTAACTCCTTCAGACAGTCACCGATGGTCCTACGAAACTTTATCGATATCTACAATATATCCTATCTTACGAATATTATAAATCAGAAAGTTTGTGAAGATGGCGATTGAGCGATTCAAATGAATATTATTCTGTTTATATTAGTCGCTATGTGAATCGCTGAAGAAAACATAATGCAATGGTTCAAAGACTACTAAAATCATAATCCTATTTTTAGGGTTCCGTAGCCACAATGGCAAAAACGGAACCCCTATAGTTTCGTAGTGTCCGTCCGTTCGTCTGTATGTCACAAGCATTTTACTCAAAAACCACAAGATGTCTATAGATTTGGAGTAAGTATAGGTGTCTCTGTCTTGTGTAAGAAGTCACTACTTAGTTTGATAGTTAAATGAAAAAATATATTACAAGATTCTATACATGTAACCGACACTGTTGAAGAACTGTCGAAATACGTGTGGCACATATTACGACAGTTCTTTTAAAATCATTTTGATGTTTTAAATTTTTTATTGCGTTTTCCGAAACAATCACTCCGATAGTGGCATAAATTGTGGGCCCTATCCATCTATCAGCCACGGACGTCTAATGCTGTACTGTACGTCTAATACCAGCCATAGGGGTTGTAACTTGTTTTATAGAAAAACGTTTCATGGAATAGGTACTTCATATCATCGACATACTATATCATCGCAGGCATTTTTCTCTGAAACCGTTAATATTTTGGGATTTTTATTAAAGAAACCTAACCTAGCGGGTTCTACATGACGATATTTACAAAAATTATGAAAATTTTATGGTTTCAGGGGAAAGGGTTGCCTATGAAGTGACTTTCTATAAAATAAAGCATTCTAGGTAACGTTTGTCGATGAAATGGAGGGACACCGGCCATGGGTATTTGTTAGTCACCAACTCGCAATACGTCAACCAATTTAATATGAAACCTGATACATAAATGCTGCAAGTCATGGATTAAGTAAATAAATATAAATAATCATTTACTTTGGAAATTCATCCATATCGGGTTACAATAATATACAACTTGTAAAAATCCTACCTAAGATCTAAAATAAATAAAGAGAATAATAATCCTTATAACTAATGTTAGTAAAGGAAAAAACATAAATTTGACTAACTTAACCCAGGTGACAAATGCCAGGCATTCCATAATTGCAAGAAGGGGCCATCTACCAGTGACGTGCGGTCCATATAGGCACAAAGGTAATGCCTACCCTGAACGACCATGGCTCCATACAGGCACAGAGAAACTGCCAACCCTAAAGCCTTGAACGACCATGGCTCCATATAGGCACAGAAAAACTGCCTACCTTATGCACGCCATTGCCATCTACCCTACCCGCGCCTGTGGCTAGGAGGCTGTTGGCACTGCAGCACACGTGCCGCAGCAGCAACGCTGCGCGCTTGCGCATGATAAAAAAATAATTAATAATTATTACAGGACAATTTTACACCAATCGAACTAGTTCCATAGTAAGCTCAATAAGGCTTGTGTTATGGGTACTAGACGACGATATATTTAATAGATACATTTACTTATATACATAGAAAACATCCAAGACTCAGGAACAAATACTTATGCTCATCACACAAATATCTGCCCTTACCGGGATTTGAACCCAGAAATTGAGCTTTGCAGGCAACTGGCGTGTAAGCCATCAGCGCGCGCTTCAACGAACATTCCTGACACGCTGCAGCGGCGCTGCAGCTCGAACAACATCCGGAATTTAAAGAGGACACTTGATTCTTGACGCTGCAGGCAAAGCCGTAGGTAAATGCTAGTCTAGGTACATCTAAATCACTTAAAGTGATGCGATTACCCGTTAACTTTCCTCGCCAACAACAAAACCGTCAATAACTCGCGTTACAATCGATAAATTCCTCACAAACTCTCAACTTTCGACCAAAAACAAACGTTAGGAATTTTCGAGTGACTTTAATAGGGATAAGAAGCCACAGAGCCGGGCTTACAGGAGATTAACGAGATACCAGAGACAACATCTGGATTAGCATTGTGTGCCGAACGCGATTCAAACTGACAATAGATTTGCTTAAATGATTCTGGAGACCGTGGGAGGTGGAATAACACATTGAGTTACATTAACAAAAGAAGGGCAACGAGCCTACATATACATAGGTAAACGGAGATTGAAATGAGGAGAATGGATTATACGTACAGTTGTATGTCAATTGTGTAAATCAATTTAAAAATTGGCCAAGTGCGAGCCGGACTCGCACACTGAGGGTTCCGTGAAAAATATACGCTAAAGATGGTCGTTTCTATTAAAATTAATTGTTAGCAGAGCGCTACTCTTAAGCAAAATTTACGGAGGTTTTTGTTTTTGATGACCTAGGAGGCAAACGACCAGACGGGTCGCCTGATGGTAAGCGATCACCGTCGCCCATAGACACTTGCATCACCAGAGGAGTCACAATGGCGTAATTTCATATTGGTTACTGACATAGACAGACTGACATAAAAATGTAAGATTTTCAAATTTTTGGCCTTTGTTGTGTTATATAAGAGACAATTATACTTACCAAATTTTAAGCTTCTAGGATAACTGGAATTACCTTACTCGTATAGGTTTGTATTAAACGGCAATTTGTATTGTAGTACCTTTTAAAATGACTGTATCTTTTGATTGCGTTTACTTAAAAGTTTGAGCTCCTGACAGCTTGAAGGGATCGCAGATCGTAGTATATGTTATTAATTTCAGCTTGATAACTGCTACACATTGTTGAGAAAAGGAGAGTTCTTCACAGTCGGACGGACAACAAAGTGATCCTATAAAAGTTCAGTTTTTCCTTTTGAGTTACGGAACCCTAAAAACAAGCAACTAAAAATGTTGCCACACCAATTGATTGACCAGATTTACTTAAATGATACTGGAGATGGCGGATGGTATCACACATCGAATTATATTAATCAAAGAACGGTATCTGCTATAGGGAGAGCCCAGATTGAAAATAGGTGAATATATACAATTATAAGAAGCAACTACGGGTGTTACGTTACAAATCGTTCGATCTTCGATCGATACCGCCTATCTACATGTAACGTGGTAGCTTTGGCTGTGGTAGAGACTCTATATCGACGTTGATTACTCCATTCTACCATCAGTGGCATGGACTGGGTTTTTGGACAAACGTACGCAGTTTCACTGTGCCTACCATGGTTGTTTGGGGTAGGCAGTGCCTTTGTGCCTATAAAGACCGCACGCCACTGCCTACTATCGATCTATGCCATCAATCGATGATCGATAAATTAGTGTGGTACAGTGTCCAGGTTTAAGTTGTATCCCCACTTAAATAATACAACAGTATTGTGTGCTTTCGCTGCCTTATTACCGTCCGTCATAAAAGATAAGCATACTTCGAAGATAAACACCGCATGAATTTACATCTTAGCGGATAGAAAGCAACTTTCGGAACGATTATTTCCGATAATCCATACTAATATTATAAATGCGAAAGTGTGTCTGTCTGTGTCTGTCTGTCTGTCTGTCTGTCTGTCTGTCTGTCTGTCTGTCTGTCTGTCTGTCTGTCTGTTTGTCTGTCTGTCTGTCTGTCTGTTACCTCTTCACGCTTAAACCGCTGAACCGATTTGGATGAAATTTGGTATGGAGATAGTTTGAGTCCCGGGGAAGGACATAGACTACTTTTTATCCCAGAAAAATACCTTCATCCGCGATAAACAAATTTATGGCGGACGAAGTTGCGGGCAGAAGCTAGTATTCACTGAATCAAATTTTTTTTTAGAAACCTCTGAATGATTTAAAAGATTTTTATGTGGCACACATTGATATTTGTATAAAATAATCAGTTTTGTATGTGCCCCCCCTAGATTTTCTATTATTTAACCATCAAACTAAATAAGTACCGGCCTACATACGTTACACAAGATACTTATATTTCAAATTTCATGAATGAGTAAAATGCCTGTGACATACGGACGGACGGACGGACATGACGAAACTATAAGGGTTCCGTTTTTGCCATTTTGGCTACGGAACCCTAAAAAGAGAAAACCTTTTTCTTTGTTTCACATTTATAGTCTTTATTTGGTATTTCTACGTTTGTTCAATACAGTAATTATGAAAATGAATCGCATGAGCCCTTTTATATCATAGCACTGTGTACGCCTCCGCTCAGTTTACTCATCACATAATACTTTTAAATTCTAAGCAACAAAAATTGCGCCACCCACTTTATTTTTAAAACCAAAACTTCCGCACTAAAGAAGATTTAAAAATTTAATCAGCGAAGTTGTATTTTACTCCATATGAGACATAAGCCGGCTTCGGCTTCAGTATTGAAGGACACCATTTGGTGCTGAGAGCACTTTTCCTTCCGAAGGAAAAGGCTAAAAAAATATGTAACTCATATGTTGATATGACGTTTATCTCTTGAACTTTGGGACTGTCTACAGTAATACGAAGGGGAAAAGTAATACGTTTTCACTTAATAAAAAGCTTAATTGTTTTGTTTTTACGGTTTTCGCTAGGCGGTATGATTATTTAGGTGCTTATATGTCTTTCGTCAAATAATGACTACCTTACGTCGACAAGTATCAAAATCACCTAAGTCCATGTTATTAACAGTGTGACTAACATCGTTGTACCGCGTCTTAGGTATGCTAGCGGTGTAAGACGGGGGCAAAGAGCAGCCATTGATTCGTCGTCCGCCGCCACGTCGTCTTTAAAAAAAAAGAACTCACCTAGAGGAGACCGAGCTGAGTTGGTCACAACTCACCTCGGTCACAACCTCTGTCAAGAGGAGAGTTGTGCCATCGTCGATTTTTTGGAACTTACTAACTGTTATCGAGCTTGCAATAGTGTGCGTTTACAAACTTGTAAAAAGTCCTCACAGCCACTCTGAAAGTTCAATTGATTATCGACTCTATCTCTATGAGCTAATAGATAACGAGTGCACTAAGAGAACAATGGTGTTTCAGATGCCTTCCTATTTGTACCATTTTCAGGGGCTCAGAGATGTATAAAAGAAAATGTTAAACAGGCACATTTGATCTACAAATCATAATTAATAAGTAAATGTACAATAACAGTGCTTCCGCACGCACGTCTAATATTTTAGGTTAAATATTCAGGAAAAATATATTATTGAGTACTATTCTTAAACTGTGTAATCTGATATATGATTATTGAGAATTGAAAAAAAAATTACTTATTGTTCAGTAATTCGTACATAAAATAATGTTTAAATATCAGCAAAAGGACGTAAGTGCCGTGGAAATACGCTCTTTTGCCACTTTAGCCCATTTTGATATCGTATTTTTTTAAATCTGTAGTGCAGTTTTTTGTATGACCAGCTGCGGAACCCTAAATTAAGCATGGTCTGACATGCTCTTGGCCGGTTTTTTCTTGGTCTGAGAAAACCAATTTGCTGTTGGGCAGAAGCGTTCCTGAGTATACGAAGGCATAATCGTGAAAAACCGTTGGCTGAAGAGACCATACGACCGGTCGTTATGGATATCCTTGGGGAAGACTTATGTACATCAGAGATGTCTTTCGACTGACATGATATGAGGATGAATATAAACATAAAAGGTATTTTTACTGTACATAAATCATAATCCAGGATTAGAGGCTTAAATCGAGAATTAGTGGTGAGTATTTACTGAGAAGGCGAACGATTTAGCATACGCGCGTATATATTTTCATATCATACAATACACTACATACATTACAACCTACATACACAACTACATACACATTGGCAACTACAGTAGTATTATTTGGTAACTGGTCTCGTACAATTACAAAAAAGTTTTTTTTCGCAACCGATTACGAACTTCCGATTTCGTACGCGGCCAAAGGGTGCCATTTTTGTGTTCAGTCAAAGACAAATCCATTTTGTTTCAAAAAACCTACACTTACTTAAAAATGGGGTTTCTAGCGGCTAATTAGCTTTACTTTCGACAACCATGCATTGCTTTCGGAATGGAAGGAACAGCTTATGTGACATTCTAAGCTTTATATTACATGTATGTCTTTACGAAACACCACGTCAATACGAAGTCGATTACCTTTAAAATAACAAACACGGTTTTGCATTTAAAACGGTAAAAAAGTTAAATAAAATTAAAGTTTGAATTATGAAAAACTACTAAGAGATGTTCTCAACGATGCAATCAACTTCCAAGTTTCTCAAGCTGTAACCAAAATGGCTACTAACTTACCTGTTTAGTATCCTTATAGTTATTAATATTAAAATAGTTGGCAAAATACTCGACAGTCGATGCAGGGTATTTTATCGTTATACAAAAGATCGTAACCGACCCGTATTTCCCTGCTCTATACGCTCATTTTGTGTTAGCGAGCCAGTATTGATAAAAGCTTAACGCCTCTATTTCATCTTGAGCCGTTATCGAGCTTCCATTTTCTATAAAGCAGATTATTGGCTCGTAACGCTGCAAGTGAGTTCTGATTATTATTTCTAGATATAGTTTTTAAAAGAATTGTAGAAAATTGGCTATCTACGGAATTCTAGGCGTGTAACAGTATTTGCAAAATGTTTGCCAAGAGGAATATGTTATGTACCTAAAACAAACAATGTCATCCGTACCGTCCGTCCTTACTTCCGTATCCGTACGTACTTCTATTACATAAACCTACAGCATAATCATGCGTTAAAAAATCATCAAACAGTAAGAAGTTAAGTTAGTTATTTTGAACATTCCTTACCATTAATTGACTCAGTAAGGGGAGCGCAAACCCACAAACAGGAACGCCATCCGCAGCCACTTAGAATTGGGGTGAGACGCAGTGCCCAAGGAACGAGGACTGCGGAGTTCAACCCGACTTGGGACGTGGAAGAGTAGAGAGAGAGAAACAATCGGCGTTCACAGTTACTATAAACTACGGTATGCCACGATGCTTTCGAGCTTCAGGTCATTTCAAAGAAATAAACATTTATACATACATACGTACATAAACTTGAAAATTATGACTCACCTTATGTAACAAAGCCGGACGAAAAGTAAATATGACAAGACAGGGTCGTATTTTACTTTAAAAATAGATATATACAATACCAATAGCAATAAAATGAGATATGACTATTTCGGTATTCCAATGGCTCAAAAGTGATATCACTTTTATATTGCTAAGCTAGCAATACGTTAGATAATTGATCGCAAGCTATTAGTCTTGCGCATATTGTTTTTAGATTGTATTTCGACGGTCCCTACGTAAATCATCGAAAGTTATTTTACTTACTTTTCAGTACATCGTTCTAACGTTTGATTCGAACTGTTATAGGGCAGCTTCCAGGGGAGTTTTTTAAAAAAACTCTTAGTTACACCACTAAATTTATTGTAAATAAAAACTCACTTCACACAATTTACACAAAATACAAGATGTCGTTACACTAGGACATAATACGGCGAACTAAACTAATTTACCTCTTTACTTACTTTTATAACTTTCAATATGACGTCAAAGCGTCGCAGGCCGCATGGTGGCATTGCTGACTTAGCAATCTGTACATGCTATGGCTGGATATAACAGCCCCCCCGATAAAACGAAGCTTTATCTCAAATAGATGAAGCTGAGTTACAAGATCTATCTTAAACATGGAAGCTTATCTAAATTACTTAATGCTAATACTTATCCATATCTAAATTACGTTCAGCATTTTATAAAACTGTAAGGGAATATTAAAATTACAATGAATAAGTAAGTCTTAATGATTACAAATATTTCTGGAAGAATTAAATTTAACCTGATTCACTCGAGATACATCTTGGAAGATGTGGGTAATGATTTTACGGATGTCTTTTCGTCTTCCGAACTTTCTGACATTTCTATGGAATTTGAAACAGAGGTTTGAGTCTTATTTTTATGTTTGTTATTACATTGGTTAAATATTTGAATGCAACATTTGGATGCTGAACGTTTATTATTGCTAAAGTTACACCATTTAATACACTTAAAAATAAAGTACAATATGATAAAACTAACTAAAAATAAAGTAACACTAGAATAGTATGTTCCGTATCTCACGAGATGAGATTGCTGCTGTAAGTTATCTAAATCATTTTCTAAACTATCTAATTTATGAGAGGCATATTTTAAAGTCAAGGTTAATATTACTAATAGAAATAGGGGTAAGTAAGGGTAAAGTGTTATTGAACTTTTCTTTCTTACAGCAGTCATCTTCTATAATATTAAAATCTGAATGCATGTTATTTTGTATTAAGACATCTTTAGATGTGCTGGGAAGCAGCCTGATAGTTTTTGAGTAGCCAATACAATCATTTGTTAGTTTTAAAATGCCAGTACCGAACACAGGGTGTTCTTCGATATTATCGTTACATTTTACAGTTAAGTGACATGGTTTTGACTGGACAAATATCCATTTATTATTATTTAAAACATGCCAAATATCTACATCGCCAAAAATCCGCATGGAATCACATTCCTTCGGTAGAGATGTTGAAATTTCGGTAAAAAGACGTGTCTCGCAACAGGGGTTGTTAATACTAGAGTAAATAGTTGACAATGGGCAAATGGAATATTCGCTTGATACTACGGTACACGCGTTTAAATCATTAAATAGTGCGTAATGTAATTTATCGTCGCTAATCGCCATGAAAGAGCTAGTGGGATGTATGAGAGAGAAAGTATTAGGGTTTTCTATTTCGTGAGGAATGGGTAATGGAAGGGTTTTGTAAACAGTATATTTCTCGGGATAAACTAATGGGATACTTAAGATGAATACTAACTTTTGGTTAAAATAATAAGATGTTAACTTAGAGATGTCAATTATAGTGTGGATATTTTGCATAGATACTGGGATAGGAAAGTCTAAGTTGCGATTAAAGTTATTACTATTTTTCAATAGTTCGTGATATAATGTAAAGGGTGAAAGTATCGAAGGGTGTAGGATATTAGTTTTTGAAAACAGGATAGCATTCAAAATTGAATCAAGGTAATTGGACGCTGCGAGTAACGGGCTTTCTATTACGTTTACAAGGTTGTTGACGCGTGACATATAAGTCAGCTGTTCGTTTATCTTTGTAACTTGAGTCAAGGCTTGGTTCATGTGTTCGAGTTGAGTGTTTATTTTTAATTCATTAGCGTTTAATTTAGAGATAGTCGAATTAAAGGTGTTAATGCTTGATTTAACTATATGAATATTTTCTTTCATTAAATGGAAGATCTCATGCTCATTTTTTTGACAGGATTCTATTGCGTCATCGTATTTTCGGGCGTCGTCTGCATCTAGGGTACCGAAGAAGAATTTTAGAATTTCGCCTCCAAATTCTATAGATCGCTTGGATCTGCTACTGGTAATGTTATGAGATAATAGATGAAATAGTGATAAGGACTTGGCGTAGTTAGATTCGAGTAGTGTTTGTGTGGAGGTTGCTATGTCAGTGCAGTCGAAAAGAGAAGTTAAGTTAATACGGTTACATAAAGTAGTCGTTTTACTAAGAAGGCGTTCAATACTCTGTAAGTGGGGATTTAAAGAAATAATATTTGTATGAGTTACAACATTCCAGGAATCGTGAAAGAAATGTACGGTAGTTGAGGGGTCAAAATACATTCCGGGGCTCTGAAGGATCGGTGTTATTTTGCTTCCAGCGGAACATCTTTGTGAGAGGGTTCTGAAAAGAGAGTAATTATTTATTTAGGGATGAGCGGGCTTTATTTCGTTAACATGATACTTAGTATGGCGGCGGTTAATACAGAGAGTAACATTGTGTTTGTTATTGACTTTTATTATTTTGTAAGGACCTTTCCACACTGGGGATAAAGCCTTGCGGAGTCTGTGGTGTTGTTTTAGATAAACAAGATCGCCAGCTTTATACGAAACCTCGCGCGATGGGGAGTCGTAATATTGTTTAGAAGTTTCTTTACTTTTAATGATATGTTCGAGGGCCTTCTCGCGGCTGAAGCGCATGCGGTATTGAAGGGCTCGTATGTATTCGTCATAAGTGAGATTATCGCTTGTTTCGTAGAGTGAATTAGGAATATGGGGCTTGTGTCCATATAGGAGTTCATAAGGGGTGTATTGAGTTACGCTGTGAGGAGTGGTGTTATAGCAAAGGATAGCTATAAATATATAGCAGTTCCAGTCATTTTGATTTTCGTTTACGAAAGATTTTAAATATTCCTTTAAGGTCGCATGACTGCGTTCAAGGGCTCCGTTAGTTTGTGGGTGATAAGGAGTAGAGAATAGGGATTTTATCTTAAAGATGCTGTTAATTTGCTTAAATAGATCTGAAGTGAAGCAAGTGCCTAGGTCGGTTAGGATCATTTTTGGGATTCCAAAAAGGGCCATGAAATGTACGAGGTTACGAGCTACCTCTTCGCTTGTGGCTGTGACTTGAGCGTATGCACATGAAAATTTGGTGAGGTCATCTTGGAGGGTTAGAATATATTTAAATTTTTGAAATCCGGCTTCCGGGAGAGTGCCTACAATGTCAAGGGCTAAACGTTCAAATGGTTTCGTGCTGGAGGAAGTAATTACCATAGGAGCTTTATTACATTTTCTTAGTGGCTTATTGATTTGGCATAATTTACAGGACTTTACGTAATTCTCAATATCTGAGCGCATTGTTTTCCAGTAATAAGAGGCTTTTATTCGATTAAACATTCTGTTCATTCCCGGGTGTCCGGCAATGGTGGAGTCGTGATTTTCCTTAAGGATCTGAGGAATTTCAGCTGGGGTAGGATAAATCATTTTATTTTTATATATATGTATAGTTATGTTGGTATTATGGAATATAAACGAAATCATATTATATATTTTACTGTATGATATCTTTGTAAATGGCTCCGTGAAATCTGACACCGCTAGGTCAGTGAGTGTGGGATTGTTTTGTAATATGATATCTCGTAAGGACATAAGCAGGTTAAAAATAGACTTGTAATTTGTTTCATCGTAATGATTTATCTTAGTGAATAAGAAATAGTAAGTTTTATCGTTACTGAGATACGGGAGCACGGTAAGGGATTCGCGTTCGGAATTTCGCAATTCGCTTTGATCTGGTAAACTAGACAGTATCTCTTCAACATTAGGCATGGATGAGTCAAGGTCAAGGGCTGTGGGACATGCGATTGTGTGCTGTTTAGAGCGGAATAAGTTTTCAGAGTGCTCTTCAATTTTAGTGTTGTTTTTCCCGATAGTGTTAGTAAATTGCTTTTTAAAATATTGTTCATAGGTAATCTGATTGGGCGCGTTTGAGCTTTGGTTTCGAGTTATAGCATGTATCGGAATTCGAGATAGGGCGTCGGCGTTAGAGTTTTGTTTTCCTGGTTTATAAATGACTTCATAGTCGTACTCTTCTAGTTTTAATCTCCAGCGTATGAGTCTACTGCCGGGATCTTTTACGTTGAATAGCCAGACGAGAGGGCGGTGATCGGTCACGATTTTGAATTTATTTCCGTATAAATAAGGGCGGAAACATTTTACAGCGAAGATAATTCCCAAAAGTTCCTTTTCTGACGTGGAATAATTGCATTCTGCTTTGTTCATAGTACGGGACGCGTATGCGATGGGGAGGTCCTTTCCTATTGGACCTTGGGAGAGCACGGCACCAACGGAAGTGTTACTAGCGTCTGTCGTGACTACAAAAGGTTGTGAAAAATCGGGATATTGGAGTAGAGGTGCAGTTGTAAGTTTTTCTTTAAGGTGATTGAATGCGAGATCTTGTTCGGGGGACCAGTGGAATGTGACATCTTTCTTTAAGAGAGAAGTAAGTGGCTTAGTAATTTGAGAAAAGTTATCTATGAATCTGCGGTAATAACCGACTAATCCGAGAAATGATTTTATTTCTTTGACGTTCCGTGGCACGGGGAATTGTGCAACGGCCTTAACTTTGTCGGGGTTAGGTTGCACGCCTTTATCAGTGATAATGTGACCTAAGTACGTCACTTCGCGGCGGAGAAACTCACATTTGTCGGGTTGCAATTTTAAATTGTATTCTCGGAATCTGTCAAAAACGAGATGAAGTTTTTGGATGTGGCTTTCGAGGTCATGTGAGTATATAATACAGTCGTCTAGGTATATGTAACAGTGTAGGCCCTGTAGGCCGGAAAGGACCAGGTTCATAAGACGTTGAAAACAGGACGGGGCATTTTTCAGCCCAAATGGCATGCGATTAAACTGAAAATGGCCTGACACACCGTTAGGGTTAAGAATTGTAAAACCAGTTTTTGCTGAGTCAGCAGGGTCCATCAGAATTTGATGGAACCCGGAAACGAGGTCCAATGTCGAGAAATCTTTAGATTTGCCTAGTTGGTCAAGGATATCAGTTATCAGTGGAATCGGATAAACTTCAGTTACTGTGACGTCATTCAGACGCCTGTAATCAATTACAATGCGCCATTTTCTTTGACCTGAAGCGTCTATTTTCTTCGGTACAATCCAGACTGGTGCACTCCAGGGAGATATAGAAGGCTTAATTATATTTTGATCTAGCATTTTCTTAATTTGCTTGTCAACTTCTTGTCGGTGACACTCTGGGAACCTGTAGGACTTAGCATTAATAGGCGCAGCGTTGCCTGTATTAATTGAGTGTTGTAGAGCATTGGTATGGGTCAATGGGTTGCCTTCGAGATAAAAGATATCCGCATATTCACTACAGCACTGTAATAATGATTTTTTCTCTTCTGAATTAAGATGCTCGTGACGTATGAGATTTAACACGCGCTGGATGCGACTAGACGGATTCGGGGTGATATGGTTCACTTTCATGTCGGATGCTGACGAGTCTTTAATGAAAGCAGAGTAATCGATTGGAGTAATGTTAACGTTACATTCCTTAATGTCAATAGGAGAGTCAGTGGTGTTTAAGACAGATACATTGACGCGTTTATTATATTTAATAGAGACTATACAGTTTGCCAGATAAACGCCGTCACGAATTTTGTGATCTAAAATAAGGCCTTCTTTCATGCCAACGAGTTCGGAATCTGGATTCGAGATAGCACATTCAATTACGCTTTCTGATCGAGCTGGAATTATGTAAGATGGTTGGTTGAAATGAATTTGTAAAATGTGACCTTGTAGGGATATAGATTTTGTTTTATAATTTATATTGGAGTCGAAGAATTTTAAGAAATCATTACCTATGATGCCATCATATTTAAGGTTTATTTCGTCCTTAATAACATGAAATTTGTATGAAATAGTATTATCCAGAAGTTGAAACTGTAATAGAGAAGAGCCAAGTGTTTCGCAGTACGTGTCTGTATCGTTAATACCTTTAAGTTTAATGATTTCAGAAGAAAGGGGTGGTTTTGCTTCGAAACTAGAGTATTTCACAATACTAACAGTTGCCCCCGTGTCGATCAGGAAGCAGAAAGTTTGCTCAGGGTTAGAAGTCGTCAAGTATATGTATGGTAAAGATATTTTTTTCTTCAGGGCTTCCGTTTCATAACAGGGTACTTGAGATTCGGTGTCGCAAAGCGCGGAAGCAGGTTCTGCCTGAGGTTCAGTACATATTTTCGTGCAGGATTCGGAGCGAGATTGTTTACAAATTGGGCTTTCATTTTCAGGATAGATTTCGGTATTAGTTTGTTTCATAAAAGATTTAGATTTGGTTTCGATACAAGATTCAGTGAGAGGTCGATTGTCGATCGATTTTATAGATATGGCAGGTCTCAGCTCGTTAATATCAAGATTCAGGGGAGGCAGAGAAATAGGACTCCGTTTTCGCGGAGATGTAAGATTGAGACGAGATTTAGCATGACTCAGCTGCACGTTACGTGGCTGAGGTGTGTAAGATATAGTAGGACTCCGATCATTTGGAGATGTGGGATTAGTATGAGATTTAGCATGACTCAGCTACGGTGTATAAGATATAGTAGGACTCCGATCATTTGGAGATGTGGGATTAGTATGAGATTTGGCATGACTCAACTGTGCGTTACGTGGTTGAGATATATAAGAAATAGTAGGATTTGGGATACAGCGAGAGACAGCGGTCGTGTCCTTTAATTTAAGTGATCTCGGCAGACACGGGACCGGGATCATATTTAGTTTAAATTATTGTCGCAATCGCTTTCTTCGAACTGCGCTTCGCAATAATGCGCATTTACTTGGTTGTTCGGTGCATTTGAAACCTGAGCGCCGGCGGCGACTACTGGCATCGAGTTTGTGGCGCCGCCGCCGTTAAAACGTAGGTTGTTATTGTATTGCCTTTTACGGCATTCATTTATTGTATGTCCTACGTTTTTACAATAGGCACATACTTTCTTGTTTGGAAGTTGGTGTTGGGGATAATTTGAACTAGTAGAAGGTCGATTATAGGAATTGAGATGCTGAGGTTGAGGATACTGATGAGGTCGTACATGGTAAGAGTTACGTTCCTTTTTGACTTGGAAACATTCCGATGAGGTATGTCCCAGTTTATGACAGACGCTGCATGTTTTGAGTGTCTTAGGAGTGGTACGGTTCAAATTAAATATCTTTTCTTCTTCAATTGCATAGCTGATTCCTTCGTTAAGGGTAGAAGGGTTATGACCTCGAACTATATGTGAGAAATCGGAATTTAGACCTAGTAAGAAGGTATTAAGGGCTAGGTCTTCCATGGCGGCTATACGTCCGGGGAGTTGTGTTTCATCTTTACAAGAGTATTGAATGTCGGCTAGAATTCTGGTCAAACATGACTCTACGCGCAGCGAATAATCGGTAACGGATTCGGAAGTGAATTGCTTGCATTTCTGGAGCTCTAGAAGAAGGTGTATGGAATGTTTCTTTTCGGCGAATGTAGTTTTAAGAAATGATTTAATTTTTGGCCATGTTTTAAATGTTTTCAAGCAGCATGCTAATTGGGCTTTACCTTCTAATTGCGACACAATATATTTACATAAAACATTTTGTTGTTCTGTACTAGCTAGACTAATAGCGTTTTCGCAGTTAGTTAGAAATGCCGGGAGTGATTCGCGATCTCCATTGTAGGGTTTGATGAACTTAGTCAAAACAGAGAGAGTAACCTTGTCAGCCATTTTGATTTTGGATGATTTTGGAATTTCTTGGTTACTTTCTCGGTATCGGATGCTTCAGATGAGCTATTTGTGTCGGATGTGTAATTCGAATTTTGAGACTCGGATTCGTCCTGAGATTCCTCTTTCTTTGGTATAGGCATTAACTTTAATTATGCAGTACAGAACACCAGATTAATATCTATACAGAGTTAGGGGCTAGTTATGCTTAGAATACGATTTATGAATTATGAACTTGAACTGGGGTTGAGAACTGAGGCACTTTCACTGGTAGTTAAAATGAATAAAACTCACAGGAAGATGATAATGTGCAGGAACATCCTTGGAGAACTCTGTAACTGGAAGGTTCGGAGTGTCGAGTTGCCGCGACACGTGTCGGCACTTTGTATTAATTACGATGTGGTAGTTTCGGCTTGTGTCAGGTGCGGGCTCATGGACTGGGCTTATCCACAAGGCTGATCGTCGACCTGGGGTGTGAGCTGGATCAATATTTCGGTGGTGTTCCGAATGCGGGCTTCGCAAGGGTGCGGAGGCTGACCGTCGATTCGGGGATAAGATGCGGGCTCAGCGACAATGCTGAGGCTGACCGTCGATCTCGTTGTGATGCGGGCTCAGCGAGAAGCTGAGACTAACCGTCGATCTGGAAGCTGGCCTTGGATTCGGAATGACGAGACTTGAATCTCTAGTCCCTTTGTGTCATTCCACCGCTGCCACCAATTTGTTATAGGGCAGCTTCCAGGGGAGTTTTTAAAAAAAACTCTTAGTTACACCACTAAATTTATTGTAAATAAAAACTCACTTCACACAATTTACACAAAATACAAGATGTCGTTACACTAGGACATAATACGGCGAACTAAACTAATTTACCTTTACTTACTTTTATAACTTTCATTATGACGTCAAAGCGTCGCAGGCCGCATGGTGGCATTGCTGACTTAGCAATCTGTACATGCTATGGCTGGATATAACAGAACGTATCTCTCAAAGAAATAAGTTAAGGTTTGTTCAGTGACACTGAATTAACTAAATTGATTAAGCTCTTTACTAATATTATGCTCTTTTTAATAAATACTTTCAAATTTTACAGAAATTTGACTTCCGATGGTATACGCCGTAATTAGTACCACGCTTCACATCGAAACAACCACTTTCGATTGTTTACGTCGGATTCGATTAAGATTATTTTAACGAAACTGTCAGTTTCTTTTTTTACACCGGATATTGAACTATATTTCCTGGCGAAACTGCCAATTTCGATTATGTACATGGAAAAATGGCGTTGGTATAACCACTTTCGCTATAGTGTCCAGTGAGAAAATTAGAAATCCAATTTATTTAAATCAAATATTTATTGAGACTTCTTTCTTAAATTATATTGCAATTATTCTAAAATCACATTTACGTTACAATCAGTCTTAATAATTACAATCACTTAATCAAATGTCTAATATTTGCGTCATTTGTAACATGAAACAGTTTAATAACACTATCGAGCTATAAATTTGTATACGTACCATAAACAAAGAACTTCTTTTAGAGTCATACTCCGACTTAAGATAAAAATGATAAAATCAGTATAAAATAATATTAACAAAAAAACAAACTTCTCAAAAACTAAACAAAAATTGCAACATAAAAAAGCAATATTACTTAGAATAATTATTTGGCATAAGAGATTAAAATCTGAGCGAAATATTTTAATTTTTATTATGAACTATCTTCGTTTTCCCGTGCTTGCGAGCTGTGTTTAATGTTTTTAAAAAAACCTATGGTATTCGTTAGGAATCACTCCTGAAATGCATAAGGAAACGATGTCTTTGTATTTTGCATTTGTTATTGGAATAGTATCAGAATATGCCACTTTTAATTCAGTGTTGCTATTTATCAATAGTCCGCGGGTTCTAGTTCCAATAACGGTATTTAAGCAATGCTGTTCACCGATCAAATCATATTTAAAGAAAAGATAGTTCGGCACATCTTTATCTAAGTACCTTAACCTCTTTAATTTTGTTCCATGATATTTTAGCATTGTTTGTATCTTTAATCCAGTTTCGTTCTTCTAATAATGGTTTGTAATTGAATTTGTCTTCTTGGGCCACCTCAATTACATTGTATGGCTTTCCGGAAGTTTTAGCCCATCGTACTAATGCATACCACTGGTCAGGAGTGTAAATGAACTTTCCTTTTGACTCTTTTTCTATAAGAGCATGAACGCTATCACCCTCATTTTGAGTGTGACCGCGTTCTAAGAACCTGTGAGTGATGTCAACGTTATACCGCTTCGACATAACCATATACATGGAATACACAACTCTATTTCTATTTTGCCCAGAACAATTATCGGACCAAAATAGAAACGTCTTGGTGCCTTTCTCAATAAGCGGCTTCATAAACAATGCCAAGCAACTGCTTACCTCGTTTGCTACTCTTTTATCTGTGCATTGGGTCCACATATAGCGGAACCCTTCCTTTTCACCGGCGTCAAAAACTGAAAAATTGTAGACCGACCGTTTTCTCTTGTAATAAAGCAAACTAATATCTACATGAGGAGAATTTAATATTTTTTGAAAATCGAACGTAGTGCTACGTAACTTCAGGACTACTTTGAGCTAATTCCTTGTCTTTCTGCTTATATTCCCGAGCTAGCCTTGTTATCTACATGTTTTGACTGAGCGACAACTTCAATTTCAGTTGAGTTTTTAATATTTTCAAATGATGAATCTTGTCGATTGTTACATGACGGCAGAGGAAGATAATATTTTGTTGTGAAATTACGCCGAGAAGGACCCTCAACTGTCACGCTTTTCTTATTCTTTCTTTCGCTAAATTTATTTACATACTCCCACTGCTTTGAATGATCTGCTAGTTTCCAAAACTGGGTAAGAATATTTTGGCGGATTTCAGGGTCGAACTTTTCATAACATTTGAGTTTACACGTTTCCGAGCAGACTGGGCCTAATTGTTTTTCTGGTTTGACAGTACCATTTCTGGAAGTATATTCTTGACCGGAATTTAATAGCTTTTTTCTTTTGTTATCTATCCAATTTTCTTCGCAGCGTTTTCTTTTTCTGCCTGGATTTGTCTTATATGTAACCTTTCTTTTTTTATTTAAGTCAATACTTTTGCTTGGAGAGTCACATTCTGAGATTGTTACAAGTGATGAGACACTAGCGATTGGCATAGGGCTATTAATCGGCTTACATTGTATGTTTTCACTGTTGGTAGGAGAGGGTTCGTTATGAATTTGTTGTTCCGGTTCAGTTTGAAGTTGTTGTGTAGATGGCGAAGAAAAATTAATTAGGTCGACATCTGGCTCAGAATTTTGGATTTGTGCTGTAATTTCAAAATCTTGTATAGGGGAGGGTACAGGTGTATTATCATAACTGTCTAAAATACACGATCCTTGATTACTGGGTGATCTGTGAAGCGTATTTTCTAACAAACTTGTCGACGGCCAGGTAGTGTCTCTTGATAATTCGTCATCTATTATTCCTTCTAAAGCCGCCCATTCTGACGCTCCAAATGTGCAGGAAGCGGGTAATGGAAATTCTGAAATGGTTACAGACCATTAAAAAATGTACAATATTCGTGTATTTACTTCAAACATGCGAAAATCTGCTCACGAAATACATCGAAAACAAGAAAAATAGAACATTATTCAAACGTAAAATATCTAAACTAACAGTTTCAATTCATTGCTAAACTTTAATTCCATAGTAAATAAATAAAAGTGCCACTTTCGATATGCTTTGACAAATTAATATCAACGTAAAAAATCGAAATTACCACTTTCGATACAATAATAAAATTTAGTTTAGAAGTATAATATCTAATCTGTCAATTTCGATGATTTACGTTGTTTTTGTTATAAAAATAAGGTTTAAAATTAAAATAACATTGTCTCGCATAGAATTCTAATAAATAAGTGCTAACTATTTAAGATATTAAAATAAAACGTACAAATGCTTAAACTTACCAGCCCTGGGTGTTACATTCTCAGTAACTCGCTGATTGGAAGTTCCCAGTTTTACTAAATCTATCATTTTCCTGCTTCTCGAAGTAGAAAGTTTTGAGTAACTCATTGTTATTGTCAAATTTAATTAAAATGAAATTAAGAATGCTACTTTTAAGAATAAACATGTCGCCGCTGCTGTCACACGGAGCTCACTGACGCCAGCTCGGCGTAAACCAGCGAGAGTGGTAGTTTCGTCTCTTTTGCACCTCACTCGTTACCGCGTAAATTCTAGAATCTAAACTTTCGATACAATACTTTGAAAATTAATCTATTTACGATGTTTTACGACTAAATATTTCCGTAAAATACATGATTTTTGTAGAATTTCTTTGCTTTGTATAAATATATACCTTAATAAATACCGATTAGCTAATAAAAACAAACACTAAATTTTAGTTTCGATAATTTACGTAGGGACCGTCGATTTCTTTTAACTGTAAATCCCATATCGAAACGCACTGTCAAACTGAAGTCAGCACAATCCAATTGCGATACAAACTGTCATTCATAAACCAAATGTGATTCAAAAGCGATCTGTCAAAATTGAGATTCCGATTGCAAAGACATTTTTTAGGGTTTGGGATCTTTCACAGGCTAATTATCAGTATAAATAGCATTAAGGATTTTTACGAAAATCATCATGTCTTAGCATCCCGATCTTTGCGATTAAAGTGAATTTCTTCACTTAAATATTTTATGCTGACGGCAGAAAGCCAGTTCAACTCAAACATTGCAAAGGTCTGTACCAAATGCTGGCAAAACTAGATGACTCTCGGACTAGACTTTGCGCCCTGGCATGGCACTGGTTCAAATCCAGTCATGGTTTTAATTATTCTTACTTATTTAGACCTTTATAATACTTAGTTAATACTCAGTTTAATCAGTCAATGTGTGTACTAAAATCTTGCAAATCTTGCATTCTAATTGCGCCTTAATTAAATGGTACGATTGACTTGAAATTTAAAATGCGGTTTCTTGTTTCAGCGTTGGAGTCAGCAGCAACTGTCATTACTAGTACACAGATATATGTTCAAGGTATATGTTTTCGTATTATAAAAGTGTACAAAAACTTTGTCATAGCCGTTAAAATTATTATGAAAAATAGCCTCAACATTGATTTTATGTACGGTCGGCCAAAAAATTGGTCTGCCACTTTTCAATTCTATTTCATGGGTTCACACACGGTAGCCATACAATAGAGGAAATAATTAAGTCCCTGGAATCAACTATGAATAATGCTCCGAAATCAATTTCTTAGGCCTTAGGGTTGGCAATGGCAACTCATTTGAAATCTTCAGATTTTATAAATCATTTTCAAAAAGTCATATCATACGTGACTATGGCTTTAACCAATCATATTAAGCCTTTTTTTACTTTTATTATAATTTTACTTTTATAAGTTTTGACATGTTTTCTTAGAGAATATTGTAATTGTTCAGTAATATTTAAAAAAAAATCTGACTGTTAAGTTTGTTTTGGCTTTCTTCTTAACAGTAGTCTCCTTTTGGAAAACGCCTCCTCCAGCCTACTTACAAAATAAAGATCATTATTTCATTAAGATTCCCTGCCATTCTGGGCCCTAATTCCATGTGGCAAAGGACATTCATCCGAGATATTATGAATCTACTTTAGCACTCTATTCGAAGTAACATTAATGTTACTTATGGCATTTGTTAGCCGCAGCTCTGGTAAGTATATAAAATCAAAAAACATGCTTTTATAATCTCCAATCATTACTTACACACAATGTATTTACATAAATTAAATATACAAACTGTAACCTTTCCTTATTTCCCGTATTGGAACAGTATAGTATCCTTGAAATTTGTATTAAGGACTTTTTAGCAGTATCAGAACATTAAAAATAAGGATGTATCTTATATCACTTTCATATAAATTGTCCACAAGGACACAGCTAGTTTCATAAATTATGTATCTTTCCGCCCATAAGCCTAATACCGGAATTAACCGTAACGTTGACAAAGAAACTATTAACAGTTCCCTAATGGATATATTCTTCATCTATTAGTGTAGTAACATTCAAACAGATTAGTGGAGGCTCACACGAGGCATTAATTAAACGAATCCTCCTTAGGGTAGTCATTAACCCGCGCCATTTGTTCAGACCGCTTACTGTTCGCAAATTATTCACTGCTCGTTTGTTCTGCGGCCGCATCAACGTGTTTTGGGTAAATGTATCTTTTCGGATACTTTTATTGGAACCAATGAAACTGAATACCATTTCTATCGTTCAAATAAAATACAAAGACTGAGAGCTGTCTTGGTATGTTTTTATAAATTACAGCACTTTTATCATTGATGTAAAACAATGGCCTCAAAAATGTCACGTTAATGACAAAAGTGAATCACCAGGAGAAATAATTCAATCTCTGTAAGGTCTTAAGAAATGTATCTTGTCGGATAATTTTATTGGCACCCATGAAACCGAATAATATTTTATTTCTTAATGCTAAGCTGCTAACATCGGATATTTTTTCAATTAAGGATTTTTATCCCGTCGCAGAGTTTCAATGAGACTCATTGCATACAAAATTGTCTCAACAAATATTTGGTTTTTATGTATCTAATGATAATATCATTAAGTATCATCATCATCATCATTTCAGCCCTAGGACGTCACCTCAACCCTAACCAGGTCGTCCGACAACCTATCCAAATATGTGTCACGCAATGATATTTGCAGATGTTTTTTTTTTCAGTTTCGGTTACATGTATAGAGTACACCCCTCCCTACGTGGACGTTCTTTGTTATTTAACTATTAAACTAAGTAGTGGCTTATACAAGACACCTATACCCCAAATTTTATCAATGTACATCTTGTAGTTTTTCAGTAAAATGCCTGTGACTTACAGACGGACATAACGAAACTACGAAACTATAATGGTTTCGTTTTTGCCGTTTTGGCTACGGAACCCTAAAAAGTGTTACTTCGATAACAGTTTAATTTGCAAATAACGTTCATCAAAAAGGGAAATGGGGTGAATTTGATAATTAAGTATCTATTGATAATATATTTGTCCTCGATAGACAACTGCCACTGTCAAAGCAAGGCTTAAATTATTATGAACAAAATTGTTTTAACAACAAACTAATGTTTTCGTTTGTTTAAATAATGTTTATGGAGAGCTCAATTTAATCAAAATAAATTATACTTTAGTCTGAAGCATCAAAAGTTTTCATTCATTAAAATAAAGTGTCTATTTTGCATATTTTAAACAGCCCTTCAAATAATACCGGCTGTCATAAAACAAAACATAAATTCAGATTCGGGCCGTCCTTCAATAAATTACCAATTCTGAATATAATAAAAATGGCAGCCATAAAATTGGAACAAATAAAAATTATCTACCCGCGAATCATACGGCCATATTTTGCAGATCTGTTACATTTTTAAAGCTGCGTCCACTGACCACAGACAATATACAGATTTAACAATGCTCGTCAATGTCAGACTGTCATACAATTTTATATCACACGATGAACAAAACCTTTTGGGAATTAATAAAAAACATTGTTGTACACTGCAGAAGGCCCTCTCTTTTGATCTTAGCGGAAGCCGCGCGTAAGCGTGTGTGAGCGAGAAAGTGCGAGTGGGAGAGCTAGATTTGTTTGCAACAATTGCGTGCTATAAAAGGGTATCTTCGTAGCTTGCGCACGAATGTAGAACTTTGATCAAATGTATATACTTAAATATATCGCCTAAATAGGTATATTTTTATAAATTGGTAGGGTCTTGACGGGTCAAAATCTCTGTTCTGTTTTCCCTCACCTCGTACTGTTACAAGGGGTCGGCAGTCTTATTCTTGAGCCACCATTTGCTGCGCTGATGGGCATCGACCACAGTTCAGCCACACTGCCTCATGTCTTTCTGAACATTCGTCATCGATATAGTTGGCGGTCTACCTCTCCTTCTCTTCTGAACAGCCATGGAAAAGCACTTCTTTGGGCATTACTTGTCCATATCGTCCATACCACCTCAGCCCGGACTCAGTCAAGTTCTCAGCTTCAGTGGTTTAAGCGCGAAAAAGGTAACAGAATAGACAGACAGGCAAACAGAGTTACTTTCGCATTTTTATTCGATACAAAAGCGGTTCCAGTCAATCCTAATTGAATAATGAATTCTTTTTTTTATACTAGCAGAAAATGTATGGGTTGACATATAATTATGAACATTTATAATTTTACGTTATTAATCACTGTGCTCCTTATTTTTAGAAATTGATCTTTGAAGTCCTATGTTCCGGCCATGAATAAAGTTAAGGCTTGCTCAGAGTCTGTTTATATTTCCAATATTCATGAAGCTCAACGTAAACAAATCCAGTAGTAAATGAAATGCAAAGGCTTATAAGAGATTTAATTTTGCCCCAAAACATTGAATTACAGATTGAATTAATCACTTTGATCGTAAGCAACCGGGTTTACGGAATCATGAATTTTTAATACTGAATGTATTTTCAATTAAATACAGGGGATTTCGGCTGAAAGTTTCATAAAAGCCTGATGAAAAGTGCTTTCAACCAACCTTGGACTGCGAATATTTAATTTTTTGTAATTTGAAATATGCACAGCAATAAAATTCGACAGCGGAAAGTTTTTAAAGGCTTAACTGAGTAAAATTATTAAGAATTGTTTTTGCAATCCGAACTAACTGGCCAAACTTTACGATCGAGTGCGATACTGGGCCATTTTAAGCGACAAATATAACTTTATATAAAAATAGCGCTCTGACAGCTGTCATCCAATTGATAAACATCAAATACCCACACTGATGATTATAGTTGGCTTGATATAACTGGCACTTTTTATTTAAATCGAATTGAATGTGAGATAGAAGAGTAGAGTAAATAACCCTTGATGGAATTCTACATCATTAACAGGTATGAGGTTAACAGGGGGACTGTTATGGCCATTAATTTGAAATTGAAAGGGTGTATTCGTTCCAAAATGGCGATGTAGAAAGGAATCATTATTTTTTTATTTATTTACGTACTTTAAGTTTCATTAACAATGAAAATTATTTTGTTGTTGAAATCCTGGAATTTTAGAAAAACAGTCATCGCTGAACGATATTTCTAATTTTGATTGATATGAAACGTGCAAAAGTAAAAAATGTTATGTTACATGACCTAATCTGTAAGCAATGAAACTCAGTAAATTATTCTAATAAACACGGCATGTTTGTGTGTAGGATTTAACCTAAGTCTCATGGATTAATGTAGAATAACTTCAACTAAGATTCAAAATAGAAGCCACAGTTTGATATATACAAAATTCATTGTTTGTTATGAATACCATCTCAACAGCTCGACCAACACCGGAAAACGAGCTCCTATATGTCGAATGTGTAACTTCTACAACAAGTTACTCACTTCCACGAATATTTCTAACACAAATAGGCCACATTTCCAGTAACATGTGATGGATTTTTTTAATAACACAGATCTTTGTTTTAGCTAGCTTCGTTTCGGTTAACAAAATCGATACTGTTTATTAAAACATTATCTTGGCTATATTTTTTTCTTTTTTCAATTACTTTCACTCACACGAATTGTATTTGATCATGTGTAGTAATTTAGTTTGGTGTAGTATTTAAAATTTGAACGCGTTATAGGAAGGAAGTATATGCCGAAATTGTTATATTAATTTTAGTATTGTTTCTGTCTCACATTTACGTCTGTTGTTTTTTCAATAAATTAAATAACAATAGAATCTAATCTAATGTAATCTACGTAGCATACTCGTCTCGCAAAATATTCAATTTCTTTTGAGATATTATCGTTAGTGAACATCGTTTTATGTCTTAAGGATTTGAGTAAAAATAACTGAAACTCTTTGAAATACCTCTTCAATTTCAGTCATATCATTACCCGCAAAATTCCAAACCCGTATAAAGGTACCCATCCAAAATATATGAATATTCTTTCAGCCAAATAGCATTTTAAATTACTGTAATGGCGGCCCTTAGAGATGTTTAACAGACCGCGTCGCAGAACTGTGGCCGTTTTAAGATAATTTATACCCAAAGGGGTATTTTAATCGTCATTTAAATTTATTTAAACGGAACATTGGGTACGGGCATAAAATACGTTTTAGCAGCTTTCCATACATTAAATTGGCAAACTTTTGTTTCATTGAGAGCACACATCGGTCCTTGGGGGACATAAAATTATTTTTACGACAGGCATCCCTCTTCATTGCGCCGATAAAAGGTCACAGAGCTTGTTGTAATTTGAATTTTATGAGCTCGTAAAATAAACTATCGTTCAATGGTTAGGTAGTCATGAAAAAATCTTGGCAACGGCTTTGAATGCGAAAACGGCGATACATTTCCGATTATGATTTATTTGTGTTCGCTGCGTTAATGTTTACTGCCTTGACTTGGGGTTCATAGCAGGGCTTGCAACCGTTTACATGTAAACCGGTATTTATTTAGATTAAGCCGGTGAATTATTTAGGACCGAATTGATGTGGCGAGTCTTCGCAACCCTAATCAGGTCGTCGGACCACCTTGCGGGTGGCCTTCCACGCTGCTGCTACGCGGTCTCCACTCGAGAACCTTTCCGACCCAACGGCCATCGGTTCTTCGTACTTCGAACTGCCTATTGCCACTTCAGTTCGATTACCCTGTTGGCTATGTCGGTGACCTTGGTTCGTCTACGAATCTCCTTATTTTTGATTAGATGTTGGAGGGAGATCCCGAACATAGCAAAGGGCTATCTCATACCTTGTTGAGTGACTCTGAGTTTCCTTACGAGGTCCATAGTTAGAGACCACGTCTCGGCTATATAGGTCATCACCGGTAATACGCACTGGTTAAAGACTGTCGTCTTTAAGCACTCAGGTATCCTGAATGAGAACATACTTCACAGTTTCCCAAACGCTGTCCATCCGAGTTGAATCCGTCGATTGATCTCTTTCTCGAAGTTGGACCTGCCTAACTGGATTGTTTGTCCTAGATAAACGTATTTGTCGACAACTTCGAGGAACGCAAGTTACCGAGTATTGGGCACTACATGCATATTCGACATGATCTCCGTCTTGTCCATGTTCATCTTAAGACCCACCTGTTGGGATACTGTTGGTGTCGCCTTTATCCGGCCCATGAGGAAATTTGTTGAGGAGGCCTGTGTCCAGCAGTGGACGTCCTGTGGCTGAAATGATGATGAAAATGGTGAGGATGAATTGATGTGGGGACGTTATCTACTGATGGAATGCTCTCGAATCGGGTAATGAATTTCGTTACCTGTTTGCACTCCGAGATATTAACCGGTTAGTCAGAGCGGTTTTTTTGCGAGCGTTATTTAAAGGATTCTTAAAGTGTAGTTCTAAACAGTACGGAAAATAAACCGGTGTTCAAGCCCCGGTTCCTAGTAACATTGTACACTATGTCTATTGGCATTAGCAAATTAGCGCACACATTGTGTCTGTAAGATGATATCGGTCAGCGCCACTTTGAAATTGGTCCTTAAAATCGACAACATCTGTTTCTAAGTAAAGTTAAATCGAGACACATCTGGTTAATTCATTATCAAGGAACCCAAAACATTTCTCTTATTTTTTATTGCAAAGAACTAGGTTTAAAAATATTCATGAAATTGAGAATGAAGTATAAACTATACGTATACGTAGTGTCACTACGTGCATGTCGTCAAATGACGTCACTTGGCGAATATGTGACGGTCACACTCCTAGCGCACAATAAAAACAACAGTACAGTCAGCATCAAATAGTCTGTAATAACCAAAGCGCCAAATATATCGTCACACATCTTTGTGCCTGTAGTAATTAAGATATTGTGATGCGATATATTTGGCAATTTGTATATTACACACTATTTGGTGCTGACTGTACAATTTGTTATAAAATACGCCTTTGTCATAGTAATTCCGTTTATACAGTGTAATAACAGTGTAGAAATTTGGTTCCGTGTATAGTGGGATTGTAGACACACTTATGTGACTGTTTGTCGAATTAGAGTTTATGTAATAGTCAGTTAAGAGTGACTTGTTGGATCATTTAAGTCCAAATGACAAGCGTTGATCGTAATGACAGGGACCGCACAAGACCGCAATAGAGTGTAAATTACTTGTTCATGTGAGTTTAATTTCACATGTGGCAAATTGTGCTTTAAGTCAACAAATACTTTCACCCCAGCAGCTCAAATATACAGCTTTTGCTGCGAGGAAACAGTGTGCAAAATGCAATTTTACTGCGAGCGTGAGGCAAAGTATTTGTTTATTAATATTTTCTTCTGTTTCCGCGATTATTACTCATTGAAATAAAACAATTTAACGGATTATATCGCGTATATTATCTCATTTTAGTTCCCGATGTTTCGGAAGCTTTTCAGCTTTCCATGGTCACGGGTGGACTGAGAAAAGATGTATTTACCTCTGTCAAAATTACAATTTGTGCAAACTACCCAGTTTTGAAAAAAACAAATAAAGGTGTACATATACGCCAGATGGGCCTAAGCTGTAAAGACAGTTACACATATGCCAGAAGGCCTTAATTATTTTATTTTAATAATTTACCAAGCAGTATTTCACAAATGATGCGTACTGAGGAGAAAAGAAACGTTGCAAAGAAAAACTCCCAGGCTACCTGATTACTAATTATAATATTTAAAAACAACAGAGACTATTAAACTACTTTTTAAACAGATAATATATTTTACACCGTTCGGAAATCAAGGTTTTGCAGCCCTGTGTCTCGGTGTCTCGCTTGTTCCTTGATGAGATGTATTACAGGCAAGCTGGTGGTAGCGACAATCCATCTTCTCTATTGAAATTAGGATGCTTTTTAATCTCAATAGCCTCGCGTAGCATTCTGGGAAAATATCTTTTTTCTTTGGCAAGGATAGAAGGTTTATCAAACTTAATTGAGTGGTTTGATTTGTCAATGACATGTTCACAGACTGCAGACCTATTACACCGACGGTGCATGACATCTGATATGTGCTCCTTCACCCGGGTTGATACACTGCGTTTCGTTTGACCAATGTATGAAAGACCACACTTGCAGTTCAGCTTATAAATGCCTGCACTGTGCAAAGGGGTGCTACTCTTCACGGGTCTATGGTATTGAAACACCTTCTTCAACGGCTTGAAATATGTTTTTATAGAAGCACGCTTCAAGATGAAGTAACCATGGAAAGCTGAAAAGCTTCCGAAACGTCGGGAACTAAAATGAGATAATATACGCGATATAATCTATTAATTTTGTTTATTTTTTTATTGTTTAAATTTAGAATGCTGCCAGGTGTAATTTTTCAGTGCTGGGTCTGTTACAGAATTCCAAAAATATAAATTTGAAACATCCTGTCTCTTTCATAAAGAAAGCGAGTGACAAGAACAGATCAATTTGAATTACGATTTTCGATTTAGACTCCTAAAAAAGAACGAAACCAGAACACGTTCGGATACGCGTAGTACACCAAAATTTTTAAATATCTGTTTATTAGTTACTTGGAATTATATTTTTTTATTATAGAATACTAAATCATTTATTTTTAACATAATTCTTTTATGTACTAATTGTAGAAAATAAAGATATTTTTCAACTTCAACTAATTGTTTCGTACATTTAAAACATTAAAGATTATTGAGCCCATGAAAAAAAAACAATAAATAATCAACACATATGGATTCTTCGTAAAAAATATTGCAATTCAACTCTTATTATTTTCATCTTCTTTTTCGTTAATTCAAATATTAAAGAAGGTTGACGAACAAATGATCACACAGTTCATCTTGTATACCTACTCGTACAACACATTCTAGTTTTGCATAGTATTTATTTTGATGGTAGTGCACGTTCCTTGTAAAAATAAGCGGAGTCGAATTGTTACTAATTTCTTCATCTGTTACGTTACATGCTTTAATAGTTTGTGTCACAAATAAAATATACATACATGTGAATAGTTGAAAGAACACTTACATAAATTGTGTATAATCTTTTTTCACTGCGGAAGTGAAAAGTTGTATGTGCTACACGAAACCAATGTTATTTGCATCTTGTGCTATTGAATCACCAGCTACGCTCAGGATTCTAACTTAGAATCACTCGCTACGCCTGTGATATAATAATAGACTCCTTCGCTTGCTCAGAATTCAACATAGCCACTCGCAGCGAAAAACGGCTTTGGTCTCTTGTGCATTTTTGTACAGTCAGCGTCAAATAGTCTGAAGCATCCAAAGCACCATCGCAACACAACTTTATTAATAAAGGCATAAAACAATGCGCTTGTGTACGTAGTAGAAATAAAAGATACAGGCTACGGAGAAAATCAACCGTTTGTATGACACGCATATTTTTTTTACTGTATATTTCGAGACTGGTTATGTTTTGGCTAATCCCGAGGACCTTAGTCATCAGACACGCGTGAACCCAGACGCTGCCCTTCTCGAACGTGTGAGAAGCCTGAAGAGTCTAAATAAGCAGCAATATTGTTTATAGGTAACAGATGGTTCCATTGATTCAAACTTTCGAGCCTACTCCGGATCCTTAACTCAAAGTTCCAGTCGGCATGGATTGTTTCGCTCGCTAAGATTTAGTTCAGACAGAACTGTATAAGCAAGTTGGCAACAAGAGCGCCGCGGTTAGCGGTGCTAAGTTAGTCTGACAGATTATGCCTTGACGACGGTGCAGACGGGCGGTTTGAGCCGTTACCAAAACTTTCATGGGACCTTTATACTTCAGTAAAAGCCCACAACTTCGTTCGCGGTGCTGAAAAGTTATAACACTTTTTATTTACCATAGTCTATTAAAAAGTGTCTTAACCTCTTAATGCCCCCCTAAATTATACAAGTACTAAATTAAATCAAGTTTATTCAACTGAAACTCTTATGGAAATGGGGTACTTTCCTGTAGTCAACATAAATGATGACACGCTTGCAGTTAAATGTTATTTCTGAAAATACGTAGAAAACATTCATGAATACTTGTTTTTAAGTTCTTGGCGATTTTGAAATGATCAAAAACTAAAAATAAGGAGGCAATTTGCCTGTATAGAATTATGACGACATAAACCTTTTTTCCTTTCAAACTTCATACTTTCTGACCGTTTTGGCAGTTCATAAAAAGGAACTAATATGATCTGTCAGTCAAGTAGCCTATTATGAAAATTCTAAAATGTTAAAATCATTCTTGTGTCGTACTAGGCTGTAACCATTCATAAAAACTAGGTATAGAGCATCCACATCCACTGATGACCACGATCCTCAGTCATGAGGGAGCGAGCGAGCAGAGAGAGAGAGAGATCTAACAGAGGCGAAGCGTTAGGAAAATTACAAGGGAAGCCGAAGCGTATTCATTTGCGCATATTTAAAGAAACGGGTGATTATAAGCCTTTCCTTGGGCAGCCCGGTGGGAATCGCCTTATATGGACGCCACGCCACTGATATCCATGTACCAAAAAGTGCAGAAAATAGAAACGTTATTGGTGCTCCACCTTCAAATTATATTACTTCAAATTATAATTATTTTAATGAAAATATCGTCAATGGACAGAAATTTAATTTTTTCAACCAATTTGTTTTGTAATTTGCCTGAACTCATAAAAACATTTTATTTTTAGTACAAAACCGATACTAAATTACGATTTTCATCCTAAGTACATACCTACATACTTTTTGCTTAGGGTTTTGATTGTCATTAGATGACAGGGTCCTATCTTGAGCAAATTAACTAAGTACTAAGTAAGCATTATCTTATACATTCCCAACATTAATTTAATAATGAAATAATGATCTTTATTCTGTAAGTAGGCTGCAAGGTCACTTTTACAAGTCTGACTCTACGGCGTTTCCCAAGAGGAGACCACTGTTGAGAAGAAAGCCGAATCAAACTCAAGAGGCAGTATTTTTTTTATAATTTTAGGGTCTGTATGGTCAAGGAAAACCCACGTCCCAAACGCCGAGCCGGCCAATGAGCGTAATAAGGGACGCATTTATTGCTCGCGCGTATCAAAGAAAGATAAAGCTTACATACACTACATGCTTAAGAGTTTTTGGCGTAAGCGCCAGATGTAAAAGCACAATGAAATCGAAGATATTTTATGTTTTGTTAACATTTAAGTTAATCACTTAAAAGATATAGGGAAGAATGATATTTTTACATAATTTACCTGTTTATTAATCTGTTGTTTGTACAAACTAGACAAAAAACTAGGAAAATGAAGACGCTTTTTCGGATTTCTTTTCTATCGAGGAAATTTTAAACAAACATGTTTCCTGTTTGTTGTCATTAGGTGCTAAATAGGTTATATAGTCAGGATAAGTTCCTATATTATGTTCATGCTTTTCAGGTGGCCGAGATCCAATCTGAAAAACCCGCAACGACTATGTGTGTGTAGTCTTGGTGTTCGTGACATCGCCGATAAGTTGCTGGAAAGTCGGCTACCTTGGTATGCACATATGCAAAGAAGGCCTGCAGACTATATTGGCAAAATCGTGCTCAATCTGATCCAGATCTAGCTTCCCGGATCCCATGTGTGTGGCCGTGGCTATCCAATATGACGCCCCCTATTGCCGAACGCTTTTGTCGCTCGGAATCAGAATCAGTGAATGACAGTTGATTCGGATACCAACTGTCAAAATTTCGTTAGGAAATTACCCCCGGGGGGGTTATTTGGTGTCGGGGGTTATCGGGCGTCGAACTAGATCTAGATTTCTTATGGGTCCCGACTGTTTAAAATCGCGACGTTCCACATTAGAATTTATTATTTGTTTTATGTATCGATCATGAATTTCTATTGTAACTTAACAGATTTCTAGTGTATTGGACTTGATTTTTTTCTTTTTAGTGTTTTTTTACGCAGTCGGGTTCTTTGTTTCTTTTTTTGTTTTTTTTTACACTTTTTCGTTAAAATTATGACTCAGTAAACTTCGCAATCTTTATCGTGGGGGTTATTGAGAAGCTTGCACAGATTTATTACAATTAAATGAAAATTTAGTAAGAATGGCTTGCTAACCAACTTTAATAGTTCCTAACTGGTCATTCAAAATTATAAATGATAAAGGAAACCTAATAATGATTTTCAAATCCCTAACGCCATTTTGTTTTCATCATTTTCATGCCTTTAGTAACATTTGGATAATTAAGACAAATCGATTGACGTAAGAATCATCAAAATCGGCCCACGCGTTTGGTCTCTAGAGTGCCAGATAGGAACAAACATAAATACATAAATACGTACATACATACATACATACATACATACAAACATACATACATATATACATACTCATTTGCGTCGCGCGGTCGGGTAACAATGAAACCAGACCCGGCCAATAGATGGGTATGATAATTGCTTAGGAAAGAGAGATAAAACCTACAATCAAAGCATCCTGTCTGCAAAGGCTTTAGAAACTATCTGAAACGTAAATCAATTGTCCTCAGATCTTGTTCTTGGAATGTTTACATTATGCTCCTGTGCAGTGGAATATTGAAATAATTACTAGTTAATATTTTCTTCAGTTTCCGCGATTATTACGCATTGAAATAAAACAATTTAACGGATTATATCGCGTATATTATCTCATTTTAGTTCCCGACGTTTCGGAAGCTTTCCAGCTTTCCATGGTCCCGGGAGGACTGATCAGCAATGAGATAATATACGCGATATAATCCGTTAAATTGTTTTATTTCAATAATTACTAGTTGCCCGCAACTTGGTTCACAGAGGAGGAAACACGCATAACCCTCTTTTTTGCTTCATCGTAGTTGGATAAAAAGCATTCCATAAATATCTTCAAGTATTTTACTATTCCTGTATCAAAAATATTTGAAATCTGTCGCACCGTTTTGGTGCGAAGAAGGCACAACGATATTCCGACAGTTAACCTTAAGTCTCTCTGCGCATTTTATATGGGTTCTGTAGCTGAGAAGGAAAAAATAAATAAATAAATGAATAAATAAATATTACAGGACAACTTTTACACAAATCGAACTAGTCCCATGGTAAGCTCAATAAGGGTTGTGTTATGAGTACTTGGCGATGATATATTTAATAGATATATTTATTTACTTGCCTTAAATTCGTTTATCGCGGATAAGGGTATTTTTCCGGGATAAAAAGTAGCCTATGTCCTTCCCCGGGACTCAAACTATCCCCATACCAAATTTCATCCAAATCTGTTCAGCGATTTATGCGTGAAGAAGTAACAGACAGACAGACAGACAGACATACACACTTTCGCATTTATAATATTAGTATGGATATACATAGAAAACATTTAAGGAACTAAGGAACAAATATTTATACCTACTCATCACATAAATGTTTGCCCTTACTGGGATTTGAACCCAGGACCTCCAGCTTCGCAGACAACGTTACTCCCGCTTAGCCAAATCGTCAATTCATGCCTTATGATCATTTCGTTGTCCGTGTGTCCGTCCGTCTGTCGGTCTGTCTGACAAGAAAGACACTATTTCTAAAAAACGCGTAGAGGTATCAAGTTGAAATTAGCATCAAATGCCTATACTTTTCAAAAGCATTTCCTTGAAGCTGTAAAACAATCAAGCTTCTAAGTCAACGCAATCCAAAGATACAGTCATTAAAAAAGGTCTCTCCGTTATACAAATTGCCGTCCACGGAAAACCCAGGGTTAAAATTTGTTGTTTATGTCATAACCAATATAAAATGACCCCGCACCGCGTACTACATAGTCACATGCTTAGAAGTAGGGCTCTGCTAACACTGGATCTTTATACATATGACCGATTTAAACGTATATTTTGTACGGAACCCTTCGGTGCGCAAGTCTGACTCGCACTTGGCCGGTTTTTACCGATGGTATACGTTATGTGAACTCAGAATCTACAAATAGGTATTTTATTTTTTATTTTGTTATATATTTTTTTTATTTGTCAAACATACGTGTAACAGGATGGATAACATTTAGTCAGCAGCAGAGATGGGCAAAATGTAATCGACTAACGATTAACGATTAAGTTTAACAGAATTAATTGCGACTAACGATTGAAAACGACGACTGATCAATCTTAGTTGTATAGAGTGCAACTAGTTTAGTTGCAACTAAATTAGTTGCCGATTGATTTTAGACAACTAAATTTTGTAATCGACTAATTAGTTACACTAATTTTCCGCGATTAATGTTAGAAGCAAATTGAACGGTAAACCTCGGTATGGCTTAACGGATGTATAAAAATAAAATAATATTTTCTTCTGTTTCCGCGATTATTACTCATTGAAATAAAACAATTTAACGGATTATATCGCGTATATTATCTCATTTTAGTTCCCGACGTTTCGGAAGCTTTCCAGCTTTCCATGGTCACGGGAGGACTAAAATGAGATAATATACGCGATATAATCCGTTAAATTGTTTTATTTCAATGAAAAATAAAATAGTCAAGATATTTTGACCATTTCCATGGCGTGAGATTTCTGGGCTAACTATTATTCTTTTTTTTCTTAATACCAACCGAATGATCTTAAATTGTGTAGTAATACACGTTTAGTTTGACAAAAACCGGCCAAAGCATGTCGGACCATGCTCAAGGTAGGGTTCCGCAGCCGTTTAAACAAAAAAATGCACTACGGATGAATAAAACACAATATGAAAAAAAACACTAACAAAAGAGCGTATCTCCCCGGCACTTACGTCCTTTTGCTGAAAAGCGCAGTTTTTTGGAAATAACTTAAAAACGGCATGTCCGATCATGTTGAAAACAATGTTCGTTATAAATATTTATTAAGCTTTATATTTGTAATTTTTGACATATTTTTGAACATACCGTCTAAGAAATAGAGGGGGGGGAACACAAATTTTGCTACTTATGGAGCGAAATGTTCCGAAAATATTCAGTAAATGAAAAAAAATTTTTAGAAACATTATAGTGTTTTTAGAAGGTCTGTCGAATGATGTGCCACAAATTGATATTTGCTGAAAAATTTTTTGTTAGTTTCGGTTACATGTATGGAGTGCCCCCCCTAGAAATATATATATTTTTTATTTTACTATCAAACTAAGTAGCGGCTTACACAAGGCATCTATGTTTTAAATTTCATTAGTACACGTCTTATAGTTTTTGAGTAAAATGCCTGTGACATACGGAAGGTCGGAAGGACATGACGTTTTGTCCGTTTTTGCCATTTTGGCTACGGAACCCTCAAAATGAATTTGAAATTGGATTAAGTTTCTCTTATCTAACTGGGTACTGTGTGCATTAGTAAGATAAAACTTAAGAAAACACAATTATATAAATAAAACTTTGTATAAGTACCTATTCAATATAAATGCAACCAATAATGTATTTAGTTCTTGCAATCGTAGTTACATATTGCCAGTTAAATAAAAAAATGCAAAAACGATCGACTACGTAGTTTTAATATCAATTAACCGTGAAATTTAGTCGATTAAAACTAAAACTAATTTAATTGTTAGTCGAACATTCTCGCAACTAATTTAATCGCAACTAAAACAATCGCGATTAAAAAATTACGATTGATATTTTTAATCGATTTATTAGTTAATTAAAAAAATTATCGATTGATGCCCATCTCTGGTCAGCAGTTTCATTAATGTTTGTACCTTAAGATAGGCATGCAAAATTTATAATTTAATATATGTATAATTATAAATATGCAAAACAACACAATAATACACTATGAATATAATTCAATATAGCAACGTGCTGTAATTTTTATATCGAATTGTTCTTTTGGATATATTACCGACGCGACATTTGTACAGTTCCCTCGTACGAATACATGTTTACTTTGGTCTTCATAGATTAGTAAGAAAAATGTAAGAGTTAGCTGTCAATGTCATAATTTTCTTCTGACTAATTAATTTATGTAAATTGGTCTACATAAAACAATTTAACGGATTATATCGCGTATATTATCTCATTTTAGTTCCCGACGTTTCGGAAGCTTTCCAGCTTTCCATGGTCACGGGAGGACTCATGACCATGGAAAGCTGGAAAGCTTCCGAAACGTCGGGAACTAAAATGAGATAATATACGCGATATAATCCGTTAAATTGTTTTATTTCAATGAGTAATAATCGCGGAAACAGAAGAAAATATTATGGTCTACATAAATTAGATATATAATAGATTGTAAAGAAGTAAGAATGTATTCGTACAAGGGAACTTTACAGATGTCACTAATGTTACAAAATGCACACACTCAAGAAAGTTAATATTCCCATTTTGTTTCAGCGTAACTACTTGGACCTGACGCAATTTCTATTTTCACAATTTATATTGTATGAAAAATATAGTCATGTAGAAAATTCCTTCCTATCCATTATTTTCTTCCTGGAACGTGGTTAAAAACCAAACCCACAGCATAACACAGAAGCTTCAATATTTTTTCCTCCGTCCCTCCGACGGTATATTTTCAACCAATTTGTTATATTCCAAAGTTGTTGAATATTTAAATTTTACATGAAAGACTGAATTAATTTACATTGAAGTGTTATCTTAAGTCTCTAACTTGGCGGAGTTTGTTCGAGTATGCTTTGATTTAAGTGCCTCAATTGATTTTGCTACCTCACTTTAAGATTTTGTTTTGTTCCCCGAATAAATTTTAATATTTTCAATATCGAAGTTTACTTGGAGCACCGGAATAGCCAGGAAACTTAATTGTGGAACTCAATAACAAGGATTTTATCGACGCTGATTTCATTGTGACAAAGAATTTTTTTTGCCAAAATGCCATAAAATAATTCAGAAAAATTGTGTCGATGCATACATCAACCAACTACGTTCTTAAAATTGTGTGCGTCAATTTGAAGTGTATTTAATTGGTCACTCCTTTGAAGAAATCTCCTATCTCAATTAGCTTCAACGAAAAACGTTGTAACTTCATATGACGTTAGTATGCCCTTACTACCATTTTTCCCGAGGTTGATTTCAGATAAAAGGTTTTTTGAAAGTAGTGATGATTTCTTGTCAGATAAAAACTCAAATTCCATTACTACTTTACGTAAATTTATGTATGTCACTTTGATATTCGACATAATTTTACTACGTTTATGGATTACCGTGACGTGAATCAAAGAGAGGATCATATTAATCAGACCCATATTTTATTACATAATCTAAGGCTCTATACAGATGTACCACAGCCACACGACAACGCACCACCACGACAAAAAGTCGTAACGCAGTGGCTACGTGTGAATAATCGCCCTGCAGCTTCTTGCAGTTGTTTTAATCTGATCAGACCGATCACACGGTTGCGTTTAACGGCAAAATGTGGTCGGTGTAAAAATAACTATTGATTTTCATATAAATTATCGCCCAACCACGTGGTTGCCGTTGTCGTTTGGTTGTGGTACGTCTGAATGGACCCTCAGAGCTATCGAAATTTATCTAAGAACGTAACGCTTAATACGTACATGTAAGTCAACTGCACAAAAACGTGACCCGACATATATAATAGCAAAGGGGTCATTTTACTCTGTAGCTTTTACATGAATAGGTTTACTTTATTCCTAAAAACAAAAACTGCTGCTGTTAATGAATGATCAATAATAATAATAAATAAACTATTATAAAGTTCTCCACGCGTTCCCGAGATAAAGGGTCTTGACAGACAGACAGACGGACAGACGGACGGACAGCAAAGTGCTCCTATAAGGGATCCGTTTTTTCCTTTTGAGGTCCGGAACCCTAAAAATAAGCACTAAAGGTCATGCTTTTTTTCTTCGTGTTAGTGTATTTCAGCGGCTTCATTACGTCAAATCAATCATTTTTGGTACACGGGTAGCTGGTCATCCACAGGCGGCTGAAGGATACTTTTCACTCGACTACGCTGCAGAAAAAATAGGGGGTTATGATTTTTTGCTCCTCCGTTGTGAGCACCGTTCTAGTATTAAATAAACACGTTTTAAACTCATCAGTCAGTATTTTTTTCTAAATAAAATTAAATATTAAATTGCAATATACATTATATATTACTGAGCCTATCTTAAATATCTCTCATTCTAAATTTATTCACGGTTAAAGTATTCTTTCGTTTTAAATAAAGATATATTATATCGCAATGTAGTGTTTTAGACGCTTTACCTTTTGGCGTACTTTCGTAAGTGCCAAGTAGCATAAACTCAATCAATCTTATTAATCAATCACGGTCGGTCAAGATAGATTACCAAAATATATTAACTCGGGGATTCTCCCCATAAGTACATGGGTGTACTTATATAAGTTGAAATCAGAAATAAGTGCCTATATTTATTTCAGAAATACCGCATGAAAGAAAATTTTAACGATTTTTAATAAAAAGATTATAATTAGTAATTGCGACTATTTGTAACGGTTTTTTTTTTCATCAGTGAATCGATTATTTTTAGCTGCCTTACTTTCACGTGGTCTCATTTCATTTTATAAAGATCCATACCTATGTTGGATTTATAGTAATTTTTCAAGACAAGCTGAACCGTTGATCTGATGAACGTTGCGGGAGCCAGCATATCTGTGAATAAAACTCCGAGAATCATACTAAAACGCCATACGTTTTAGGTTGGACCATCACTTTATACTCTATGGTTTATATTATATGTCACTGAACTATAATACCTATAGTATACAACTCCGGGCAGAACTATAATGAATTTCAAAAAAGAACGCAGTGTTTTTGCAATTATCTTTTTAGTTATGTTTAATTTATTGTATTTCTCGGTTACTCGGAGAAAAAGTATTGTATACGTAACAGTTACATAATTAGCTTTTTAAGTCTCGTACCTTAATAAGGCCACTCAGCAAGCTTCGTGGCCTAAACGCGGTACTCGCCTGAAAAAGCGTACATGATATAACGATTGCATAAAATACTAATTTCGTATTAACTGCAAAATATTACACACGATACAAAAAGTAACCCAGATCTTGCAGCATTCCATGGTTGAAGGGCATGGGTGGGCCATGTAGCCCGGTGAACAGATGGCCGTTGCGGCAGTAAAGTCCTGAAATGGCGACCACGCATTGAAAAGCGCAGCGTAGGATGGCCCCTGAGTGGACGGATGATCTCGTGAGGGTTTCGTTGAGTCGGTGGATACCGTCTACGCAGGATCACACTTTGTGGCAAGCATTAGAGGATATGTGTTCAGCATTGGACGTTTTGGTGGATGATAAAAGTACTCTATTCATCCTTACTTGTCCTAAATAGTAAAAAACGTCCTAACCTAAAAATATGCACTTAATGCTAATACCAGCTGTTTTCTTGCACGGAAATAACTTTAATATATGAAATTGAAATAAAACAATTTAACGGATTATATCGCGTATATTATCTCATTTTAGTTCCCGACGTTTCGGAAGCTTTCCAGCTTTCCATGGTCACGGCATGGCAATAGAATATCCTGAGTTATTACAACACTGCCTTACAGCTGGCTATATGCTATGGAATGGTGAATTCTACGGGCAAGTTGATGGTGTGGCAATGGGGTCTCCGGTGTCTCCTGTCGTCGCCGATATTTTCATGGAAGACTTCGAGGAGAGAGCGCTTTCATTGGCACCTGTCAAGCCGAGGATCTTTAAAAGATACGTAGGTGATACCTTTACTATTTTACCTAGATCTAGTGTTTCAGCTTTCTTAGACCATCTGAACTCCATGCATAGTAAAATTAAATTCACTATGGAGTTGGAAAATCAAAATTCACTTGCATTCTTAGATGTGCTAGTAATTAGAGGTCCTAAAAATGACATAGGTCATACTGTATATAGGAAACCTACGCATACAGATAGGTATTTGAGTGGCAAATCTCACCACCATCCCTGTCAACTTGCTACAGTGGGTAAATCTTTGTTTCAGAGAGCCAGGGGTATCTGCGACAATCAACATCTGACTGCTGAGTTACAGAATGTCAAACGTGCGCTTCGAGCCAACGAGCTCCAGATACCACGTTCCAAGCAGAATCCCAGTATGAAGAAACCAACAGTCGAGCTTAAACCTGCCGTATTACCATATGTGAAAGGGGTCACAGACAAGATCGGAAACATCTTGAAGCGTGCTTCTATAAAAACATATTTCAAGCCGTTGAAGAAGGTGTCTCAATACCTTAGACCCGTGAAGAGTAGCACCCCTTTGCAGAGTGCAGGCATTTATAAGCTGGACTGCGAGTGTGGTCTTTCATACATTGGTCAAACGAAACGCAGTGTATCAACCCGGGTGAAGGAGCACATAGCAGATGTCAAGCACCGTCGGTGTAAAAGGTCTGCAGTTTGTGAACATGTCATTGACAAGCCAAACCACTCAATTAAGTTTGATAAACCTTCTATCCTTGCCAAAGAAAAAAGATATTTTCCCAGGATGCTACGCGAGGCTATTGAGATTAAAAAGCATCCTAATTTCAATAGAGAAGGTGGATTGTCACTACCACCAGCTTGGGATCCTGTAATACATCTCATCAAGGAACAAGCGAGACACAGGACTGCAAAACCTTAATTTCCGAACGGTGTAAAATATCTTATCTGTTTAAAAGTAGTTTAATAGTCTCTGTTTTTAAATATTATAATTAGTAATGAGGTAGCCTGGGAGTTTTTCTTAGCAGCGTTTCTTTTCTCCTCAGTACGCTTCATTTGTGAAATGCTGCTTGGTAAATTATTAGAATAAAATAATTAAGCCCTTCTGGCACATGTGTAACTGTCTTTACAGCTTAGGCCCATCTGGCATGTATGTACACCTTTATTTGTGTTTTTTCAAAAAATTGGTAGTTTGCACAAATTGTAACTTTGACAGAGGAAAATACATCTTTTCTCAGTCCTCCCGTGACCATGGAAAGCGGGAAAGCTTCCGAAACGTCGGGAACTAAAATGAGATAATATACGCGATATAATCCGTTAAATTGTTTTATTTCAATGAGTAATAATCGCGGAAACAGAAGAAAATATTATATGAAATTGGTAACATGAAACTAAACATATTAATTCCTGCTAGTTTATTTACGAGAAAATGGGAGTTTAAGACAAAAGAGGTGTACTTTTTGGTTAGACTTTTGTAAAGTAAAGATATAGATATAATTGGCAGCTGTCAATTATTACGCATCAGTTCCAGATTCGCAGAATTCTGTTAAAACGAAATGAACTTAAATCCCATAATCGGTGAGAGCTGTCAGATTAAACTTAACCACACGATGTTTCTGCCAGGAAAGTTCTCGAATGCGTAATAAACGAACTCGTCTCTTCCTCCACGTCTACAAATCATCCGAACACGCCACAAAACGCCGACACCTTAAAATGTCAACCCTTACCGTTTGTAATAAGAACTCTTCTAATTAAGACGTTATTTTATAGAACTGAAAAATAAATTTGTATTTAATAATTTCCCTTTTATCAAATGCCGTTGCGCAAATCAATCCTCAAGCGATTCTCAATCGAAGCCCTAGGTAGTAAAAGCGTTCTTTGTTTCATGGTACATTCTCGAGCTGCATCTGTATTTTTGAATTGATGATAGGAATATTGGTTACATAAGCGTTATGTTGAAACTAGGATGGCATGTAATAGGCATTTTGATAACTTAAACTTTGTATAGGTATGGATTATTGAGGAAAACTTGAGATTCCTTTCCTACGTTCCCTAATTTTAGTAACAGTTAGTTCATTATTATTCATTTCGTGGAATTGCTGGAAAAGTACGGGATATAATAGTAACTGAATTAAATATTACATTTATAAAGCTTCATGAAGCCGACGTAATTTTATGTTGCTTACCAAATCATTAAAAGCTACTGCTTGATTGATTAAAAAATATATTTATAACATGCCGTACGCTTGTTTGCCACCTTAGCGGTAAAAATAAATATATATATATATGTATATACACATAAACATATTATTTTGACTGAAAAATTCAATACGATCTTTTGTTTTCGTAATATGTTTACTATTTATCCTTGAAAGATATAATGTTTATAATATCTTATTTAATTTGTGTCTTAAAATTGACCCATAAATCATTGTGTACGTACAATGTTTTCTAATTGATAACGCTTCAAGGTAAATATCTCCTTTAAAAATAGCATTAAACCAACATTTTTACTATATATATAATATTTTAACAACATAATATTGTCTGGAACGAAAAGCGCTTGGTTCGGCATCGAAGGAATCACTTTTTAAAAGAAATTGTTATAAAAAACGAAGAAATATCATCCAGTATCAGGTATTTTTTTAGTTATTTTATTTTTAACGCAGTATCGCATTGCGTTTGATCAAAAGTTCAAAAGGCTAAGAAAAGCGATCAAATATTATACTCGACAAGGAACTCATTATTACAATTAACAAAAAACTCAATCAGAACCACAGCTGTCGTCCTGAAATTACAAAACTCTGTTTAAAATGCAGGCAAAGCCTATTTGAATTGTGACCCAATTCGACCACTTTTCTGACTTTTGGGCTGTTTGTAACGTCGCCTAATTTAAAATTTCCAAGCCTCGAAGTTAATTAACTAAACTCAATTAGAAGTGGAACTAGTCTCATTCCCTTGAGGTATTTGACAGTGGTTTCGTTGCTTTTTGACTATTAAAGACATTTAATTTGGTGAATACATTGTGCTTGAGGTGAATGGTATGTTCGACCTTTAATGACTTCACCTTGTATCCTTAAGTGAACTTTCGGTTATATGTATGCTGTAGACAACGGCCTCTTTGTTAAAGCAGGCCACATTTGTATTCGTTTTTATTATGTCAGTGGCCAATCTGGCCCCTATTTTACAATCGTGACAATTTGTCAGGTGACAACGACAATTTTATATTCACGGCGATCCCCGCAAGCCTAATACATTTTCTTACCTTGTACTGGGTACGCAATGTACGTAAAATTGTCGAGTGTGAAATAGGGGCCTGGAGTTTTCGAGTCAAATATATTTTTTTGCCTAAATAAATTCAGTTTTTTGTAAAAGTGGTGTTTTAACATATATTGAATCAACCCGAGAGTTTACATATGCGTTTACAGCATCGATTTTAAGGGTATTATTCCAACACTTCAACAACGTTACAGCCAGCAGTGGCGTGGAGTCTATATAGGCACAAAGGCACTGCCTACCCTGAACGACCATGGCTCCATACAGGCAGAGAGAAACTGCCTAACCTGAAGCCCTAAAAGACTATGGCACCATACAGGCACAGAGAAACTGCCTACCTTGGCCAAAACCCTGTGCACGCCACTGACAGCCGGGATAGCATAACTTATGGTTCGCTCGTCGATTGACATATCGACTCTTTCCACCGTATGAAATGAAAAGGGACATGTAATATTTGTAGCGCGACAAAAAATCGCGTGTTTGTAGTTTGTGCAAGTACACTACAGCTATTACATTAAAAGCGACAAAAAGCGCCCGTCGACCAGCGGCCACCAGGGTCGTCCACGTAGGATCGAGGCATTGGTCTCTCCTTTGCGCGGCGTGGAGAATCTGGGGGAGGCTCGTCTTCCTGCATTCCTCGAGCTCATCACACATCAGCATACTCAAGACTAAGACAGAAGATGGAGGAAAAGGCCCTGAAAAGGTGTCATCTCCCGTCTTCGAGACTTCATCACAGCTGGCCGCAGCCAGCTCCATAAACCGGCGGGACTCAAAAGACCTGTAAGCCTTCCGGCGGACAGGCGCCTGCCATCGACGTTTTCTGCGCGTCCTTCATAGGAGTGACGCGCCAACTACAGAAACTCTAAAATGGCCTATCTGGCCAAGAGAGATCATAGAGAACAGACAAAAAAAAAAAAAAAAAAAGCGACAAAAAGCGGTCACAAGTATTTCTGTTCAATACTGGGGCAACCATGATTCTGAAAAGTAGGTACCAACCTACTTTTCAGAATAATGCGTAGAGATAATAAAAATTACAATGTTTTAAATATTCAACACTTCTCAGAAAATTTTCTCAGGCGCTCACTACAAGCTTGATAAAATATTTAACAAAACCTACATTCTGAGCGAGCTGCGAGGCCTGCGAGTCATCGGACTGAGGTGACGCCAAAAGTGTTTCAGAAGATAGGAAGATTAGGGAAGCGTAGCGCGAGCTTATGAAGGTCCTCTGCGCCTTAGGGCGCCTTAGGACAATAACAACAATGGTTAGTATATACCTACAGCATCTAATACATACATAGATAGCTATGTTAGGGGTACTCCTAACTGCCGAGCGTGTATAAAGAGATGCATGGACGTAAATGAAACGAATGAAGTGTGTAAGGACGATAGAGTCTAGCATTCGGTAGTTTCTGCCTACCCGGGTTACAGCTATAGCTTTCACAAAATGTGCATCAGCATCGAACAGCTAATGAAAGAAAACTTTTCAAAAAAGGTTAATTATTTATTACTTAAACTAAGACACACTTTATTAGTTCTAGCGTTGGCGGGGCATAGAAACACTGAGCGGAAAGCGTCAACGCGGTCGGAAGTCGGGACTCGACTACTGGCTGGATGAGGACGGGTTGCCTCTAGATACGTGTAAACGATTCGTCTTCATAGGTCTCGTCCTTGGCTTCTTTTTCTTAAGTTTTGATAACCTGCTTGATGGATCAATATATTTTGACCTGTGATCTGGAGCATGTATCACTAAGTGCTTCACGTGTTATTATATTAGGAATGAACCGCGGCTGCCTATACGGCGTACGACCCCTGCCTACTCCCATTTAAACTTGACGGTTTTTACACAAACATCGACAATGCATGTTTTTGAGCGGAGCTTTGTGTTCCATAAATGGTAGTAGAATTTTTTATACTCTATTACGCTAAAACAGGGTTATACTATTTTTTCCACGAATAAAGTTGCGAGCCCCTTCTAGTAAAAGATAAAGCTTTGACGAAAGGGTATTTTAGATTCGACTCCGGCATACGATATAACAATAGATATAAGTGATCTCTCCCGAATATTAATACGAAATACGTTATTGATTTGGCACTTTATTAGTCTACGAAAGTTAATAAGACGTACGATTACGTAACGAGCACTGCGACCTTGACTCCTTTTTATACGACACGACACAAACGAAATAATTGGATACTTTCCTGTAGTCAATGTAAATTATGTCTCGCTTTCATTTGGATTGGTATTTAAATGGATTTGAAGTTATTTAGGTACCTAGAAGTCAGCGGAACAGAAAAAAATCACAACCATTATTTTTCTTCGGCGTCGTGGAATATAAAGTATCCTATCTGTGAATGCCCAGCTACCCGTGTACCAAAAATAGTCGAAATCGGTTTAGCCGTTATGGCGAGATGAAACCACAACGATACATACATACAAATAGTCCGTTTCACTTTTTTTATATCCTCAATGTACAGACATTTCATTTTTACAACTGTATATTAAAAATTTTCTTCCTCGACAATGAAAGGATCGCGACCACATAAAGGTGAGTCCACATTTGTATCATTTGCCCGATCAGATCTCCGTCCCGTGGCATGATCGCGTGTCACGATCACGCGTTTGGACGTTGCGCCGATCCGATCGCTCGAAATCCATGTCGCTACGCGTATCACACACTTAGATCAGAAAAGCGTGGCGTGATCGCCGCGCCGACAGTGAGCGTCCAAGCAGCGCATTACGCAGTCATGCTACGCCACGGTGATCGGATACGAACAAATGATACAAGTGTGGACGCACCTTTATGTTTGCCTCTATTGGATGCGGTCGTAAGCCGTCTGGACCGCGCTATGCATGCTGCCGCCAACCACCTTCCTTAAAAGTCAGACCATCGCGAAGACCAACCCTGAGCACGCCTGCCCTTTATTTTCCCTAAGTTATCTGCTTCTCCAGATCATGTTTTCTAGACAGCATTATAACAGTATAGATTATTCAAAATACGCAGATACCGTCTATGATATTCTTGAGCGATTTTAAAATATGCTAATTTAATGTACCTAATATATGTTTTTTCTGTGTCGTTGTAAAAATATATTACGAATACATTTTTTGGAATATATGTGCAATGTAAGAGTAAGTACTGTTTATAATATAATGTATTTAGATTATTTAGAATGTTTGTACCATTTGTGTAAGTTAATATGCTCATTATTTGATTGTTAGGTAACACTTTTTTCGTTCTAGGCTAACGTCTATAACACTTTGGCAATTAGCTGTAAGTTACGAATTTGTAATTTTTTAATAAATAAATATGAACAGTTATTTTTATGCGTTTGGCGATCTTAAATGGATCAATAGCTAGATAATAAATATCAATATCTAGCTAAACAAGGTGGTAATTTGATTATGACGTCGTAAAACTGTTTTATTTAGAAACTTTACAGGTACTTACGTAAAAAGGAGCTGATCATTTTGAACTGTCAGCCAAGTGCTTTTGGATTGATACATTTGTTTTATTCATTTATAGTACTATAAATGAATAAAACAAGTCAGCTGCAAAAAGATATACAATTAGTCCGTTCAAAAATATTTTCGCTAGTCTCTATATTAACTGTCAATATATCGTTTTGCAACTGACTGCACTTAACTAAATATAACATTATGTTCCAGTCATCCGCGTGGAGCTCGCGCAAGTCCCTTCCGACCTCGTCCTCCCAGCGATATCTGGGACGACCAACCGGCCGTCGACCGCAAGGACGCCCCACATACGTTCGCTTCACTCCTCGATCTTCCCCCATCCTTGCAAGATGGCCGAGCCAGCGAAGTTTGTGTGTTTTTATCATAAAAAATAATTTGAAACTTATATTCTGAAGTTATTGTAGAAAAATATGATATTTTGGAAATGTCCAATCGTTTTATCTCTCTCACGATCATGTCGGAAAGTATAAATCGGACCCCGTCATGTGCCTAAGGATGTTATATTTCTTTATTTGCCCCTGTCATGGAGGGACGTGGAGGAAATGAGGCTGCAGGCAGAATTACATTTTTGCTCGCTACGAGCTCCTTCGTTCATAATTGTTTTCTTTGTGCCTATAGAGATATCATAATTTAAATTGAATTATGTATAAAGGTTACGACTTGTTTGTCTAAACCTATTATAAAACTGTTAAAATGAAATGTACTCTACACGTGTACATTCAAAATCACTGATTTGGAATATTTATATTTTTAAGGTTCCATAGCTAAAAATTGCAAAAACGGATCACTTATAGTTTCGTCATGTCCGTCCGTCCGTATGTCACAGGTATTGTAATCAAAAACTACTTGATGATTGATGGGGAGTATGTGTCTTGTATAAGCCGCTACTTAGTTTGATAGTTAAATAACAAAAAAAATATGTATTGAAGGTATGTCCAAAAAATATGAAAAAAATACAAAGATAAAGCTTAATAAGTACTTTAAACTAAAATTGTTTTCAACATGATCGGATAAACCGTTTTTGTTAGCGTATTCCACAGCACTTACGTCCTTTTGCGGTGAAGCGCAATTTTTCGGCAATAACTCAAAAACGGTTTATCCGGTCATGTGAAAAACAATTTAAGCTGAAAGTATTTATTATCTCTGTATTTTTTTATACTTTTTGGACATACCGTTTAGATACTAGAAGGGAGGGCACAATTTTTGCTACTTTCGGATCGCTTATTTACGAAAATATTCACTATTTTTTTTTTTAAGATGACAGTTCTTATAAAATATTTTTATAAGAAATGTGTAAAATATATTCCACACAATGATATTTGCTGATTTTTTTTTCAGTTTCGGTCACTTGCATGGAGTGCTTCCCTAAAATTATTTTTTTTGTTACTTAACTATCAAACTAAGTTGCGGCTTATACAAGACATCTATGCTGCAAATTTCATGAATATACATATTTTAGTTTATGAGTAAGAGGCCTATGACATACGGACGGACGGACATGACGAAACTATAAGGGATCCGTTCTTGCCATTTTGGCTACGGAAACCTAAAAATGAAATCGAGACGTACTTTTAACAGTGCCTAAGCTACAATTGAAGAAAAATATAAAAGAAAGACGGCACATTATTTTTTATCAATTATCTTCATTTTTGCACTACTAACTTAAAATAACAAAATACAATATATTCCAAAGGCGATATTTTCATTAAATTTCTACATATAATATGATGATATTGAAAATTTTTAATTTCATTACATACAATAAATACATATAATGTTTTATGTATACCTTATGCAACTTAGATTAAATAGGTAGCTATGTATTACACACGGTTCTTAAGACTAGTTTAGGAGTTATTATGTATTATTATAAAGGTTTTAGAAATAATTATTATGAAGCCACCAATACAAGCATTGTTAAACTTACTTTTTGTTTACAGAAAAGGATATCACAGCTATTAAGTTAATTATGTACATTAAAAAATATTTTAAGATTTCATTTACTTCTGAATTTTATAGATTTATATAATCCAAAGAAAGTAAGTTTGAGTTTGTATGAAACAATTCATAAAAAAAACATTTTTTTTTTTCATTTAAAACTACTTTTTTTAAATATAGGGCACATGGCTTCAACAACTATATTTTGGTGTAAAGCTAACACTAAAACTATTGGCAAATGATATTATAATTATTTACAAACAACAATCATTATTTTGTGAACTAAAATATAAATAATTATGCAACATTGTAGGAATGTCTAGCTTTAAGTTTATGTCCATATTATATTTTCTCTCCATAGTATGCGTTATGTGGACTCGAAATCTACGGATAGTTTATTTTTATGTCATATTGTTTATTAGATAACTTTTATTAAATCCTGGAATTAACGTTTGTTTACGACAATCCACTGTATACATTTTTACTTTGGTCTGACAGATTAGCAAAAAAAAGATAGGTGTCAATGTCATTGACTTCTTTTTCTTATTAAACCATTTCGACCAAAGTACAAAAATATACAGTCAATCGTAGTGAACAAATGTCACATCAAGGTTTTAAAAAAATATATCTAAAAAACGATAAGATAAAAAAAATTGTAGATTTATGTGTCCATGTAACGTATAGGTACTATGGTGTAAAAATATAAAATGTATATCTCCGGAAAATGAAATTTCCCAATTCTCGCTAAAATACATTAAATCAAAAGCAACCATAAAATGCATTTTTTTTAATGGCAATTCAATCGATAATTAATTACATGGAATGTATGACTGTATTTGATGTAGAACTTCAAATTGATCTTTTCAAAATCTCCACGTTTAAATAAAACTATAGTTTCTGTAAAATATACAATATGTACATGCAAAGTAAAGAAATAACCCATGGAATATGACGTATTTCAAAATTCAACGGCTTAAAATAGAAGTAGGTACTTGACAGGGAATTCCAATTAGAGTGAAATTTCAATAATATCAATAAATAATTCTACATCAAATATTTTAAAACAAGCTCGCATTTTAGTGGAAAAAATACCCAACAATTTTATATTCGATATTTGCTCTCATATTTTTCCTGTGTAAATACATCGTACAAAAAACTAACAGACTTTATCTTCATTTTGTAAATAAAATATACTGTACGAAAACGTGTTTTTTGTGTTGATTTGTTCGTAACTTGAATTATTCATGGTCAAAACAACATGAACAAACAATTGTTGCTCATTTACAATCGAAATCATTATTATCAAGGTCATTTTCCAGCCCATAATCTTAATGCAAAAAATCACGTCCATCCCTAGCTTAATTGCTAGTTTCTAGCAAGCAAGATAAAGATCTGGGGATACATAGCTCATTTTTGTAAGTCTATTTACGTTTATTGTCTAACTGCTTATGGCGACTGCTTGACACTGTCCCAATACTTGGCATCCTTACCCGTAATTCATAACAATCGAGATGAAAAACGGGGTGTCAATTATTGAAAATTTGATGTCAAACATTGGGAACATCATCTTACCAATGTAAAAATGAGAGCAATGTTGACAAAGCGTTGTGCCTTATAAGGGTTCCTTTGATTTTCTTCTTGTTTACAATTTTCTTTTCCAAATGTCAAGTATTTGAGTAAAACACGAGCTTATATGGCTGCACACGAATTAATTTCTAGTAAGCATCGGATTGATCATGATGTTCGCGAGTGCGTTGCGCCGCTTCCGCCAGGCGCCTGCGCCCTGCGCGTGGTACTGCAACTGCCGGTACCATGTTCGCGTGCGCGAGCTTTCTTCTGCCTGTAACATATAAAATAAATTCATTAAAACGTTATATAGGAACTTGAATATTAAAACAAGCTCTGCGAAATGAGAATAAAGACATGGCAGGGCAGAGAGAGAGAGGCTAAAAGAGTTTTAAAAGTGGTGTCAAAGGAATAAATTGGACAGAAAAAATCACCAATGCAAAATTGTTGGAATGGATCAAGCAAATGCAAATATACTACATACTAAGCTGCAGAAGTACAAAAGATACTACAAACTAGAATACGAGGAACTGTAGACATAATAAAAAATGCAATATAGGAAAATTTAGAGAGAAAAAGGAAGGCGGAGAATTGATCAATGGCAATAATTAATATGCATACTAATCAAAGAGTAGAAAGTTATAATGTAATAGTGTAGTTTGTGCCTTTGTAAAATTGTGCATAGTGTCATAACATACATGAATAAAGTTACAGATTAGAAGATAACGTACAGTATCTACTGAAGCAATATCTGTTGAGATTAACATTTTCTGTCATTATACAGCTCCAGTGGTGTGCACGAGGCCAAGGTAGGCAGTTCTACTGAGTCCATATGGTGTAATCGTCGTTCAGGGCTTCAGGGTAGGCAGTTTTTCTGTGACTGTATGGAGCTATGATTCCGAGAAGGCAATGCCTTTATTCCTATTTGGATCCCACAACTCATTTGTTAAACTCACCTTGAAAATATAACAATCCTTAGTAGTAATCTCGTGTACTTCGAAGAAATGTTCGGGCTCGTGATCCGCGGCCACCACACACCGATCCAAGAAGAGTGGCTCCCTCTGCAGCGTGTACCGGCCCGCCTTCTCCCTGATCAGAAGAAGAGCTGCCTCCCTCACTCCACTCCTCGCGAAAAGCGCGTCTCCTTCCCTTTCTCTCGCTTCGCGGTCTCTCGCTTCTCTTGTTTCGCGGATCTCGTTCGTTTTGTGCGTGATCGTTGGCTGGAAATGTAAAACGGTCTTCGTTAATAAATTGTTTGTGATGAGTAAATTGTTAGAGTAAACAGTGCCAGTAACAACTTTTTAGGTACTTAGATGAAAGGAGAAGTAACAGCTCTATATCAATGAAATGCCAATGCAGATCAATGTTAGCGATACCCGCTTACTGAACAGATAAAGTAAAGAATTGCGGGATGTAATCACTTTTTTTTTCATTGTGGAGTTTCTGTGTGAATACACCATACAACATAATGCACAGACTATCACGAAATGATTTAAAGAGCTTGCATTAAACCATCACGCATTTGGTTATAATACCTATGGCAAATATGTTAGCAAAATGTACAGTCATAGTCAAATAGTCTGTATCATCCAAAGTACCAAAAATATCGCAACACATCTTTATTCTTATGGGCATAGTTGTGTAACGATATATTTGGCGCTTTGGATGCTACACTATTTGATGCTGACTGTACCTACTCAACTTACTAAATTTGAGTAGGAACATTACTTATCTGATACGTTGTTACTACTAAGTAACAACGTATCAGAGAACAGACACCCTCATTATGTTAATACACAAAAATTTATATTATTTACGAAAATATGAGATTCTTTAACTATCAATATAAATAGTTTTGATTGTACATACTGCATTTGACATCAAATAAAGTGTTTCTATAGAAAAAATATCAATGCATAAAAACATTATTCACTACAAAAGTATTAAAACAAGATCAAATTTACCTTCCCGTTAGTTACCAAAAGGGCGCTTATAGGCGTCAGCTTGATCGTGCGTCCCTTCCTCCAGTTGTTGTCGTTCGGCTGCGTGAACAGCAGCTTCCCTTCCATTGCGAACCTAAACACGAACGATAAACTCCTTTAATGTTGAACAGTGTTAAAAGTTACGACAACGCAATTGTTTTAATCATAGGATAACAACAACAACAGAGTCCTTTATATTTGAACATTGTTAAAGGCCTGCATCGTCATGGAAAAAACACGCCACTAGCGCCGAGCCGGCCAATAAGCGTAATTTGTAATAAGGATCACATTTATTGCTCGCGCGCATCAAATAAAGAGAAAGCTAAATACACTACATGCTTGAGGTTTTTTGGCGTAAACGCCAGATGTAAAGGTACAATGAAATGGACGATATTATTATGTTTTGTTAACATTTAAGTTAATGATGTAAATGATAAAGGGAAGAATTACATTTTTACATAATTTAGCCGTTTATTAATCTGTCGTTTGTACAAATTAGACAAAAAACGGAAAAAGACGCGTTTTCGTAACGGTTTTCGTCAAGTATCCAATTAGATAGAATCTCACGAAATTGGAGGGGTATTATTGTTTCGATAACAGGGTTATTTTGTTCATTTTGATTTATATTTATCATATCTTATCTTAAACTGTTTATTGATACATTTACAGAAACAACATAATTAACTATGTTCTAAATGATTATGACTAGATAAAAAAAGATCTCTGAAGCATCCCCAGCACGCTCGCCGCGTTACTCCTTTGAATACGATGCTTAATCTTTGGGTGAAATAAGAGCTCGCTCTTATATCCCCTGATGCTCCGATATCCCTGATGTTTCAATTGCCGATATGGATATTTAATTGCAAAAATGGTTCCTGACATGGAATGTATTTTTTTTTTATGGCATAGGGGGCAAACCAGCAGACGGGTCGCCTGATGGTAAGCGATCACCGTCGCCCATAGGCACTTGCATCACCAGAGGAGTCACAAGTGCGTTGCCGGCCTTGTTTATACCATGTTCGTAGTCTCACAGCAGGAGCTTAATAGAGATGATGACTAAATTTTAATAATTAGTCCGTCATGTAGAAGAATAAAAATTATTGGACACATTTTTTTTCTACGTAATCTAAAAATAAAGGCAAAGAAAATACATTGAGTGAAAATGTCGCGTGACGTCACTCCCAAGTACAATTTGTACCTAGGAGTGACGTCACGACACGCGCCCCTCCTCTTAAACTTTAATGCGATATATCTGAGTATTTTTGTATTATTTTGAAAAAGCAAAAAATACGTGTCCAATATTTTTTTATTATCTAACTGACGGGCTAATTAGAATTTAGATTTTTATATCCAGTCATCATTCATGCCTATTGTGTCCGTTTTATTGTGATAAACTCGTATCTGAACATTTTTAGTTTTAAATAATATATATATCTTCATATTATTATATTATTAAAATATGAACGTGTTTATATATATATACGATGATTCTTAATCCACCGATTGTAATCATTTTTCTAAGTAAGTAAATGATGGCGGTCATGTTAAAGTCGTAATTAGGTAGATTTCAACAAACTTTTTTTTTGATGAATTCATTAATTTGGAATCATTTTTCATCCTAAATTCCTTGTCACCCTACTAATTTGTCTCTGTGAGCCTACAACCTCTTCCGAAAATTAATGGCAATGATAATTTATGAGTAATAATTTGTCAATCTTGTCATTGTCATATGCATAAAGTTTATTGACTTAAGACATATCAAATTTCCCGCCTGGCACTTGCCGTATCATACGTATTTAACTTCAATTGTAGGATAACCATGTATCCAGTGGTTTTTCGTTGTGATTATGTTTTAACTTTTAATTAATTAAACAGTGAGGTAATTGCATGAGACCTCGTCAGTTAAGCTTAATATCAGCTACATATTCAGATTTACCTACTTCTGATCACCGATTAAAAATCATCGTATATATGCATCTATACTAATATTATAAATACGAAAGTGTGTCTGTCTGTCTGTCTGTCTGTTACCTCTTCACGCTTAAACCGCTGAACCGATTTGGATGAAATTTGGTATGGAGATAGTTTGAGTCCCGGGGAAGGACATAGGCTACTTTTTATCCCGGAAAAATTCCCTTATCCGTGATAAGCGAATTTAAGGCGGACGAAGTCGCGGGCAGAAGCTAGTTAATAAGCATATAAAATCATGTTAAATGTCGCAGTGCCCTACAGGGTTTCAATGCGATATAATGTTAAATGCACCATCTTCTGATGTACCTATGAAAGCAATCAATGAACTCATAATACCAGTTATCAGCTTTGAGTGATGTTAACATTTTTATCATAAAAATATCAAAAAAATATTCTTTATATATACCTATTTAATTATTGTTTAAAGTTATGTTCAGAAATGTAATGCAAACACGTCGCTATTTACACGTGGCATGTTAATGATGTCTAAAATAGTTGTTAACATTACATTGCGTGCCGAATTAATTTAAAAGAAAAAATAATGTCAAATTATGCTCATTAGCACTTTTTATACTTTAAATAAATGCTCGTTTTAAAATATATGCTCATTTAGAATAGACACGATGTACTCAAAACAGATTAATCTCCACGTTTTACATAGTTAATAAACATTTAATCATGACTTGACATTATTCTCAAATGAAATTTAGACGTAACAATTATATTAGTGAATACAACTCGACTCCACAATACAATTACATTGCAATGAAAGGAAATTACGTAGACAAGTTTCAACAAATGAAACTTCATTAAATTCGTGCATGGGAGCATCTAGAGTAGAGCGCATATTGCATCCGACATGATAATTACCTTCCTACCGTTTTATTATTATGAACACAACTTTAGATGTTCCGTAAAGAGATCCTTTGACGTTATTTAAAAAACAAATCAGGTATTATATCAGAAATTATAATGCACTAATATTAAGGGTCTATTCAGACGTACCAGAACCACACGACACAACCACAACCTCACAACAATGGCAACCACGTCATCGGGCAATAATTTATATGAAAATAAATAGTTATTTATTTATTTAATTCAATAACTTAAATCTATCATTACAGGCAGACCCAAATCGATAGACAAGTTAAATTGAGCATATTAATAAATTTAGCACTACAAGGAAATACAATATTAAATGGAGCATTAAAAAAAAGTAAAATTGTTATTGTAATTAAAATTGACAAAATAAAAATAAATGTTAAGGTCTAAAAAAGTTTAAAATGTCGAAATTACTTACGCCACAAAAAAAATGTATACACACGGACTTATCATTTTATATACACGGCCCACATTTCGTCGTCAAAAGCAACCGTGTGGTCGGTCCGACGGCATTAAAGCAACTGCAAGAAGCTGCAGCGCAACTATTCACACGTAACCACTACGTCACCACTTTTTATCGCTGCCTTGTCGTACGTGTGGTTGTGGCACATCTAAATAGACCCTACCCGCTGCTTCGGCCGCGTTACGGGAAATTAATAAATTAATATTTCAATTCATAACTGGGTATATCTGTGTTCCAAATTTCACCCAAATATGTATAACGGTCATCGTATAAACCAGTAATAAAATATTTAAATTAAAAAAAAATATTACCTTAAATACCTAACGTTTGTTCCGGATGTCATGCGTAAATTATTAATAGACATCCAAACATTTTCATAAACTCATACTTTTAGTCGAATAGATTTCTATACTCGTAAATGACAAAAACAAGCCTGATTTTAGATCAAAGAGCCCATAAAGTGAAATTAAGTACGAAGCAGCAAAACTTATAATTTTCGCTTTAATTATAATATCAATTACTTATATTAAGGACTGTGTAACTGTTTTGTCAATAAGATGGGTAAAATATTGCAAACCGTTTGATCTTACTTTTGATTTAAAATTGATTTTAGAAACTATTGGCCGGTAAGGCCGCGAGCGTTTCAACCACCGGTGCTTTTGTGTTACAAAATATTTACAGATACGATTTGAAATGAATTATACTTTAAATGAGAAATTGAATTTAAGCTTACGTTTTAACTGCGTCGCTAAAATTACAGTACATTTGTCATCGTATTTGTGAATATTTCGTAACACAAAAGCATCGGCGGTTGAAATACCCGCGACCTAACCCATTTACGGCTGGTCTTTCCCGCAACTTAGTCTTATGACAAGCGATCTCATCCTTCGGAAACGTGTGGTACATATTAACGTATAATATGTAACCTACACTCACTTTTCAGTGGGCCTATGATTCTCGTGTTTATCATTCGTCACTTGCCGACACATGTATGAATCAACGTGTGGTTCCGATACCTGACATATAGTTTTTTTTTATGAGCCTTTAAAGTTGGGTGGGAAAGCCCAATTTAAAATTATTAAAATTTGAATAACTAATAATAGCATTGAATAACCCATGAAATGTATGTTAACTTTTGTTACGAATCCGTTTCAATAAACGCAAGTTTTAACATAGCTACTGAACAAAGTTTTTAATTTCCCGATACAAGGTAGCAACGAGTGACGTCACAAGCTCCTATCTTTAGAATAGAGCGTTTGGGAAAGTCCAAAAATGTGATTTTATCATAGTTGTATATCAGGTAGTTTTTATGAAACTGAAGTATTTTTTTCACCAATATGTCTATTATTGAAAAGTTGTTATATAACATACGATTTCCACAGAAAAAGTTGTCAACATCCCTGATGTCATAGGGCCATTTAGTTTTTACTCCGTTGCCTGCACGCGTAATATATTTTGAAGCATCAGAATCGCCTCGAATTACGGCTTCAAACGTTATTTCCTTTTTACACGTATAATTACTAGTATTTCTAGAGCTCTCCAGCAATAAAGAGCCCTCGGGAATAGCAGTTGCCGCTGTTACTGCCACTAAAGCGACGACTATCAGCTTCACGTCACAAGCAACGGGAATAAGCGGGAGATCGAAATACAGCCCAAAGTAACAATAATATCAAGGACCATTAAAACAAGAAGACTGACCATCTCCATACAAAAAGCCATTCAACGATGAGTACAACGCCATCTATGTATAAGAATTATTTGTTTAAATTTTTCATCTTTGCAAGCCTGTCACAGTAGTTGACATCAATGTTACAATTTATTTATTACTAGCTATTTGCGAACTAATTGTTACTATACTATGTTTCTTTAGTCAATTATAACATCGTCAAATATTTAGTTCTGAGGCGCCATCTAGTTTTTGCCAGAATAACTCCTTGCGATCGGAACACGATCCAAAGTATGGTAAGTTTCAGGCCTCTTGCTTGTTTTAATGGTCCTTGCCTAAGAAAAAAATTTGTGAAATGACTTTGGGTCCTGCATATAAATAGAATATGTTTTGGAGACTAAGTACCCCGGGGGCCTATAATATTACTTTGAATTTTGGTATTTTATTGGCATTTGATCATTTTTATAATGCAGCTAAATAAATATTAAAATAAGAAAACAAACTAAATCAATCGGAACTTCAACTTCGTATGTAGATGAGGAAAAAGTATTCTATAACTATAACCACCCGATACCCAAAACTACCCACGCCACGCTACAACGACACATAAAAATATACAAAAATATATTTTTCGATTCAGTGACCTTCGAATAGACTTAATTTTTTTAACTTTATAATAGCATAGATATAATTAAAGGAATACTTTGATTTCAGTAGCCTAATTTAAAATAACGCGCTTGAAGTAAATCATTGTGAGGTAAGTACTCATATAATGAACATTATTAAAAATCACGACCCGTAAAAGCTTGAAGAGGGGTTAAAAACTCTGCGACCGCATAACATTTATAACTTGACCCTCAGATAAACCTGCGGCCCGCAATGTTCCAGTAATGGGGTCATTTGTCCCATCCGCCAATAGCACGAGAATGTGCAAGGACTACAATTTGCCGAAATTATCGCGAATGGCTGGAGGGACGATGTTTATTTTTTAATTAAATCGGGATTAGATTGAAGACTTTAATCTGGACTGGATAATAGTTTTCATTCCTTCTGTTTGATTCCGTAAATTGGAAATCTTTTGTTCACAATAGTGACATTTTGGCGATCCACTTCTAACGGAATTAATTCGACCTTCTGCGTGGGGATTGCAAACACAGCGGAAGGTCTTAGATAAATACCTTGCATCATCGTGATTCCAATCCAAAACGTCGACGGCCATTTTTCTGAGTCTGATATCTGCGACGTGGAGATCGTGTGCTGTTCTTCTTGCAGCAGCGAGTCTTCTCCACAGCGGGACATCTCTTGCTGCTGCGGCTGCCGCTGCTGCAGCAGCATTCATCTCTTCAAGTCTTGATTCAACGCAGCGTTGGGCGCTACGAACATCATCCCTTTCAGCAGCACAAGCAGCCGTCGAACGATGAAGTCGAGACAGGAGTAGCGGATACTTTGTTACACGCTGTACTGGCACCTATAAAATCGAAAGGTATTGTTTATATCTACAGAAAATTAAATATTATTAATAACAGACAAATAACAATAATATTACCATTAAGAAAGAGTTCAGGTTCATCCTTCTCAAAACGGTGTTTTCCATTTGTGAGACTCGTAAAAATATCCTTAGCAGTTCCTTATCTTTTTCAAGACCGGCTAATAGAAGCGCTGCGCCAGCTTGTTTCACACAGTATGACTGAAATGCCGTAAGCATACCGGAACACTCAAGTAATATCTTTCCAACGTTGACTGTCAATAAATCCTGGAACACAAGAAATAATAAGTTAAAAAAAATCTTAATAAAAAGAAAGAAAAGTAATGTAATAAAGTATACCTCATCGCCTTGATCAATTGCAATTTCGAGAGCGTCTCTTAATTTTTCAGACATCACTTGATTATTTTCAATAAGTTCTTCAACATTAAGGAAAATGGCACTTAATTGTTCTTGATTAAGCAGACCAGCGACCAGCATGGGTTTGTAAAACTCTTCAAGAATTATTTGCAAATCACGTCCGTATTTTTCCTCAGTCTCGACGATTTCCGTTATGATTTCCTTCCTCTCCGCCCTTTTCTTTGCACATTTTCTACATACCAGTGGGGCATATAATGAACCTAGAATACAAAATACATGTTAATCATTATTTTATACTTTGTTTAGGACATTTACTTATTTCACAATAAAGCATTTTTTATACAAACCTTGTTCTGTAACTTGAGTTTCAACTGTGGTGTCACAATCTTCACAGAGGTGTATCGGCGTATCTTTATCTGTCAGTGTATTGCACGGTGATATTTTTCCTTGAAGTCTGCTTCTAGATGACTTACTCGTTTCTGAGCCAACACCTGAATCATTTCTTTCAATTTCAGCTGATGTCTTTTTACATACAATAGTTTTTTCAATACTATCGTGATTAATAATTAAGGAATTTTCTTCACTAGAATCTGAAGCATTTGATAGTTGGCTTGTATTACTACTTAGGTGTTTATTTATTTCTGATGTAATATGTTTGTCTTTAGATTGAATGAGTGAATCATTTTCGTTGCTGTAACTGGTAATATAGGTTTCTTCATCATCGATACCTCTTTCTTTAGCATCGACCAAATAGGATAAAATATCATATTTTGATGCACCTTCAAAAATTGACCGCGAACCACAACGTTTTTCGTCATCTATAATGGACAATGAAGTTGGAGGAGGGTTAACTGGTAACGGTGGTGGCATATCACCAATTTCTTCATAAATAGGATCACTATTTAGGCGGATTGATTCATAATGATGATCATCATCAGTGTTACTTGCTATCTCAATGTCGCAAAGCGCAGCATCCACTAACATCTGATAAAACTTAGATCTTGTAGAGGTCGTATCATCTTCAGTAGAAAGTTCGCTTGCGGAAGCATTGTAACAGTCTGACATAGGTTCCAGGTCTGAAAATACTCCCATAGCACCGCTTTCATACTCCATACTTTCATAGGGAGCAGAGCAGCCGTTGTCCTCGTTTTCTAGACAAGCTGACGTGTCGGCTGCTTTCTTGTCCGACTCGTCATCTTTGGCGCTATTCTGTTCATTCACTTCAGCATCTCCTTTGTTCTCTTCTTTCTTAATCATTTCTTCTTTGAGATTCTTCAAAGAGCTTTCAATTAATTTTCCGATAGTTATTTCATTATTTTCTGTTCCATCCTGATTTTTAGTTTCCTGGAGTTTTATGAGTGAGTTTTCTATAAGTTTTTTCACTAAATCTGTGTCTAAACCTTCTGCTAAATGACCAAAGAATGGATCATCGAAGAGTTTGCTAACAAAATTTCCATTTGGTGATTGGTTTTTACTACCTCGAGATTGGTCTGAGGATTCAGCATCTTCCATTTTATTCAATAAATTATTATTTTTACCACAAACGTGTGGAATAAGATTTAATCTCACAGCTTCCACGGGATTGTTAAGTATAGTTGACATGTCAGATGAACTTAAGTTACTGAATGAATTAGAAGTATTATTTGAATTGCTATCATTACAGTATTCTTCGTATGTATTCGACTCTTCCCGTTTGTCTTTGTTATCGGATAAAGTAGTTCCTATGTAGATCTGGCTCTTCGATTTCTTTATTTCTTTTTGTGGAGTTCCAACACTTATAGTCACTGTTGTTCCAGTCTGGTATGTATCACAAGTGTTTCCAAAATCGTCATTTACAACGACTGAGGAGAGATAAATAGGCGTATCGTTGCTGACATTCATTGTTGAATAGCATTCGTTACCACTTATTTGAATAGACGTTTTCCGAGGCTCATTTTCCGTTGGTTTCATTGAAGGTTTCAGTTCTTCACCTTCATCTGAATCAAATTGTTTAACCCGTAAAACAGTTCTCTGTTCGTAGTCATTTGCATCCGACCATTCGTCGCTAGTAGAACTCGTAGAATTATTTCTAACAAATCGAGTTTTTACGTAATTGTTTTTCTTTGACTTTGAGCGGTCCTTGGCTTTCAGTCTAGGAGGTGGTTCTGGAGATTCCGATATGCCTCGTCGTAAATTACTTAGAATCTTTTGAGTAATATCGCTATTGTCACTTAAGTTCCCTGACTCAATATCGTTCTCACATACATTGTTCTCAACATGCTTTATTTCTGGTGATTGACTTTGTAAATCATTTTCAGTCCGAGTTTCGGATTCATTAAAAGGTCCCAAGAAAACTTGACTTGTATGGCCATGCTTAGTTTTTGGGCGCAGTGCCATAGTGTCAAGAAACTTGGGAGGTGTAACGGAAAGGAACGAAGTCAATCTTTCTGATTCCGAGCGACGCAATACTGGTACCTTCGGAACCTCATTATCTGCAAAAAAGTAAAATTTCCCTCATCAATTCAATTCACTAAATAAACGTAAAGTCACTATTTACTGAGTGATGTATTCACAAAAGTTTCAAGGAAAAAATAAACATTTATTCGAGGGCATACAACGACAGCTAAAAAATTGCATGAAAAAAATTATACTAATTTAATTGGAAATATATAGAATAAAATTGCAAAGTACAGTAAACAAACCTGTGACATTTTCTTCCTTTTCAATTGAATTCATTGTCAGAATGTTATTTTCAATTGGATCGGTTACTTTTGCAACGTCTTCAAAACCGCTGTTCACTTGTACGTCTTCATAAACACTAAGCTCATTACCTGTACTTTGTGTGATCAATTTTGTTAGTTCGTCACTAGGTTCTGTCAAACTATGGCTGACAATATCACCCTCTGCTACGATATCGTCTTCGATATCTACTTGCACATCTCCTGGTATTCCTCTAACCGTGTTTTCTTGAAGATTAAACTCCGCCGTATAAATAACTTTTGTTTCCTCATTTTCTACTAAAAATTGAACTCGTTTTCGCTGTAACAAATTTTGAGCTGTAGCAAACCCTTTTTCCTTAGGTTTAGGAAGGTAAAACTGAGACGAGTTCATTCGTTTCTTTTCAAATGATTCGTCAGAAGTTTCTGATTTCGAATTAACAGGATAAAAATCATAATTTCTTGGTTTCTTTAATATTGATTTTATGTTTTCAGAGTTATTACTTTTATATTTTTGGTTCCGAGAATTTTCGGTAGGTGCTTTTCTGATATAATTGCGTTCCGGTAAACGTTGATTGTCACTTTCACTATCATCATCGGTTCTGACGTTGCGAATCCTTCTCGGTGGTCGTTTTGGAGATACGCTTTTCTGCTTTGTACGATTTGCGGTGGATGAGTTCAATGTTTTCTTATTAGTACTTTTACTTAATGGCGACGATTTATTGCTTTCAGTTTTAATATTTGGTAATAATAATGAGGAAGACATTTCCTGCGTTTTCTTTTCAAAGTTTTTGAGATCACAGTTTAAGGAGTCATAAGAGGTTATGTTTTGTATAGGGTAAGTTTTTGACTCGTCTGATATACGTATGCGTTGCCCGCTTATAGCTTTTATATTAGAATCAGACTTTGACTTGCTCAGTGATCTAGCGTTCTCGACTTTAAGAGAATCTTGAAATATATCAGCGTAGTCATCATCAAACTCTATTTCAACCAACGATTTTGAATGTCCGCTTGACTTAACCAGATCGTAAGGGTTAATATCGCAGGATAAAATCGATTTTTTAGAATCATTTACGATAGCGTTATTGTCTTCGTCGACCCAGATTTCATTTACTCTGCTTACGGATTTACTTCTAATTTTTCTTTGCGATTCCGGACTCGGTTTTCTAGTTTTTCCTCTACAAGGACTGATACTTTTTGCTCGTGAACGAGTCGTTGAAAATTGACTTCCGATGCGAGCTTCATGGGGTGGTGCTAACCGACTTCGTCTCATCAAATCATAGGGGTCGTTTTCTCCGTTTGATTTGAGTATAGAGGGTCTCGCTTTGGACCCCTGAACTCTGACTGTCCCAGCTCTAAGTAAACCAGCATCTCTATTCACATGATGACCCCTGACTGTGCCTCCCACCAGCATCCGTGAGGTGTCGGTTATTGTTAAAGGTAAGCGAGATCCCTTGCATTTCTTACATATACTGACTTTGGTAGAGCTGGTTTTCTTTGTACCATTAAGGTACTCAGGACAGGAACATAGTATAACAGCGTAGTTGTGAGGTGTTGGTTTTTGAGGAGTACTTATGAGAACAGGGCCAGGTACCTCGGGGTACGCTGAGAAGACGCTTGGTCTCATCGGTGGGGTTTGAGTCCGTACTGACCCATACAGCCAAGTCTCCGCGTACTTCATAGATTTAGATAAAGCCGACCCTCCGGGTCCGCTGATAGTCCCATACATGTATGGGCTTTCTGGTGACTTTTCTGATGATTTTACACTCCCTGAAGTATTCAGCTTCAGCTTTGACGACCATTTCTTCGTCTTTGCGCTCTCCGGTGAATCATATATCTGAAAAAGAAAAATACCTTATAAACATCTTTCTTAATTTTATAAGCTAGAAACCTGAGTGAACTTGAAACTAATAACGCAGAGGGTATTAAATTCTTGAATAAAATTGTCCTTATTACTTTGAGTGAGATAGTCTAGACAGGTAATAATATAAGATGATTCTTTTACTTCAAGTTTTCCGATTATTAATAGCAGAGAGGACATCTTGCCGCGCTTAATAACAAAGAAAATATTCATGTATTGTTTAGTTAGAGCAACTTAGACTTTCTTTGATGAATAACAAAGCAAATTTAATCTGCAATATACGGCTGTGCTATTACGGGTATTTTCACAAAAACGTGTAAGATCTGAGTAAATCGAGCCAAAAAAGTTCATAATCTGAGACAATATTCTTATATTCAGAATAGCAGTCATTCAGTTATTGCAAGAACTATTAACCAAGAGGACGGTCAATCTCCTTACAAGAAGCCGTTTCCCGATTTGTACAACGCCATCCATGCCACATCCATCCATTTGCCAGCGTGACACAGTATGTAAAAATTACGGTTTATTTATTACTAGCTTCTGCCCGCAACTTCGTCCGCCTTAAATTCGTTGATCGTGGATAAGGGTCTTTTTCCGGGATGAAAAGTAGCCTATGTCCTTCCTCTGGACTCAAACTATCTCCATACCAAATTTCATCCAAATCGGTTCAGCGGTTTAAGCGTGAAGAGGTAACAGACAGACAGACAGACAGACACACTTTCGCATTTATAATATTATAGTATGGAAGTATGGATTAGCCGTTCATCGACTAAATGTTTCTTTGATACATTTTAACATGGTTAACGTTTAGTTTTAAAGCGCTATCTTGTTTTGCCTGAATATGTATCTCCTTGCGCGATCGCACGCACGGGCACGACACTAAAGTATGTCAATTGACAGTCCTCTTGTTTTAATGGTCCTTAGTTATTGTGATGCTTTTAAGCGACAAATATGAAAATATCAAAATAATTGAATTAGAACATCTAATCCTCTTTCTATCAGACAAGCCCCAAGCAAGGTAGTTTTCAAGCGGATGCTACGTAGGCATCTCCTGGAACAAGAACTCAAGTAGCATCCATCTTCCATGCAGTAGCTGGTATATTTTGTATTTATTATTTATATGTAATATATATATATTGTATACCATATATAGTATAGGTATAAGCAATTATGTATGCATTATTTGCTTGTGTGTCCTAACGCTCTCAGTACTGAATGTTTTTCCCCACTGCACCATTTTCATGCTTCTCTGTTTGGCCCTATGGTTGACTGGTAGAGAATGCCTTTTGGCATTAAGTTCGCCATTTTTACTTACTTTTGTTTTGTGCAATAAAATTTAAATAAATAAAGAAATTAAAATAACTCAATGAGAACTTCAAACGGTTAAGAAAGTAATCCCTTTAACCTAAAGTAATGCATTGTAATAACGGAATATTTCTAACGGCTTACGAGTAAAATTGCCCGTGAAGAGGCCAGAAAAAACAGTAATTTTTTTCAGCATAGCGTGTCATGTTTGATAGGCCTTCGAACCACTGCACTGTGCGCAGCAGTGTAAAGGTGCGTCCACATTTGTACCATTTGCCCGTATCGGATCATCGTCGCGTGGCATGATCGCGTGTCACGATCACGCGTTTGGACGTTGCGCCGATCGGATCGCTCGAAATCCATTTTGCTACGCGTATCACACAGTTATATCGGACGAGTACGGCATGATCGGCGCGCCGACAGTAAGTGTCCAAGCAGCGCGATACGCAGTCATGCCACGGCACGGTGATCGGATACCAGCAAATGATACAAGTGTGGACGCACCTTAAAGTATTTAGGCTGATGATGAAACGATACAATTGTAAAATCACAGAGGGGACCCTCAACGAAGTGGACGGATGATCTGATCGTAGGCATCCGTAGAATGAGGACAGCGCACGAGCGGTCATTGCGAACTGGTGATGATTGATGATACAATCAATTTAAAAATAGATGCAGATTTTTGGAGACAATATCCTTAGGCTATTCAGATCAAAAAATGCTATTCTCTCATTTCTTATAAAGAAACCTTTTAAAACTGCATTCTAATCTGCTAACAACCACAATACCCCCCGCCATGCAAACTAGTCGCCAGTGAATATCGTGTTTCCATGTCACCGGTCCGTGGCGAGTTAGTCTCTAATTTCGGTAACGGTATTGGCCGGCGAGGGCTTTTGTCTTGTATCCTACCGGACAACAATATGGACGGCAGTTGGATTACACGCTTTTGAACCCGACGACCAATCCGACGAAAGATCGGATTTAATGGAGACAACGTATTTTTTCCGTCGAAATGTTGTAGTCGGCATGTTGGAATAACGGAAAAAGAAGCGCGCGCATGTTTTACTAGTGGTTTGTTTATTCAAATGTTAAGTCACGTACATATGGAGGGATGGTACAGGAACACGCATTTGGAACCAAATTACGACATATACGATATTATTTTACGACATATTTACAATAATGAATGTACCAGTCATCCGTCAACACAACACAATATTTCAATCTAATCAAACTTACATTAATCGTCTACAAAGCCAGGCAGCATTAATCCCACATATATGTCTCGAGGCGTGTCATGTGCATAATGTTTCGGATAGAAAATGCTAACTGTACTAATATAGTTTTAACCTCACTAGCTAGGAAAAGTTCCCTTTATAGCGTCACGTCTGTGTGGAAAGAATATTTTTATCCGCTAGCGTGGAAAAGATCAGAGTCATTTGAAGTTCGAATTTATATTTTTTATGTGTTTAATTGCTAATTTCTATGTATCTAAATAATAACACAGGGACAAACTTACAGAAATCGACCTAGCAAATAAAAGGCAAAGCTTGTGTGGGTATTTTAGGCGATGATATACATAATATATAGATAAATGATAATACTTAAATACATAGAAAACATCCAAGACCCAAGAAACAAACATTCGTGCTAATCACACAAACACTTGCCCTGGCCGGGATTCGAACCCGGGACCGCCAGCTTCGTAGGCCGTTGCACAACCCACTGATCCAAACGTGTCGTCTGTCACTAGTATTACATGAAAAAAAAAGGTTTGTTATATCGCTACGCTCAGGAATCTATATTTCAACCACTCGCTCCGCCAGTGGTTAAATTTTAGATTCCTTCGACGACTTGGCTTTCAATTCAAGCACTCGCCACTTGTGTCTAATTGATATATGTATTTTGTGGTAAATGGGTTTTTTTGTGGCAATAAATAATTTTAAATTTAATATAAATAGCAACTTTGCGGCCTTGCATATAAAATAACTATTTTATCCCCACAAGCTCGGATAAGCTCTCTTTACAGCGTTGAATATGCGTGAAAATGGCCATTTATCCGCTAGCGAGCAAAAGTAATTTGATATTGAACTGTTAATTTTTATACGTGTATTTAATATTTTGTAAGTACAATATCACTAGTATTCAATCAATCATTAAATATGGATGTCATAACTTCACTGTTTTTCTCACGTCTCGCATTTCCCCGGTGTAGTGAGGTGCGATTTGCATGGCTGCAAAATTATTTGATATCTCGAGCGTTGAATGCCTCATTGCGCTAAAGAATTTACCACCCGGCCGTCATTGAAACGTCAGTGTGCGTCTTAACATTGAAAATGTGCATAAAGCAATCGACCGCAGAACTCAATCATAATAAGAATTCCACCTCAAATCTATTCTTGTAGTCGCTGTCATTGAACATCGAGACGAGTGTACGCCGTATTTCAGTCAGAGTCACTATGTTTCAATCCTCATCATCTCTCTGCCCTTATTCCACTTATGTAGGGTTGGCACAACATGTTTCCTTCTTCCATTTATCTCTATTATTCGTAATTTCAGCGCTTACTCCTTGCTTTCTCATGTCCTGTCTCACACAATCCACCGCTTGTCAGGCCATACCGCACTCTTACAGGACTAAAACGATGTAGGTGTGTGACGTAGGCAATCAAAGCAGCGTAGATAAGTGATATAGCCATGTAATCAGAAATATATGCATAGACCGCTTGGTAGAACAATACATTCAAACCGTAGACTCTCAAGCATTGTAGTAGGGGTTGAATTTGCTTGGTTAGTGTCATGTATTCGTATCGTTACGCCTCTACTGGAAACGTGCAGAATATAGCATGGTTTTCAATTTACCGGAACAATAGGTTAAGAGGATAACCTGCTTGGAATACGATCAGGTTCCGTGACGTAACATGACATGTGCTTGAATCGGATTAATTTTGCGTAAGATTGAATCAGTTTATTACTAATTTAACGGTAGTAAACTGTCGAAAGATATTTCAAAAGAGAGATGGCGCTATTATCGACCTCCAATCACTGATAACAGCGGAATCTCTGGATCCTTGATGATATTGGATCGCAATGTTAAGACTTTTGTTATATCGTGATCTCTGTAAGGCATTTCATTTTATAATTTTACAATGGTATAAACAGACAAACTAATATCAAGTTTGTAGGTCTTCACAGCCATATAACGGGAAGACAGCAAGCAGGTATTAGATGCTTTTTACATAACTACAGTAAAAAAAAAGCATCGCTTAGTTAGTACCTATAGAAGAATTGATTGGGATACTTTTGACTCATGGGGTAGCATCGTTTCTAAGCTAAAAGGAGTTTGTTTCTCATTGCGTTCATAATGTGTTTTTATTAAGGTGCCAACCTTATCAATAAAATCTTATGAACGCGTTCAAAAACAAACTCCTTTTACCTTAAAAACAAATAAATGGTGTTACCCCAGAATAAAAGTAACCTCCCAATCAATGGTATTACAGTCACACATTACAAAGTTACATTAGTTACTATTTGTTTCAAAGCTTTTAACTGCGTTGCCAATTTCCGCATGTCTTTTGTTTCTTTGCCTCCTACAATCTATCTTCGTATCGTATCTTATACTGTCTCTCTCTCAGCTTATTCCAAATGCAATCACAGTATGCCACCATAAAAGCATTTAGCTAAGCGTAGCAGATAAGAGTTTTCCATTATTCTAAGCAAACTTTTTAACGAAATCCTAGTCGAGCAGCTGCGGACGGAACAGGTTTAAATGTACCACTTACCACTAATCTTATTTCGTGGTAACACAAAAACTCTTTAAATGCAGTGCATTTAATTTCGCTTTGAATGGTGAACGAAATCGTGCAAGCCTGGCGCAAGAGTCAGAAGCGTCTAAAATGGCGCTCGAAATTATCTCTATGGTAATAATGCCTTATTCCACTGTACGCTGTTAGTAATTAATGACAGATTATGCGACCTATAACATCGAGCCTATATCGGTTGCGTTTATTGCAAAATATAAAGCATTAGCCATGCGCACAATGTTTCACTAAGAAGAAAAGATTGATATACTTCTTTTGGTCAGCGTGAAGTATATCACTCATTTAGTTCACTAGTTCAGTTTAGTTCAGTACCTTAGCAAACTCATTTACTTCAGTTTATACAGAAATATGTCAGTACAATGTATGTTTTTTCTTTCATTCCTTAACGGAACTAATTGAATGACGTTTACTAAATGCAATTCAATCGCTTTTTGGTACGAAGACGTTTGATAAACATTATGGGCCTTAGAATATATTGTGGAAAAAGCTAATTATTTATTTTTTGTGAGCAGGTGTGATAGTTATCTATCACGTCACTCTCTTGTCTCTGAGCGAGTGAGCAAGTAACCGATCAGATAGATGAACTGAACTACTGAAGTATTGAAGTAAATTAATCTGAGCTGAACTAGTGAATGAAGGAGTTACTCAAGTGAAGTACTTCATTTGAATCATTCATTCACAGACTACCCATGTCTATAAAGCATAAAGCAATATTAATTATAAAGCATCTGTCACTCACACGTGTCAGTTGCGTTGACGCAACGTAAACGTAGCGTACAATTTTGCATGGAAACGCTACGACAACGCCGGTAGGGTGGGGCCACCTTTAAAAATTGACGGTGACTTTATCAATTATCAAAAGTATATCCCACTCAGGTCCCATTGCCCGATACTGTACGATTATTTCTTAATTAAGTAATTCACTTTAATAAAATAGAGGTGACAAACAGGCAATTGTTGTAATTAAGCTGTTGAATATTGGAACGTTTACTTTTTCACGCAATAAACGCGATCATAGACTCTCCAAGTAACACACTAGCTGTATAAGAGCCTCTACTACAGCCCTTATAACGCTCAAACTGGCTGTTTAACAACTGTATATGCTCTTATTCAGCTTGTGTGCTACTTGGGCCGCAGACCCCTGCAATACCTAGTGAAGGTATGCATTGTCTACGCTATGTTTTCCACATTCAGGTCATCTTACTAGTAGATACCTGATACTTTCTTTCAGCAAACTATTCTTCCTAAACTGCGTCAATTCCCAAATGTTTCATTTCCCTAACTCGCACTGTTCTCCGAAACCGAAGAAAATCCAGATATTTTTTAAGCCATTGTGTATAGCCCAATAGGTTAGGTTAGGTTTGTTTTATAGAAATTATATATAAAAACCTAAGTTTGAGAAATGAAATATATGGGAAGTGAAACAGTTTGGAAAACATAATTTGCCAAACATAAGTAAACCGGTAGATACTAATTCCAAATAATAATAAATATTAAGAGACAATTTTTACAGTAATCGAACTAGTCCCATGGTAAGCTAAATAAGGCTTGTGTTATGAGTACTAGACGACGATATATTTACTTATAATAGAAAATATCCATGACTCAGGAACAAATATTTACGTTCATCACACAAATATTTGTCCTAACCGGGATTTGAAGCCAGGACCTTCAGCTTCACAGGAAACGCCCCCTGAGCTAAACCGGTCGTCAAAAACTGAATCAAAGGCTATCGCTTCCAAATTGTTACAGCAGCATTTTTGCACCACTATTCTGATATTTTATTTCTATGTTGCATCTGAGAGACTTCATTATAAACCAACTATGTAGTCCGTTTTTCGACCTACTGTATCGTCACACAATTTTAGATAAGCATTTTAAAAATAATACTGTCATTCATTCACTCACTCACCGACTCCCGTTCCTCCGGTCCCGGGTCTCTTCATTCGTTTTTCGTGTGCGGTATCGTCAACACCTTATACTCGTAATTATCGTCCTCGGAATAAAGTTTCGTTTTTTCAAAAGAATCGTGATGGGAAAAAGAAAGCATAAAAGTGACGACAAGGAAATACGCAGAAAGATACGGCGTTTGGAAAACAAACTGCGCCGCTATGAATATCCGTGCAAAGGTAACTACCCTTTATTTTATTATAAAAAGGAAATATTTCTTTGTCTACTTATTTGTTCGCAGTTACGTCGTCATTCACGCAACGAAAAATCAACCGTCTTAATGTGGTAATACGAGATATTATCCAGATGGTTATAATTTTGTACCTTGATGTGGTAATACGTGATATTATCCTGGTTACACATTTCATGTACTTTCTTGACGTGGTGGTACGCGATGCCATCCTGAAAGTAACTTTATTCTATTTGCTATTTAGATCGGGACCGAAGATCTGACTTATCGTCATCATGCTCGTCGGGGGGTTCTTACGAACGCTCGGTGGACGACCACTTTTATAATCTCAGCGGCGATGAGGTGGAAATATTAGAAAATCAATCGCGTTCCTCGACGCCACAATTGCGATCCTCGGTATATATTGCCAAAACCGGCGAGGCTGCCAGTTCAGTTCGAGAGGTCCAATACGAACCTGATGCCGCGATGGACCCAAATCAACCATCTACTTCCGCACTGCCACCAGAGATCTTAAGCGTACTTGGAGAAGCTAAGAAGTTAGAACAACCATTAGGTGAGGGCATACCCACGGAACTCTCTGAACGCTGGGGAAAAATCCTAGTAGACGGGCTCGAAAATGAGCAAAAACAGCTGCTCGTGGGGAAAATGCCCATACCATGTAACTTTATACTGGCGCAGGCGCCTAAATTGAATCAAGAGATAGCCGCTGTTCTCAACGATGCAGCAAAAAATCGGGATAAACGATTAGAGACAGCTCAAAACCAATTAGGCGTCGGGATCGCAGGCCTCGCAAACCTTACGAAGGACCTTATTAAAGGCAACTTAGCGAAGCTGGAAATTATTACACGAATATCCGAAATCTCTCAAATCCTACTGGATTTGCACAACGAAGGGTCAATGAATAGAAAAAACTTATTATTACCTCATCTTGATAAAAAATTCTGGAACGCGATTCAAGGCGCTAAGAGAGATAATTATTTGTTTAGCGAGAAACTAGGAGAAAACATTAGAAACACCAAGGAGATCACAAAATCGGGACAAGAAATTAGGAGACCTTTTCCAGCTCAGCAGCGTAAACAGCAAGCAACGTCGGGAAACTACCGAGCCCCTCCTCGTCAGAAGAACGTGAGGCCTCCGCCCGCTGCGTCCAGCAGGCCCCACGAGCACCCGTCGGCGAGGAGGAAGCCGAGCCAGCGCGGCGCCCGCCCCTATCCGCAGCAGCGCCCCAGCGACCGGAAACGCCGCTAGCAGAGGTACATGCCGGCCGTATTCGGTACTACCTACATAACTGGTCATTAATTACTGACGATTCAACCGTGCTCTCCTATGTCACCGGGTACAAAATACCCTTTTGTAAACCTATTGTACAATATTCTGAGCCAAGTAATCCACCATTTTCAGAGTACGAAATGCATAAGTCATTAAATAATCTTAAAGACTTAGGGGCAGTTACGCTATGTGACGACAATTTGTCAAATCAATATATTTCACCTGTTTTCTTGGCGCCGAAGAGTAACGGCGGATATAGATTTATATTGAACTTAAAGACACTAAATAAGTTTGTATATAAACATCATTTCAAAATGGAAGATATTCGTACGGCTACCAAACTAGTCACAAAAGATGCGTATATGGCAACTATTGACCTCAAAGAGGCCTATTTCCTAGTACCAATCCACCCAACACATAGGGAATATTTGCGATTTAGATTCAATGGTAACTTGTACGAATTTAACTGTCTCCCGTACGGCCTTACTTCGGCCCCTTTCGTTTTTACAAAACTCCTAAAGCCTTTACTATACATTTTGAGAAGTCAAGGCCACACATTGGTGGCATACCTCGACGATATTCTTTGTATAGGTAAAAATTATAAAACGTGCAAACATACTGTTGAAGCTTTATCCTATCAACTACAACAACTCGGCCTGGTTATCAATTTTGATAAAAGTCAATTAAAGCCTTCACAAATACGTAAATTTTTAGGCCTCGAGATTAACAGTAACTTAATGCAATTACAGCTGCCTCATGAAAAGTCATTAAAAATATCATTGATGGCAAAACAAATGAATAGTAAGACTCGTATAAGTATTCGCGAATTCGCAAAATTTATAGGCACCCTAACCGCAGCCTGTCCCGCAGTAGCCTACGGCTGGACACATACCAAACATTTCGAAAGAGAAAAGTTCTTGGCCCTGCGACGTTGTAACAACGATTTTAACTCAATAATGTCTCTTAGGCCGTATTTATCTCATGACTTTAATTGGTGGTGCAACGTCTTGTCTAGAAGTCATAATAAAATAAACAAGAGTACCTACCAATTAGAAATATTCACGGACTCGTCACTCACCGGTTGGGGAGCTAGTTGCAACGGTGAGACGACCCGAGGTTATTGGTCAGCTGACGAAACTCGGCATCACATTAATTTTCTTGAGCTGTATGCCGCTTTTACGAGTATGGGATTGAAGTCGTTTTGTAAAAACAGACATGATATAGCTGTATTACTTAGAATAGATAACACCACTGCCATATCGTACATTAATAGAATGGGTGGTATCCAATACCCCCATCTTAACGAAATCACTAGAAAGATATGGGAGTGGTGCGAACAAAAGAGTATTTTTGTTTACGCCTCTTATATCAAATCATGCGATAATATAGATGCGGATAAAGCTTCAAGGTGCACTAATATCGACACAGAATGGGAACTAAATAGTCATACATTTCTAGAGATAACTCGAACATTTGGCAAGCCCGACATAGACTTGTTTGCTTCACGTTTGAACAAAAAATGTCAAGTATACGTATCTTGGAAACGTGATCCAGATGCTTACGAGATTGATGCCTTTACAATGTCATGGCGAGGTAGGTTTTTCTACGCCTTCCCGCCATTTGCTCTAATCCTCAAGTGCCTCAGAAAAATAGCCGACGAAGAAGCGACTGGTATTATTGTTGTCCCATATTGGCCGGCCCAACCGTGGTTCCCACAGTTCTTATCATTAGTGAGGTCTAAGATTATGTATTTTGAACCTAACAAAAACCTTTTGCTATCCCCTTTCAGGAAACGCCATCCATTATGGCCCAGCCTTACCCTGGCGTGTGCAGTATTGTGCGGCAAGCCTACCTAAAGCGCGGTATTCCTAATAATTCAATTGATATTATGCTAAAATCATTGTCGAGAAGCACCCTTAATCAGTATAATGTAGGCTTAAAACAATGGTTTGCCTTTTGCCAGATTAATCATGTTGATTTATTCGATGGATCAGTGTCAGACATATTAAAATTTCTAACTGAAAAATTTAATGGGAACGCTAGTTACGGTACATTGAATTCCTATAGATCTAGCCTATCTTTAATCATAGGTAAAAATCGCTGTAACGACGATTGTATTGTACGATTTTTTAAGGGAGTTTTTAAGTGTAAGCCTTGCTTTCCTAAATATGTTTCAACATGGGATCCTAACTTGGTATTAGACCACTTATCAAAGTTGTATCCCTATAATTCTATAACAATGGATGATTTGTCAAAAAAGATGGTTACTCTTCTCGCGTTATCTACAGGACAACGTGTGCAGACGTTGTCATTAATAAATGTCTGCGACATTAACACTGAGAAGTCACGCATTGTTATTATAATTAATGATATTATTAAAACCTCAATGGCCAATAGGCGTAATCCAAGACTGATTGTCCCTTTCTTTAATAATAATCAATCGATTTGCCCAGCTTTAGCTTTAACTACATACATACACAAAACTAGCCATTTAAGAAATCTGCCTAATACAGATAAACTAATTCTGACTTTTAAAAAGCCCATACACAACGCCAGCTCACAAACAGTAAGCCGGTGGATTAAACAAACTCTGAGTAAAAGTGGGGTGGACGTGAACATGTTCACGGCGCACTCGACCAGGCACGCCGCAGCTTCTTCAGCACACAGGTCTGGAGTCTCAATTGACTTAATTAAGAAGACTGCTGGTTGGACCGGTAATTCATTATGTTTTGCGCGATTTTATAACCAGCCCCTAATCGATAGGGAAGACGACAGTGCCTTTGCTCAGGCCGTGTTGAATACGTAATTGCATATTTTCCTTTGCACCATTATGTAATCGGCATTGATACTTAATTATGAAAATATCATAATACGTTATGACCAAGTTAATTTTGTAACAGATTACATGTTATTCCAATTAGGAATTGCTATAATATAAGTACAAAATAGTTCCATTATAATTGTTTTATTCTGCAACTAACGCTAAACATCCTACATAGTTGGTTTATAATGAAGTCTCTCAGATGCAACATAGAAATAAAATTTATGGTTAAACGAACTTACCTGAAGTGAAGTTCAACCAAAATTTTGTGAGATGTTGCATCTGAGAGACTTCACAACCCTCCCGACCCTTGTCATTGCAGCACTCACAGGTAGTGAATGTCAGAGCAGATCCCCAGGTTGCAGAATAAATATCAGGACTGCTACTCTGAAACGAATGAAGAGACCCGGGACCGGAGGAACGGGAGTCGGTGAGTGAGTGAATGAATGACAGTATTATTTTTAAAATGCTTATCTAAAATTGTGTGACGATACAGTAGGTCGAAAAACGGACTACATAGTTGGTTTATAATGAAGTCTCTCAGATGCAACATCTCACAAAATTTTGGTTGAACTTCACTTCAGGTAAGTTCGTTTAACCATAAATTAAACGCAGCCAGCCTGCGCTTGGGCAAGCGATAGTCACGAGCGAGAGCGAACATTTGTTAGGAAACTATACCTGTATAATGCTTATAACACCATTGATAACGCGTTCACGGTTTGATTCACTGTATGAGATCACTATAACTGATAATGGATTTTGTCAGGCGAACGTGAAGATTTTAACCAACTTCAAAGTTTTCTGTTTGACCCGTGTATATGTTACTTTACAGATCAGACCAAGAAAAAAATATGGAGAATAATTACGAAAAATAGAGTGAAGCCACAAAAAATCATGCCTAATTAGTAATCACACACGCCACGTACACAAATAAAAACCAAACCATATATAAATTACCTTAAAATAATATTGAAACTTATCTACCGACCTACGATATCTTTTTATTCCTTTTTACCTAAAATTCGCGTAAATTTGATTTTCGATTCGTTGGAATCGGAATAATCTATCGACGAGCAAAATATTTAACTATTTTACAGTTGGATTCAACGAAACAGATAAAAGGCTTTGAAATGAAATAATAAACTAATACACAAATATTAAATTCTATTAATTGTCTATGTACTTAAGTTGAAGCGAACCAAAAAATTCTGCTACTGTTGAACCTGTGAAGCTCTTTTTTTGTATTAGCTAACTATTTAAAGATTCACCTTACTTCATCCACTAGGACGTAAAATCAAGTAACATTTATAACATAACGCCCCAACCGCAAACGCATCATTAAAAGATTACGTTGACACAGTTTTTGGCATAAAAATAACTCGTCGACATCCATTCCTTGCGGTCTGTAACTCAACCCACGTATCGTGTGTCGAGCGCCATTTGATACGCTTCGATACGGCCTTCCGAGACTACTAGGGGGACTTTGTACAGACGGGTTGAGTTACGGTGCTCTGATTTGACAGTTGAAAACATTACGTCTCAGATTCTATGGACACTTTGCCCGCAATAATAACTCAATGGAGCAATTGTTCAAGATCACGTGCCCGATGGATACACTAGGGTAGCATTATATGTAGGGCGAGAGTCACGAAATCTTCTAAATTGGTCTGTTTGTCTACAATTTAAAGAAATGAAGTCTAAATTGCATTTTATCACCTCTTGGTTGTGTTTCCCGAAATGCACCGTGTGTTTCACCGGCTAAATCAATTGTGTTCACCTTTTTACTTACAATTACGTCTTGCTCGGGTCAAATCGTGCAAGTTAAATCTGACCCACTTCCCGGTTTCTGATTGAGCTAAAATTTGGTTATACTTATCTAACTTAGATTAAAATGCAATATTATGAATTACTAGAAGGTGCCTGTAATTTCGTTCGTGGAGGAGACAAAGTCATAACCCCCCCTTTTTTATTTAGCGTAGTCGGGTAATATGTATCCTATAACTAGCTGGAGATACGCAGCTACCCGTGTACTAAAAATAGTTGAAATCCGTTTAGCCGAATTTGCGTGATGAAGCCACAACGACACATACAAACGATCTGAAAAAACATCCTTTCGATTCAGTGACCTGCAAATAGTGCGTATCACTTATTTTTTTGAAAATATCTTCAACGTAAAGACATTTCATTTTAACAACTTTATAATCCATACTAATATTATAAATGCGAAAGTGCGTCTGTCTGTCTGTCTGTCTGCCTGTTACCTCTTCACGCTTAACCCGCTGAACCGATTTGGATGAAATTTGGTATGGAGATAGTTTGAGTCCCGGGGAAGGACATAGGCTACTTTTTATCCAGGAAAAATACCCTTACCCGCGATAAACGAATTTAAGGCGGACGAAGTCGCGGGCAGAAGCTAGTAGTATATACATGATACCATCGCGTCTGATCATGGAGTCGGAAGGTGGTCTGTAATAAAAAAAAATGCAATCACACCGAGTTAGGGCTCTTAAAAATCATTTTGAGTTGTTGATGGATTTTCATAGAAAAGTACAGTCGGTAATAAAAGCTTATCACATTTTTTTGTCAATAACTGGTTTAGAATGTCCACGCAAAACATCTCGACGATCTTTGTTGATATTTTCGTATTGTACCTACAACTACACACCAATAAATACATTACGAGTATTGCTTTTATGTAAAGCTGAAATTAAGAATAGTTACTCTCAAATACTTCGATTTATGTGATTGATTATCGCTCCCATTTAAGTTATACAGACTGACAGAAACATATATGCGTCTATTATTTTATATCTGAAAGATAAAGGACATTGGAATCTCATTTATTTTTCGGTATGCAATATCCACACATAATATATCCGTATGTATAGAAATTATAGACTTTAAGGATAGCACATCATTAATTAGTAGGAAAGAAAAAAAACCTAAATCTTTGTATGACCCATTACATCATTGTGTTAGGCTGCATCCGATGCATAAAATATTATTAAATCTTTTAAAACACGATGACCCTACAGTGCTTCTTTGGCTTAATTACAACACGCACGTACGTAACATTTAGTAAAACTTTACGAGGCAATCCGTTCTAAATTTAGCACACGAGCCTAATAATTACCCCATAAATAAATAGCTTTTAATAAGCATAAATTAGTTTCGGAAGCCATTTTGCTTATAAGCGCGGTAACAAAGTTAGGTAACGTTAATTCGACGCAAATTTAGCGAGTGGGAAGGCTAACTTAATTTGAATCAGACACAAAAGGGAATCGAGATTTGCAATTAGCCAAATAAGAGAATTCACTGTTTGAAAACTAAATTAAGCAATTTCGTGCATGGCTAGATTGTTGGGCAACTTGGTAACAGTACTCGCGTAGGTCATGAGGTTAGGGCGAAGTTTCGCTCCATATGTGATCCATTGGACTTGGGAATTGTCGTCTAAACTATTATATTGTCATTTGTAGCTTTTCCATATAATTTGAGGGTCACTGTGTTTATATGTGTCGTTCTGGTTTCATCACGCTAAAACGGCTTAATGGATTTCAACTGTTTTTGTACACTGATAACTGGGCATCAGCAGATGGTTATGGAGGGTCTCCTTCGGAATCCCTAATATCGTTTGTCATAACGCATTTTTTTCAGCACCCATACTTTTTTCAGGATTTTTTACAAGTTCATCGTATAGATTATGTTAGGTTACATTTGGTTTATAACAATTTTGAAAAGTTTACAGTTTCGTAAAAAAATGCGTTATGACAAACGATACATTAGCACACATGGCGTTAGGGATTCCGATATAGATCCTCCAGTAAATGCTACCAATTGTTTTACATTCATTTAAATTATCTTCTCTGATGTTAATTTTATTTTACTAGGTACAAGAAGTTGCCCGCAACTTCGTCAGCCGAGGAGGAAATATGATAACCGTCTTTTTTAGTAGAGTAAAATATATCCCATAACCGGATTTATATCGGAATCCCTAACGTCATTTACTGGGTCCGGGAAATAAACGTTGACGTATTTAAATCTAAATAATACATTTTAAAACATTGGTATTACAATTTTAACTTTTATGGAATTTCTCGCTGGCGTACAGTCGGCGCACTTGCATTTTTGAATCAATTAAAACCAACACTAAAACTTCAGATCTTTTTAACAAGAAGTATCAAAGTCTCGTGCTGCGATCGATAGATTTTGACGCTTATTTTCTAAGTAAAAAATGATGATAAAAAAATCAAACAGTTGTTGTGTGTTTAGTTAAAGTATTGACTTCATTTTTTTTAATCTGCTTGTAAATACATTGTCATGCCGTAAACATTACAACACATCGTATCAGGGTAATTCTTGGAATAGCCCCGGAGGCAACGTACGAGGGGTACCACAGCTTAAATATAACAGCCTCGTCAATTATTAATCCATACTTAACTTTAAAAATTACTATAAATAAACTGAATGAACGCACAACTAACTTACAAGACATCAAAGATAAAACACGGCTATAGATTGAACGTATATAAACGTATTTTCTTAACACATTTTTTTCCGTATGAAAGGAAGCTGAAAGCTTACTTTTGTATTTACTAACCTTTGCGAGTTAGGTTCGGAATTTCTTGTTTCATTTTTTCCAGTTCATTATACTCGTATGTTAACTAAACTAGTGGCTATTCAAGATCAGAATCTGTAGGATTTTCAAGCAAATTAAGAAAACTGCATTTTTGCAACAAGAAGTAAAAGTGAAACTTAATTTACTTTTAGTATAAGTTTCTTTAATTTTAGTTAAGCTTTCCTTACCTAATATATCATTTGGCATCTCTGTTACTGCCACTGTCACAAACTGGTTGTCCTCCTTTAGCCGTAATCAAGCGTCATTCACTAAACTTCGCCAGCACTTACAATTAGCGACGTTACGAATCGAGTCCGCTGACTCTAATCGAAACTCGAGTTGAGCTGCTACCGGTTGATCATAGTCGAGTCTATGATCGAGCGGCAGCAGCAGTCAAGTCTACAAATAGAGTCAAGTTCGGTGTGTTCGTAGTCTTTGATTCAAAATAACTTCACTTGCTAAGTTTCCACCAAGCCAATCCGTATCAATCCTAGAGTTATGCCAAACCGGCACGGCAAGTGGAGTTGGCAAGTTGATTCGAGTTGCGGATCAACTCGTTAAGACTCTGATTCGAGTTATTCGAATCAGACAACTCGGCTCGCCCATTGCTACTTACTACATATATAAATGTTTAGAATTAAGGTAACAGGAAGAAACGAACCCTACTCGCCAAATTTATAATTATTAAAAGGCATTGACGTGCAGAAATAGAAACATAGCGAGCATTGGTTTTATCTGAAGCCGAACTGGTCTTCTAGTTAAAATATCAAAGTGCCTTCGCTGTATAATATTTTAGCCGTGCGTGTCCTCGATATAACAAGCGTCGTGAAACTTCCCTATTCATCGAGTGAAGGAAATGTATCGGTATTTTTCTTTGGAAACTCTGTAACAGGATAGTTAGTGAGGAACTTGCTTAAAAAGTTATACGATACTCTGACCAAACGTTATTATTATGTAGGGAGAAAATTGGCCTGATACAAATTACCTATCTATTTTTGTTAATAAATATTAATACGTTGGTTTCACTGTTACTAACTAGTAACTTGGTTTGTTTAATGATAGTATGTAATTTATATGTTTAGGCCGAATGTTGCATGACAACACAATAATTTAAATTAATTTTATTTTAGAATTTAACCTAAAAATGACCCTAATCTCACCTGGTCGTATGTAGCTACTATGATGCTTGCGACCACAGATGCAGTTTGCTAGTTGAATCAAGAGTCAAATTGTGAGGACTGAAAAACAGAACCTCGATTTTGAGTATCTTAAGATTGTTATAACCTTGAAATGTATAATACCTACAATAAGTTCATGGACCATGACACTATCTTCATGAGTCAATTCTATTCTGTAGCCAAAACCAGGATAACAATAGCGCATTTTTCATAGGCACTGGTCCCACCAAGGGCGAGAAAGCGATTAGCTATCGGCGATTTTCTCGCCCAAGAAACGAACAAAAGATATCGATCCTGTGTTAATAAAAGAGACACATATAATCATAGTTCATCAGTGGCTGCTTACACTACCGGTGAGAACTCTCTCATGTATGTATCTCTTTCATTGACACGGAGTCACCACTGAAACATTCACTCTCATGTAACTGACATTTCGAAAGTGCTTGTAACTAGGCCTACTTGAATAAAGAATATTTTGATTGATTGATTGAATCTACATCTATTGTGCGTTTCTTGAGCGATTTTGGCGAGAAAATAGTCAATAGTTGCTCGTTTTCTCGCTGGCGGTGGGACTAGTGCCTTATAATTGCTACTATCGGATTGAAATACAATATTTATGTATTGCTGCCTGTCAAATATCCGATACTTTTAATTAAATTTCACGGAGTAAGCCCTCAGACAGCTCTAATATACGACACACAAGAAACGAATAACCACGCACAAAACATCTGAAACCCTTCTAACTAACATGCACAAGTATGTCACCACAACAATGACGCCTTTCTACATAAATTGAACAAAGCACCAACCCTCGACATTCCACTTACACAAAAGCGTAACTGAGATGCGTTTCAGACTAAACTTACGCCTTTTTGTGATAACTCAACAGCTCTGTTCCCACTTTCCCGCACCTTACCGTAACCCTACACCGCTGCGCGATACCAAAAGGTCGTAAAAGCGTGTACTATATAAGGATTTAGGTCATTTCGCGAGGGATTGGATTGTATGAGAACGTTTCATATCGAGTTCACGCCTCTGACATATTTTTTACGCTTCCGTATTTTTTCATCGGTCCGTGTCACGACTATGAGTGTTTTTGGTAAAAAAAAGAACAAACTGTAGCCTTTCTTGTACTGTTATTTATAATCAACGCGCCATAAATTAAAACAGTTGTCATCCAAGAGTCATTCAATAAGTTTTACCAGACCACACAAATTAACCACATAGCCTCAAGATACTCGTATGATCTCGCCGTATTTTTATTACGAAATTTTATTATTAAATTATGCCCATTGCTAATAGCGCCATCTACTGGACAAGATTGCAAGCAATTGAATAGACAAACTGACGTAGATGTTTACACGCCGCATTCAATCCGCGGTACCACAGGGCCGCGCCAATCGAGATTAGCCAACGAAATATCCTAATGAAACCCGCAAATTGAAGTATAAGCATAGACATGAGCGCCATTTCTCGGACAAAGTTGCGGGCAAATGCATAAACAAACTGACGTAGACATTAGCAGCGCAAACTGGCGATACGGCCTCGCCACATGCAATGCGCGGTGCCGCACCACTCGAGATTAGCAAATCGAAATAAATCGAAGTATAAGCATATAGCGCCATCTTTCTGAAAAAGTTGCGGGCAAAGGAATAAACTAACTGACATTAGCAGCATACACTCGCGATAAGGCCTCGCTGCGTGCAATCCGCGGGGCCGTGCCACTCGAGATTAGTAAGCGAAATATTTTAATGGATACCGCAAATCGAAGTATAGGTATAGATAATAGCGCCATCTCTCTGAAAAAGTTGCGGGCAAATGAATAAACTAACTGACGAAGACATTAGCAGCGTAAACTCGCGATAAGGCCTAGCTGCATGCAATCCGCGGGGCCACGCCACTCGAGATTAGCGAGCGAAATATTTTAATGGATCCCGCAAATCGGAGTATAAGCATATAGCGCCATCTCTCTGAAAAAGTTGCAGGCCAATGAATAAACTGACTGACGAAAACATTAGCAGCGTAAACTCGCGATACGGTCTCGCCGCATTCAATCCGCGGGGCCGGGCCACTTGAGATTAGCGAGCGAAATATTTTAATGGAAGCCGCAAATCAGCTGTACCGCGAGTGCACTTGATATTCCCCCGGAATGGATTCCCTTGGTAATGATAATTCAGTGTAATGATTTGTAGCACTAAATAAGCCCAAACGGTTGTATATTTTTATATTCGGAAAGACAGACAATCAAACTTAGGCATTTAAAATGCCTGAAGTATTACCCACAGAATATAAAGTTAACGATTTCAATAAAGTTATGGTTGACTGAGGACCATGTCAATCCGCCTTCTGTACTTACTTTTGTTTTGTACGTTAAGATGTAAGTAAATAAATAAGTATTAAGAAGAAAATTGACACGTTGCTATATTTAAAAAAATCGTTTAAACAATGTCTAACAAATGTCTTAAATAGAATCTGAAATATTTGCGACTAAAATTTTACAATAGCATAAACACTGATCTTCAAATTGCCTGATAAAATCAAGAACCTCTAACATCACTATTATAATATTATATAAGTACTGATACAAAGATAAGGATCGAAAAGAGCACTAGTGCTCAATTGATATCGTTGACGCTTTGACTGAAAAAAATACCGACAAAGCAAATTGAGCTGTATATTCTGTCATACACGTATTGTCTCGTCGTCTAAATGATCTGTTAGAAAAGTAACCTTTACGTCACTAGAGCCTCGGGTGATTTTGCACTCAAAGACTTCGTCAGATAAGAGTTTTGAATAGTTGAATGCTGTTATCTGTCCGCAAGAGCAACCCTCCGCAAAAGTTGTTGAAACAATCGAATTTCCAGCCTCAAACGGCCGGCGTTAAGATTTATCTCCCAATATACTCGTACCGGCGGACCTAATTGTTTTTGCCCCGTTCTGTATTTGCGTCCGTTTATTTCATACTTCCGTTTCGACTGTAAAACTTTGGTTGACTGGCCGGAACGTTGATATTTTTCGTACCGTTCCAGCGGTTGTTTTGTCTAACAAAAAGTGCCCACTCGTATGATGAAATCCCATTATCAGGGGTACGCTTCTGGACAAAAAACAATACAAGTTAGGGGTGCTGTATCATTTGATAGAACCAATGAGGAAAGTGGTTTTGTCTGATACACCACTTTTGTAATTGGTTCAAATATTGGATGTTCTTTTTTTTTGCGCTTAGCATTTCAAAATAAAAAGACACAGAGGGCGCTACTAATGCTAACTAGACTGTGTTGCAAAATTTCAAGCGACGTACGTAAAATTGCGATAGCTCAGTTAGCCAGAGCACTTCTGCGTTAAAGAAAAGGTCGCAGATTTAAATCCTTCTTGTGATTTCGTAGGTGGCATTGATTTTTGTAAAATTGAATTATATGTTTTAGAATTAATGTATTTTTTTAAAGGCGCTTAAAATAATATACATGTAACATAATATATATTGTTCTTTTCTCTTTTGTTGCGGATAAAAAAATTGTACAATATACATTAAATATTTATTTATTAGGTTTGCTAACAGGTACAATACTATACAATAGGTATACATAATATTTTCTTCTGTTTCCGCGATTATTACTCATTGAAATAAAACAATTTAACGGATTATATCGTCCACCCGTGACCATAGAGAGCTGGAAAGCTTCCGAAACGTCGGGAACTAAAATGAGATAATATACGCAATATAATCCGTTAAATTGTTTTATTTCAATAGGTATACATTTATACAATGGGTACTTAACATTTTAGAGTATTTACCCAATTTCAGGCAAACACAACATACTTTATAGAGAAAAAAATCGCTTACGTTAACATTTGACATTTGGTACACCTCAGAAGATGGTAACAAGAAAAACTGAATTCCATAATGTTAACATACTCGGTTAATAATTTGATTTTACTTAATAACTAGGATATACATAAAATTACTAGGTAGAAAACTAGATGTATCGAGGGATTAAATCTACTCTACTCAAATATTTACTTATTTAAACCTACTAAACCTCAAATCAATAGCTACTAACTACTCAAATATTAATCAAGAACTACTCGAATAATTAATTATTTTGACTAGCTTTAAATACATATAAATATTTTTTAAACTTATTTAAAGAATTGTTTCAAATATCTATTTTACAATCTTTGAAATATAAAATGCTTACTCTGAAATAGGATATCTTAAATGCATTCTTAAAAGGGAAAGGAGAACTTGTATCGATTCATGTACTATTTTACATGCCAAATTTTCCAAGGAAATCAAGAGTCAGTTAAGTTAGCTGATCTTGTACCTAATTTAAATAAAGTAGTAGTCATGTAATTTTTCTATCTTAAGCGGCAGCATGTTTGCTGTAACCGTCGTTGGTATGCTAGGTGGTAGGATGCCAAGACATCCTCGGCAACTAGAGGTGCGTCCACATTTGTATCATTTGCCGGATCAGATCTTCGTCCCGTGGCATGATCGCGTGTCACGATCACGCGTTTGGACGTTGCGCCGATCCGATTGCACAAAATCCATGTTGATACGCGTATCACACACTTAGATCGGACCAGCAAGGCATGATCGGCGCGCCGACAGTGAGCGTCCAAGCAGCGCGATACACAGTCATGCCACGGCTCGGTGATCGGATACGAGCAAATGATACAAGTGTGGACGCACCTTAGCGTGTGGGAGCTGTCGCGAGTTGGCGCTATGAACATAGGGTACCTAGTCTAAAGGCCGAGCCATACAGAGGTGCCGCCACACTTGTATCATTTGCTCGTATCCGATCACCGTGCCGTGGCATGACTGCGTATTGCGCTGCTTGGACGCTCACTGTCGGCGCGCTAATCATGCCTTGCTCATCCGATCTAAGTGTGTGGTACGCGTATCAACATGGATTTCTAGCGATCGGATTGGCGCAACTTCCAAACGCGTGATCGTGACACGCGACCATGCCACCACCATGATTTCTAACACAATTTATATTGTTATTTTGAATAGAATGAAACGAAATGCTGGTCGACCTATGCTTGATTCTATCGAATAGTAGTAAAATCACTGCGGACGATAATACAGTCCACGGAACCCTCTGCACATAGAGTTCATCCCACAAGCCGGCGCTTTTTGCACACGCGCCGCGAATTCAAGTGATAAATGTTTTAGTGCACTCCGATAATATTCCTCTGGCGACGAAAACGTTTTGTTGCGGGGAAGGCAAATTCGGAAAACACTGTATTTTAGCACTGTGATAAACTAACTTTCATGCAAAAAGTTTTAAAATGTGACCGGTTTTTATGTTGGGCATTTTAACAGTTTTGGTTATATTTTCATGCAAATTTATTGTGTGAAGAGTTTGGATACTAGAATATCAAATCTATCGCGCTGGTAAATTTATTTGTGTTGATTGTTTGCTTATAGTTGTGAAAACTCCTGTGTATGCTACATATATATAATGACAAAACCGACTACTCACCTTCATATATCGATACCCTAGTGCATCGTACGTTACTTTAGTGCACAAATATATAAAGATGATAAATCATGAGCATATACCTACTTAACTATTATAAAGTTGTAAAAATGAAATGTCTGTACCTTGAACAAAACAACTAAATAGATTTCAACAATTCTTGTTACACCGGTAGTCATCCATCGATGGTTATAAGATACTATTTACCCGCTACGCTGAAGAAAGAAAGTAGGTTATATATTGTTTTTCTCCTCAGCTGACGAAGCTTCCAGTTGTAAATAAAGCAGCCAACGAAGTAAATAAACGTATTACACTAATAATTTACGTTTTTTTTCATGGTTAAATCGAGTCATATTTGTATTTAATATTGATCTACAGCATGAAGGATATTATTGTTGTGAATATATATACAGCATATTATTGTTGTGAATATGCAGTAGGTACAGTAATGTTAAGGTCTTAGACCTTTTTAAATCACCATACTATAATAAGGCCTATTAGAAGGGTTTTTAAAAACCTGTCACTATATGTCTCCTTATGAGAGTTAATGCCATTTTTCACGTTGATTGTATACTAATTGAAATTAAAGACTGGTTAAAATATAAACACATTATTCACATTCTCCCTTAGCTTGCTTCATACCCGAAAATACCATAATGTAAGTCGTGTAGTTTATAATTCAGATTTGTTCCGGTAAAGGTCGACGGATACCAAGTAGTAAATTTATATTCATTCCGATTCCTTCACACGTTGCATTCTCACGTTTGAATACTGTATCAAACCACGCAGCTTATCAACTTGGAGGAAAAACATCAAGACTTTAGTCACGTATCCGGTATTCCATTTCAGCCGCTCATTTGTGCGGCTTATTGTTATACCCAAGTTATGGGGCACTTTCGTCTTTATTATTATTATCGTATGAACATGGACGTAAACATGGAGTTTGCGCGTTGTTTCGGGGTATTCGAAATTTAAAAAATCGAATCTCTTTCTCGTTATGAATTTGAGTGAAAGAGACGGAATCAATGTAGATTAAGATGCAGGAATAAAAGCTCAGTGTCAATCCTTATATTTGGTAGACGGTATCAGAATGATGAGCGACGGTTAACGGTTGTTTAAAGTGCGGTGCAATTTTTCGTTTATTATGCAACGAACGCAATACAATCTTCTTTTACTGCACAATATAGTACTATACTTTATAGCATAACAAGTATTAAATGTAAAATGATTATGATGATTGGCGAGGAATGACGTACCTACCTACTAAAATTTCAAGCTATTTACTCCCGTTACAAAATAAGCCGAGAATGTAAGAAACGCTTCTTAAGCTATTTCAGCCATATAATGAGGAAGGCAGACCAAAGTTTGGAGATGTTAATTGTTGCTGGTAGTACTGAAGACAAGAGATCACGTGACCGATCCCCAGCACGATGGACTGACCAGCTTAAAGGCGAGGAACCGTCGCAAAAGTTTTACGATGTAGCCGTGTTTTTATACAAAATTAGCCTTTCTATCAAATGTACTAGTTATTTTATTTGAAGATACTCCTTGTAGGCAAAGCTCTGTTCCCAAAAGAAGAACCATGTACACTTGTCAGTTTTCGTAATATGGCAGTTTGTTTTTTTTTTCACTTTTTAATTATTTTCTTGAATTTGGTCTTTGCGATTTATTTGATATTTTGGTAGGCTATACTACATATTAAAACTCATCACTACAAAAAATATTGTCTGAAACTTTAGTTCAAATATATGTCAAAATAATGGTAACTATAATTTGTTTTTTTTTTTTATTGTTCTGGTATAGCTTCACCTACAGTTTTTATTTCATGAATTGCCATCTATAAACCTACTACATTTATTAAATTAAAAATATTAGCTTTGGTATTTCATGCCAAAAAATAACTACAAATAAGATTATTGCTTTCTTTTTTTGTATCTAAAAATAAAATAACAAGAACATTTGATAGAAAGGCTAATTTTGTATAGAAACACGGCTACAGCCCTTACATTACTTTAAAAGAATCAAGAAATAAGTACGGTAATCACAAGTAGTTTTGACAACTGCTTCTAACAATCTTTATAGGTAGTTTTATCAATGTATTTTATACTTAAGACGACATCCATCCGACCTACAATATGTTTACGGTGCTCATGCTAAGGTCCTCTTAATAGACCGATACGTGTCGAGCAGTACTCAGCTTTTACAGCGGGGGTAACCACTAATGTAATCTAAATATCTTTCTATTCTTCATTATATTTAGCCAGCATTCGTTAATACTAAAGTTGCGCGTATATTCTCACTGTCATTCTATAAATTGTAGCCAGTGACAAGGGTCGCCCAAGGGACGTCGCTTTTGCTTTGGCGAAAACAACTAGTGGAACAATATTTGCTTACATCTCCGATTAATATCATACTGAACTTAATTTAATTGTCTACGCCCTATCAGTTAAGTGCTTTATTTTATTACTTAAGTAATTTGCAGCACGAACAGGAGCAAACAATCTGGAAAGACTGGTAGTGACGGGAAAGGTCGAAGGTAAAAGACCCAGAGGCCGAAGCCCGAAAAGATGGCTGGACCAGATCTCGGAACAGCTGGAGCTACCAGTCAGCGCCGCCTCGCACCAGGCGACGGACCGCATCAGTTTGGGGCAAACAATTAAAGGTGCCTCCACACTTGTATCATTTGCTCGTATCGATCACCGTGCCGTGGCATGACTGCGTATCGCGCTGCTTGGACGTTCACTATCAGCGCGCCGATCATGCCGCACCCTTCCGATATAAGTGTGTGATACGCGTAGCAAATGGATTTCGAGCGATCGGATTGGCGCAACGTCCAAACGCGTGATCGTGACACGCGATTATGCTACGCGACGTTGATCTGATACGAGCAAATGATAAAAATGTGGACGCACCTTAAGGGTCATTAAAGGAGTCACGATCCTCAGAAATGGGGGAACGATTAAGAAGAGAGAATTTGCAGATATAGAAACCCCTCTATGATTTTCCTCTAATTCAGTTTGAATAAATATACTGCAGGCTAATTTCCACGTGAATCACGTCACGTTTAAATTTTCGCGTGTTCATTTTATTTTCAATTCGAAAGCAAAATACAGAACCACTTTCAGTATCTGAAGTAACTTGTAATTAGGGTTGGAAATTCTTTCTGGTAAAAATTGTTTTCTATGTACATTTTTTTTATTATGCAAAATGTTTACTCACCTATCTAAAGTTCATACTCTATTCATATTATAAATAAAATAATTGATCTTAAACTAACCAGTTGGTTGGTAACGGGTTGTGCAGTAGCAACGTCTATACATACCTATATAACAGTGACACATAACTAGTGTTCATTTGCTCGCATAATGAGATGTTGATTCTGCCGCTCTTCAATCAACTGCATCGTCGGAAGATTTACACGATACACACTATACCTACACATCTACATGTATCTATCTACTCATCTATCAGGCGCGGTCTGCGCATGATCGCACTTTGTGGCGAGCTATAGGGGAGGCCTATATTCAGCAGTGGACGTCTGTGGCTAATAGATAGATAGAATATTTAATAAGTATTATCCATGACGAAAGTTAGCGACCATTAAGTACAAATAATAAAATGAAACTGACCACTCAAACTATTTGAGTATTTAAGTATGTATTATACTATTTAAGTATGTAAGTACACTTAAGTCCTAAAATGCCCAGATACTTTAAACAAAAGCAGATATGTCTTACATCATTAGCCATCTAATAAAGAGCTCTTAAAAACCAACTTTTCAAGATCCAGCTTAAAGTACCAAGATTGGAATGTTGTCCTAAATGTTCAGATCAGATTTTAGTACCTCTCAGATGTCTTAAAGGCACTCCATCCGTACTGAAACCTTCACTTGATACGTCTGAAGAGACGCTTGAGCGGATTTGTTTTGTTGAGAAAAATATAGATAATGCTGTTGCGCGGCTGTCAATTTGAGAAGGTTTTGAAGTAATTTATCAATATAACTTTCAATATTGCCAACTATATGTTGAACATGATCCTTTGTGTTTGAAATGCAGTAGATTATTAGGAAAAACTTTATCGAATTGTATTGTATGTTTAAAAAAGCTACCTAAAGATGACTTGGTACTGAAACTTTAATTACCTTGGATATCTTAACAATAATTCAATCTGTGCACTTATAAGGGGTAGGTATATAATACCTTTTCTTCTTTAGTGATCCTTTTTTTAATCATTTTTAGTTTCTTAGAGCGGCAAGCTAAGTTCTCAATTCGGTTGTATTATTTTTTAATGTTTTTTATCTCAGTACTTCATTTATAAACGAATTTAGATATACCTACAATTAATGTTAGTATGGAGTCGGTGCCATCGTGTCACAGCTTACTAAAATCTTTAAACATTTTAAAAATTCTTTAGCGGCCACTTAGAGATTGCGTGGGACACAGTGCGCAAGGCATGGACTGCGGAGCTGTATGTGAAGCTCTTGGGGGCACAAGTGTAATATCAGATAGCTAGTGATGCCCGTTTGCAGATCGCGGTGAGCGCAGCCACACGCATGGAATTACGTTTTTTGTTGATAAAAATAGATAAACCAGACTTGCTGCGCCATATAACAAGGCCGGGTTAACAGCCCTTCCCCTATACAATATGCAAATTTAGTGTTTTTAGGACTACAATTTAGTGAAATAAAAAACCCGTATCGTGTACGTTAAAGAACCTCTCATATCCTGCTAGCTACATGAATTGGCTTTGAAAACGCCATGACACCACATTATCACAAATGGAGCAAACTTTACATGGCAACTACGTATTAAAGAGCAAACAACTATAAAACCACAGGTAATGTCGCGCAACGGAAAGTTACTATAGGCATTATGACCCAGGGAAGGGGTTTGGATGCAAGAGGTAAAAGTTACAATTTATCAAGCTTTTAAAAAGGTTGTACCTTATTGTATCGAAAATCGTCGACATACAATTTCATCGAAAGCATTTTTTTCTGAAACCGTTAATAATTTGGGATTGCTATAAAACAAACCTAACCTAACGGCTTCTATATGATGATCTTTTCAAATATGATGAAAATTGTATGGTTTCAGGCGAAAACGAAGTCGATAAGAACAAAAATGCTATGAAAATAATTTTCCTAGCATGCATCTTTTTTTGTTTGTCGATGAATTGGAATAGGATACCTTTTAAAAAGCCGCTTGTTCGTGTAATATCATTTTCAATATAAGAAATGTGATTAAACACTTTGGAGGTATGTTAAACAGTTAAGTTAGTGTAAGTAAGCATAATTTAGGCCAGTGTTTTTTTAAAAACATTCATGACACCCTTTTAATGGAATAATATTTAGCGACCCTATCTTCTGCGTGCGAATCAGCATTCGATCGAACATGCGTTTTAAAATGTCAAAAATATTCAGTCCGAATTAATTTAACCGCGACCCCCATTAAGAGACTTCGTGACCCCTTTAGGGGTTCCCTTTAGGGATCGCGATCCACAGGATGAAAAACACTGTTTCGGGTCTTTTAACTGCTACTTTATTAAAGTTGGACAAAATCAAATTATATAATACTAGAAAATGCCCGTAACTTCGTTAGCGGAGGAGAAAAAAAATCATAACCCTCTTTTTTTTCTTCACCCTGTTCGAGTAAAACGTATCCTATAACCATCTTTGGATGCCTAGCTACACAAAAATTTGAAAACCGTTTAATCGTTTTGACAAAATTGAGCTACAACCACACAAACATACAATAAAAAAATAAAATTTATTCAGTTACTCCACAAATAGTCCGTATCACTTTTTTAAAATATCTACAGTGTACAGACATTTCATTTTACAAGTTTATAATAGTATACATACCTAATTGTGTTACTGATATCATAAAAGCGTATGCATTTGGATCTTTGAAAAGATAGGATAGGAAATTCATATTTCTTAATTCGCTTTGAAAGCGTTGTTTTGTAACAGCGAGCGAATGTACAGGAAAATAATTAACTAAAGAAAAATGGCTGACATATCATCGTGACGCGTCACTGGCGTGTCCGCCGGTGCAAAAGCGGCACTGAGATAAATGATGATTTTTTTCTTATGGAGCTAGAGACCCGCAACTTTACACTGAAAAAGCCGCATGCAACTCGCGAGCCGCAGGTTGTCTACCTCTGCCATAGAATAGGTAATAACAGGAGAAATAGTCTTTGGTGGAAAAACTAGTAACATCATTAGTATTGGAAAGGAAACAGTTTAGGTCTTCGACCGTTAACACTAATTTAAGGATTGTTTTTGCGATCGTGAATTTCCTATTTAGACTTGTGAATGAAGTGTCTGTTTTATGTTATGTCTTCGTATAAATTTTGTTTACATTAAAAGACTTAATTAACAATCACCCAAGTCTTAAAATTGATAACTAACTTCTAGTATCCGTATTAAATAAAAAAACTGTTTATTTTTTCTTATCCGTGTGGTTTCTTTCTTATAAACCAATTTCATAAGTTTATTTATACCACAACCGTTCAAAACCATGGAATAAATTGATCTTTTTTTTGGTGCGCTGATAATCGATTAGCACTTATGCTGTTATCGAGAGTGTATTGTGTGGGCAAGCTGATACCCCTGTACCACGAAATTAAACTCTTAAATGCAACGCCAAACAGAAAAAGCTCAATAGATGGCGCTAGCGTCGTGCAATCCTGCAATCTCTTTCTAATTGGTGAGCAGAACCACCATTTTAATTTTAATCCTTTCTGATTGGGTGCCGCAACAGTGGCTCCAAATTGCCCACTTTCTCGTGTATTTTCTTTTAAAAATCCTATTCCATAGTAAAATTAAAATGAAGTGTTTCTGCAAACAAGAGACAAGAGGCGAAGTTGTAAGTGGAATAGTTTGTAGTGTACGAGCATATATTGCAATGTTATTAGGTTGGTAGCACTGCTTGTTACATACAACTTTTCTCTTTTCTTGTGAATACTTGGTCTAAGTCACTAGAGTTTACTTTTAACATCTTACATTCCCTTCTTGCAGAGTATACGTACTGTACACGTATAAATAGGGGAGACTGGGTAAGGTTGTTTGTCCGGTTCGTTATGGCAGCCATAATGGTGCATGGACCCTTATCTAAAGATCGCGAGAGCTATATCTCCGCCCTAGATAGCTTTTGCGATCTTTCGACACCTGTTGATGGACCCATTCGTTCGTGTGACTACCGGTGAGACGATTTGGTGGCTGATGGTGGTATCCTATAGATCGGTAATTTAGTTCCAAGGTCTGGAAATGTGAATCTTGTGTGTTTAAGTAAGCCAGGATATAATAAGTTCATCTTACTGTTGACTATGCACTTGCATATTTTTGATCTCGTATTGAAAATAACATGTGCTCCATGAAAAATCATAAGATTGCAACCGTTTTAACTATATTTGTAATAAAAATTAAAATGTGTTTTCATTCAAGAAATCAGGAAATTTCTGTGCTTTTAATGACTAAACTATAACAGATTTTTCATTTACAAACAATTTTTAATTTTCAAATTCGTTTTTGCGCGCTCTAGTCTTAACTTTGGACCTCGTGTAAGGAAATTCCGGCGGCTCGTTGTCAGGAGCCGTTAAAATTTTATTGAACGCCACTTTTACGTCAGCGAATAAAATTGGGCATGGGGTTCTAGCGACGTGTAAAATCGGTCTATTTTTATGCCCCGAAGACCGTAACTTTTGAGTGGATTTTTTTATTTGCCCGACAGTTTCCACAACTGTATTCGAATCTCGAATACATTCAGACAATTTTACGTTAGCAACATAAAATTTGAGCCGACACTACCATGCGTAACGAATCTGAGAGAATCCGATATTTGCGTGAGTTCATGGAGGGTTAAAGACGTTAGAGGACATGTTGGAATGAAGAGGCTGTTAAAGTCAATACTCTTTATTTATTGCGAAGCGACTGGAAATGTGCTGGAAAAAACTTCGTAAAACCTTTTTTTTATGACTAGGTCAGCCAATTAGGTTAACTGTCGTTTGAAGTAACAATGCATGTCAAGCGTAAGGCGATATTAATGGATGGAAAGTTATTTTTCAACGGCAACTAAATACCATTTTTGTGCTTACTAATGACTTACAACTTATTCTTAACATACCCTCGGAGGTTTGAGGTTAGAGCATACCACTTGATGCTTGTGTATAATGTTATTATGTTGAAAACCTTCATTGACGTACCTGTAACAATATAAAAAAAAACAATTGTTAAAAAATTGAACGTATACAAGGTTTTAACGTAATAGAATTTAAACAAAATGTTTTATAAACTTTTCTTAAAATTTATTTTGCCAAAAATAGACGAAAAAATACACCGATGAATTAAAACTTGGCTTCATAAATAGATTCTTAATTAGCCACTTTTTTTCTGCCGACAAATACAGCTAATACAAACTAAACAATATTTAATTAGAATTGACGTCAGGGTGACACGTAAGGGTATAAGATACCGTGGAATGGGGTTACTTTAATTCCTGGGTTTACATTGATAAAAAGTTCTCTTCTTATTTAAGCTCTAATTATGCGCTTTCTGTGCGCATCGATTTTTTATTTTTTATGATTGGCAGCATGGAACTTCACTATTAGTGTGTTTTTGAGCGTCGTGGGATCAAGCACGCTGGTCGATGGAAAAAAATTAAATACGTGAGTATTGATTTTACGGACTTTTAATAGCTTGTATAACTTCTAAGGTACAACACATTAGGTGTGGTAAATACATTAATTTTATCTAATTCACTGAATCAGGCATGTATCTGGCTATAACATCATATACAACAGTATTGCCGCCTAGGTTGTTTCGATATTTGTAGCATGGGGTGTCATTGATCACATATAAGGTTTTACTTTGATCGCTGATTAATGACACCCCGTGAAATAACTTATTTCGGGTAATTTAGATAATTTGAAGTTTTCTATTCGATTTTTGACTGTTTTTTTTCCATTGTTTTAGCGAGATGCCCAGAACATATAAAAAACGTCTTAGTTCCCGAGAATATCGGAACTACACCGAAGGAGTACTCAATCGGGCCTTAACACAGGTGGTCGAAGGCACGTTCTCGTTACGGCAAGCATCCGAACTTAATGGAATCCCGTATGGCACTTTATACAACAAGTATCATGGTAAATATGGAGAAAAACCTGGAGCTCAATCAAATAATGAAACCTAGTAAGTTTTTGAGCTAAATGGTTATATAGTAATTAAGTACCTTGTAGGTACTCTGTTTTGGACAGTAATGTTCATATTGTTCGTTTGTTAGTTTAATAAAGTTGATTATTTCCTAAAATACCCTTATTTTTCTTTGTCAAAGTAACCCCAAAGGCACATAAACCTTTTATAAATCCTAAGCCTGCGAATGGTTTTTTTTTTTAATGTTCTAGAGTTTATTCGTTACCGGGGTGTCTATCGAAATCCGTTAGAAAAGGGGAGTTTTAAAGTAACCCCGATATCAGTATGAAGAAAGTTGATCACAGACTTAATATTTTTTTTCCTAAGAGATATATTAATAACATTTTTTTTGTTGGTGCAATCGATAGAGGACCAATAACTGATATTGGCATTTTTTTCCTTCTTCTTTGGAAAAAAAATCAGGGAGATATAGACCTTTTAATTTTGAATTCCATTACTATTGTAATGGGGTAAGATGACTTTCTGATACATAAGATAAGCTGAAAATTTATTATAAATAAAGTGTATGTATATCTATAGAACCTTCTACTACATTGAGATAAATGTCTACAAATGATAAAACTGAAGTGTGTTGTCGACTGCACTAAATTGATGTGTAACTAATTTGAAGTACATTTTAATTACTCGTACTGTTTACCATATCGCCCTTCAAACGTCTACTTTGCGATGATATGATTATCATACGGTTTTAGCATAATGATAGAATAATAGACTTAATTACAATGAAACTTAATCAGCTGCTGACAGTATTATCGCTGATTTAATTATGTACCAACAAATGTAAATATTCAATTAATTACTAATGCCATAATTAAAGATCATTAATAACAATTCACTATTAGCTTTGGATTGGATTGATTGAGATGAGCCGTATCACTCATTACTACTAGTAGTAGAGGTAATAGTTCAGCAGATGATGTATGTAGGCAAGAGTTAGTTTAACAGATGATGTACTAGTAGGTAATAGGCAGTTCAACAGATAATGTACTAGTAGGTAATAGTTAGTTCAACAGATGATGTACTAGTAGGTAATAGTCAGTTCAACAGATAATGTACTAGTAGGTAATAGTCAGTTCAACAGATAATGTACTAGTAGGTAATAGTCAGTTCAACAGATAATGTACTAGTAGGTAATAGTCAGTTCAACAGATAATGTACTAGTAGGTAATAGTCAGTTCAACAGATGATGTACTAGTAGGTAATAATAAGTTCAACAGATGATGTGAGTACTAGTAGTAGTCAATAACGCTCAGGCCTGAAATGAAAATCTTCCTAAAATGTGTTTTTCCCAAAATGTCTGCTTTCCAAAAAAGTCGCGACTTTAGAAAACTTATAATGTCAGCTTGTCAAAATGTCAGCTTCTTATAATGTCTATCTCCAAGAATGGCAGTTTTTGTATAATTATCGCTTTTCAGAAAGAGTTTATATTCCGAAAATGTCTGCAATCCGAAATAGCTGTCCAGAAAAGTCTTTATTCCCAAAATTTTTGCAATCATGAAATATCTCTTTAACAATTTTAAGCGGAAATTTTATAATTTGCGAAATGCTCTAAAATTTTTATAATATGCTGATATTAGGCAACCGCTGAAATTATATGAATATTAACATTATGAAAAGAACCTCCTGGTACTAATAAAGCTGACAAAATAGGAATGTTAATATTGTGAGAACGCAACCGTTAGAATTGAATATTTTAGGAAAACAGATATTTCAAGCCTGAGCCGTCAATAGTTTGTCAACAGATGATTTAAGTAAGTAATAGTTAACTCAACTTCTAAGAAACTTCCATAGAAGTCAGCTGCTGTGCACGTGCCGCATATAATAACCACAATTGACAATTACAAAGGAAAATCAGACAAGAAATGCAGATGGAACATTGTTCATTATTATAGTGGCATTTTATATCTATTATTTAACTCCGAGATAAAACGTTGGTCTCCAAAGTTTTCCACGAGAATTAGGCTTTCTGTACTTTTAACCAGGCCGTCAACCCGATTTTGTAGCAAACCGTCCAACCCTGAGTCTTCTTGTTGCAATACAGTGCCATTTTAATTTAGACGTATTATAATTACGACTCGGTGACGTCACTGCTTCAGACAAGTCTCCTTCCAAGACTTTAATCATGAGTGTCCACGACTTCGCTAGTCGCGCGACATAGTATTACTCATCATTCTCCCATTGTATTGAGTGAAAAGAGACAAACACTCTTAATCGCGCGACAAAAAGTCACAAATCACAGTTGTGCTAGAAACACTGCCTCTGAGGGGCTACTCCGATACCCGAAAAACGAAGTTCGTAACGTGCTGTCCCTCTCGCTCTCATGTTGAGCTGTATTTGGGGAGCGGGATGGCGCCATACAAACTTCGTTTTTCGGAATTCAGAGTAGCCCCTCAGGTCTGCAAGGCAACAACTAGTCTATCTTGTGAAGGGTCCAACAACAGAGGTTTTCAGTTTGCTAATGTAACCATTCAAACTAAAATAGAAATGTTATCTCAACCAATTCAATTTCATATACCAGGAAGCCTAGAAACATTCCCTTATTACAATTCTAGGTTCAAAATCAATAGAAATTATACAATCGGTATCCTAAAACAACAGGTCACTTCCGACCGAGTTTTCAACGACGAACATTTCCAATGCAAATACCTAGGGAGAGGTTTTGAACTAGAAGAGTTTGAACTAGTTGAAAGTATCAATAGTTCGTAGTTTCAGTTTATTTTATCACTATTTTCGGAGTACAGAATTGTACTCTCTTATGGGAATTGTCTGCAGTGTATTTTTGTGTCATTATAATTATTTTTCTGTAAAAAAAAGTTCTTTCCCGTATTTTATACGCAAGAACGTATTTGCTGGTTTCTTTAAAAAAAAAAACATTGTTTTACGTGCAACGATCCCTCTTTTAACTGCACGGTTAGGCTATGTTTATATTGAAATATATCTACTATCAAAAGATAAACAACAGTTCATGAACCTGTGATTCGTGTTTTTTCTAAAGTATAATAGATTTATACAGCGTCGTTAGGTTTAAGTTTCTTGTTTTATTACACTACATAAAATACAGTATTATTACTAGTCCAATACATAATAATGCACATAAAACTTTAGTACATCATAACCATTTGATTTTTTGAGAAGGGTTTAAACAACTTTAAATTTAAATAGCACAAAAAACACTGATATTCGATTCCAATGTACTTTGTACTATACATACATATATTTAGCCGACTGAGTCAGAAAGAGGATTATTCGCTTTTCAGGCAACATTTTCTCCTCTTTTTTCTCCTCTCTTCAGACTCCATAATTTTCCGAAATTACGATGATGAAAGGCCATCCCAAGTCAAAGTGAAGCTTCAATACAAAATAAGCTTTAATTCATTGCATTATAATAATTTTCTGATTCAAACATACAAAAAAAAAGTCGGTTCTATTACCTCTAAATAGCCTGCTACCCGGCACGCTGGACAGACCAGATTCGCACAACACTTGGCACCACAGTACACGATGCTCTACACACGGCGACTGACAGAAACAGATGGCGGCGCATCATCCGAGAGAGACTGTTCCGAGAAGATGACCACGACCCTCAACAATGAGGAAACCGACGCAAGGAGGAGGAGCCTGCTACAATATTTTTTGTATCCGATTAATTCAAATCTACCGACAGTAGCTGAAAGAAATGCTCATGGACTGTATAAGATCATGATCATGAAGCATATTATGTCGCTAGAAGGTGCCCCCCAACTTCATTCGTGTAGGACAAAAAGTCATCACCCCTAATTTTTTTCGTCAGCGTAGTTGAGTAAAAAGCATTCTATAACAGCTACCCGTGTACCAACAATAGTTGAAATCCGTTTAGCCGATATGACGTAATGAAGCCACAAACACACATATACACATTAAAAAAAACATCGACAGTGACCTCCAAATAGTCCGTTACAATATTTATGATAAATATTCTCAATGTACAGACATTTCATTTTTACAACTTTATAATAGTAGGTACCTAATAGATTATGCCGTGAGTTATTGTGAACAAACTTTTTTTATGTAAACTGAATCATAACTAAATAGCAAATTAAAGCCACAATTGCGCATAGATTCTAGGAAACAATAAAAATATGAATTAAATGACACTAGGCAAAGCCTGTTTCCATTTACTTTGTATGTAAATCAGAATTGCATACGAATGTGGTACTTATCATAATAGCAGATGCTACCGGTCTTGATTATTATTAATTTCTTACTTTGTTTAGGTTTACCTTAGCTAACAAATTCCGTAAACAACATTATTAAAATAGTCAGTACAAATAATTCATACTATACGGTTCGCCCATGTGTTATTGACACACGTCTCTCTGATTTTTTCAATTCATTGAAATATTTTTCTCTGAAACAGTTTACTATACGATAAAAAAATTTGAAAAAGTTGTCGACGAAATGAACATTCTACGAAAATTTTATTTTACTAAACGTCGGTAAAATTTCTAAACACCTATCAGAAAACCGGCCCAATGCGAGTCGGACTCGCGCACCGAGTGTTCCGCACAAATTTTACGCTGCAACGGCCGTATCTATGAAAATCCAGTGTTAGCAGAGCCCTACTCCTAAGCAAAATGTACGCGGTGTGAGCTCATCTTATGTTGGTTACTGACAGAGACAGACATAAGATTATTTTGTTTTTAGTATTTGTTGTTAAATAGCGGCAACAGAAATACATCATCCGTGAAAATTTGAACCTCGTAACTATCACAGTTCATGAGATACAGCCTGGTGACAGGCGGACAGCAGAGTCTAAGTAGAGGGTCTCGTTCTACCCTTTGGGTACGGAACCCTAAAAAATTACCTTCGGCAATATAGGTAATAGTCATATTTATTGCGCGATAACCTACAAGTATAATAAAATACCCAACACTCTCGCCGGCATTTACTTGTCGGAATCGGAATATGTCACAATTACTGATGTACAAATTGCGGAAACTTTCCAAAAAGGTCTTAAGTCTAGGGTTAACTTAAATGTGTATAAGACCTTTTATAAGTATTTTTTTGTGTATAAAAGGTCTTAAGTTTAGTGTTAACTTACCTGTTTAAGACTTTGGACGTTGAGTCCTCCCGTGACCATGGAAAGCTGGAAAGCTTCCGAAACGTCGGGAACTAAAATGAGATAATATACGCGATATAATCCGTTAACTTGTTTTATTTCAATGAGTTTTAATCACGGAAACAGAAGAAAATATTATGTTTAAGACTTTTTTTAAGCATTTTGGAAAGTTTCCTTAATTTGCACATCTGTAGTCACAATAGATGGACCGTCGCGGTAGCGCAACTCCACGACCTTACTTGTCGCGCGACAAAGCATTACCCATCTTTCTCGCAATTTATAGAAAGGTAGGAGACAAACATACCATTTTTGTTGCGCGATCAAGTATTACAGTAGTTACAGTGGTGGCTTCAAATCCTACTGCCTTATAGATCTTAAAACCCAGGTTTATATGTTGACAATGCAAACTTTTGAATTTAGAGCCGCATACTTTTTGCGGCTGCAATGTTTCCACTCCATTAGATCGGCTGCATCATGCTTGTTTGTCATATTTACCACAGCCGTCTCCCCTATCAATTATCTATAAACCGTCAAAATACTCGATAGATAATATTTATCCGCATTTATCCGTATGTTCTTTAGTTTGTGGATAAACATTTTTTCCCAGAATTAAAACTTCGAAAACATTCTTGTGTGGAACGAATATAATATTAATGTATAAAAGTAGGTTTTATTGTAACAGATATAAGTTATAACCAATAAAAGCAACAAAATATCAAAAAGTTTGGAGTTAGAAACAAGAAACTTAAAATAAGTTATAAGGCCGCAGTATACACATTGGGCCAATAGCTGAGGTAATGTAGGACGCAGCTACAGGTTAGAATGAGATGAAAATACATCGTGCTCACTCTAACCTGTAGTCCGTCCTGCATTGGTCCAACTATTGGTCCAATGTGAACAGCGGCCTTTACCCTCACTGCCAAAAGGGCAAACTCTGAAACTGACCTGTGACCAGAGGCTATCAGATCTACAATTAGCAAACTCCCTCCTCAATAATGATTATTTAGCAGGGATCCGATATTAATCGAATTGTAATTGGTATACAAAATTACGTATTGTCTTTTTTCCGGCTATTATTAAACCTTACATGACATGTGTGTTAGTTTGGGTCTTCACTTTACGTAGTTGGATTTAAAAACCGACGACGTCTAAAGTATTCGGAGGCGAGTTTGATGGTTCGATCTTCATTCGCTGAGCGACAGATTAACATGATTTTAATTTATTGCAAACCAGTGACATAACTTATTTTAGATCCCTGTAAAATTCACATTTGTCAATCACAGAAGGGTTAGTATGCCTATAATATGCGTTTGCCATACCGCGATATAAAACTTCTTAGTGCATTATGTCTAAACATTGATTCGAAGATAATACATACAATAGTAAGTACCGCATTAAACAACGTTTAACAGAAAGTTACAACTACTGCTAGTATCCTAACAGAGCATTAGAGCTAAAAAATCTTTGTACAACTGAAACTATACTCGTGAGTATTCATGAATGAACAAGACACTCCATAACAGAGTTTATTACCACTATAGTGGGATTAGAAAACGTTTTTTTATGGTAACACTGGGCTCGGCTCTTCCGTTACTAAAACGGATAAATCGCTTTTTATCCCAACTAGTTTCTATTCAATGGAGCATGGAGCCAATGACTTTACATTGAGATCTCATCTGAATAGTCCTACAGTTAGACAGCTGTACATTTTTTAGGTTAGCGATAGCTGTGTAAAAATTTTGTATTACCCAAGTCAAATTAGTCAAAAAACAAACAAGTTTTGTCGATTTATGTATATAAAAATGTAATAACCTTCGCTTCTCTATGAAAATTATCCCTTTTATTAAAATGGGAACGATTATTTTTCCACAAAGGATGAATTTAGTGATAGCTGCAGCATCCATGTATGTTACCAAGATTCATGTCGCTATTCACATACATCAAAGTAGCAGCAAAGTGGCAACGTCACGATCAAAAGTGCTTAATGTTCTGTACTAATCACAATAAATACTTTACATTAAAATTTATAATATCTTCAAAACTAACCCGGGTTTGACTGGGGTTCAAATACACTGTGCACCTTATTACCTAAGGAACGCGTGGTTACAATGGATTTGTCGCAGGCACCATGTATATAATACAAGTCATGAATCTGTAGAATGTCGACGACTACGCCCTTTAGAATATAAATACCACAAGAGAGTCTATACTTTTTACCCGACAATACTACAAGAATACCATCACAGACGTAGACTTTTTACCCCATAATATTACAAGATACATTCCAGTTTTCAATAAATAACCGATACTTGCTCCAGTTACTTTCCCGTATAGCATCAGATATGTCGCCCCGTGTGGAGTGAGAGTAAGCTTTCTATGGCCAATAGTTTACTATGCCATATCGCGAGGGCCCGTCCGACTGGTTTAATTGTTTAAAGGTAATATAGTTACAAGTTTGTTGACACCGGGGAAAGGCTGTGACGTGGTGCATATTGCAAGGCGCTGACAGTCATTAAGCAAAATATGTTTTATGAAGTGTCAAACTATAGATTATAGTAGGTGGCCGCAACTTAATTCGCGTAAGAGAAAAGTCATAAGCCTGTTTTTGACTTCAAAATTACCTACCCGTGGACCAAAAATAGTTGAAACCTGTTAGACCGTTACGGCGAGATGAAGCCACAACGACATATACAAACATACAAAAAATAAACATAAAATATATCTCGATTCAGTGACCTCCAAATAGTCCATTACAATATATTTTTGAAAATATCATCAATGAACAAACTCTTCTTTTACAACTTTATAGATTAAATTAATTGTCATTATTAACCTGTTGACAGCCCCAAAATTTTACAGTGGGTCTAAAAGCAAATGTATATTTTTTGTCATCTAAAGCTGTTGTCATCATATCATAACTATGGCGGTAAGTAGGTTAAAATATACTTAAAAAAACACAAATCTGCACTGGTATCAGTATCTGTAAAATATTTTTCTAGGTCAGCAGAACTCTGTACTATACACATATATGTATGAATAAATAGTAAATGCCATTGCCTTTCTTACATATAGCACAAAATCCTGTAAAACGATTCACAATTCCATAAAACCCATACAACAGTCTCTTCGGAGTCAAAGTGTTAAAATGTGGACCGAAAACATTCATTCACCTTTTCTCCACCTTCAAAAACTCCAAATACGAAGCGCAAAACTTTTCATTTTATGTAACTGAAGTTACCCTACCTACACATTCGCCTCTCACCGATAAGCCGAGGATTTATTTTTAATTAGTAGTTTAAGATAGGGAGAATGCAGCTAAGGTTGCCACTCGTTATATATTTGGTTTGGTTGTAGAAAATTGTTATACAAAAACAAATTATTGAAGATTTTACTAGAATTTGCAATCAATTTAAATAAAACACAAAAAAGGTAGACAAAAATCGTTAATTTCGGTCTCTATACGCATTAATACTGTTTTTCAGATAAAGAATGCGCTCGATAGATCTGATAAAAGCTCTAACAAATACTTCACTGAAGAATTCCTCTCATGATCCAACAGCCAGGTATAACTGGCATAGAATTATTCAAGGTGCTACGTGCTCACGTCTACTCTAGCAAAAGTGTATCATGACAAATAGACAGCAAGAAGTATTAACTAGTACTTGAAAAAAAAAAAGTTGTATACCTGAATACAATTACGCTGATTAATTTTGAAATGTATTTATTCAGCCCAGTATAAGAAAACACACACACACTAAAACTTTTACACGACTTAGAGCCGTTCTTCTTAAAAACTTAGAGCGAATTTTATATCATACGTACACACGTTTTGTGTCGAACGCGTAATACAAAGGTACCAGGTTCGATTCTTGGTAACCACCTGCTCTTCAATCTGTATATCTATATCACAAGTTTTCGCAATTTAAAATACTTGCTATGAACTATACTACTGATACTTACTGGCATTATACGCAAATTACGGTTACCAACAATTTGAAACAAGTTGACTTCAAAACAATGTGTTAGAAAAACTCACTTTTAGTTTTTCAGATTCCCACACTTGTAAAGAAGTTTCAGCAGATAAGGTGACAACCCTAATTACAGCCGACTTATCTCGGAGGTACGTGATTCTACTAACAATATCAGCAACAGTGTTAAATGTACTCTTAACAGGTTAATGTGAGACATTTTGTATTATCAGTGTACAACCTTAGATTTGTATAATACTCGTATTAATGAAGGCGAAATTTGATGAAACCTTAATATTTAGGTACTAGGGTCACTATCCCATGGCTGTGCGACCTCGAGCAAAACCTCGAAATTTTCTAACTTTTTTTTTAGTTTTGACTTATATGAATTCACAAACTAAGCACATTTGTGTATTTGCATAACAAAGTAAAAGAAGATTAAAATTCTTAAAAGTTCGTTGAAAAAACAGATTATCAGGCCCAATATTAACGGAGATACAGTCGATCAAAGTTAACCCAAGTTTCTTACTTAGAACGTAAAAAATGCATACCTATTAAAATAATGGGACATCATTATCTTTGGGGATGGGTGAGGGGAAGGGGTCATATGTTTTCCAAAACGTTGATATTGATGAGTGATCAACATGATTAACAAAGAAATGTTGGTTACAAATAAGAAGAGCATAACTTCTTTTTTACATTTTAAAAAACTTTGGCTTTTAATAATTTAGTGTTTAAGTAATGCTGGCGAATGCGAGTAAAATCTAGTTTATAATAAGAGTAAATTTGAAAATAAGATGTTGTAAATCCATTTCCATACTAAATCCTACTTAATATCATAAATTCGGAAGTAACTCTGTTTCCTCTTCGCGCCTAAACCGCTGAGACAACTTAGATAATGCATGGAAATAATTTGAGTCTCTGTAGAAATGACATAAGATAGTTTTTATCCCGGAAAAAAGTATAGTTACTAAGGGATAAATAAAAATGGGCACACGGGCAATGCCGCTGGAATATACTAGTTTAAAAATAATAAATAAAATAAATAACCCAAAATGTCTGTAAGAGTGTCTGTTGATGAAAATATGTGTGTTTAGGACATGGCCTTCAAAATCTTGTAAAATTCCAATAAAACTCAAATAAACAAGAATTATGGCTAACACCCTATACATAAACTCGTTATGCGATAACCATTAAATCTAAATAAAGCAATTACATGGGTTTTCTTTCTGCATAAAACATACCAGTGAACGTGGATCGTGGAATATAGTAATTCGATTAATTGAACTAGTTATGTGACCTTAGGGATTAAGTATCAGTTCGAACTAAAGGATATTTTATAGCAAATGGTAGTTAAGACCATTCTATTGTAACTGTAATACAAATACGACGGTTAAGAGGCTTAAGCGACGGTTAGAATTGTGTTAGTTTGAGGCTGCTCAACCGCAAATAGTGTAGGTGACCTAGCCTAGAATATCAAGGTCTAGTCGATGAAATTGAATCGTGAGTAATGAATTGCAGTGAAATATTGACGTCGAAACAATCAAGATTAAATGTATATAATTAATATAATGGTTTGGATGGAAAATCAAGAAACTTTAGATGACTTGTATCTAGATGTAAGTCAGTGAGAACATTGATCCTAAGTCGATTTATGGGACCACGAAAATTCGACATAGCGAATTTTAATACATTATCACAATATAACAAAATGAGGCTTAATCGCGTATGAATTATGATTTATTTAATTACCTTTCGTTGGTAACTCTTCGACGTTTCGGATGTTGCGTTTCGTCCACAGTCTCGAAGGAACTGGAGAGGCAGGTATCAACATCTTCTCGTTGATACCCGCCGTTGTGATAATAAAGTGAAAAGATGATGTAAGTTTAAATCAAAATTTTAATACAATCGTAAAGTATTTCGACATGCTGTTCCGGATAAATGCATAGTTCCTGAACAAAATAAGTAAACTACGAAACCGGGAAAATCGACAAGATTTTATTGCTGACTATACTTTTCTGTAATCATCCGTTAAAAACTCTTTGCGTCGATTCTAAAGAGCGCAAACTCGGTAGGACTGCTTTATTTTATTACAGAGTTCCTATGACCACCTTCCATCATCAGATCAGCTTGATGGTGTCATAATATTGTATTGCCATCTAATTTACATAAGTATACCAAATTTATCTAAATTGGAAACCGGGAAGTGGGTTAAATTGAACTTGCAAGATTTGACACACAGCAAGTTAACAGAAATCTTGTAGAAATAAAAAAATGTTAACGGATCATATCGCGTATATTATCCCATTTGAATTCCCGACGCTTCGGAAGCTTACCGTATTCACGAGTTTACTGAGAAAAGATATATTTTTCTCGGTCAAAGTTACTTTTTTTTGGCAAAATACCCATTTTCTTTATAATCCGTTAAAATAGTTTTATTTGAATGAGTAATAACCGCCGAAACAAATGAAAGCTTGTACTCAATAAATGGGAGATTAGATAAGATTTTTTTGACCCCGTGTCTGCAGAGCGACTATTTTATGAAACACCCTGCGTCCCCCACACGGCTTTAACAATTTTAGTTACATGTAACTTTCTTCCAAACTTCTGCAGTGCAGTACCAAGAATCCGTCTGCAGGTTGGTTAGCAATTGCAAAGCGTTATTAACTCCTGTACAAGCTTGCAAGTTACATTTAACTGTAGTATACGGGCCAAGTTAACTTTGGTAACGATCAACTTAGTAAAGATAGTGCACTAAACGTAGAATTCACCTGTATACAGCTGAATTTTAGATGGTAATTAAATTAATTTGTTTTCCTACACGCCGTGTATTTGTCATATACCTAAAATGTATTTTCTACTCATTTTTATCATAACTCATGGTTGTCTTATCACATATTATTAGACACGAAGACAAAACACTTCAAGCTAAGTAGGGAGACCAAAAAAAATTGTGAATAAAAACTGAATCTTTAAAAATAATGCTAATCCGTCAAGTGTCTAGTAGCCAAAGTACAGTCTACATGATTTTCAAACAGACAGACAGCCAACAAAGGTTCCATTTTTTTCTTTTTGAGGTACGGAACCTTAAAAAGAAACCTATTTCCCTACCTTTGTATACTGGTATTTATAAAAAAATATAATTCGAATAAAATTTTTACCGTATCGCTGTACGGTTTTTTTTTGGTAATGATTCTATCTTTGGTTCTGGTTGCATTTTGGAACTCTACGATAGAACGCATCAAAGGCCCAGTGCCCTCTCTGCGTCTATCTACTTTACAACAATCCGTAGGCTAAAGTTCGAGGTAAGTGCAGCCTCTTTACAGATTAAATTTCGCACAAGCAGCGGGCTTTATTGGTTAGCTTCGGTTAGTTATTAACCTTAGTTAGTCTACTAAAACTTGCGATATTGATTTACAATACGTTACCTATGGGAAGGATTCCCGGTGGAGGTTAGTTTTCTAACTTCTAGAACTCAGCCTTGAATTTAGCTGAGCGAAGTTTAAATAATTTTGAAATATCTAAGTGCAGATATGACTTTTCAATAGGGTAGTTTCCTGGGTAATAAAAATTAGATTATCAAAAAATATTGGAGAAGTATTTATTTTTTAACAAAACAATTTAACATATTATATCGCGTTTATTATCTCATTTAAGTTCCCGACGTTTCGGAAGCTTTTCTGCTCCCTTGGTCACGCGTGGACTGAGAAAAGATATATTTTCCTCTGACAAAGTTACAATTTACACGATAATATACGCGATATAATCCGTTCGATTGTTTTATTTAAATGAGTAATAATCGCGGAAACAGAAGAAAATATCACGTATTTTTAACACGCTTTTATTAGGTCGACCCCCATGCAACTAACTATGTAATGGAATCTAAAGTAACTAATTTAACCATTTTCCAAGGATCGTAGCGTCATGAAAATTGGCAGCTGTATGTAGTTTTGATGACAATACAATAATATGGTACTGTCGAACTGATCTGATGATGGAGCCGGAAGATATGAACTGGAACTTCATGATGGAACATCGTATCATAGCTGTGTTTGGGTTTGTTAGAAAAGTGTTTTTTACACTATTAATTTATTTATTTTGTCAATCAATCAAAAAAAGGCAAAGATAAAGCGCGTCAAAGTTTGGGAGTCGGCGGTCGCACGGCGTAACGTCACGGAGAACTTTAAAGGGCTATAACCTTTATCATTTTTTGTTTAATTGACAAAAGAAAAAACCCTACCCTTCTATGTACATTTATTTTTGCAGCCTTGGAAATGCTCATATAATTATGAAACTCGACTATACTTACACTTACATTCAAGAGTGATACTTGTGACTTCCTGGCTTACTGAGAAATGTAGCGGAGCAACATACCACCATAGTAACAGTAAAAATAACATTTAGTAAATATTAAAACAATATATGAGACACGTTAATAATTAATAGGTAATAATAAGCTACCATTACCAACCTAACATATATTATACCTGATTTCGATTTTAGGTCCACGCGTAACCAAATGTGGAGCAGAAAATATATATCAGCATCATAATCGTTATATGACAGTGCAATCCATTAAACAAAATTCTAATGCATTGTGTTGCTAATACTTTAAATCCCCGCATTGAACAGTGGTTACCAAAAGAGCTTACAAAGTTTGTAGCTACACGCCGCATAAGTCGTTTTCCGATAGGTATCAAGTAGTACAGTAAACACCAGCTTCCCACACTATACGGGTTTAATGTAAACTGTGGTCGAGACTTCAACCGCCATTAGAATTTGGGATTGGTTAAATATGGAAGAGATCACTCAATTCACAACAAAATAATATATATGTATACAATTGAATCCAAAACGCGACTATGTTATGTTATAAGAATATATTACGAGTACCTTATCTAATCATACCATAAATAATAAAACAGCCACCGTTTTTTTTGACATGATAAACAAAAGAATCCGAAAGTGACGGATGTTATAATCATTTATTCATAACTGCGTTGTTGAAAGCAAATTTGAAGCCCTACGGACGTGAAAACTGCTACCAGATACAAAGAAAGAGCAAGGAAAAAATTGAGAAGCTCTTTTTTACATTGGGGTATAAGAATACAACACATTAGGCCTCGGAACAGGTATTTTTTATACAAAATAACCGAAATAACAATTCATTTTTTTCGTTCCATTATGAGATGATCGTATATGTTATTAAAATTCTAGAACTTGAATCGGGTGTTTTATGATTAATTTCCCTTCTCCTAATTGCAGTTTTAAAACATGCCAGAAATAGCGTGCATTTTAGAAGATTTATAAAATACCGGTTTCGAGCCCTGCAACAAATAACGTTTGTAGATAAAGATCTATCGCTAGACGATCGGTTTAGCTCAGTTGGAGTAACGTTGCCTGCGAAGCTGAAAGTCCTGGGTCAAATTCCGGTAAGGGCAAATATTTGTGTGATGAACACATATATTTGTTTTGTTGCCAGTTGTTTACCATTACTCATACTGGTTCAGATTTAAGTGTATGATGTTATTTTCTTTAGGTGTGCAATAAAGAGTACTTATTATTATTATTTGTTCCTGAGTCTTGGATGTTTTTCTATGTATATAAGTAAATTTAGCTATTAAATATATCTATCATCTAGTTAACTCATAATATAAGCCTTATTGAGCCTACCATGGGACTAGTTTGATTAGTGTAAAAAATTCTGCAATATTTAATATTCATATTTATCGCTAAAGATCGCTAAACAGCGATTATATGATCTCTCAACTGGACTATCGATCACAAACACAAAGAAATGATGAACTACAACTTTGTAGATATTTTTATTCACTCTATTTCTCGCAATGAACACACAATATCACATAACTAGTATGACGAAGAGACAGTCGCGTTATCTAGAAGTCCCTGACATAAACATTTGCATTCATAAATGTGCATAAACTGCGATGTTTCTACATTGAAGGAAAATTATTTCATAACTGCGCCCGCAGCGCTTTTAAATTCTAATAGAATATTACATTGTGTAACAAGGGAGCAAAATTATATTATAACGATGTGGATAGGAGAATGGTATATTAGAATACTGAGCATAGCGAGAGATTAATGCAAGAGTACCACTCGAGATAAGCTCATTCCTAACTCTACGGTTATTTTTATAAATGTTTAGGATGTTTTTTTCTTGACTAGAAGGTCCTCACAACTTCGTTGGCGGAGGAGAAAAGTCATAACCCCTCTTTTTTTTCTTCAGCGTAGTCGGGTAAAAAGTATCCTATAACCATCCGATACCCAGTCACCCGTGTACCAAAAATAGTTGAAATCCGTTTTGCCGATATGGCGTGATGAAGCCACTATGCACATGCACATACACACAAACAAAAACACAAAAAAATATATTTCGATTCAGTTACCTCCAAATAGTTTAATTAAATCATTTTTTTTTAAATGTCTTTATTGTACAGACATATCATTTTCACAACTTGATAGTATAGATAACATTTTAAACGTCGAACGTATTTTAATGAAACTTAATTGAAACACTGATCGTCACATCATGGGCATGGATTGAAACATGGGCGGTATGTAATTATTGTTATATTTTTGAAACCTACGAGTGTATGTCGCTGAAACGAACGAGTGAAATGATTTCAATACATATATTTTTAAAGTTTCCTTACGGTGGTTTTCAAAATGTTCAATGTCAGTTTTATTAAAGGTAGAAAAGAAAGAAGAAAGGAAGGCGATTGGTGCATTAGTTTTACTTTTTAATTCCATCTAATCCATAAATATAAACGCCGTCCAGAAAGGATCTATTATTACCTATTAAAATGAGCAGAAGGCTGAAGATAAGCCCAAAACCTGATATGAACATAATTATCATCCAAAACATAGCACGACCTACATTGTCTCGCGATCCGGCAAAAAGGGGACGATATAATCGTGGAATCTCATTTTACCCTCAAAACAAATGCCGATCATTACCGGAGCAAAGGATTATTTAAAAGCCTATAATTTGTCCGATAATTACGTCCATATCTACGTGACCGTGCGTTTTGGGTCCCTTTGACCTGAGTACGGACGTGGACAGAATAAGTTACATAGAAAGAAATAAAGGTTGCACCTAGAATCGGGTAACATCCTTTTTAACTTTTGAGTGCTTAGTGTATATTTGAAAACTATTAAAGTAATTCAATTATTATATTACCATGTAGGGTTCAAAGTGGTGGTTGGTTTGACTTTCTTTCTGTCTGGCCAAGTGCAAGTCAGACACGCGCACGAAGCGTTCCATATATGGCCTAAACACATAGGTACATTTTTAAGACTACAATATCTGTGCTATTATAAAGTTGTTAATATTCAATTCAATGTCTGTACATTGAAGATATAATAAAAAAAACGATTGTTACGGACTGTTTCTAGGTCATTGAATTGAATAATAGTTATTTTGTATTTTTGTGTGTCGTTGTGGCTTCATGACGCCAAATAGCTTTCCCCCTCCGCGAGCGAAGTTTTTACATGGGTGACTAAGATAATGTCATGAATTTTTAATTCCCAATGTAAAAATTGACGACGTTAAAATTGCTCAAATTATAAGATTGACGTCACAATGTTTCACACCCTGTATTATCACCGCTATCGTCATTAATTAAGGTTGAATATGCTAGCTAATGGGACAGTGTTAACCACTGGGACATTTACCTTAGCGCATATCACTATCTCCGAATTGCCCCATAAGTAACCCCTTAGTATACGCAAATAAGTTACAAATTCTAATTCAGATTGCAACTGACATCTTTTCTGTAAGAGAGCGTAGTCAAAATAAAAAAGCGAGCTAATATTTTTAATCCTCACTTTTTGACCTCATTGTTTTTAATCTGCGATTTAAAGCCTACGAGGCGAAATCAAGTGACACCGGGGTATTGTATCAGCCAAGTTTAGTCGAGAGTGAAACCGATTCGAAAGTGAACCGGACAACGACCCCAGCAACAATAGGTACACGCTTAAGCTAATCTGAGGTTAGGTAAAATGATTGACTGTGAAATATGGGGTGCATATTTTGTAGGAAGCACTAATGAACCTGACAAAGATTGCATTCGAACTGATTTAGTGTAAATTTCAGTAAAAAAGAATGTTTATAAACCCGTGTCTAATATACATAATCGTGACATAAAGGGTGGTAAGTTGAAATGGGGTCAATTAATATGAAAAGGCTAGAAGCATATTTTTTGCATAAGTAATCACTATAATCATAAAGCACTAAAAATAACTTAAGAAAAATATTGAATTAGGACATATGTCCCACATAAATGACCTACTTAAATTATGTAATTGTACTTAAATTATGTAATTTTTCGTTCAAATTCAAAAGATTCATATTTTGTTTTTCACGTATTCAGCCGCACGTAGGCATGCAAATATTGAACACAAAAAAATATATTAATTTTCAAAACAGTTCCAATAATCTATATATATAAAAAAAGAAGTCCTGACTGACTGACTGACTCATCAACGCACAGCCGAAACTACTAACGCTAGAAAAAGATTGTGTGTTTATATTCGAGACAAAAATAGAGAAACTGGTATTCTTGATCTTTCGAAATTCATCCCCTAAAGGGGTAAAACGAGGGATGGAACTTTGTATGTGAAACATAAAATCATTGGACTTAGAAACTTGAAAGTTCGCAAAAAGATTGTGTGTTGAAATTTAAGAAACTTATATTCTTGATTTTTCGAAATTCATCCCTTAAGTGGGTGAAACAAGGAATGAAAGTTTGTATGGGACATCAAATCTTTGGACTGAGAAACTTGAAACTTCGTGAAAAGATTGTGTGTTTAAAATAAAGAAACTTCATTCTCAAACTCAATTCTTCATTTTTCAAAACTCATCCCCTAATGGAGTAAAACGAAGGATGGAAGTTTGTATGTGCAACGTAAAATCTTTGGACTTAGGAACTTGAAATTGCAAAAAGATTGTGGGTTTTGTGTAATTAATGAACTATTCAAGTGAAATACGAAGAGGGAAGGAGAGAGGGAGGCTGGGAGGGTGGGAGGGAGATAGAAAGAGAGGTAGCGAGAGAGAGAGAATAGGGAGAGAGGGAGGAAGAAAGGGAGGAAGAGAGGAAGTGAGGGAAAGAGAGAGAGAGAGCTATAGGAATTCACAAAGGGAGAGAGGAATAGAGGGAGAGAAAGAGAGAGAGAGAGCGAGAGAGGGAGGGAGGGAGAGACAAAAATAGGTGTCATAATACAATTTTGAAGCCGGTTTTCTTGTGACGTTAACACGTAAAATTATCGTTCGTAAACCAACTTTACAGACAACATTTTTTTGCTACGCCATAAAATACTATGCTTTTGAAACGCCGAGGTACCTTCTAGGACATTTCATTTGGGCCAGTGTCGGGAACTTCGCCGGTCTCTTCGTTTCATAGTCATTTTTCACAAAAATTTTTCCTCATTCATATCTCTCTTTTTACCGTAAATTGCGGATGAAGTCGCGGGCGGCCGCTAGTAAAAAATAAGAGAATAATGTCAATAATTGCCTAATTCTACATGAGGCGAGAAAATATTTTACGCATGCAAATACTTAAAATACTATATTAATATTCCGCGTAATTACTTACATTACTTACAATAAAATAAAACCGTCGTTAATCCAGTTCACACTTACCTGCATCTAGTTTTAATGAAACATAGCTGAGATAAATTTAAAATTTGTTAAACAAAAGACATAGAAACAAGCATTATGATTCCAGGCATAAGCAGAGAATAGATTTGAAGACATAATTTTGTCACCAAAAAAAAGATTGAGAAGTTGTTGATAGATGTTGACGCCCTACTCGTAGTATCAAGATTGTGCAGTAATAGTGAATTTGACACTAAAGACGAAAATCTCTCAAAACATCAGTCTCCCAGATTAGCTAGTTAGCGCTCAAAATGCCTATTAAAAGAACAAGCATACTTATTATTTTACTATCAAATAGAGTCGGTAACTTTTAGTATGATCGCCTGTTTCGCAAACAACGTAAACTCACTCAACAAAGACTTCGTATAACAAAGTTTTGAATTTTGTACGGCAGCTTTACTTTAAAAATTCATATTGAAATCGTAAAACTGGTATATTCCCTGTGTTTCTCCATTCTAGTTTAGAGGTATGGAATATTTAAACAAATACCAGAATGGAGCGAAAGATTTTATGTGGAATTCGTTATTTTTAGTATACGGTTTTTAATCAAAATGTACATTTTATAAATATATTAAAGATAAAAGTAATATAAAACTATCTTTTATTGTATCGATAAAAGAAACTGCTTTATATAAATACCGACATATTTGCAATAATTACTTATTTCTTAGAGAAAGACTAGAAGACCTAAAAATAAATATATTTAAATAATACATAAATAATAAATATTACGGGACAATTATACACAAATCGAAATAGTCCCATGGTAAGCTCAATAAAGTTTGTGTTATGGGTACTAGACGACGATATATTTAATAGATATATTACTTACATACATAGAAATCATCCAAGACTGAGGAACAAATATTTATTGCTCATCACACAAATATTTGCCCTTACCGGGATTTGAACCCAGGACCTCAGCTTCGCAGGCAACGTTCAGTAACGTTGAGCCACTGAGCCAAACCGGTCGTCATTTACACATACATTTTTCTTTTTAATACTCGCATTACATATTTCCTTTTAATAATCTTCATTTTACCGCCTAGTTGTCTGTTGACAGACTGACAAAACAAGACTAAAGTCGATCTCACAATTAATCACCAAAATTCCTAAACTCAACTCGAACATTGCAAACACGACAAAAGTTAAAAAGTAATCAACCGCTTTGTTAGCAATTCCCCAGAATAGTGGTACCGGTATAGCAATCCACCTTGCTCTTAGCGCGGAAGAGCCACATTTTATTGGTACTATAAATTTTACTGGTGCCATACCACCCGAGATTGCACCCTCAGATTTTTGCGCTTCATAGCCCGGTCTTGTCTTATTGTTGTTTACGTTTCGACTTTTGTTTCAGGTTCCGTAGATTACTTTTGGAATCTTTGATGCGTTTTTTATTCGGGTTTTTTGTTGTACTGCTTGCTCTGTAAGTTATTATGTTTTACGTGCGTACTTTTTTAGCAGAGTTAGAAACGGTAATAATGAATTTATGTGTTAATCATAGACTTGTCTAAACGTATAGGTAATGTCAAAACATTAATTTAATACCACTAAATCAAGCATTCTATACGAAAATATACGAAATTACTATTTATTTATAACAAAAACAAAAATGAGAAGGCAGTTTCGTTATTTCCAAGTAGGTACTCCTTTTAGACACGTAATGTTACGAGCAGGCAGATAGTAAAACTTAATTGTTAAATTAAGAATTAACAGAGCTGATAATCAGTGCTTAATCGGCCAATTATAACATTAACTGCAATTACTGGGTATGTAAGAATACATGAAATTAAGCTTTTAAGGCTTTACTTATTTTTCACGTCTTACTCGGAAATAAGGAATGACAGAGACACATAGAGTTTTTGGCGGCAGCAGATATATTTCAGTAGGTGTTAGGTATTTATGTTTAATCTATGAGAGCTACAATTGTAGTCTGTACTATTTGTTTTAATTAAAACTGCGTGGCAAAGGTTTTTCTTGTTTATCATGTACGAATCGTGATTTTAACGGGATAAAAAGTAGCTAATATCACTCTCCAGCCTATATTCTCTCTAGAAAAAATACTGCGATCCGTTTCTTCACAAAAAACTGACAAACTAAATTACTGCCAACCGATATATCAAGAAACAGTCTTCCAATAATATATGTAACAAGGTAAGGGTGACTTTAGACCTTGGGCCATATATTCTTTCTCCTTTAATTAATCTTGATGTGATGCGGATACTCAGTGATCTATTATAGATAAATGTGATTACCATGTAAAAAATATTATCAGAATGAAGATTTTCCCGGTTACGAAGTAGGTTTAATATTTCCTAAAATACACTTTTTAATAACATTTGTGAGCTGTAAATACCGTCAAGTGTTCTTAATAATTACTTCAAGATAATGTACTAAGGAGGTAATTACTTTAAGCTGGCTAAAGGTCTTATTCGAGAAAACAAACCAGATCTACTTAAATACATACAATTACGACTAAAACCTGGCGTACTGATTCATTAAGGCGATTAACGTAAATGAATATGGTGTACTGGCTACTAATATACAGGGTGAAATTTAAGTTGCTACCATTTTTTTTTTATGTGTAGGTAAAATAATGAATGCTTATTTATAAAGGGTCGTCTGAAAAGTGACAAATCATCAGCTGCACAAAACATTTTGTAAATTGAATACTGCCTTAATTTGCACGCAATATATATATAACTGAAAGTAACGATAATGAATAACTATACATCTCAATCATCAATATATATTAGTACTTAAAATGCTCAATTTCATTTTAATGGTGTTATTGAAGTCGACTTAATAGTTTATGTTAATGTCTTACTTTTCATCCTCTATAGTGTTTATATCGACGCTGACTTCAAAGCGTTTAATATTCATAATAAGAAGTTGGATAATAAAATAAAATGGAAAGTTTTTCATTGTCTACTGAACTTCTAGAAAAGTAATAAAAATTGATCTAAAACTGCTTTTAACGAATATAGTGTTCATTTATATTCATAACATAATAAATAAACTTCTTAGCAATGAGAATGCAAACGTCTCAGATATTCCGAAATAAGTTGTTGTAATATTTCATTTGTATTTATCGACTTTGAAAAAGACAAAAGAGTCGTCTGTAGGATATGATTGTACTAACCAATAGGACGATGACTAAAATGTAATAATTAGTCCGTTGTGTAGATTAATAAAATATATTGGATAAAGGCCATAAATTATAATATTGAGTCAAAATGTGACGTGACGTCACGCCTATGTACAGTTTGTACCTAAGTTGTAACGCCACGAGCCCTGACTCCCACAATTTAATGGGATTTTTGTATTTTTTAATAAATAAATTGAAAAAAGAAAAAAGACGTGTCCAATAGTTTTTAGACTACCAACATGCATATTGTGCGACTTAGGTACGTACCTACTACAGTAATTAGGGTTTCGTACCAAAAAGGAACCCTTATGGTGCGACTCTGTCTGTCTGACCGACTATCAACGCACTATATCTTAGAAAATACTATATCTGTTATCTACTTGAAATGTGAAATGGTTATTAACATGGCCAGCCGTAAAATATAGCAAATGAAAAATTTCAATATATACATATTTTATTTATTAAAAATAAACAATGTGAGGAGGGGCCTTACTCCGAAGTTTACCAAGCGATTTTTTTGTAATTTTCTTGAATTCTTTAATTTAATATGAATATTGCAGGAATAAGACATAACTATCTGTGTTACTTTATTTAAATCTCCATAACCGATCGGTTTAGGTCAGCGGGAGTAACGTTGCCTGCGAAGCTGAAGGTGCAGGGTTCCAATCCCAGCAAAAAATTGTGTGATGAGCATACTTATAAATATTTGTTTTTGAGTCTTTGATGTATTCTATGTACATAAGTAAATATATCTATTACATATATGCCTAATGTTCATAACTCAAGCCTTATTGAGCCTACCATGGGACTAGTTCGATATGTTTAACAATTGTCCCGTTATATTTATTTATTTTTATTATTATAACCCGGTTTGGTTAATTTGGTCCTCTTTCGTATGGGACGTCATAGATATCACAGGCAAACTTAACCGGGCAGTTAAGGAGTAATAAGTGAAAGTTTCTACGGAACCCTTGGTGCGCGAGTCAGACTCGCACTTGACCGGGCTTTTTTTAAGTACTCACTTCATGATCAATCTACAAACCTTAAAAATATAGATGTATATATATACACGAAAACTTAATCTTAAATAAAACAAAATAAGTATATATATCATCAATACTATCTATAAAGTAAGTGAGCATCTTGTCACTCTCACAACCAATAAAACTCTAAAATATATTTTTTTTTAATCACCAACATGATAGTAGCAAGCAAGCAAGTGTAGAGCGTATCATTTAAATAGATATACTTTTATATGTATTTTTTTGGTTCACTGTATACATAACTGTACGACGTATTACATTCGAATGAGATAACCCTCATTAAGACGCATTCGGGTAAATAAACTACCAATATACTGTTTCAAAAAACGTCAGCACGAATTTATACAGCAGATAGATATACGTGCATTTGGTTTTAATTATATGGAACCTAATTAGTATTACATACACGGAAGCTATATTTTTCTTATGCCTTTGTTATGTCTTAATGATGGCTCACACGGCTAATTATCGCACAAAGGAATCCTATTAAGGAAATCAAAATGGTTTTTATTATAAATATTGTCCTTTGAACTAATTGTCTCGTCATATAATGAGCTTAGACTTTTGTAATTAACATGGTAAACAAATATTTGAAAAGTATTTTGCCTTTTTGCTTTCAAACTCTAGTTCTCTTTTCAAATTCTAGTCAAGATATTAAACACATTTAAGTAAAAGCCTCTATTTATTCTCCAAAATTCTTGTGTCACCTATAAACTTCACTTATACTTGAATAGTCTCTTTCTAATACCGTCACTACACATTGGCAAAGAGTCGAAAGAGGGAAAGGTACATTACCGTTTTAAAATACGAGGATAGCAACTTTTTTTTTAATACAGTCAATGAATCTCGGTCTCGCTTCGACTCTTGCCAATGTAATTCTTATATAAGATAGTCGTGTTTTAGTCACAGAGTAGTAAAAAGTAACATTGAACCTTCTTGTTGGTATTTAGTAGATACGTACCCTGAGAAACATGTCTTGAGCGGATTACGCCTTGCTTTATCGGGATCATGTTATTCAATATTCATTGGACCAAAAATCAAAAGCAAAAGAGAGTACCGTATTAAGGATATAAAGTCGGTTATAACCTTCTTCGTGACAGGGATGTGGAGAGAAAATTGGTGTCACTGCCTTTTGGAAAAACGACGTAACTGTATAGGTGTGTCTATGAAGCTTAAGACTTTGTTGAAACATGGAACTCGTCCCTTAATGGATTACATAGTATTCTTAAACGATTTGCGATGGAGAATTTTAATTAGTAAGGGGACTTTATGGACCTTCCAGTCCTATAATGAGCCATTAAGACAATGCATGGGTCGTTGTTTTAATGGGTTGTTTCCCGCAGCGATTGTTTAGTATGTTTTGTGTTTAGCAATTATATATAATAGACAAGCTCCTTTACTTTACGAAATAGCGGTCGGATCAACGTGTTTTATTAAATTTATTATTCACTCAATATTTTCTGCTGTTTTCTCGATTATTACTCATTTTAAATAAAGCAATTTTAAAGGATTATATCGCGTATATTATTTCATTTGACGACGTTTCGGAAGCTTTTCAGCTTTCTGTGTTCACGGGTTCAGGGAATTCAAATGACATACACGCGATATAATCTGTTAAAATTCCCAATAAAAACATTGTCATGTAAAATAAACAACCAACTCGAGACCATATGACTTTCACTGTCAAAAAGTCATCAGATCTCTCTACACGTCCTAACTCTACAAGCCCTAACTTCACAAACATTTGCGCTGTGCTTCGCTTAGCTCGTCTTGGCGGGGGCACTAACGTTGCTCCAGATTTTCCAACATTAGTTTTTTTTGGAAACTGTAAAATTGCCAGCATTTCTATAAAAGTAACTTAACGTAACGTATTGGGTTATACAAGATATGCCTTTATTATGCATAGGTTCCCAACTCTTTTGCGAGAAATAGTTTGGTAAATGGAATTCCCACATCGACAAAATAAATAAGAAACTAGCCAAATCCTGTCTAACGTTACTTCAATCGATGTTGCCATGAAGGTGTACTATGGAAATGTTTACCCCGTCTTTACCTATGGCATAATATTTTGGGGAAATTCTGTAAACATTGAATCTTCTTCAAAAAAGATGTCGGCAAATCATGCTTAATCTTAGGAATATGCAATCCTTAATGGATGTTTTCAAAAAGAACGAAGTAATAACTCTGATGTGTATCCATATACTACAAATTCGTTTGTTAAGTATCACTAAAAATTACATTTGATAACAATAATAAATATGACATATGTAAGGTTAGACCTTCCAGCTCTATACTTAGTAAGAGCGTATATGCATCTGAAATTAAAATATTTAATCATTTGCCTGAACATATTAAATCGCAAGATGAGATTAGATTTAAAACAAAGCTCAAGAAATGGCTGTCAAAGAAAAGTTTCTACAATTTAAATGAATATTTTAGAACATTAGACACCTATTTATGATTGTTTTAGTATAGTTACTTGCTATTGTACGCCCGAAATGGGCAAGCTGTTGGACCTTTTATATGACATATGGTCCAAAGTACACAGTTTTGACAATAAATGAATCTTGATTTTTATCCGCAGCAACCTTCGTCCAAATCCCATACAATATTTATCGGCAATATCGTCAAATTACGAAAAACATGAAAATCCACAACACGCTTTTTCAAAAAAAAAATTATACCATTTATTACCTTTCTTCAGATCGGTATGCTCAAGGGAGAATAATAATTAAGTATAAATAAATAAATATTACAGGACAATTTTTACACAAATCAAACTAGTCCCATGGTAAGCTCAACAAGGCTTGTGTTATGGGTACTAGACGACGATATATTTAATAGATATATTACTTATATACATAGAAAACATCCAAGACTCAGGAACAAATATTTATCTCATCACACACATATTTGCCCTTAACAGGATTTGACCCCAGGACCTCAGCTTCGCAGGCAACGTTACTCCCACTGAGCTAAACCGGTCGTCAAAGTATAAATAAATGAATAAATATTAAGGGACGTTTTACACAAATCGAACTAGTCTCATAGTAACCTCAATAAGGCTAGTGTCGTGAGTATTACTGTCGGACATTGAAACATTTACCTTAGTACTTATTCATGAATATATTGAGTCACTAACGGGTTCTAAGTTGAGATATGTGAAATACTAATGTATTTCACATATGCGTACCCATTTCCTTAGAAAATCACGATTGTACCAATCGTTAGTATCACTTTCTATTCAGAACTCTGCGTCTATTCCCAGGAGCTTCGGAATGTATCTCGCCCGTAAAATACAAAGAACTAGCTCTCCGGGTCCCAGGCGACGCGGTGTTGACTTGCAGCACAAAGTTGGCCTATTCTGACGTACAAATAGACTTTCGCATTCAGACAATATTCACAGCGTTGTTTATACTGTATTTGAAAAGTATCCAACAGCTGTAAAGCAAACATTATAAGGAGTAAAACAGTGTTACATACAATTGACGAAAAAATAATGCAAACAGTTTGAACTTTTTTCTTATTGTAGTGTAATATTAATCTTTCACATTTTGATAGGACTTACTAGAAAAAATCTTGAAAACTCATGTAAGCCTGATTTAATTCGCCTTTGTTAGAAACTGTAAAGTATCCTAAACTGGATCCCTTTCATAATAAATCAAAATCAAAATCATAATGAATGTGAGTCATAAAATCATAATTATGACACTATTAAATTTTCAGGATCTGTGGAAACGTCATCCTGTAGTTAGGTTAGGTTTGTTTTATAACAGTCCTGAAAAAGTAACAGTCGTGTAGATAAGTGCGATTATGACAAACGGAAATTCGGACAAACATTACATTAGGTATGACTTTTCATTTTATGGCAATCAATATAGACATTATAGACCCATTTCAAAACAAAATAAGTTAAGTTCAATATTCAAGTATTCCATGTTATCCCATTAGTGGCACCTTCTTGGAAATTAAGGTAGAAATAGGGCGTCAATATCAGGGTGTCAAATATTAAAACGACCTTATTAGTTTACATTTTCTATACTAGGTTTAAATTGTAACTGTATGTAAAATACATGTGTGTACACCTGAGTTTGGTGAAACTATGTATATTTATTATGTTATTACTACAATATCTACTTATATACTTAACTACCTCGCACAATAAGTGATCATTGATTCATAAATAAATTATCCATATCCAATAAACGCACAATAAAGATGAAATAAGTCATCCATAGTTTTTTTGTGCCTGCAAATTTATATTGTTCAGGTCTGCTTTGAATACTTTTGAAAAAAATAAATATGTTAATGCATTCATTTAAAATACTAACTTTTTGATCTAAAATAAACTTTGAAACTTTCACGATTTTTACTCCATGTTTCAACACAACTAAACGGGGCTTAGTCACGTATATAAGTATACCAACAAAAGGTAATTAAGTAAATCATATTTTACGCTTAATCGCGCTGTTTTGTTGTGTTAAAAAAATGCTAAAGTCTAAAAATGTCTAAAATTATATTCATATTCAATATATTCGCCAAAAAACGGCCAACGTAATGTCAGGAAAATGTGTGTATTAGTGTAATGATTTCTTGCTAAGCATACTGTTAAAATCCTTAAACCCAAAGGTCACTGCCATTTTATAGAAATTGCATCAACAAGTAAGTTTAACTAATTTCCACCTCAATACACGATCAATGCCGCCGTGGCCATCAATCAAGACTGACGGGTTCCTTAATTTATTATAAAATAAGTTTCTCGTGAATGGTCGCAGCTATAAATCATTCAATAAAACCATTGGTTCGACTCCAATTAGACAGTTTACATCATTAAGTTACTTAATCTTGAAAACAAGAAATTTGTGAATTATAAATATTTTTTTCAATGGACAGAGTGGTCGGTAGTTTCATTAGTTACCTACTAGAAGGCAACTTCGTCAACGGAGGAGAAAAAAATCATAACCCTCTTTTTTACTTTAGCGTACTCCTATAACCATTTGCGGATCCCAAGCTTAAAATAAAAAAAAAGCTTAAAATTAAAAAAATTGAAATCCCCCCGACTGGTTCCACTAAAAGCTGAATATCTTAGAGACGAGTGCTCCGATTTTCGTCAAACAAAACTAAGAACACTTGGGATAAGATTATCTATGACACAAAAACAACCGCACTCAAATCGGTCCATGCGTATGGGCGCTACGACGCCACAGACAGATACACACAGTCACAGACATGTTAAACTTATAACACTCCTCTTTTTAGACTGGGGTTAAAAATGGTTGAAATTCGTTTAGCCGTTTTGGCGTGATGAAGCTACAACGACAAATAAACATACAAAAAATCCAAAGCTAATTATTTTCCGTTTCAGTGACCGTCAAATAGTGGGTATAACTTATTTTTTATAAACTATATTCAATGTACAGATATAACATTTCTACCACTTTATAATATAACGTATTGTAAAAAACCTAGCTTAAGAACGAAAGTAAATATAGAGCATAAAGATACTCGTATGTTGTAATGTTACAAAAGTCAATTATTAAAGTCATTTTTAACAATGTGACCGATTGATTAACAATAACAATTAAAAAACCCCACTACTCGTATGTTTACTTTTTATTTCCTTGTATTCTCCTTACATCATCTATTATGACTTACCTGAAACAAAATAAAGAACATTGTTAAATAAAATTGCCAAAAATACACTATTTTCAGATTAATGTTCCTTTGCTATTCCGCGAGATAGCGTTTTTTTTCATGTATTTATTTTTGTTTTATTTGTTCGGCTCACCAATAATTGTGTGTCATGTCTTGGTTAGTTGTGACAATGATATAAATAATATAAAAATAAAATATTTTGTAGAAAAGGAGGGTAGACACAGTATTATCACGACTTACCAAGACATATTGTTACATACAATTGTTGGTGAACCAAATAAATAAAATAAAAATAAACAAGTAAATACGCCGCTATCTCGCAGAATAGAGAGAAACTAATTACCCATTAGTCTAATATAGAATTCCTCAAAGTATGATATTCACATTTCAAATCATCAAAAATAGTAATCATAATTCTTATAAATACTGCGCACACAAGGTTTCTTTAGAAAATAGTATTTTCCCTTTCAAAACCATCATTCTAAAAACTAGTTGAACATTAGCCACCTAATAAATCCGACGCTGTTAACATGAACATGCATAAAAACATATGTTGCTTATCTTACCCACAATATATCAATTATTATAATGCTCCACAGAGAATATGCTAAACAGCACGCCGGTCACGCGACTGACTCGGCAATTCCGTATCATTAGGATCGAATAAAAATTGCAGCAAAATGGCTACCTAATAAAAGGTTCCAATTGGCTAATTTTTTAACACAGAAATAGTGACAAATCGGTATTTGTTTAACCTTTTATTTCGGAGATACATATTTTACTATAATATGTTTGTATTATTGATTGGGGAGAAGGGAAGAAAGAAGAAAATAGTAGGGTGCGGCTTAAGTACCGCCTTTCAACCGCCTTTCTCGTGTATTACTTATGAGAATGTGACGATTATAAGCCTTTTAATAAGTGGAAAATGGGCTAATTTGTGAGCTCACACAGAAATCTTCAAATAGAAGATTTTATCCGTCAAAATTTCACTACACACGGGAACTGGCGGCTAACACACTTTAGCCGCACCGTATCTTATATTTTATTATTTCTTCCCTTTATTTCGCCAATTGAAGAAAAAAACATAATTCAAGCCTCTGTGTTGTTAAATAATATATTTTAAAATTCTTTTTCATACAAAAATACAAAATTTTGGTATTAAAATATGTACATCCGGCTATACATTTATACTACATTGCAGATATTTTCAATAAATAAGTGATACACATTATTTTAAGGTCACTGTATTGTATGTGTCGTTGCGGCTACATCGCGTCAAAATGCCTTAACAACCATTTTTAGTACACGGGTCGCTGGTCATCCACAAATGGTTATCGGATACTTTTTACGATTTTTAATTTTTGCTCCTCCGCTGACGAAGTTGCGGGTTCTTTCTAGTTATGAAAAAAGGTTTTAAGGGTCACACTTTTATCGATGATTACTACCAGTCCTGTTCTGCACCAATTAATTCACCCTCTGGTACGACACAAACTTAACCTCGTCCTATTTTTGCTGAAAGTAATTCTTGGTCTTCCCCTGCCCCGCTTTCCCTCAATCTTCTCTTCTATAATTGTTTTGAGGACAAAATTTGGTCTTAACAGGTGTTCTATAATAATGTTTCTTCTATTGTCTATTAGTAATTCATCACAAATGTAAGCTACACTACACTATCCCGGAATGTCTATAGTAGATACACACTGTTTTATACGGGCTGACAACACTATTTTGTGAACGACTTTAGTGTCTATATAGTTTTCACAAGCCTACAAATTGATACACTCACAAAATAAAGCTGAGAGTGTTATACAATTTAAGCCTTTGCGCATAGAAAAACTAACCAAAAATGTGTAAACGAATGTGAAAAAGGTATTTTAGTTTTTAGCCAATTCTATTCTATTGCAGCAAAGAAATTGAAAGGGAGCGATATTTTGCATCAATTTCTTTGCTGCAAAATATTGCTCCCTTTAAGATATAGAAGTGTTTCGAAACTGGTTCATCTGACTTTTTTTATTTGCTATAAACTGCTTCTACCCTTAGCCATGTTAAATATTAATGCGTAGGCTTCTTTTTATTTCGTCCTTCTTTCACTTTGGATAGAAACAACGAATTGACGTGATTTTTGTGCAGACAGGTTAGGTCCGAATCAGTTGTTTACTGTTTTCCATAGGACAAACGTTTGCCTTGCTGCAAGCAAAGCCGGAGAAAAAATAGAAGGGACCATATGCCAACGAAAATAATTTGCACTTTAGAAATTTTCCTAATACATTTAAACAAAAGTCGAACTAGAAGAGAGATTTTCAGCAATAGGGTTCTAAATATGGGCATCATATTTAAGGGCGTACAGTCCATGCATAGCTCTCACAATCTACACAGCTAAACACCGCGAATCCAGGCCCAAAGAAAATTGCCTCTAAAAGGTTTTAAAAGAAAGCACTAAATCTTTGTAGTAATGGGTGTCTAAGCGAGATACTATGATAACGGCTCTGTGCGTAATGGAAGCTGGCAGCGGACGTGTTAAGTGCTCTGTTGCCTTGGTAGGTGTTTAGATATCATGATACACGACTGAGTAATGTTTTTGTAGCTTTATTCATATCACTAAATCCTGTAGTAATTCGTTATACAATTACTTCATTAAAGCATTGACATTGATGCTGTAACGTTGTATTTTATTTTCTTAGTAAATATTTTATCTTTGTAAATAGTAATGGGCGCCTAAGCGAGATACAATGATACTGTGCGTAATGGAAGAAGGCAGCAGACGTTAAGTTCCTCTGACACCCTGAAGTATATTCTTTTAGGTACTTAAAAAAGGTAAAAAAAAAACACGTAACTTGTTTCATTCAGCCAGTAGCGTCTTACCACGGATACAAAAGTTTGCTTTGATTGTCAGAATGACATAAGTCACGCGGTGTTTGTTTACCTTCTTTTAAATATCTAAAAGAGCAAAATATAGTGGGTACCGGTTTAGATACCATTATTCACTGCTCTATTTTGTAGCTATACTAATATCCAGTTGCTAATGAATTCCGAGATATATAATCTATGAGCCACGGACGTCCACTGCTGAATATAGGCCTACAGGTCGCCACAGAGTGCAATCCCTGCGCAGACTGCATCCACCAACTCCCAGCGACCCTCACGAGGTATTCTGTCCATCTAGTCCGGGGGCTAAATTAAGAGGATATAATAGCGAAGGGCCTTTTGGAAATTAGTTATTTTTAAAAACTATTCGTAATCGCCACAAATCCCTCGTATTACAGTGCAAAAGGGACAACTGCAGCTCGGAACGATCTGACCTACAAAAAATTGGCGAAGTCAGGGTTTCGTAATCCCCTATTTCCTCTTCCAAAACTGCACTAATTTTAGAATTTCTTTCACATATATTATAACGAGGGCTTCGGCTATGCTTCTATGTTTTCTGTTTTTCTTTTATATTCGTTAAATTTGTTTACTGAACGTGTGCTTATGATACCGGATGGTGTCATTTTATGCCGTTTTAGAGGGCCTTTAATTCGTAAAATAAACAATTTATTAAGAAAAATATAACATAAGGGCATGGCACAGGTAAGTAATGATTATAATATTTATTTAAAAAAATTGCTTTAAGACAATTATCCAGGGAGAAAACGGGGGATTACGTTTGTATAGAGGAACGGCCACTAGTATATCCTAATGTATCCTTGAAACAATCACCTAAGTAGACCCGCACAGGTCCGTTTAGGAGTTACTATGCCACAGATAGGCACATGCATAATAATAAAGTCAACGAAACACATATCAAACTTAACACACCCGTAATTTTTTGTTGCGGATTAAAAACAAACACTCAAGCTGAAAAAACCCAAATAGTTCTAGGATTATAGCTTTCAGTGTTGGTATTCGTATCGTAGTAGGTATAAATGGCATCTCGTGGTTAATCCATACTCCGAATTGCAGAATGGAAAAACCCAGTAAGGCCAACATTATATTGCTCCGTGGAAGGCATCTGTGTAGGCCACCTGTACCATTTTCTAATATTTTTTGCTGCAAAACAGCAATGCGTTGAATTTTCGTGTTTCTCTATGAAGAGTAGCGAAGCTAGAGTTGGTATATAAATGCACATTAAAATTTAGTCCTTGGTGTGACAATACATCTCTTACGTTTTGCAATAAGGATATCTATAGTTGCAATGTGTTATGTAACTTAGGTTCGATTCAGTCAACATGAAATTATTGCTAGGATAACTGTCAAATTTATATGCCACTGAGTTATTTAATTTCTGATAAAGGCATATTACACTTGGTGAAACCTGCCTTAGGGCCTTATCACATTTAGCAAGAGGCGAGCGAATTTTGTATGAATGTGATCACGCAGCGAGTTTGCCGCGACTGATATTTGTATTGAAAACACGCTCGCAACTCTCTAGTGATATAAGGCCCTTACAAAGCTGTAATTTACAAGCCTTGATACTCATAGCCGAGTAACCAAATCGATCTTATGGCAAAAATAAGAGACACCACGCACGGGTTGGCTTATAGTGAAGACAGGCAGCCTACCACAGGTACGGATGATTTGAGAAGAGAAGGGGGCTTCTAAATTGGGTTGGTTGGGCATTTTAGAGGACTATTTCCAGCAGTTGATTAAGGTAAACGTCCCAATGCTGGAAACCCTTATTCCAATAATAGACACTTTGCTTATCACCTCTATTGCTGCGTATTAAGATTAAAGGTGCCAACTAATAGGGCAGTGTCGAACACTAGTACATTTACCTTATATTCATTTTTGAGCTACCTACAATTTTTTTAAGTTATTAAGTAATAATAACGGGAAATACATTACTTTCTAACGGAAACATAACGCCGTTAACCGCTTTGATATGGCGTTGGATGAGTTATCACTTGAGGTGTACCATCATTATGTTACGTAAGGTCGATCAGTGCAGCGAATGTTTAATATGTATGTGTGTAGAGAAATGTTACTATACATACGCATGCTTATTTGCTAATAGTTCATCGTAATCATCATCACCAATCTCCGTCTACTGCTAGACTTACGTCGCCCGTGCGATTTCCGGCCGATACCAGCCATTTCTTATGTCGTCGCTACAACTAAAGTATGGCCAAAATCTTATTTCAGAAGAAAGATAGGGTGCTAGTGAGAAGTCAGGCTTCATGATTTATGACTCTATCGGTGCGTTGACCTTGGGCCTGCAATAACTGGAGGACGTTCGTACACTAAGTTTGCCAAGACGCGATCTCCATCTCCAGAACACGTTTGCCCCGTCAGACGGGAAATGCAAACGTGATTGAAGCAAGCGTGTTCTGCTAACAGCTTATTACAGTATTGTAATATTGAATATTAAAGCACAAAGAAAGATTAAATTGCGACAACCATTGTTCACGTTAGTACCAAATTATAATAATACAAACTGACTATACTTTGGATCGTGCGCCGGCTGCAAGGGATATCTTGGCTAGCACTAGATGGCGCTTTAAAAGTAAACATTTAACGATGTTATTTTTAGTAACAATACGAGGGTTGCTACTTATATATCCGGAAACAAAAAAACAAACAAACGTACACGGCTGAAAATAGTTTTATTGTTTTTCAAAGTATTCCCCTTGATGATCTATGCACTTTTGCATTCGCGTGAACCAATTTTTAAAGCACTTCTGCCACTCCGCCTGAGGTACCTCCATAACGTGTTGTTTGAATGCGTCGACAGCATCTTCAGCGGTCGAAAATCGTTGACCGCGTAATTTATTCTTTATATTTGGAAATAAATAAAAATCGTTGGGTGCCAAGTCAGGGCTGTACGGCGGATGACCCGTTAATTCCACATTTTGACCCTCCAAAAATAGAGTTGTTTCGCGTGACGTATGACAGCTGGCATTGTCATGATGAAGAATGATTCTTCGTCGCTGGTTAGTTTTACGAATTTGTTCAAATACTTCTGGTAAGCAAATGGTCGTGTACCACTCTGAATTAACCGTTCTACGGTTTTCTAGTGGCACTATAGCTACATGGCCATTAATACCGAAGAAGCAGGCCACCATTTGTTTCAATGTACTTTTTGCACGAGTAACTTTCGTAGGGTTCGGCTCATTTTGAAACACCCATACCGTTGATTGTTGCTTCGTTTCGGGATCGTATGCATAGATCCAGGATTCGTCACCTGTATAGATGTTATAAACGGCTTTTGAGTCACCACGGTTATATTTTTTTAACATTTTATTGCACCATTCGACGCGAGCATGTTTTTGCTCATTTGTTAAGTTGTGGGGTATCCAACGCGAACAAATTTTTTTTACAGCCAAATAATTATGTAATATGCTATTAATGCTGGTCATAGAAATACCCAGAGTCGCCTCTATCTCGCGGTACGTAACATGTCGGTCGTCCATTATAAGTTTTCGCACAGCCTCGATATTTTGTTGTACAACGACCGATTTCGGGCGACCTGCCTTAACTTCGTCCGTAAGCATACTACGTCCACGATTGAACTCACTAAACCAGTGATACACAGTAGTTTTAGATGGGGCTTCATCACCAAAAGTTGAAGTTAGTTGATCTATGCACTGTTGTTGCGTTAAACCACGCCGAAAATCATAATAAATCATAGCACGAATATTTTCACGAGTGAGTTCCATTCTTGCTGCGAGATGACATTTAAAACCCGTCAAAAACAAAACACGAGCGTTAATAAGGAAGAAAAAATATACCTTATATACTTAAAAAAGTTCAAATTTTACCATGGCGGTCAAATATGCTATTTAAGAAGATTGTAATCCCGGTTTCCGGATATATAAATAGCAGCCCTCGTAATAACATCAATTAGTTAGTAAATAGCCAATATAAATATTAGAGACAATCTTACACAAATCGACCTAGTCCCAAACTAAGCAAAGCTCTTGTACTATGGGTACTAGGCGACGATATACGTAATATATAGATAAACTATAATACTTAAAAAAATTGAAAACATCCAAGACCTAGGAACCAATATTCGTGCTCATCACACCATCACTTGCCCTTGCCGGGATTCGAACCCGGGACCGCTAGCTTCGTAGGCCGTTGTACAACCCACTGAGCCAAGCGTGTCGTCAAATGTACATAATTAATAAATCGTCACATGTTAATACTAGTGCTTGCACAGTCGAATAAATATTATCAGTATCACTATGACAAATTAATCTCAATTATAATCAACACATCTCTCCTGTCGCATAAACCCAATTAACAAATGACTGACGTTTTACAATGGCGGCGATATTTTAAAATTGGAAAGCCGCCGGTGGGCGCAGTGTCGACTCCGGCGCACCTGTTCCTTTCTCGATTATGCAACTGTTAACACTTGTATTATTGATTTATTATTGAGTACTAAAATGTTTATTTTATAACAGTTTTGTGTATTAGTTGGAGAAAAAGTTAGAAATTCTGCTACTCGCTTTTTCTTGGCGTATTACGTTTATGTAGCTGTGTCCGCAAATTGCAATATGAAATTCATGGGAAACAACCATTTTTCAGTGTTATAATACCATAAAAATTACATTTAATGCTGAACTGAATCATAATCTATCTGTTCACAAAATCTCAATATATTTTTTTTAGGTGTCTGCGTTATGCACATTTCAATTACAAACATAATCTTCGACTTTATTATTATGCTTGGATAGATTATAAACTATTTCTGTCCCGCGCATTCCGTCCGTGTGGAACTCTTGGGATAATTTTCACCTTTTTGTTTTATTTATGGAAAATCTTTTCTTAGCCTGCGCTACATCAATGTTAAAAACGAAACTCTGACAGCTGACATCCCATATAAAATAACAACCTTTTAGTTTAGTTTCGATTGTAACGTACAATATAGATGCTACGAAAACTTCGATTCATTTGGTACTTCGTCATAATAAACTTCAAACAAAAGACAGAATAATTACATATAAATAATACGGATGTCGATTTCAAAATGGTTAGGCTCTGAGTGTGTTCAACTATTTTCACTGCCTCACTATACGTCGTTACTTACAGTGTGAAGTATTCTCTTCAATATCTGAGGAACAGTGGCATGCATATAAGCCGATTTCCACCGGGTTGCCCAAGGAAAGGCTTATAACTACCTTTTTCTTAAAATATGAGTAAGTAAATGAACACGCTTCGGCTTCCCTTGTTATTTCCCTGAAGCCACGCTTCTGGAAGGTAAGCAAATTTTCTATGCCTATATGGAGCCATGGTCTTTCAGAGCTTCAAGGTAGGCAGTTTCTCTATGCTTGTATGGCCTAGGTCGGTCTGGGTAGGCAGGGCCTTTGTGCGTATATGGACCCCAAGCAACCGCTGAGAAGCGTGTGGCTTTCATGTTATCTTCAGAGGTATAGGCTATGCATCTGTCAATCAGGTATCTGTCAATTGCTATCAGTAACAGAACAGAATTATCTGACTGATACGTAACTTAACTATTGACAGACAACGCACGCTGAAGAAAGGAGCATGAAAGAAAAACATATTCGTTTTAAACGCGCCGTTTTAAAAACGCGTGGCGACAGCGCGTTTTTCATTTCATAGAGCTGCATACCGACTTATCGTGTATATTGCGTTTGTATCAACACAAACGACGGCAAGTTTGAAAACTAAGTATGCATAGGCCTTTAGAGATGTGGAGGTGTACTAAGGAAGTATTTTTTTAAATTCAAATTGTATAAGGATGAAGTCTCAGGCAAGCTACTGCAATATGTATAATATAGATATTCTAAGCCCCGAAGGCATGTTGCAACGTCATATTATGGGCAATATATTATTATATACAGTTTAGTAAACACGTCCGCTCAGCATTCCAGAATGAAAGTGAGTATGCTGCTTATGCAAGTATGCAGAATTTGCGTCATTTAGTTAACAGGCCGACCGATGCAATTTAAGACTGAAATAATGAAATAATGATCTTTATTCTGTAAGTAGGCCACAAGGGCACTTTTACAAGTCTGACTCTACGGCGTTTCCCAAGAGGGGACCACTGAGGAGAAGAAAGCCGAAACAAACTCAACAGTCAGTCATTTTTTCGAAATAAGTCTTACATCTATTACAATATTTGTACTTAGCTTATCCTAAATATATGTTTTGAGTATAAACTCAATGCGTAGTTCTTCAAGGAAACATATCAAAACTTATAAAAGTAAAAAAATATAGAATATAAAAAAGCAAAATAGTGTTTTTTTATTTCAAACAACTTACATACGTTTGATATGCCACCTTATAAGAACCGTGTCCCGGTACAAGTAAATTATTTGGTTTCTGTTTTGGGCCATGCATTTTTGTCTGTTAAATAGTCCTCTACCCTATAATAAGCCTTTGCCATTAGGGACTCTTTTAAGTACTTTTTGAAAGCTGGAAACGATAATTTTAAAGCATCATCTGGTAGTTTATAGTAAAAATGTATACATTGGCCTACGAATGATTTGGCTACTTTACGAACGCGGATCTTTCTAATAGCGATTTTGTTTTTATTTCTAGTATTAAAATTGTGGATATCTGAATTCTTAGTAAAAGACTCTAGGTTTTTAATGACATAAATAATATTCTCATAAATATATTGGGACGCTACGGTTAATATGTTGATGTCTTTAAAAAGTTCTCTTAAGGAGTCACGGGAGTTCAAGTTATATATAGAACGAATCGCTCTTTTTTGTAACACAAATATAGTCTGTATGTCAGCTGCTTTGCTCCAAACCAGAATACCGTATGACATGATACTATGAAAATAACTATGATATACTAAGCGAGCAGTATCAACATTGGTCAATTGTCTAATTTTTCTAATAGCGTAAGCTGCTGAACTTAATATTTTCTTCTGTTTCCGCGATTATTACTCATTGAAATAAAACAATTTAACGGATTATATCGCGTATATTATCTCATTTTAGTTCCCGACGTTTCGGAAGCTTTCCAGCTTTCCATGGTCACGGGAGGACCATGGAAAGCTGAACTTAATTTAGCTGCAAGTACTGCTAAATGGGGACTCCATTGCAAGTTCTTGTCCAGTGTTATACCTAAGAATAATGCCCTATCCACCATTTCTAAACATTCACCATTGAGCGATATAGTAGAATCCACTGCTCTAACATTCGGTAAAGCAAATCTAAGACATTTCGTTTTCTTAGCATTCAATAGCAGATTATTTATATTAAACCAGTCAAGTAGTTTTACGAGTACACTATTAATTTCGGCATAGTCTGTTGCTTTTCGGTCAACTTTGAAAATTAATGATGTATCATCAGCAAATAGTACTATATCACAAAGATTTTCTACTATAGATGGTAAGTCATTTATATAAACCAAAAATAGAAATGGCCCTAAGATAGAGCCCTGTGGCACTCCTAGCTTAACTGCAGCTCCACTGGATTGGATTCCATTTACAACAACTGTTTGTGTTCTATTGCTGAGATATGAAGACATAAGGCTTAAGGCATTTACTGAAATATTATACCTAAATACTTCGAATGCTTTAAAATTCGATACAATCATCAAACTTGCTGACAATATTTCACGAGAATCTGTTGAGACATGCGACTTGACTGCGTAGAGGAGAACAGCCGGACATCCGCCGGACGGACAGACATACGAAAACATTTTTGCCCAAGCTGTGACGGGGACGCTTCGCTCGCTGCGCTCGCTCGGTCAATGATTCTACTAGCAACGGTACTATTTTTTTCTTATATCAACAAGTCACAAACAAATATACTGTCCCATTGGTGAAAAGCAGTCACAGCAGCCATTACGAGACTCGTAACATGCTTGTATGCAAAATATTACAGATGCACAGTGCCATAAAAAAAGTTTGAATTAAACCCGGAACAAAATATTTTGAAAATGTCACTGATCTATAAGATGAAACGAAAAAAGATTAACTGCTAAAGAGGATTAATTTAAATGTCAAACAACTTGCTCGTCCTACCTGCTATTATAAAGTTGTATAAATTCAATGTACACTGAAGATATTAAATAAATAATATTGTAACGGACTGTTTGGAGGTGACTAAATCGAAAAAAAAATATATTTTATTTTTGTATGTTTGTATGTGTCGTTGTGGCTTCGTCACGCTAAATCGGCCAAACAGATTTCAACTACGGGTAGCTGGATATCCACAGATGGATATAGAATACTTTTTACCCGACTACGCTGATGAAAAAAATAGTGGTAATGACTTTTTCTCCTCCGCGAAGAATGTTGCGGGCACCTTGTGGTATTCTATAAGAAAAATATAATATTTATTTATTTATTAAATAGGTATACATATCACTTACAGAGTAATCCAACACGTGATACATAAAACACAATAATATATCGCAGCGAGTGGACGTTTTCAATTCAGGCCAATAAAAATCATAGGAGAGTTAGCTGCGATGTTCGATAGCGGACGAAGTTAGAGACTCGAGACAATGCTTGTTCGAGAAACAAGAAAGGTGGAAAAGTTAAGACAAATATTCACTAGGGAACTAAAGTCCCGCAACACGAAGTGCTAGCTATGTCGGGCAAAGTTGCCGGACTTCGGGAGACTTGTTCGGCAACATCGCGCGACACATGGCGCCAGTACATCGCCCGATAACGTTAACGTTAACGAAGTGCCGAAACGTTTACGGACTTCACTCGACATGTTTGCTCCCTGCTGAAGCATATATCGCTCTATGTCTCCAGATATGTTAAGCATACTTTTGCGAATTTGTTTGGCTTCGCCTGACATGTCGCCATGACATTTGAAATATTTGACCCAAAAATATTGAAATTGGAAAAATATATAAACGACTTATGAATTTAAAAACATTGATTTCAACTAACCCAATTTTCCAGTCATTATCACAACACGACAAACCATCCGATTAATCAAGACCAAGCTCGGGTAAATCGGAAAACTCGCGCTGCTAGGAGATGTTGATACCCGCCTCTCTAGTTCCTTCGAGAGCTTTACGTCCATAAAGCGACATCCGAAACGTCGAAGATTTACCAACGAACGGTAATTAAGAGTCCCCAGTAAGCTCGGTTCTCCATACAAATGTAGTTACGCTCTCATTTTCTAACGAATAGGTAGTTTGCTCTGAAACTTTGTACTTAGAATAAGTTTAGGTAAGAGTATATGCGACCTGTTATTAGTTTATGTAGCTTCAAATACCATAGTAAAAAAAATACAGCGAATTTAAGTTTTTCATATAAAACTTGTTTTTGCTGTATTTTGTTTGTTTTATAAACTGCAGGCATATAAACTCCTTTCCAGCCTAGATATACCTCATGTCATTGTATATGCAAAGTTTCGTTACACTTACAATCCAACATGTAGTTTTAAAATAAGAACGAAACTCCGTTTGTATGGGAAGGTGTCATTCAGCCGAGCTTACTGGGGACTCTTAAATAAATCATATTTATACACGATTAAGCCCCGTTTATTGTGTAATTTAAAAACTATTTAACAACAGCCGCTTATGTTTGTAAACAGGAACAACAATAGAAATAACGTAAATCAAATTAATTACCAACAATTACGATGATAGAAGGCTTTTATTCGATTGAAACAAAAAACAATCAAAACGTTTCATTTTCTTTTAATTATTTGATTCCATAATTATCTCTGCTTTCTATACCGGGGCCAATTTACTATTGTTTAGCATAGTTCCGACCGCATCTGCCAGTTTTCTCTAACGGTTTTCATATTAGTGGCAATCAGCTATGCAGTGGTAATGAGTTTTGCATAGACTGATGACTCAGGGTTTGATTTTGATGCAAATCTGCTTCCACGGGTGGCAATTTCATTGGCACAGTGTTTGCCAAATATCACTATGCATAAAAGTGAAGTGGCAATGTAAATACAGTCATTCAGCATCGAATAGCTTATATAGCATCCATGGTGCCAAATATATCGCAACACATTTTAATTGTTACAGGCATAAAGATAACGTGATGATTATACAATATAGATAATTTGATGCGGACTATATATCGCTTGAATTGAAGAACTGATTATCCGGTCAAGATCGTGGAAAACCGGTGGATGAGGGCAGCGCACAAGTGGTTTTTGACCCAGTAGTGGACGACTTTCGGCCGATATTAAAATCAAAATTTCAATGAATTATTATTATTAGTACTATTCATTATTTTTCTTTAATTTAAAACTGTGTGACGGGTGAAATATTATTGTTTAAATTAAACTGTGTAATTTTTGTATGTTATTTTCAAATTTCAAACACAATGTTAAATTGTTTATGAATAAATGATATGAAGATATGACGATAAGATGATTATTAATCAATATATAAATATCGGGGACAATCTTACACAAATCGAGCTAGTCCTAGACTAAGCAAAGCTTATACGACGACGATATACATACGTACTTGACATTGTAATTCCTTCCTGCTTGTCGACTTTAATGTAAAGACTTGCCAACTATAGGGACAGTGTCGATTTCATATTTAAGGATGACGTTACACCTTAGTAGCAATTAGTATATGGAGCATTTTCAGCATTCAGTAGGAATACCGAACTGTACTTAAGTATAATTTCTGACTTTTATAGTATAGTAACTGCTCTATTTATATTTAATCAATAATATACACACTCTAATACTTATTTGATATTGGATCCTTACGAAAAACAGAATCGATTATCCCCTTAAAAAAAACGTCGTCATCACTCATATTTGAATCTGCGCAAAAAAGGAGGTTGCGAAATATTTTTTACATAACGGGGGTCGTGTCATGACAAAGGTCCAAAATACTGGTATCGGGGATGCCGTAGCAAAGGCTTATGCAGCTGCGGTTTATTCTTCGTGAATTGAATCTGGCCTTGCAACCAATGGACCACATCCATATTTATTGAGTCGTGATGGGTGGATTAGAGCACAATAGATTCCGCACTTGCGCAAGAGTTGAAAGTAAGGTCGCCGAGTGCTCAGATGGCAAGGGCGGCTCTTTGTCCCTTAACGGTCGGATTATGGAATTTTAGTTTAAAAATATACAAATATGTGAAGCAAAATGACTCAATCTCTCGCAGTCTCTTGAGTCATTTCGATCAGTATTGCAGATTATTTATTTTAAGAAGCGTCTGAAATGTGATGGGAACTCAAATAGAGATGATATTATCCATTTAAATTGCTTTATTTACAACTGAAAGGTGCAAGCAAGTTCGTTCGCGGAGAAGCAAAAGTCAAACCCTTTTTACTTCATCGGAATTGGGTTAAAGTATCCTCTAACAATCTGTGTGTCTGGATGCCTATAGCAACACGACACCAATAACAGTTCGAAATCTGTTTAGCCTTTTTGGCGTGATAAAGCCACAACGACACATATATACATACAAAAAATATAAAATAAAAATCTATTCGTTGACCTTAAAATAGTCTGTATCAATTATAATTTTTAATTATCTTCAATGTACTGAAATTTTATTTTTACAACTTTTTAATAATTGATAGATTCAGGCGTTACTTTGCGGAATTCCATACTAGAAACTTTATAATAGCACAGTTTAATTGAGGGCTGCTGCTCCGAAAGTTTATAGCTGCTCTTATGATATAAATGTAATATATATTTCATTGATACCATTTTTATTTGTTATATTTGCATGATGAACTTATCCATTAATCTAATATGGAACTCAACAAAGTAACTCCTGAATCTGTCTATGTTAATTTTAGCATTTAGTGACATTTTGTAAAAGACGTATTGATGAATAAAAATATTTTTGTCATGGTATGTTTGTTCTACAAGCATAAATGGCAAGATGGCGGCACATTTCCTCTTCACCAGACTGTACTGAAGCCCGTAAATTAATTAATCCCAAAATCAATATGCCTACTAAAGTTTAACTTTAAACGCACAGTTCATTAATTGTACATGGTAACGCAATTTCATTAATTATTATTACCCATTAATAAGGTTTCAATAAAATTTATTATTCATCGCAAATTACAATGTATTGGTGTTACGATAAGCAATATCAATTAATATTAAGGTGCCAAATTGTTAAATTCAACGTGTTTAAGTAATTTACAAAAGGGAGTATAGTAATGAATTTACTCATGCCAATAGTACAGTCATACGCAATAACTTTACGAGAGCAGCTGCTAGATATTAATTATTCTAGCCTATTTCCGTCATTGGCCTGCACGCCTGCCCCGTCTTTTTCCAAGCGCCTAGCCCCCGTATTGCCTAACGCGTTTGATGCTCGCAATCACAATTAAGTATCATGATTTTGTATGGGCTATGACAGTTGATTCGGATACCAAGTGTCAAAATTTCGTTAGACAATAACCCCGTAGGTCTCCCTAGTCTTTTACAAATCTCACTAGATCATCTCAAAATCTCCTTCTCGATCTTCCGCCACCCCCATAGCCATCTCGTGGTCTAGTCTGTGGTTTACAGTGCGTCAAAAAGAGTAGAAATTAAATGAAGTGGAACTAAAAAAAAACCATACGAAATTATTGCCATGTTTAAGTATTTTGCATCAAAAATGTAACAGTTTCGTAGAATAAGGCGCCTTCATTTAATTTCTACTCTTTTATGTCGCACTGTACTTGGCCCATCTAAAAATTTAGGGTTCTTTAAAAAGTGAACCGTGATTGCCCCAACAAAAAGATGTCGATAGGTTTAGAAACATGTTCAAGATATTATAATAAATAAATAAAATAAATATTACAGAAAATGTTTACACAAATCAAACTAGTCCCATGGTAAGCTCAATAAGGCTTGTGTTATGGGTACTAGACTACGATATATTTAATAGATATATTACTTATATACATAGAAAACATCCAAGACTCAGGAACAAATATTCATGCTCATCACACAAATATTTGCCCTTACCGGGATTTGAACCCAGGACCTCAGCTTCGCAGGCAGCGTTACTCCCACTGAGCTAAACCGGTCATCAATCCACACGCATTAAAACTATTATTGGCAAAAGCGCTTAAAAATACTACTAAGCAAGTAAAACGTGAAAGCGATTCTAAGAATGTAATTACACCCTTGTCACATTATATCGTAAGAGAATTTTCACTTTTCTTCTGTTTCAACGCGAACTTTCTTAATGTGAAAAAGTACGTATCGGATCTTCTCACGGTATTATGCCATTCATTCTACTTTTAGTGCATCACTTGATCTAAACAGCTATAATTATGACACATGATTCATGATTCGCGTTTTCACGCAACGTGTTGTCACTTTTTCTCTTATCTGAGCATGATAAATTCGTCACTGTTACCTTTGTATCATTAATTTTCGTCAGTAGTCTGCTCTATTTAATGTAAATAGACGAATATGTTGTTTTGGAACGGTTTTGGTAACTCACAATATATGATGGAGTTGGCTATAAACACCATAAGAGGAGGGGAAAATCGCATTTGCTATAACGATAATAGATGTTATTGGGCACTAAACGTTATGTGAAGCTTAGAAAAAGTTGACTAAATATTATACTTTTTGAGCATGCAAATTGGCAGACACGCTTTGAGAATTAAAGCAGTATTTTAGAATTTTGGTTTGGTGGCCACGACCTTCTACTATCTTTGCATTTCTGAAGTTAGTTAAAAACGGGCTTGCCTTTGACACCTATAACAATAGGGTAGACATGCATATTTTTTATTGCTTTTAACGAAATATAAAAAATCCGTAAAAAGATGTCAGAAAGTGAAATTAAAATTAAGATCGGCCAATTAATACGGATGATATAGGCATTTTAAACTACTAATTAGACAGCGATTTGATAGAGAGATCCGACATGTACCAGCCACCAGCGTCAATATCTGTCATAACAAAGTGCGCAAAAATATCTGACACTTCCTAACGCCCCTAGAAATACAGTCGTGTCAGATTCTTATGTGCGCTTTTTGTGGCAGATATTAATGCCGGTGACTGTACACTATTACGGAACTATAGCCATATAAACTCCATATTAGATTCTGTTTTGCTAGAAAAGAGTTAAAACAATATGTTTGTTTGTTTATATCTTGGTAATTTTTTAAATAATTCGAAAAAATATTTTTATATATCGTTCGTTACATGAATGAGCTTTTATTAAAGCAATAACGAAAAATCCTGCATATTATCTACTATTGCAACGCTACTAGTAGCTAACTTCAGAGGTGCTTTACGTGGCACGAACTGTCTTTGTACTTTAGGACGGCAGAATTAAGCTTATAATTAATTAGGCATTGGAAATTCAGATGCCTTTATACCTTAACTTCGGCCTCAGTACTTAGACCACGTAGATGTTGACTAGCATGGAGGCGGACTCTATTTAATTTTACTAACAAAATTCTCGGGATTTACCGGCATACTGAAAATTAGTATAAAATCAACAGGTACATACATATTATCAAGGTATTAAAAAAACGATTTTAGTAGTGTTTACAAAATTGTATTTAATTCTGATGTGTTTCATTTAACTAATAGACGTCAAAACCCTTTCATGAAGTTATGCATAATCCCGGGATCTCGGGAATTGAACAATTTTTTTTTTAAGAAGCCGACTCCATACTTGCTTGGCTTTTTCCGGGATTTTGCTAGTTGTAGGTATAAAAGCATCCGAATTTCTGATGCCTGCTAATAATGAACACCGGAAGTGCGGTTTATTTAAGGCCAGAGTGCACTAATTACATTAGTTCTGTCTGTCGATCAGCCAATTAGAGAGATAGTTTTTGTAAGATAGATATCGCACTGCCAGAATAAATGACGAATCAGACCGCTTTCGATCTAAATAAAGCTAGGCACAAGTTGATTAACACTTCTGGTTATTAGGGAAGCTGACGGTCCTGGGTTCAAAATCCTTGTGAGGGTAAATATTTGTGTGATGAGCATAAATATTTGTCCCAGGGTCTTGGATGTTTCAAATACTGTGGGAGTGTAGCCGTTGGTAGTAAAACAAGACTAACTATTTACGTATTTATTCTTTGATAGCCAAATTCGTAATCCATACTATCCATATAAATGTCTGTATGTCTGTCTGTCTGTCTGTTACCTCTTCACGCTTAAACCGCTGAACCGATTTGGATGAAATTTGGTATGGAGATAGTTTGAGTCCCGGGGAAGGACATAGGCTACTTTTTATCCCGGAAAAATGCTCTTATCCGCGATAAACGAATTTAAGGCGGACGAAGTCGCGGGCAGAAGCTAGTGTATCATAAAAATTAAATATCTGCATTGAAGATCGTTATAAAAATTATGATATTTACTATTAGAAGGTGTGAATAAAAATAAAAATGAACAAAGTTTTTTGTATGTGTTGTTGTGACTTCATCACGCCAAAACGGCTAAAACGATTTCAACAACTTTTAGTACACGGGTAGCTGGGTATCTCCAGATGGGGATACCTTTTACCCGACTACGCTGAAGAAAATAAGAAGGGCAATGACTTCCTCCGCGAACGAAGTTGCAGGCACCTTCTGTACAGAATAAATATCATTATCTAATTAAGCTTTACTGGCAATCCTATGGAGGTTTCGATGGAGCATGAAGTACCCACGACACGTGTAACAGTAAAACGTTGGTAAACAAACATTAGACCCGTATTAAGTCCACTTAATTAAGTGCAAACAGGATGGGGAAGTAAGATATAATACAATAAATAAACCGAGTCTACGTGCAAGGGCAGTAAAATGTGCGTATTTCTCACGAAAGGTCAAACGAAAGTGGCAGTGGGCGAGCATGTGGCAGAAAGGGAAGTGGCAACCACAAACTGGAAGACGCAGCGAGGCGGACCCCCGACAAGGTGGACCGACGGTATTTTAAGGATAGCGGGAAGCCGAGGAAACCGGATGGTGCCAGACCGTTAATTGTGGAGATCCTTAGGGGAGGCAGTTGTCTAGCAGAGGACATTATTCAGCCGATGACAACGAAACAAACATTAGACCCGTAACATTCCGTTTCATCATCATCATCATTTCAGCCATAGGACGTCCACTGCTCCCGAGCATAGCCCTTTACATAGCTCGCTGTGTGACTCCGAGCTTCCTTAAGAGGCCCATAGTTAGAGACCACGACGCGGTTCCGTCCGTATGTCATCACCGGTAATACGCACTGGTTGAAGATGAAAGTCTTCCTGATACTGAGGTATCCTGGTCGAGATGACAATTCGCAGTTTCCCAAACGCGGGCAGCCGAGTTGGATCCGTCAATCGATCTCCATTTAATTAAGTACAAACAGAGAACCGGGAAAAAAGGTACAATACAACATATAAGCCGTGGCCACGTGCAAAGGCAGTAAAATGAGCAAATTCATCACGACACGACACATGTTTCATGCAGTGTAATTGCCGGCCTTCCTTCCGATGCAGCGAGTTATATAATGTTATTTATGAAAAAAGCGGTGTCACTTGATGGGGAATGAGGATGACATTACTTTTATTAACCCTATTTAGCCTTTACAAAGAGTATATAACATAATCACGTACAGAATGACGCCTGACTCCACACTGAACTGCGTGAGGGACCAAATACCGGTATTATTTCCATAAAAATTACCGGTATTTTTTTTCCTTTGTTCCCGGAGGAGAAAATGTCCTAACCCCGTTTTATTCTTGAGCGTAGTTGGGCAAAAAGTATTGTGTAAAAATCTGTGGATACATAACTACCGGTGTACCAAAAATCAGAAATAATTGAAACCCGTTTAGCCTATTTGGCGTGATGAAGCACACATACAATATATAAATTACAAAACCTAAAAATAGTCCGTTACAATCCTATTTTTTGAAAATATCTTCAATTTGTAGACATTTATTTTTTATAATAGTATAGATTATATTTATTTAATATATTGTCGTATGTCGATAGTACTCATAACTCATAATATAATCGTCGTCATTTCTCGAAATGCGGTTGAAACGCTTCTGAGCCGAACTGTTATTGTACGTCTTTTACGTTAGCTGGATGAGGTTAATTTTTTGCAAAAATAGCGCAGTTCTGCATAATACACCTACTGTTTTTACTTTTATCTATTCGATTTATACCGTACGGGTTATCAAAAACCTCATTATAATTAGTAGGATGTCCATATTTTATGACAGTGTGTAGGGACACTGTCCTGCATGATGGAATAATGCTGGAATTTATATATTTTTAATCCGATAAATTGTTACCTGTTACCATTACATTTTGTTGAATGCATTGTATAATATATATTTTAAACAGAAGTGCAATTGATGGGCATATGATGTACGTACATACTCTGTCATAATGAGTATCTTCTGAAGACAAACAAGAATTCTAAATCACGGCTTGTTACAAAACTGTTACAGCACAGGATTTTCACACTTTTTATCAAATCAGGCCGACGACACGACTGCACCAGGTTGAATTGATTATAAGTAGTACATGATTAAGTATTTTAATCTACTCGGTAATTACTGCACGTATAAAAAACTTTTATTTAATTCAAAAGTGAACAACAGAGATCAAATCTCGTTTTTCGAACCTTTTGCTCCGTAATCGAGCATTACGAGCAAGCTGCAATGCAATTTCAATTTACCTACTGTACACAGAATCCTTCCAAGTCACGTGACCTAAAACGGTAATATTGTCACAGTGGCAATATACGAGGCATTTCATTACAAATACATCATAGGAGATTGCCTCATATAATATTGACTTGCGTCATATGTTGAGCAGTTTAAACGCACGATTATTTATAGTTGACAATACATATATTGAGTGGTTTTGGCCAGTGGCAGTGGATGAGGAGAGTCACACTGAGTAACTTTTACTATGTGCCAACCACGAAATCGTGAAGAAATAGTATCTAATTAAATGTTAATTGATAGCTAATAATTATTGGATATATATTGGGTCATTCTAAAATCGGTTGCAGAAAAACGTGGCAAAAAATGTAAATTTTACAAAAAATAAAATTTCGTTTAATTTAGGTGTAAAGATTATAAAATGCAAATTTGAAGCTAGGCGCGATCTTTTGTGTCTATTATAAGATTTTTAGAGGATTTAATGGATCATGGTACAAAAAAATATCAACTCTGTTACCATCATTTATCAGAGTTGTGCAGTAACAAACTAGTAAATTTTCGCTTAGTGTTTTTTATTTTTCAAAAAAATATATATTATATTATAATAAATCCACATAAGGTAATTATTCCAATAGATGAACTTTAAAGTTGTATTACAATTTTTTTTTGCATGAAAAACAACTCTGTTACCATGCATGACTACTCTGTTACATTAAAATAACGGTAATTAATCAATATTAAAGGCGAAAGATGTTTAAAAAGTTATTCAATAATATGTCCTTTAATGAATTATCCCATAATGCTATAAAATGTTTCTTATATCTCAGCGAAACGAAAGTATTTTAGTTTCGGGACATCATTTTCTGGAACGGATTTTAGAATGACCACCCTATTATGAAACCGCAGATTTTCTTTTTCGCGATTTCATGGTTGGCCCCATTGTAAAAGTTGCTTAGCGTGACTCTCCTCATCGCTCCTCTTACAGAAGTAAGTGAGCAGAAGCTCCTGACCCCAAAACCACCCAGGATTTAATACCAAACATAAAGATTTAAAAGAATAAGATGACTGTAACTGTATTTTTCCATAAGTTATTTTAGGTTGAGAGCTTTTTCTGGGCAAAATACTGTAGCAAATTTTTCACAAATCTCTCATCATGATAAATACTTTTTCGTAGAAGAGCGTAAATCTAGCCAATGAATTGGATTTCCAAAAATACTTCAGAGGCATTTTTCCAATTTAACTGAATTATATTTCTATAGAATAGACATGGCTAATCCATAATGATTCAATTTCTATAAAATAAAATGGTATCCATAATGTGTAAGATAAGTCGGAAAATGTCTCATTGAATAGAAGCATATGAATTCGCTAAAATGATTATGTGATTCATTGCTCGGAACCGGTATTAATAAATCTCTTAAAATACACGCTATTTCTGGAATGTTTCAAAACTGTATGTAGGAGAAGACGAATGCCTTTAGAAAGATCTGATACAAATTCTAGAATTTTAATAAAATATACGAAAGTCTCGCAATTCAATGAAAATAACGAAAAAAAGACGGTATTGTTTTATAAAAAGAATACCGGTTTCTAAGCCTTGGTGAGATAACGAGTATGCCTGTTATTTAGCTCTCCTTGAAAGTATTGTTTTTTCTGCACTATGTTTTGTGAGGTGTGAAATGAAGAGTAATTGTTTTTTATTGTGATTCCGATAAATGACATCGAGCTGAAATTGTTTAACAAATGATCCAATAATAATAACGATGACCTAAGAAATATTATATATTATAATAATATGTGTCAATACTTAATAAGACGCTTCGGAAAAATCTCAGCATAAATATATTAGGATCCGAACGAAACCGAATGTGACATCTTGTTTACCTGGCGCAAATATTCTTCTAGACGGGACATGATTTATGAAATCATTTGCTGAAAGGGGATGTTTACTTCAAACGTTAATTGCCTTATAGCGCAAAATCGAGCTGAAATTGTTTAACAACTGATCCAATAATAATAACGATGATCCACGACATATTATATATTATAATAATATGTGTAAATACTTAATAAGACGCTTCGGAAAAATGACAGCATAAATATATTAGGATCCGAACGAAACCGAATCTGACATCTTGTTTACCTGGCGCAAATATTCTTCTCGACGGGACATGATTTATGAAATAATTTGCTGAAAGGGGATGTTTACTTCCAACGTTATTTGCTTTATTGCGCAAAATTTGGCAAATATGCGACAGTAATCTGGAAATTACGGGATTTAATAAATATTACCAGAAGAGCACTTATTGTGATTACAAGCCTCGCGATGCGATCGAAGTATGACGATATGCGTTATTAAGATATCCTAAACATTCTAAAATATTTCATAGAATCAACCCCAACTCAGCAAAACGACCAAAAACAAAACGAACCACACACCAAAATAAACCACTCCACTTTCGCTTACGCAACCCAAAGTCAAAGGATTTCTAAAACAATAAAGCGAAACTAAAACCTTCGGCAGGAGCGGGACTGTCCCGCCCAGTGTGGTCACACTACCCAGTAACTCCCACAGGGAAAATTAAGTGGGCCCGAAATTGCTATTCATGTATTCCACGCCTCATGTACCGCGTGAAAATATAAAAGGATGTGTTTCGCTTTTTTATCTCGAGGATGTCCCAATTTGTCTGCCGACTCATGGTTACCCTAAGGTCGGAGTTATTTTTATGAGTTTTATTGTGCAATTAATATTAATTAATTATTGTTACAATTTTTATTGTATTTTTTATCGGTAGAGATCACATTGTTCAGTATTCTTGAAGTGTTCAAATAATTTTAACCTTTTCAAACGCCCGATAAATTAATAATTCGAAAGTCATTTCTTATTATCTGCTATTGATTGTTTCATGAAATATAAGAGATATCATATAAAAACCTAGTTACTAACCTGTCTATAATAGATATCTATAACTAGCTACTTAATGTTTAATTGAGCTTCTGGGGTTTCGAAAACCTTAAAGCAAAGTAAAATAATTTCCACTCATACCCTAACGTTACACAACACTTTTTACTCATATCATTATTCATTGTTATAAGCGAATAACTAATTTTCTTAGAACTCTCTTATTGATAAAGTCCAAAACCAGCGAAGCCGGTTATTAATAACAGCGCCATCTGTCATACAAACACCGTACTACTTACCCTTTGAGCATAGCACGAGGGGTCCAGAGCCCCAGGCCGGAACATCGCCGTGCCCGCCGCTGCCATCTGCCGGCTACCTCAGCTTACCCTTCCACCGAGACATCGCTCTGGAACAAGGGAGGTTAATGTTAGAGGTCAATAGGAGGCTCTGTTGCGTAATACACGGTCTATTGACAAATAAAATATAATTCAAAAAGGTCAAGAATTTGCTGTGGCTTCTCTTTAACAACTCGCATCTTGGTAGTAAATCGATAATGAGATACGGGAGAAATTTTCTAAGTATTTTATTACTTTAGCTGGGTCAGCTTACTTTTCAACATTTTTTGTGAAAAAAAAATAAGGTTTAATATTTTCTTCTGTTTCCGCGATTATTACTCATTGAAATAAAACAATTTAACGGATTATATCGCGTATATTATCTCATTTTAGTTCCCGACGTTTCGAAAGCTTTCCAGCTTTCCATGGTCACGGGAGGACTGAGAAAAGATGTATTTTCCTCTGTCAAAGTTACAATTTGTGCAAACTACCCATTTTTTTTGAAAAAACACAAATAAAGGTGTACATACATGCCAGATGGGCCTAAGCTGTAAAGACAGTAACACATGTGCCAGAAGGGCTTAATTATTTTATTCTAATAGTTTAAGTTTTTTTTTTATTTCAGTTGGTAATATAATGTGTGTATTTTGTTAATATGTTTAGACTCACCACTTACACCAATTTTCTCTCTTTATTACTCGTTTCCAGCTCTGAAAAAGTACTTAAAAGAGCCCCTAATGGCAAAGGCATTTTATAGGGTAAGGACTATTTAACAGACAAAAATGCATGGCCCAAAACAGAAATCAAATAATTTACTTTTACCGGGACACAGTTCTTATAAGGTGGCATATCAAACGTACGAGTATGTAAGTTGTTTTAAATAAAAACATATTATTTTGCTTTTTATATTCTATGTATATATATTATTATTTTTTTACTTTTATAAGTTTTGATATGTTTTCTTGCAGAACTACGCATTGAGTTTATACTCAAAACATATATTTAGGATAAGCTAAGTACAAATATTGTAATAGATGTAAGACTTATTTCGAAAAAATTACTGACTGTTGAGTTTGCTTCGGCTTTCTTCTCCTCAGTGGTCTCCTCTTGGGAAACGCCGTAGAGTCAGACTTGTAAACAGTACAGAATAAAGATCATTATTTCATTTCATTATTGGTCAGTTTTAAATGTTTACGGTATGGTGTTTTAAAGGTACGCCATAATAATTCTTTGTATTATTTTATTTACACGGTTACGGAAAAGAAATCCGAATTTTGCACACAATCATTTACCCTGCATTACCTACCTAGAGTAATTCTTACAATTTAATATTCCTAAGTATCGTCACAGTTTAGGTCATGTTCGTTATGACTTTATCAGTTCGCAGATAGTTTTAAAGCCATAATGTATATAAAGATTAACTCAAATAAAAGTCGACCTCAACAATCCAGTTCACCCTCGAACCAATTAACTCGGCTTCCTCTAGAAACAAGAACAAACAAGTTACAAAGGAAACGCCGTATTTCCTTATTAATGCATTCCACTTTTGTTCGTGCGTAAATCAAGTGCATCAATAATGTTTATAGTTTTTTAGCAACCTCTTATTTAAGACTTAATTTTTAACTTATCTTCTTATGTTGACGATTTACAATGATCTGTGCAAAACTTTCGATAGATAGATACCTCGTTCTATTCTAACTAATGACAATACTATTAATGAGTCAATTTCGTAAAGTGCTGCACTGCGCGGTTTTTCATGATTTTTGCTAGTCCCTGAAATGGCCGAAATTACTTTCGAAACGCTTTAATTACATATTTCAGCTTTCATTTAACACTTTTTTGCATTCGGAAATTACAATATATTTTCATGTATTTAATTATAGATTTTTATACAAAGGTCTATATTAAAATTTGCGTATCTATCTAGTCTTTCAATTAGGCATGTTTTGAGTTTATTAAAGAGTAGACTCAAAACATGCCTAATTGATCATTATGAAAAGACCTAATTCGCTAAACAAGCCTTTTCATTGAAAAACGAGTACCTAGTGTTTAAGAAAAATACCCGCTTTTTAAAGGATCTTCGTCGTAAAAATGACCAAGTTTGATGGCGTTTGTCTTAGTTTCGGGGACTCGTGAAGATAAACTGAAAAGTTCATGGTAAAGACGGTCGCTGTCAACATGATGAGATATATACAACACGGAAAAGCGAAGAGATAATACGGATCGAAGGTCATTCAGAGCTGTAAGCCCCTTAAATCGGTCAAATACAGCGCAGCATTACAAAAGGTCTTAAGCATAATAATAATTGAACGAGGAATTTCATGGCAACTTTTTTGAGTGAGATACGATGTTGTCAGACTAAGCCAGTAACTCCGTTAGTGAAGCGTTTTATTATTTTCGGAAATTGAAGTTTACTAAACGCCGCGGATTATATCTACCTACTGCCCGCATCTCGAAAAGGTCGTTATTGACAAGATTATCCTGTTGAGTTAAGATTTTTTGTAGCTGAGGCACGAAATACTGTGGCCCGTTTTGTTAATGAATGGGATAAGTAGGTACTTCTCGTCTAGTGATATGTCTGTCATAGCAACAGTGCCAACAGTATACTACGTTGATTGAAATATTTATACCGAATTCACAAAAAAAATTGTCTCAGGAACCAAGGCTCCGATTTTATATGTTAGAATTCTTTACATTTGTTTTACAAAAATACATATTTTTCATATGGTTATTTTTATTGGATCAGGATAGGGAAAATTAAACCATACCAATTTCAGGAAACTGCCAAGCCTGAGTAAAGCATCATTTAACATTTTTTTTTGGTAATTCTGTGTAAAGACTATAAAGCAGTGCAAAAAATGCTCCACTGAACGGATAATTTTTCTGAAAATTAATTGTTTCGAAAGCCTTTTCCGCAGGTGATATAAACCTACTATGCTGGTAGGTCGGTATTTTCTAGATTGGTGGTATTCATGACACAGCCAGCGGAACATGTACTGGATAGCTTCATGTCATAAATGACTCCTAAGACTCTTGAGATCTTAATAAGAAGCAGTCATGAAGTTAAAAAACATATACTTTTCCATTATATTTTGATTGCGCTCTAATCGGTTCTCACTTTGTGAGGATCCTGTCATCAAAAGATGATAGCGCATGGAAACTACAAGATTGTTATTAAGGGATGTAAATAGCTTCCTTCCTTATACCACTGCATTTAAACCTACAATCCTGCTTCGCTGAATCACGGCAAAAACTACTTTGCGTAAAAAACAGCCTAAGTCATCAAAAGCCTAGCACGTTTACATCCTTCTAACCTATGACAGAACAGTCACACTGACTAAATAACGGAAGTTCACAAGTGTAATGAAATCCCAATGCACTTAAGTCGTTTGAATTCAGCCGGCAGGGTTAATATGTCAATTTCAGAAGGTTATAAGTGTCTTGGATTTTTACTGCACATAAGTCAGTTTTTAACAACGTGTGACTATTACCGCGCAATGCGCAGACGCAGCCGATGCACTCTGGGTCGTTGACCTCGCGTTCCCACACCGACCTGCTAGGGTTTGATCTTATTGTTTCACTTCCGGTTGCTAGGATACTTTGTAAGGTGTAAAAAAAGGCAGGTGAAAAGGTTAAGGAATTGATAATATTTGTAAGTTTTGTTTGACTCTTTGTGATGCCATATTATGGCATAGTGTTGATCTGACATTTATATGTTATGTTGTGACATCTCTTTTTTAATTCGAAGACCCGACAAACCTTTAAATTTCTCAGTTCGACGAGTAATCCAAATATTACAACTAGGTAAGTATTTTCAACGTCCTGTTATGAACTTCATTCATAGATTAAAAAGCATTTCGATAGACTTAATTAATATTAAGACGGTGAACAATGGAAAAAATACTAACAATAAATAATTAAAATCCTAAATGAAATTATACTGATAACTAAAACCAAACTAACTACAAATATCAGCTAAAACTTACAGCATTTTTCAAGACGCTGGCAGCATTTCCTCGCTGAATGAAATGCTAAATGCTAATGCGTAAACTGTCACTTTTTCGGTCACCAATATGTTCCGTTAACCTTTTGTTGACGGTGAAGATATTTCACAATATTTTAATAGATCAGTAAAACTGAGAAGTTTGAAATATAACTAGTCAACTAGCGATTGTTCGTACATTTCAGTAAAGTTGAAGTTGAAAGTATACCTATAAATGTCTAATAGATTTTATTAACTTACTTGGCATTGCGCTGCACTTAGTATCAACCTACGCATAGAAACTATAACAAGAAAGGTTAGAACAGTATGAATCTGCTTTGTTTACTGAATGTACGGTTGTTACTCGTAAGTAACTTAAGTTGTTATTATAAACAAAGATCAGAAACAAATGAAAAAAAAATTCGACGATACTGGACTTGAACCAGTGCCTTGAGCCAGACCGGGGCAGCGGGGGGTGCTGCCCCGGTCTGGCTCAAGGCACTGGTTCACTGGTTCAAGTCCAGTATCGTCGAATTTTTTTTTCATTTGTTTCTGATCTTTGTTTATAATAATAACGCTAGTGGAGTGATCCACTAATAAATTGCAAAAATTGTGATTATTATCATGATATTTGTAAAACAAAAAGTAACTTAAGTTGTTACTATGATTTCTTCCCTTATTAAAGAAGCTAAATATGCTCACTCCTACGCCAAAGTTGCCACATAAAGATGTACCATTAAGAAGAGACTATTCCTCTTTAAGATCAAATGTAAATGGATGCAACTTACGGATAACTTCATACATGGCATGGTAATAAATATCTTAATTACGGTATCCTGCCTTTTCGCCGAATTTCTCATTTCCCATCACTCTATTTTCTCCGAAACCAAAAAAAATCTCATATGCTTCCGATGCTTTGGCGGCTTGGTCGGCTCTCAACCCGGGTACGCCCGCGCCTGAGAAACTGGACCGTCAGCGGCTGTGGGATGATGTAGGGGTGAAGCGGGTTCTAGACGGCCTGTTAGTTAACGCCAACGGTGGTGAAAAGGCCAGGCTCAACGCGGTGTCTAGGCCTGATGCTGGGGCGTGGCTACATGCTCCCCCATCTCCTCATTTGGGCATCCTCCTCGATAATGACTCGTTGCGGGTGGCCGTTGCTCTCCGCCTGGGCTGCGATGTTTGTGAACCCCACTTATGCATCTGCGGTACAATGGTGGAGAGTAGCGGTCATCACGCTTTGAGTTGTTGTCGGTGTGCAGGGAGATTCCCGCGCCACCACGCTCTCAACGATATTGTCGGAAGGGCACTTATCTCTGCGGGTGTTCCTTGCGTGTTGGAGCCTCCAGGTTTGAGCCGGACGGACGACAAGAGGCCGGATGGTTTGACCCTGGTGCCGTGGAAGAGGGGCAGGTGCCTGTTATGGGATGCGACTTGCGTGAGCACTTTTGCCACTTCGCATCTTAGTCGTACCATGCGAGTGCCGGGAGCGGCGGCTGAGCTGGCAGCGGTACGTAAGCGGGAGAAGTACTCGGTGCTCAGTAACTATTTGTTTGTGCCGCTAGCGGTCGAAACGACAGGGTGTTGGTGCTCCGAAGCGAAAACCTTTTTTGTGGAAGTGGGGCGCCGTTTAAGGGAGAGAGGTCTGGACCCACGCTCCGGGTCATTCTTGGTGCAGAGGCTGGCTGTCGCTGTTCAAAGGGGTAATGCCGCTAGCGTGATGGGCACCTTTGCGCCGGGAGTGACTCGGGGTGGGTTATTTGACTAGGTTTAGTTTATAGAGTTTAGTTTTAGCTTATTTTAGTATTTTGTGGTTTGTTTTGTAATGTCTAATTAATTATGTATGTGCTTAACTTTGTAATTAATTAAGCAATCAAATTAAGTATTATAAATATTTAATTAAGTATATACTGTTTCTATAAATAATTACAGGAAATAAATAAAAATTACAAAATATAAAAAAAATATAAAATATTTTCTTATGGTTTTCTTATAGTATGTAGTGTTAGGTTAGGTTTATTTTATGAAAGTTCCGAAAAACATATGGTTTCAGAGAAAATCGATAGTTAGGAAATGAAACAGTTGGCAAATGAAACATTCAGTGAAAAGGCAGAGAACCCGTAATTAAATTGGATTTCAACAGTACATCGGTAGGATATGTGTGTAATATAATCTGCTTAAGTATGCAAAGATGCGTCCACACTCGGATCATTTGCTCGTAAACGATCACCGTGGCGTGACATGACTGCGTTTCGCGCTGCTTGGACGCTCACTGTCGTCGCGGCGATCACGCCGCGCTTGTCCGATCTAAGTATGTGATACGCGTAGCAACATGGATTTCGAGCGATCGGATCGGCGCAACGTCCAAACGCGAGATCGTGACACGCGATCATGCCACGCGCCGAATATCTGATCGGGGAAATGATACAAATGTGGACGCACCTCAAGGGGTTTATGCAGATAGATAATCATCAACATCATAAGCCGAAAGACGGCCACTGCTGGACAAAGGCCTTCCAAGGATTTTCACAACGATTTTGCGCTACCTTCACCCATCGCATTCAGGCGATCTAGCAAAATCGTCTCCGCAAGACCAAATTGGAAATGAGATGATACACAGGAGAAGCAGAGTCGACTGCCATGCCAGAGAGTTACCCGTTCTTACTGGCAGGAGGATCACATGAATCGAACCGATGGCTGCTGTTACAGACAGACTGATGTAGTCATTATAACTTGCTTGAGAAGTTCTCTCATGACACTCCCATGGTCATAAAGTGTGCGCGAGGTGGAGCACGATGCACAATGACCCTGCCGCGTGTACCCTTCTTACTCGCCCCCGCTGTCTTTCCCCCCGTCTCCCGCAGACCATGGGTGTATCACGAAAGAACTTGTCAAGCTATAATCAAAATTAGAAGATATTTTTCAATATAAGTATTAACTAAAAAAAATAAGGGTTTGTACTTGTTTTTGTATCAGTTTCAGTTCAGCCACTTTGGTATTAAATCTGTCACAAGAAAGTTTAACGAAAATGCAGAACAGGCAAAAACTTGGAGTCACAAATATTTCTAATTTTAAGAATAACCAAAATTGTATGCAGAAACAATGTAAATAAAAAAAAACAATAAAGTGTCTTATTTAGCACACGTTTTTCACATAAACACGAAACAAAGCTGCTCTTTTATAACAACACATTATTATAATAATGTTACCTTCCGTAAGGTCAGCTCACATTATGAGGAAACTCACGAGGTAAGTTAATTGGTATAAAAACATAATTACTAAGTACACAGCAGGTGCAAGGCTCTTACTTGTCTAGAAATTATTGAACTAGAAACTTGACGTCACAGTTCATCTGTTCAGATGGGAACTAGAAAAGCCTTCACAAGAAAGGTATTATAAACAGTATGATTACTTCATAAAAAGTAAAAATCATCACGCATTCATGAACACTGTTACATTTTGACCAGAACAGCCGGATCATATATGCTACCAAGGACCATTATAACAAGAGGACTTTCTATCTCCATAAACCGCCCTATAAGCCGTTCTCCGCTATGTACAACGCCATCTATGATAAAAAATGATAGTTATAATTACTCAAATTCGCAACCGTGACACACTATTTAATTGTTACGATTTATAGCTATTTACGAGCTAATTGCTACTGTACTATGTTTCGTTGTCCAATTATAATAGCGTTAAATGTTTAGTTTTAAAGCGCCATCTAGTATTTGACAGAATATCTCCTTGCAATCGGGGCGCGATCCAAAGTATGGCAATTGACAGTTCTCTTGTTTTAATTGTCCTTGTCTGCTACTATTATATCTGTATGCAAAAAGTCACGTTGAATCATTGCCGTTGGTGCCATTAAAAAAACGATAAATAAATCAATGAATGACGTTCTTCTATATTTTCTTCTACTGTTATTAATTTAATTATTCAGTAGAAGAATGGATTAAATGCACTCGAGTCCTCGATTAGAGGTCGCTATGCTGACCGCGTTTCATAAATATATAAATAATCCCCCTCATCGATTTCGATGACGGCGACCCTGACTACGAATAATTATGTATTTTACATTTAACACATATACAATTTACAAAGACAAAGAAAATATTGAAATTGACTTATTTTCTAGCGTGATCCCTTATATAGCTTCAATGGAGCTGGCCTTGCGACTAGTAAGAAGATGTATAGGAGGGCTTAGGTCTTTCTTTTTGAGTTTGGCGCTTTAGCCGGTTTTCCTCAAAAAACTTAACAGATATATAAATACTATAGAATACATACACATTTCCTTTCTTTTCACGACATTTAACGCATGACGTGTGAAGATTGAATACTGCTTGTAATTGTTTTTCTGCGATAATTCTAGGTCAAATACGGCATGAAATTACATAGTACTACTTGTAATTCTACACGATAGGTAATATGTTTAATGACCTATAAAATTATACATCAGCAGGATAAACCACACACGACAAATATATAACGTGTTGCGTGATCTGCCAATACATCATCCTTAAATAATTTTATGAAGGTCTAAACCAATTGGGAATAATTATTTTTCCAAAGTTGTTCATATTGTACCTCGATAATGCACGTTATTTGGATTCTGAATGTACATACATATAGTGAATTAAAAAAGGAAAATTAAAAAGTTCGCTGTCAATGTCATGACTTTATTTTAGTTTTCTTACTAATCCATATAGATCAAAGTAACAATGTATACAGAAAAGGAAACTGCACAACTGTCATATCGTGATATAAAAAATATATATTTAAAACAAGACAACTTAATATAAACTATATTATATTTATCGACAAAAACTACAAGATGAACAGCCCTGGGACATTTAATGATCTCAATTACAGTTTTATATTTCTTAAACACGACTAGTTATTATGAAATTTTGCTTCCGAGATACGGCATAGTTAATCACAAAGTTGGGAATACTCGTAATTTTGCATAAAAAAGGGAAATCCATGGGTAAAAATAAAAATGCTACTACTCCAGGATTACTCCAGGTTTTAAAAAAAACTTTAATTTTGACTTTTGAATTGGCCCCTTTGATAGAGCGCCCAGAACGGGGGCAGGGCAGGAGGATTCCCGGGCTGTATGGTTACACAAAAATTGTTTTCCTCTAAGAGGACGAAAGTTTGGAGGTATAGTAATGTCATCAGATACACGGCTCGTAAACTTATACAGTTATTTATTTACCAACGAAGGCACAAAACGCGTAGGTTAAAATAATACACGATGCAGTTTGCCCACACACGCTCGACTTTGGTCAGTCCTGACAAAAACGGCCCAAGAAATTATTTTTATGACATCAGAGAAGTGCATTGAGATCTGAGATAAGCATTAGAGGGTGTTTCGTTCATTATTCAAAATTTATAATCATTACTATATCAGTCAAAAGACATCTACCTACTGCCGGAAAAAGGCTTTCTGTTTCCCGCAAAGGATCTACACGGAACAATATAATTTTGTCATCTTCAAAACGAGAGTGAATAGACACTCTAGATAGTGTAAGCGTGCTCAAGCGTCGGCTTCATCGTCGCTTACCAACAGGAGAGATTAAAGTCAAATGCTTGCCTATTTTACATAAAAAAAAAAACACAACGACAACGAACATGTGCCGCTGCCACTGTATGACCTCGATTGTTTCCCTATTTTTCATCAAAATACTATTGGCAGTAATTTGAGGTAAACAATGCGTTTGTTATTGTTAAACAACAAACTTTAGGAAGCAGAAAATTAAAAATAAAACATCGTGAATGTTTTTTTGGTTTTTTATACGATGATAGACGGGCATTTGACCGCAATCTCACCTGTTGTTAAGTGACGATGTGGCCGAGGATGTACCATGCCCGTCTAGAAACAGCCCACAGCTAGTAATCTTCGTATAACAAAACGCGTACGTTAGCGCCATGATGTTTTTAATGTTGACTGACGTTTTTCTCTGCTGTGATTAGCTGTTGCTTTGTCAATACACTCGTCATGTCATCTATATATTATTTGTCGAAATTCATTCTGTCACTGCCACAGTAATGTGTTGTCGACTGATGTCCTTGTGTTTATCGTGTCTTTCTTTTTGCAAAATGTTTTAAGAGTGCTGTGTTTGTAGAACTTTGCGAAAGGACGCTCTTTTACACCATTTCGCGTGCTCTGAGAAAATACTTAGTGGTTGAAGTGTTTAAATCGTGATGATCTTGCAAAATTATCGCCCGCAGAACTAGCAAACATTATGTCCAAGAATTCATTTTGTTTCTTTGACTGCGCCGAGCACAAAACTATTCTCAGTCATTTCACTGTCCGATTTACAATTATGAATTGGTGCAACACAACCAACAAAATATTAAATGTGACAGACGTATTACTTACAATACAGAAGAAAGCTTACGACAAATTTAAAAAGAAATTGAAAAAAAAAATCTTTTAACAAATAATGTGCGTTTTATTTTAAGTATATAATTTGATCACGTAAATACAATTACTAAAGTTACGTGTTCAAATTTACGTGCCGCGAACTATTCGTTCTAAATATTCATATCAATGAACCTAGACCACTTTGGCTGAATACGTAACGATCCCTTGTCATATTGCAATCTCGAATAGAAAAAAAATTAACGTCAGCCAACACTAATCGTACAGATTAAATATAGTTGCCTAGTGCAAATAATATTTGTTTCTGAGTTGGCAGTCTGATACGTAGTATCTCTTATTAGTCTTTGAAACAGCCTATTCACTCTTGTCTTGAACACGCCCAAATTATAATGGTCGGGGAACACAATCGCAGGCAACGAGTACGAGATGTATTAATTTTTATTATTTATTTAATCATATGGCACAAGGTTTTATTTAAGACGGATACACAATTTACAGGTTGCTCAGTGTAGTGTATCCGATTTCCGTTTAGCTGCGAGGCTCTGGTGTAGTGATTAAGCAGTGCAGCGGCGAGAATTGATTACTCTTTAGCACCACCCAGGGGATATGTGCAGGGGATCTAAGGTAGCTTCCTGCGGACGCGAGTAATCGTTACCCCCCGTAATAAATATGATGTTCTATTTTCAATGAAGTAACCTTTCACACAAAAAACCTTTATTAAAATCTATACTCAGGTACATACTCGTACGTTAAAATTATACCCCTCGCATTTCATCAGGCTTAAAAATAATTCAACCGGATTATTCCGCGTCTACTTCTGCAATCATAAGCTGCTGGGCTAGCGTAACTCTCCGCGCCTTGCGCCTTCGATTTTCGCGCTTTTTTTAATTGTTTCTGTGGGTCTATTTTGGTAAATTCTGACACGTGAAATTCTGGGCACCTCGGAGAAACTAAAGGCTTCACCTATTGCTAGGACTTGGAGTAAGCCGATGAATGAGCTGGCAGTTGCCAGCTCTGATGTCCTTGAGATAGCCGCTTCACGGCCTTTTCTCATGTCGAGTCTTCTGTAGTCTTCTTCTAGTCTTTCAAGAGCAGGAAGCGAACCTCCCCCAGATACTTCACGACGCGCAAAGGGAGCGTGCACCTCGACCTACGCGACATAGCATCACCCGTTGTTTCGCTCTCTATTGAAAGGAGAGAGACAGACAATCGTTGTGAATACTTGTGCTAGAGGTGCAGCAAGGCCTCGGGAACTAAAATGAGATATTATACACGATAAATTCATTTAAATTGATTTATTTAAATAAGGTATGACGTCGATTTGTCAGCTCCTTCGACTTAAATTATAATTATATTACGACATGTCACACCGCCAGACACACCCAGGACCGTATAATTTTGTCTCACGTAACCGGGGACGATGAAGTTATGCAACCCCGGTTATGAACCGCAAGTTATGCATTCGGTAAATTAAAGCGCCATTTTTCAACATAATTGCTGCGATGAAAATGCGCCGCATAAATGTTTTATCGGAAATGGAGTTAGAGAAGGAAATTGCTTAATTACATGTTTTGTTGTTTATTTGGTACTAAATTAATGAAAAGTCTTAAATAACTGTGTGACATAAGTACAGCAGAGACATGCCAAGCCTGAACTGAGGTGGCGGGACGATCTAATCATCTCGCTCAACAACTGATAGAGAAGGCATCTGATCGAGAGTTGTGCGGATCTAGGATAGTAGCAGGAGTGAGACAATTCTACTATTTTACAACGACTCCTCTGGCGCCGTGAACCGAAGTGTATCTTGGCCTTCAGCAGAGTGCACGCCACTGATCGCGATTTCGTGGGATTTTCTTCCACGAGCCAGCTAAAAGCTGGTGTAAATCAGCCTCCGCAGCATCAGCCCAACGGTGTCTGGGGCGACCGACCGGGCGGCCGGGTCTACATGTGTCATTTTACCCTTGTAGGCTCTTTTGACAGCACGGTCGTCTCCCATTCGTTACATAATCAAGCCCACGAAGACGATGCGCTTTCATTACTCCGATGACATTCGGTTCCGCGACAAGATCACAAGTAGGACAATCCTATGGCATGATAAAAAGAAAAACAGTTTAAAAGTGATTTTCATTACATGACCTAAATTTTTTCCCGCTGATTGTACAATCTCTCAATTATATCTGTTGCAAAAGAATATTGATTGAAATAAAACAATTTAACGGATTATATCGCGTATATTATCTCATTTTAGTTCCCGACGTATCGGAAGCTTTCCAGCTCTCCATGGTCACAGGTGGACTGAGAAAAGATGTATTTTCCTCTGTCAAAGTTACAATTTGTGCAAACTACCCATTTTTTTGAAAAAACACAAATAAAGGTGTACATACATGCCAGATAGGCCTAAGCTTCTGTCTTTGAAGCTTAGGCCCATCTGGCATGCCCATTAGGCAGCAGTTTATAAATGCCTGCACTCTGCAAAGGGGTGCTACTCTTCACGGGTCTAAGGTATTGAGACACCTTCTTCAACGGCTTGAAATATGTTTTTATAGAAGCACGCTTCAAGATGTTTCCGATCTTGTCTGTGACCCCTTTCACATATGGTAATACGGCAGGTTTACGCTCGACTGTTGGTTTCTTCATACTGGGATTCAGCTTGGAACGTGGTATCTGGAGCTCGTTGGCTCGAAGCGCACGTTTGACATTCTGCAACTTAGCAGTCAGATGTTGATCGTCGCAGATATCCCTGGCTCTCTGAAACAAAGATTTACCCACTGTAGCAAGTTGACAGGGATGGTGGTGAGATTTGCCATTCAAATACCTATCTGTATGCGTAGGTTTCCTATATACAGTATGACCTATGTCATTGTTAGGACCTCTAATTACTAGCACATCTAAGAATGCAAGTGAATTTTGATTTTCCAACTCCATAGTGAATTTAATTTTACTATGCATGGAGTTCAGATGGTCTAAGTAAGCTGAAACACTAGATCTAGGTAAAATAAAAAGGTATCACCTACGTATCTTTTAAAGATCCTCGGCTTGACACGTGACAGTGAAAGCGCTCTCTCCTCGAAGTCTTCCATGAAAATATCGGCGACGACAGGAGACACCGGAGACCCCATTGCTACACCATCAACTTGCCCGTAAAATTCACCATTCCATAGCATATAGCCAGATGTAAGGCAGTGTTGTAATAACTCAGCATAATTGCCATCTGTTGTTCACCCAATCCTCTTTTCACAATTTCGATACATTCTTGAACTGGTAGGCATGTGAAGAGAGACTGGACATCAAAACTGACCATAACTTCATCATCAGTTAGTCTCAAATCCTTAATCTCACTGACAAAATGGTATGAGTCCCTTGTGTATGCTTCCGTCTTCCCTCGCAGTAAAGAAAGCACACCTGCTAAGTGCCGAGCTAATCGATAGGTAGGAGCATCGATTTGACTCACTATAGGGCGTAACGGAGCACGAGGTTTATGTATCTTTGGTAACCCGTACAACTTTGGTGGCACCGGGCAAGAAGGCACTAAACTTTTCACATCCAGATTAAGATTTTCAGAGTGCTTACTTATCAGCTCGGGTGTCGTTTTTACTACTTTCGCCGTTGGATCTCGCTTAACAAGCTTGTATGTTGTAGCGTCTGACAAAAGTACTTCCACTTTCTGGTTGTAATCACTAGTATCCATAACAACCGTCGCATTTCCCTTGTCAGCCCGAAGAATGGTGATGTCTGGGTCTTTACGCAAGCTCTTCAAAGCGTTGAATTCAGTTCTGGGTAAGTTAACTTTAGGAAACTTTGCTCGTCTTAAAATTGAATACACATCCTGGCGTACGGCCTCCAAATCCTCCTTGCGCATATGATTTTGGACCAAACAATCTTCCACACTGACTATAATCTGTTCATAAGGGATATTCCGTGGAGTAACATCATAATTAAGCCCCTTTTTAAGAAGCGAGGTTTGAGACTCGGAGAGTTTTTTCGAGCTAATATTCACTACAGGTGCAACGGCATTTGACGTTGACGTTTGATTACCTCCACGGAGCGTTTCATTCCTAAAGCGTTTTGATTTCAACTTGTTAAACTTAGCATTTTTCTTACGTGTACAACTTTTAAATTTTGATGCGTAACGTCTGTCGCCTTATTCAACAATACTTTTGAAGTCATCATCTGTCAATATCAACTGCAATTCGTCACTCTTTTCTTTAATCTGTTGTTCAAATTTGTGAGCTGAATAACGGGTATTGTGGATAAGTTTGCACAGTAACTTTACACTAGCTTGGCGGAGAATGCGTTCACTACCGAAAATGTCCTTCTTCGGTGCTATTTTCACGCATGTAGGAATGAGATCTTCATTACGGCATTCTTTAAGGAAATTCAATGAACTTCGAGCTCGTGCGAGTCCCGTCCTGAGGTCTTCATACCGCCTGATTTGGTTAGCAACATCCAGTCCGTACTGGTGTACATAATATTTTCTTCTGTTTCCCCACAGGAGAGTAGCACCCCTTTGCAGAGTGCAGGCATTTATAAGCTGGATTGCGAGTGTGGTCTTTCATACATTGGTCAAACGAAATGCAGTGTATCAACCCGGGTGAAGGAGCACATAGCAGATGTCAAGCACCGTCGGTGTAATAAGTCTGCAGTCTGTGAACATGTCATTGACAAACCAAACCATTCAATTAAGTTTGATAAACCTTGTATCCTTGCCAAAGAAAAAAGATATTTTCCGAGAATGCTACGCGAGGCTATTGAGATTAAAAAGCATCCTAATTTCAATAGAGAAGATGGATTGTCACTACCACCAGCTTGGGATCCTGTAATACATTTCATCAAGGAGCAAGCGATATACAGGACTGCAAAACCTTAATTTCCGAACGCTTTAAAATATCTTATCTGTTTAAAAGTAGTTTAATAGTCTGTTTTTTTTAATATTATAATTAGTAATGAGTATACTGGGAGTTTTCTTTGCAGCGTTTCTTTTCTCCTCAGTACGCCTCATTTGTGAAATGCTGCTTGGTAAATTATATTGACGACCGGTTTGGCTCAGTGGGAGTAACGTTGCCTGCGAAGCCGAGGTCCTGGGTTCAAATCCCGGTAAGAGCAAATATTTGTGTGATGAGCACAAATATTTGTTCCTGAGTCTTGGATGTTATCTATGTATATAAGTAATATATCTATTAAATATATCGTCGTCTGGTACCCATAACACAAGCCTTATTGAGCTTACCATGGGACTAGAGCGATTTGTGTAAAATTGTCCCGTAATATTTATTATTATTATTATTATTATTATTAAAATAAAATAATTAAGCCCTTCGGGCACATGTGTAACTGTCTTTACAGCTTAGGCCCATCTGGCATGTATATACACCTTTATTTGTGTTTTTTTCAAAAATGGGTAGTTTGCACAAATTGTACCTTCGATAAAGGAAAATACATCTTTTCTCAGTCCACCCGTGACCATGGAGAGCTGGAAAGCTTCCGAAACGTCGGGAACTAAAATGAGATAATATACGCGATATAATCCGTTAAATTGTTTTATTTCAATAGTAATAATCGCGGAAACAGAAGAAATGAATATTGTACATATATCGGTGTGCCGGCAGCATAAGTTTACCTAGACTACAGGAAAGTGAGGTACAGTCAGCGTCAAATAGTCTGTAACATCAAAAGTGCCAAAAATATCGCAACACATATTTATTTTAATGGGCATAAAGTTGTGTAACGATATATTTGGCGATTTGGATGCTACAGACTATTTGAAGCTGACTGTACTAGCCCCAGTATACTTATTGCAAATAAAAAAAAGAGTTTTATTAATTTGCAACCTAGGTATACATTTCCTATAAAGGGGCAAAAATTCAAAGCCTAGACAAACTATCCGTCTCTCTCTAACTACGTGCGCGAGTGTAAGAGTACAGATTTATTAATCACACGATTAACGCGAAACGCGACCATCCCCCGTAGGTAGTTTGCTAGTTTACAACTACTATTATTATTTATTATTATTATTGCTTAAAAATATGTTGATCGATTGTTAAAATCAAGTCTCGTATGCTGACATGTAATTTATCATATCACTATATCTAAGTACACATGACAATAACATGAACATTAAGCGGATCTTGGCCGTTCAGTGGGCGCGCCCACCGGAGAAATGCACAAAAGGCAAGCACTACTTACAAAAAACAGCTTATCTTAATAAGGAATACATGGTACTTAAGCCCTTGTATAAAATGAGGACAAACGTATTTACATTCAAAAGTAGCTCCACATTGCATTATTTAAATTACGCTCCAGCTATGAAAAACATAAGGCAGATTTATTGTAAGTAACTTGAATATACTTGCACTTTCTAAGGATTGGCTGTGTCTAGTAAATTTTCGTTTGAAGAATTTGTTTCTCGTCCAATTTAAACTGAACTTTCTTCAGCTAATAGCTTTTGCCAAGGTTGCTTCTGGAATATTTTCCTGCAGGTAATGGGCAGGGCACACAGTTCGAAGAACCGATGATGGTGACTGCGTACCGGCAAGCACAGAGTGGGAAGGCCACCCGCAAGGTGGTCGGGTGACCTGGTTAGGGTTGCGGGGACTCACTGGATGTGGGTTGCTTCTATCCTACCCATGTGGAATTCTATTTAGGAAACCTGTGTTTTGAAATTTAGCTTTGCCGTAATCGGGTAAAAAGTACTTTAGTTCCACAGTACGCTACCTACTGTCAATGCATGTATTATATACTAGTTTCTGCCCGCGACTTCGTCCGCCTTAAATTCGTTTATCGCGGATAAGGGCATTTTTCCGAGATAAAAAGTAGCCTATGTCCTTCCCCGGGACTCAAACTATCTCCATACCAAATTTTATCCAAATCGGTTCAGCGGTTTAAGCGTGAAGAGGTAACAGACAGACAGACAGACAGACACACTTTCGCATTTATAATATTAGTATGGATAACCACGGGTCAATCTCCTCTCCCACATACATAACTAATTACGTGCTACTAATAATGGAGCCGAGTCCTTATAAAGCATGGCTGGGATATGGTCGCATAATCCACTCAGGCAAGACAAGTAGGCTCGTTAGTATTACCAATACAGCTGTTTAGACGCAAAAGGGCGGAACTGAATGGAAATCCTAGAGCAATGCGCCCTTTTACAGATAATAAATGGGATACGAGTGCATATTTAAACCACATTCTTTTAGTTTTTTATTGAATTTTTCTTGCACAAAAGAAAAACTTGTCATACAAAAAGCGGTTTAATACCACAAGGAAAATTCTCTACCAATCCACTTTAAGGCAAATCAGAAATGAAGTGAAAAGGTGGGTTTATTATAGACTTTAAGTATAAACGCGGACTTAATACCTCAAGGCATTCTCTATCAATCGTAAATGAAACAGAAATTTAGTGCTGTCAAAAATCAAAGTAAGTTAATTTTAACTAGCAAACTTACGTGAGACTGTGAGACTACATATTTAGATTACATTAGCCGCACTTACTCGGCTTTTATGATGTGAGTAACCGCTAAAGTAAATAAAATAATGTCGAAGGGTAGGCTGAGGAAAAGGTGGGTGCGGATTGCGTGAGAGATGACATAAACAGGAAGGATGTGAATGTGAGTTACGAGATGACGAGTGATAGAGAGGTACCGTCAACTGGGGTTACTTTGATCAACGGGGTGACATTGATCACTCATTTTTAATCCATAAGAAGTTTGTTTCCAAACGCGTTTATGTTAAGGTTGGCAACCTCGTTAAAAAAACATCTTTGACGCGTTCTGAAATACACTCTTATAATTTAAAAATTAATGATCAATGTTACCCCGTTGATAGAAGTAACCCCAGTTTACATGGAAGAAAAAAAGATGCTGCGCCGACCCCAAGTAAATGGGATAAGGACAAGCGAATGAACGTGTTTTCATATAATTTTCTTTCTTTAATTAATTTTTATGCAACTATTGATATTTTAGGATCATGATTTTGATGAGATTTTCGTGATGTTTAAAGTGAATTTCATCACTAAGATCACTATATTCGTATAAATAGAAAGATCTAAATATTAAAATCTCTTAGTAACGTTACAGTGTTTTGGCGGGAATTATATTGATAAACTGAAATATACATATATATATGGAAGTTTACCATTCCCTGAAAGATCCGCTACTTTTGATGTTGGCTAGAACTGTATTTTTTTAACTAATTTCGATATTTTCCTTTATCACCGAAATAAAAAGCCTTTTTACACTTTATCGAATGGACGAAAAAGGATACTCGTTACTCGTCCACCTACAACAAGCATTCCTTGCAAACCGGCTTTTCAAGATAACCATAGATCACGTAGACGACAAAGAAAAACCGGCCATTTGCGAATCGGATTCGCGCACTGAGGGTTCCCTACAAAATATACGCTACAAATGGCCGTATCTATGAAAATCCAGTGTTAGCAGAGCCCTACTCCTAAGCAAAATGTACGCAGTGCTCGATCATTTTATAATGGTTACTGATATAGACAGACAGATATACAATTATAGTGTTTTTAGTATTTGTTGTTATAGCGGCAACAAAAATGCATCATTCGTGAAAATTTCAACTGTGTAGCTATTACGGTTCATGAGATACAGTGTGGTGACAGACAGACAGACGGATAGCGAAGTCTTAGTAATAGGGTCCCGTTTTAGGCTTTGGGTACGGGACCCTAAAAACAATAAATATTGATCCGCAGTAACGTTTAAAGAAACAAAAGGATACTCCTTAACTGTGGCGTAAAAAACCTACCCTGATCGACCATGGTTCCATACAGGCACAGAGAAACTGCCTACCCTGAAGCTCTGAACAACCATGGCTCCATATAGGCGCAGAAAAACTGCCGAAAACCCTATGCACGCTGCTGCTCGTTATACACCATAAATATTCCGCGGCAAATGAGGCCAGCCTGCAGGGTGACCATAGACCACGCACATAAACAATTTTCACTAAAAACTGCATTGACAGTCACCGTGCAGCGCTACTTTCTACCGGAGAAACGTACACATGTTAATGCTGCCTTTGACGTGTTGACGCGTAGGCCTATTAGGCAATATTGGACGTGTGCCTCGTTGGAAAGGGCCGGTTACTTGCAGATGCTACTTGCTAGCGCAATAGTCATGATGACGGGTACGAAATTGAAAATTCTTAATTAGTCCGTCGGTTAGGTGATAAAAAAATATTGGACACGTATTTTTTGCTTTTTCAAGATAACAAAAAATACTAAGATAAACCGCATTAAATGAGTGTTTAGGAGTGGGGCCCCTGACGTCATAACTAGGTACAAACTGTACTTAGGAGAGACGTCATGCGAGGTTTTGACTCAATGTACCGCTTTTAACTTTTGATTACGTAGAAATAGAAAAAATACGTGTCAAATATTGTTTATTCATCTACATGACAGACTAATTATTGAAATTTAGTCATCATCCCTATTATGGCATAAAACTTACTACCAATGCTACACAGACTAAGAAATAAAAATAGGAAATCGTTTCTGAAAGCTGAAAAAACTAAAGCGTAATCTGTAAATACTGGTATTTAATTTTCCCATTTATCAATACTATTTAGAAATAATAACATTAATTAATGCTATCTTTTCATTCTTCTCATTGATTAGGCTACCGTTACGTACAAATCAATTAGGCATCCAATTTTAATTATGTGATTTATGTGTGCACAAGCGAATTATAAAAACTACAACCAAATGTAGTAACGTCCCAAAAACGCCATACGTAAATTAATGATAAGTACTTACAAAGTTATCACAGTTTTTTACTGTATTGCTAATTATCAAAACTTAAGTCGATACAGAATCAAGTCAAATATAGTTAAACGTCAACAACCTAATATCATGAAATTTCATCTGCGTAAATAATACAAACTCAAAGCCAGTGACTCGACCAATGCAAACGGAGCTATCAACTCTTCCTAGTAAGGAGCGATAAGTAGGCTCATTGGCCCATTTGCTTCTTAACGCAGCAAAAAACGAAGCGACGACAGTGACCGTAAAACCTCACATTAAGGCCGGTATACACGGTGTACAGTAAACTGCATACTCCCGGTCACAATATGTTATATCGACGTTCTGGGTACGATGCAAAAAAACTATCGTATCCGACAGCGAAGGTTCGGTTTCGGCAAAAAACATGTTTCGGCGGAAGGTTCGGTTTTGGTCAAAAAACTGCCGAACCTTGCGGTCGCGCTGAAACTTACCCACCCGTACTATTTTGAGGCTAGCTGATCGTCATTTGTGCACATTAAAACTCAGGATACATCTTTTTTTTACTGTTATAAGTCAACTTGTTTTATTTTAATACCACCTACACGACTTACAAGTAGGTAGTTCGTTGTTCATATTTCTAGAAATAACGGTCCAATGATATTTTTCTTCATTATATTCAACGATTTTAACACATCTATAAATGTTTAGGTTTCGGCTGAAACTAGAACCAAAACCGAAATTTAATTTACTTGCTTGTGTATTTTAGGCCTCTTTTTGCTACATAAGAAGGAATAGTTATATGGTAAACAGTAAAAAAAAATACTTAAAGATTCTTCTCAAACATACAAGACGTTTCTGAAGTTACTTGTAACTAGTATTTGTTATACCGGATCATTGTTTCTGTGTCGCAATAGCTTTGCATATGCAATTGTTTTTACTTCCAATTGTATTCAATAGACATACAAAACAAACCCCTCCAACGCATTTTCCGAGAACAGATTTACTTTTCTTGCAAAGAAAAGCCTATCCATCGTAAAATAAAAACAGTAACCCGATGAAAACAGTGACCAAAACGTAAAAATTTTGTGTAATGGTTTGCTAATGCATGGGCATAATTAGGTTCCATTTCAACTGTTTAATTTTCCGAATGTTTAATTACACAACCCCAAATGTTTATTTACGACTGTCATAAAAAACCTAATCCAGCATAAACCCATTAAAAAAGGAGAAAAAAGAGGCAGTTTGGAGGCAGTGTGGAAAAATAACTAGACGTAACGGAATGAAATGAAAAGTAACTTAAAAAATATAGGAGTAGTGTAACCGTAACTCCCCATGTCGTGTGATTCACTATCAAAAGGTGTAACAATTATCTCACGTTCGTATCCAACACACATCTAGTCACGTACTTTGCTATAGTATTTCTTACGCGAATGAATTAAAAGTCAAAATTGTATACATAAAAATTGTACTTTTATATCTGTACAGTGCTCATGTCGGTAAAATGTAAACTATCTCCGTTTAACCACGCTATCATTCAAAACACAACTTTATATCGAATGAATTGACGTTTTTTTCAAATCCCAACCTTTTTACTGTATTACGTAAGAGAACGTGTGTATTTCGTATCACAATCACGATAGTAATAGCGATATAAATGCGTTAATCGAAAAGCAATTTCGTCTTAATTCCGGAAGTCCAACTGGTAATAGCCGATGAATGTGTGGAAGGCAATTTCATTGAGATCAACAACAGACTTTAGATGTTTTATAGTTTGTTACGAATAGGTTAACAGTGGTATTTATTTCTTTACAACGGCTAAGCTTGCATAAACTATTATAAATGGCCTCAAAACGTGAATCATAACGTTCTGTTTTATCCGATTATGGTTCGGAATTAAGGTTATAACGATTATTCACATATTTCCATACGCAAAGTTGCTCCTTGTTGCATTTAGAGCCAAACCAGATGTTATATGTTGTTGCCTTTTTATGACACGTTCATATTTATGCCAAATATTCTATTAAATACAGCGTAGCAAAGGCATCATTCTACAGTCCATTCATTGAATGAAGGGAGGAAGTGAATGAATGCCAATTCGCTACGGATGGGTGGATTTTATCAAAACAACCTGATTATTCTCGTACATTGTCAGGTATACTTATATATTTTTCTGTCATCGATATGTTCCTCGGTTATTTTTTATTTACTAATTGATACGTAACTAGTAATATCGTCAGTTTTGGCAAGTCACGTTGTACATTTGTTTATGCGTTGAATAGATATGTTTTCTTTACAAAAATCCGCTATAAAAAGACTTGGAGGCAACCAATCTTGATTTCCAACAACTTAGCACCAATTTCAGAAATAGCAGATTGATTTGTGACGCAAAAATAAGGTGTCAGAGAAAATCACTCAAGACTGCTCTTGCGCCGCGCCCGTGACGCTTCATCGAGCATCTAGCAAAAACTACCCACAATCTAGCACTTAACAACCTTGCAATAGACTCTAGAATAACACAGACACAGATCTGTGCCAGCCGATCGATTACGCACTGAATCGCACCAGAGTAATGAAATTGGAAATTAAATTGAAAAACGTATAGTTTTCTAATAGGATTTCATTATGTCACAGTTTTATATTGATTCGTTTTATTTATGTAACAGTATGTAATGGCAAATTGAATAGCGGATTTGTGCGCAACGTTTATGGTAAACTGTTTTAAAGAAACGTTATCAGTACTCATAAAAGAAATAAAACAATGATTAATTATGCTGAAAAATAATTTGTAACGCTGTAAAACGTTTGAAATACCGTTCTCCGTTGTTACTGGATTATTAGCAAAAATAATTAACGAGAATAAGTAGTAAAATTTATTTGTTATTGAAATTTTACGTTTTTTCTAAGTGTTTGTTAATTCTCTTAAGAATAACCCTGATCAAAAACATATTTGAAAGGTAAAGAAAAAGTTTGATGATTAAAATGTTGGAGAGAACATCACCCCAAAAATTGCGATGAAAAATGCGAACGCTACTTTTCAATATGATATTTATCTACAGACTACATGGACTATAGATAAAATATGTAGATGATTTAAAATAGCTGACAAACTCTATTTGCACAGTCCAACTTAGAAAAATAATGATAGAATTGCTTTCGCATTCAATCTGGGTTAACAAGATTCAAACATGGCAAAGGTCGCCTCGGCAAGCAAACGTCCCACTTTGCCCTGATTCAAAATATCAGCCATAAAACAATTTCACGGCAATACGTCAAGCGACAATGGCATTGCGAAAGTTGTCAATTCCATTTGAATACATACAAAATACATTACAACCAGCTCATTAAAGTCGAGGTCGGCGTAAAAATACGCAAACATACCAAGATTATTCTGCATTAGTTAAAGCTCATGTATTCTTAACGGTTAAGTCTAGAGTCGCTTGTGTAGGCCTTTTCGTGTACCTACCTGACCGCGACCCGAAATGTTGGTATTGTGTTTTATTGTACGCAAACCGTCTGAATTCGTGTGTGGCTCGTGACTGGGGGTAAATTGGACAAATCTGCATTGGACCTGCGCGGACGCATGTTGCACGACTGTCGTTTGTTTCTGCGCTGTTGCAAGGTGACAGTTTGGCGACGTGGAGTCGCCGTCCGCAGTTTTATTACTATGTAGTGCCAATTAGCTTGTCAATAATAATTGTTGCGTATACTGAGTTAACTGGGCTGTTGGCTAAGTCCTGTTTTTTTTCTAATATGAGGTATTTTTTAGTTAATACATGTCTTAATGTTTAGAGATTGTCTCTAAAAATTTTCTTTTGATGATCAAATCTTCAAACGGAATGACTTAAGTCTAGGAGACTGTCGATCTCTATTTCGATATTGGGCCGACTCTATAACTCTTTTTCTAGTAGCTACGTACTCCGCAGCCTTTTAACACTCTGTGATTATTTTCGATGACTCGGTTAGTTTCAGTTAAATTTACGTCAGGTTTTTAACCAATGTTAACATTATTGACAGCAGGTGTTGGAAATTTAACATTATCGTCAGCATCATCATCGTCATGACTTCTTTCTACTTGGTCGTTATTTCATGACTGAAGATACTTATTATTTTCGGTAGTCTTATTTTTAGCAAGGTCGACTGCCAAGGAGAAAGACGACGTACGACGGATGACCAATTTCGGAGGGTCGGCAGAACTTAGCACCACGTGTTACTAATTCTATTGACAACATCTTGACTATTGTGATAAACTTCACGATAAGCATCTCACTACCTATTTAAGAACGATTGGTTGCAACCAATCAGGGCAATATTATTTGGCAGCCTTCATCGCAATCAAGATCTTAGACATCTGTTTTGCAACCGCTTATCCCAATAAAGAAGAGCGTTTAGCTAGATAAGGCATTCATTATCCTAGATGAGTCGTTTAACTAAATGTCATTGTAAATATTGCATTGAACTACGGATCTACATACGTGATGAAAGCTGGTTTCGTTCTAGGATATTATTATCCTACTATAATGAATGGAAATTTGTTTAATATCTGTAATAGTGTCTTAAATAGCTGTTTTCTTAAAGAAGACTTCTCGGGGGACGCCGGACCATCAACATCTCCCGCATCTTCTGTTGCTACCTCGTAGAGAGGCATTAAGTTTCATTCTGCTTTGTGGTGGGTTGTTATGTTTACTTGCGTATTTCTTTGTGGAGATCGAGGGTAGGCATCAGTAGGTAGGAGTAGCAAAGAAAATATTATTCATTAATCCAATATGGAATTCCACAAAGTAACGCCTGAATTCATGAATTTCTTTGCTTTCAGCGAAAATTAATCTATGTAAGGACAGGGATTGTGAATGTTTATGGGAATATTAGTAATAATTTTCCTAGAGATCTCGATACGCTCGATTTTGAAAAACTTGGGCAATATGAGACACATGTCATTAAGCTCAACTTATAGCTTTTGGATGTTTGGATGCACTTGTGAGATTTTCTGTAATTAAGAGCCTGAAAACAGGCAAGGTTCAGCAACAGTACTTTAAAGGCGAATTATTATTACCAATTTCAAAAATATTGCTCAACTAACCTTTTTGTTGAGAGTGTAAATATCATTTACTCACAAACAATAAAAAAGTTATACAAAATAAACCCGTTTATATTAATCATGAGTTTGGTAAATGTACTTTTGTATTAAACGAAGTATTTAAGGGGAAACTTATCACAAATCTAGCGCAACTCCCATTGTTATATACAAAATAATAAAAGGTAAAGGTAAAAGCATTGCCTAATAAAACGCTCACCAAGCATTCGTTCATCGTCTAACAAACAATATGCAATCGGCTAAGGTTTTCTTGAATCAAAAAGCTCCGCAAACCACATCTCCACCGCGTTCCTAATTCAGAAAACGGTCACTTTTCTCACTAGTTGCGTAACACCATACATCACTTTTAAGGAAACCTCACTTTGACCCCTAGTTACGTCTTGATTCGTACATCGCGTGAGCGTAATGAAGAACCTAATGATTCGGAAATTGTTATAGATGGGACATTTGAAAATAGAAAGTTGTCATAAGCGTACATCCTACGCAATGCTGGTAATGACATAGTAAACCATATGCTTGTGTTTTGCTAAGTATGATCATCTCATTTGTTTCTTGATGAATCACTATAATATAATAAATAGTAGGAGGAACTACTTTTCATTCATACGAATCGTCTGTTATATCACTAACGTCATGAAGAAATGTAATGACAAATTTTATGAGTGCTGTCTTCGTGAGAAAAGTAAAGTAAAAGTAGGCTAGCGATTTTAATATTCGAAACGGAAAAAATATCATGCATCATAAAATTGGAATACTTATTGCTAATATGTACGTGTAGGTACATAGTGGCTCTATGAGAGGTAGACCTCGCTAGTCGTTCAACCCCATTAAGCCATTAAAAAAAAAAACAAACTGAATCAACAAAAAAAAGATATCGTTATCGAAACTCATAAAATTTTACGAGAATCGGCTGAGAAATGCGGCCTGTAGAAGAGAACAGCCGAACAAACAAACATACGAAAGGATTTTTGCTGAAACTGAAACGTCAACGCTTCGCTCCTCTCGATTAATATTTACGGTGTTTTTAATACTACCATAACGCCATAAAGAAAAGTGTTTTGTGTAACTTTTAAACTAACAAAACTGATATACGATAAAGGCCTCTTTTGGTCTATCTAGAGCAGGGTCACTCTTGTCAATATTTTTCATTGTATATGGAGATTATTCTCGGTCGAGAACATTTTCCGTTCAAAATGGAAAACATTTTCGATAACTCTTGAGAGGTAGCCCCCCATCACATGGTCCATCTGATTACCTACGAGTCTCCAAGGACCATAATGTTGGTGCCATGCGGGCTGTGTCGCTTCTGTTACATAACAATTATTTTTGTTTTGACCACTAACGCCATATTTGGTTAAAATCTAACATTTGCGTAACTCATTTCACATACAGTAACGGAACATTTATGTTTCATATTACGATTTCGACAAGCCCAAAACGCACTATCAGGATATTAAGAAATATCTCACGTAGTCAAGTGTCGTCAACAAGTCGACATGGAATTCATTTTGAATGTGCAACGACCTTCCCATAGTTTTGTCCCACGTTTTATTCAGTGAGATTATGTAAACAATAACATGTATACATTGGTCAATGGTTGTAAAATCTGTCTGAAACTTTATCAGGAGATTGCGCTGCCAGTCATCATCAAATTGCTAATAGTGTTGATTTTATTTGGTATCACAAACTCGTTACGGATACTCAAATTTATTTTGTAGATACCTACAGACTACGGGTATGCATGTATGCAAACAGTTTACTGTAGGTTTAACAACAAGTTAAAAAATATGTTTAAGACAGATATTGCATTTCTATAGACGAACTTTTGAAAATAATTTAATCTTCCATTTAGGCCAAGGATTTTTTTAACTTTAGTATAAAACATGTGCGCCCTGCAAAAACTATCGAAAGCATAGGTGATCGCATTAACAATTTATATTCGAAAATTAAGTTATTAAAAAAAGTGTTTTATGATAACTTTCAAACAGTTGCCCATTTATTGAAATTATGTTATTGCTTTCTAGGAAAGCCCTTTTTAAACAAACCAGATTACGAAAACAGTTAGAAAACCAGTAAATCTTGCCGGACCGGCACAAAAACCATAAAACCAACGGGTTAGCTCATTATTTTCACGTTATAATAGATAAGTGACTTTTCATAGGCAAATTTAATTATTTGTGGTTCCTTAGAAGAGAGGCCAGTGTTTGGAAAGTTAAAGTCGGCTTTAGAAAAATGTTTGAATAGTAATAAGCCTTCTTTATGAAGAATCTTAGACTTATAAGAATTTAAAAATTTGGATACAACTAAGGACTTAGCTAATTAAAAAAGATAGGCAGTCTAAGATAGTGTCAACGTGGAAAGGACAACATGAAACTTACGTTGAATTCGTTGTTATCATACTTTGTAAAACTAAAACCACCCAGTATATTTATACTTTAAAATACAGTAAATGGGCATGTTATTAATAGTAGATCTCGTTGAACATAGTTTGTATTCATCCTAAGGGATTTAAATATACAGACTACATTTTAACTCCAAGTTTTATGAGAACTGCAAGCCGCTGACTGCACTTGAAATTGCCACGTAGTCCCTTTGTTTCAGCCTAACATCTAACATTATTTATCATACTGTAAAACTATTTCATAGATCTTTATCTATACTTATCGCTTTATCTCTAAACGCTTTGGAATGCATATTCTAATAAATTCAAGAGTTATCGTAATTTTCCGGTTATCGTTACTAAACCGCGGTGTATGGAGAAACCTAGTTATAGCTGCAGCCTGTCAAACGCGGTGTCAACTTTGCCGCAGAAAGTAGTTGTATTGGCATATTGATGTCAGTTACGTCAAACGAAGTAATCAGAAACTAAGAGCATGGTAATACACTGTCTAGGAAAGATACACCATAGGTACTGCTCATAAGTATTTAGACACTCATTAGTTTTCCCACACAATTGTATGCAAAAAATACTTTCAAAATCATACTGTCTAATCTGGAAGCCAATGGTATCTTTTAAATGCTGGTTGAACTTTTATTTAGAGAATATAATGAGTCTCAAATAGATAGCAGGATCATCCTTTTTAACCGACGAAATAAAAGAGACGAAGCTCTCAAGTCGATGTGTATATTTTTTTATCATTTGTTTTTTAATTTCAATTTTTTAGCGGCGGTTCCAAAAAACCATAAGTTACTGCTTCATACAAAATGAAACATTTTTGTACTAAAAATAGGTTTATGGATGTTTTAACGCTTGTCTGCATATAGAATATATACAGGTATATATATCGGTGACACAATCGGAGATTTTTTCCGGACCATATTCTATACCTATGAAAAAAAAATCACCTCGATCCTTTACTCTTTTCATTTTGTGATTACAATAAAAAAATATCTGATTTTAATGTTAACAGTTAATATATAGTCGGTTACCGTTCATAACTTCGCTGCAAAGGTACCTACATATCTTTCTTAAATAATGACATCCTCAACCTCGTTATCACTCCCCGCATTCTTAAGTACAGTTTGCCCTGTGTCTGTCTGTACCTATAAAAACTCAGTTCTAATAAAAATACTGCATTGAGATCAACAACAGATAAACCGGGAGTCAACCTGTTCCACCTGTTCAACGATTAGCCAACAAATTCGACAATCTTCGATCATTCAATCTGAACTAGTTAATGAAAACAAGTGAATCTCGACGTTTCGTAAATGCTCATCCCGCGGACAAAGGCTTTGGTTGCGCAAGTGATTTATCGTCTTTTGTTCAAAACGAGGGCATGCGGAGCATGGGTAAAGTTAGAGCATGTGCACAAGTTAGACATGGGGCTAAAGCCTACATAAAGAGGTACGATTGTTACAGACAACCACTAAACTGACTTTACCGAAGGGTTTAAAAAAACATCAACAGGATTTTCACGAGGGTTGGCACCATCTTCGCACAACAATTCAGCATAGTCATTCAGTGTGACAATGCTGACAGTCTTCTGGGCACCCTGCCGCTTGAGAGGGACATGGGGATACATTATTATTTCTGGTTTCTGTTGTAGATTAATGCTAAAATGATATACATTAGCAAAATATACAGCACCTTTATGCCCGCATGTTGGTGTTGTGCAGACTTGACGAGAAATGTACTCTGCATCTCAAAGAACTGAATCGTCGCCTGGCACTTCTAAACATCATCTCATCTCATCGTACCTATCAATAGTCATATCGTAAATAAAAAAAGTGTTCATTTGTGCTACGTTCATCCAACAACGGAGCGACGAATTCACATTTTTTTTCACAAATGTATAATATGGGCAGTGAGTGCTATAGTCTGTTTTTTTTATGCTGAACAAACTTTTAAAATGTGTGATATACTATTAACTTTTGAATTCCGGATATGGTTACTAAAGGATAAACAAGATGTGCTAGCAATAAAAGTGAACTCTCATATAAAATCATTGAAATCTGTGTCCATGTCCTGTATATTCTACTTAAGAACAGATACCTAAATTCGATATTATGTACTAACAGGCTGCAAAAACAAATTGTAGTGCAAAGGTTACTTTAAAAATGATCAGGTTTAATCAAGGCTCCACTGTGACCCACATTTTTTCAATCATAATCAGTCAAAGGCCTTCACAGACGATCCGTTATCGCTTCCTCCCGCCGGAACTCGTACGTGTGAACCGCCTTAACGCCTCATTTGCATGTAACGGTTACATCGGACCTCGGTTACAATCTTGTCAAATGAAATAAAACCTCCGATTCAGTGAAGGTTGACGATCTCTGATAATGTAAGTGATACAATCTTGTTCAATTTGTTGCATTTGTTTTTGTTTGCCCGTACAATAGTAGGTGAATGTAAACAAATATCCTCGTAACGTAACGCGGGTCATTCAGCCAATATTGGTACTTTTTGTATCTGTGGTGTACCACTGACACGACACGTGACTAGAGGTAATAACTTTGGCTGAATGTCACTAGTCACGTGTTTTTTTTTGTCATCATAATTGGCCTATATACGTCCCACTGCTGGGCATAGGCCTCCTGGATGATAGGGTTTTTGTCAGTCGGTACTTAAACACCTTAACAATATATAGGTTTAGGTGCTAAAATACAGATCACGGTGCTATATAAGTGTTAAAATACAGATTGAAGACAAAAATACATAACAATCCAAGGAGACCCCAAGAATATAAACCAGCGACCTGGTCAGGATTGCCGGAAACCGTTGGATGGGAGCACAAAACCGGCCATTGTGAAAATCCTTGTTAAATACGTAGGCTAATATGACATTTGATTGAAATTCTGCACGGGTCTCCTTCGGAATTCCTAATATATCGTTTTTCCTAATGTATCGTTTGTCATAAGACATTTTTTTTGAAACCATAAATTTTCGGGATTTTATAAAAGATCATCGTATAGATTGACCTAACCTAACCTAACCTAACCTGGTTAGGTTTGTTTTATAACAATACCGAAAAGTTTACAGTTTCGTAAAAAAATGCGTTATGACAAACGATACATTAGGATAAATGACGTTAGGGATTCCGATGGGAGGCCTCCTTTCGCAGCAGCAAACATTACCTCCAAAGAAGGTTTAAAATCACAATACGCAGGCTGATATGTCATTTGATTGAGATTCTGCACTTTCTAGATGGTCATAAATTTATGTGTTTTTTTAAGTCTAACCACTAACATATAAATTCGTCTCAGTCGCGCAACGCCTTACGCAACTAATTATGACCTCAACTAGACTGAAACGGTCACACACTTTAATATTAATACAAACATTACGCCTTATTACGATGTTTACGTGCATAATTAGACTTTACGACAATTATATCGCGAGTTTATATGGGAATGCTACTGTTTTAATCGCAGATTTGGAGTTAGTTGAGGTCAGGCGGCCATTTTTTAAAAGGTTGACCAAATACAGTAGTTTGACTTTGTTTGTAGTTTTTACAGTACTGGGTTTTTAGGAGATCTAAGTACATAGTCTTTAATAATAAGCATCAGAGAAAAGTCTTTAGTTTACAACCTGTAAATAAACAAATACGAATCCAATTGGAAGTACGAGAACACTCGCTTTGGTATGTCAAGAAGTACTGTTTCAAATCCGGCAAACTGTGCCATTTTGTTTAATGCGTTTCGAATGACGCAATTAAATTAGCTCACCTAACCATGTAAGAATAACTAGAACATTATAGAATAAAATAACACAAATGTAAACAAAAAAATAAATATTACGGGTCAATTTTATACCAATCGAACGAGTCCCATGGTAAGCTCATTAAGGCTTGTGTTTTGGGTACTAGACGACGATATCTATACTATTATAGGTTGTAAAAACGAAATGACAGTACATTGAAGATACTTTCAATATATTTATTGATATCTTAATGTCACCAATTCTTACTTGGATATCTTGTATGTTTCGTTGTGGCTTCATCAGGCCAAATTGGCTATACAGATTTCAACTATTCTTGGTACGGGTAGCTACGAAGATGGTTAAAGCGCAGTCTAGAAATCAATACAGTCATCTGACGAAGCCGTCTTGACACAGCAATCGTGCGGAGTGCAAGGGGTGAGACGCGGGTGGGGCGAACCCGAGCTGCATAGTCCGTATTAGTTAGTCGCTCGGGACACGCAAACATCAATGGTTCGGCCCACTGTATGTTTTTTTACACTGTGGTTACAGGATTCTCTTTATTCGACTGCGCTGAAGTATAAAGTACTTACGACTTTTTTCTTTTCCGAATGAAGTTGCGGGGACTTTCTCCAGTGCTTAATAGCTAGGTAGGATTTGAACCCGGAACCGTCAGCTCTTCGCAGGCAGCGTCACTTCCACTGAGCCAAACTAGTCGACCTATTATATCCATAATTTAGTCTAGATATTTATAATTTAAAAAGTTATACAATACCGTTTCTAATACTGAATGAACTAACTCATAAGGTTATGGCCTCATTTTTACCCGACTGCGCAACGCAAAGGAGTGGTAATGTGTTTATCAGTCTATGTATGTATGTATGTTTGTTCCTATCTGGCACTCTAGAACCGAACGCGTGGACCGATTTTGATGATTCTTACGTCAATCGATTTGTCTTAACTGTTCGAATGTCACTGAAGACATAAAAATGATGAAAACTCAAAATGGCGATAATGAAACGCCATATTGTGAAAAGGGAAAAATGAAAACCGGCGTACTATATCGAATGGGGTATCAATGAATAGGGATTTTAAAATAATTATGAGGTTTCTTTTATCATTTTTAATTTGGAATTACCAGTTAGGAACTATAACGATTTAAAGTTGGTTAGCAAGCCGTTCTCACTTTATTTTCATTTAATGGTATTGTAATAAATCTGTCCAAGCTTCTCAATAACCCCCACGATGAAGATTGCAAAATTTACTGACTATTATAATTTTAACTAAAAAGTGTAAAATAAAATAAAATATTAAAAAAAAAAAAACCCGACTGCGTAAAAAACTAAAAAGAAAAAAACAAGTCCAGTACCCTAGAAATTCGTTAAGTTATAATGGATATCTTTCATGATTCATGATCGATACTCACAATATAACAAATTATAAATTCTAATATGGAACATAGCGATTTTGACAGTCGGGACCCATAAGAAATCTAGATCGACACAAATCTTCCCAACAATGGGTACCGACTGTTTAAAATCGCTATGTTCCATATTTGAATTTATGTCAGTCGGGTTTTTTTGTTTTTTTTTATATATTTGTTTTATCAAAACAATCCAATATTCAATAAAGAAAATTCAATTCTCCAGATAAAAACGAAAACATGCTCGTAATTTTTTGAATTTATTATTTACTTAAAGAGAAATCATCGGAATATGAACGGTTATCAGAGAGATCTAGATTATTGGCACGGCTGGGGTTCGTTGACCTTTATCCAAGTGCAGCCGACCATCGACATTGTTTTACAAAATTGAGTACTTTGAGGTAGGTCCTTTTTTCCCGTCTGCGTCAGAAGATCGGCTACGTTAAACGAAACAAATAAGATATATATACATATGTGGATTATGTATGTAGGTACGTCTTATTCATTGGCACGCTCTTGCTACACTTATTGCTATTGATAACAGTTGTACTTGGGAGCCAAATAACAGTATACTGTCGAACACTGGAATATTTATCTTAATAGTTTTAACAAACATTTTAGAAACTGAGCAGTCTTAGAAGTCCGACTGTGAACAAAGAAATGCGGTTTATGATTATTATGCCTCCTCCATCTGTACCCAGCTACTTATGCTTTCAATGATCATTCTCAAAGACTGGATTTTAACCTATGTAGAACACTTGAAAAGAATTTCTAACTTACACATTTTCTTCATAATCCTATTGAAATATATTTCCTTCGTGCCACAATCTCATAACAACACTCTTATACTTAAACGTAAAGGTATAATTTCAAAAGTAACTTTCTCAAGAAATACACACACAGTTTAATCTATGGGTCTTAAACCGGAACGACTTTAGTCTTAATAACCAACTGTCATTGAACAAAAGACAATCAATCAGCGATATTTAATAGCGTACAATTCAAGCCCACGCCGGCTATCGACGAGTTAGGCCAGTCAACGAGGTTAATTTCTGTAAGAGGTCACCAAAACAAATTTTAGAAACATATGGTTGAGATTTAGCAGTATGTACCTACTATACATTATATACGAAACGAACAATCTGTACAGATTCTAGATATTCTTCAATATATCAAAAACTTGCCTTATTACACTACTTCTACTACAAGTACTAGACGCGGGATGTGACAGTTCATCACATCACATGATATTTGACTTCAAAGAGAATCACTTCTATGACTCCAAAGGTTGTACCAGCAACTAAACTAATTGCGTTGACTCGCCCACTATCTACTCAATAATATTTGTACATTATCCACTAAAGACTGCACACGATACATAACTGATCTGGTATATTTTCTATCAATTCTCTCTCTTTCATTTAAGAGCTATGCTTTTGTCCGTGTAGCAATCGCCAGCCAATTAATCTTGCACCATATCCGTATTTTCTTGGAAGCCATGGCTTCAACCTTTTCCTTTATCTACTCAAAGTAATTTCTTTTTGGTTTCCTCTGCCTCGCCGCTTTCTATCAACTGCTTGTTTTGAAACAGCACTCTTTTTTAATAATCCATAGATATCTCATTATATGTGAAATAAAAGTAGAGTCGTAATAGAAAGTATGAGAATGTTTGAGGTTTTGCGTTATGTATTCCAACCTACTTATATATTTTTTTGTCTTTTTTTCGATTTCTTGCCTGTCTACTAACACATAAAAAGAACAAATAACATGTACAATAGAATTCAAAATCCTATTAATGATATAGTTTTTGCAAAGCGCAACCACTGTGTTGACTGGATTACATGCCAATAGATCGCTAGGCATCATTGTTCCGCGAACTAATTATGGGTCAGTGTTTTAAGCCGTAGACGGCGGTAACGGTTGCTGCGACGTGCATAAAATCGCTCTTGATGCCCAAATCACAAGCGGTAGCGGGAAAGGAAAAAATCTTTAACACTAATCATAAAAGGGGACACTGAACGGGCATTTCAGTAATGATAACAAAATAAAGCCAATTATTGTAAAATGTCGCGACATAAGTTTACTCGTCACTTACATGTTAGTGTTGTATGAAAAATTTAACATTGTCGACTTTAATTTCAAACTTGGCGTGCCCGCTCAGTAACTTTTTTTGTGCGATGCATGCTTATTCTAAGTCAAACGACTTAACTATACAACTTAGTTTCACAAGGACAGTTAACTTTTGGGTTTGAATATCAAAGGAATATGAGAAACTGCGCTTTGATCCAAAACTTGCATATGAAACTCAGAGCGGCTCGTCTGAACCTCAGCTCAAAAGATTGTAAGATAAAGTGGCAGTGGGTTGGTTACATTGAGTCAGAATACTCATTATAGGGCCTTTTGCTTTTAGAACGAAGAGTTTTATGTTCAATAAAGTGCTTACATACATACATACATGTGAAACTTAAATGATGGAATTTTCTATGGAGGAAGCTAAAATAGGCACTTAGAAGTCTACAATCTCCCGATTACAGTTGATCAGGAAGACTAATGGTGACAGAGAAGTCCATATTCTGGCTGCACATTTCTTTTTCAAGAAGGTTGAAGACCATTTAATTAATGGTTTTTTACAATCGCTCATGCCTCGAACCACACTCCCACGCGGCTATATCGTCCTTAATTAATGTGACTGACTGTAGGGCGTTGACGCATCGACAGACGGATCCCGCCGCGAATTGACCGTATAAATTATTATAACAACATGGTCTTTATTTCGATCTATCAAGACGTCTTTTCGAAGGTTTCAGTTACAATGAGAACTTGATTCTTAACTGAGTGGTTTTTGTTACGAGTTTGAGTACGTGTTCGAGTTTGATGCTTTATTTGGAGCTTTAAGAGAGTATTTATAGTGCAATAGTAGGTATGTTTGTAGTGCTAAAGGAGCGTTCGTATTTACGAGTAGTCCACAAATTAGCGATTTCTGACACCGCAGACCACCATCGTGTCAACTTGGTGGCAGAATAGTCGTTTATGTTCTTTTTGTTTCTGTTCGAGTAAGGCAAAGATCGTACTTATATCCTACGAAACACTTTTTTTTTGCTAAAGTCTTAAAGAGTTACCGAAGACCATTTCTCAAAAGCGCATTTCCCTTACTTTCTTGTTTTAATGTATCCATAATTTGAAAGGAAAACTTAAATTATGTTATGGCTACAATTTTAAGTAGTCATACATCGTAATTTAATTTTTGACGTATTTTTGTAATAACGCTAAGAAAACTCATTACAAATCTTTTTAAAGTATTGAGCAAGCGTCCGCCGACTTTCAAGCTGCTCTGCGGTTTCCTAACTTCATATGATAGTTTTTTTTTTTTGTTAACAATAAGTTATGCAGACAGGACAGACGTGCATACGTGTGGGACGTAATTAGCTATTGTTTCTCTCAACACAGATAGGAAACAGAGCATGGCGCCCGTACGCGTCGTCTCGTTTCTACCATCTGTAGTAATTTTATTGTATTTATTTAGGATTGGTGTCAATAAATGTGAGGTAAATTTAATGCTGCCGTAGATAAAGTGTCATTACACGTTCATAAAAAATGAGTTATTTTGTGCTGCTTCGTCTGACCATGTTTTTTTTTATAGGATATAAGTCAGAGTCACTGGTTTTTCACAATTCTTTCTTCTGCTTATGCTTTATTAGTTAAAAAATGTTGGAAAATGGAGTCTGCTGGATGCAGACTGCTCATGGCGGCATTGAAAGGATGGCTCTATGAACGTCACCATGTGACATAATATATATATGATATGATGAGCCTTTGTCCAGTAGTGGACGTCTGTTGGCTGATGGATGATGATGAAGATATATATGTGCATTCAATTACTGTTAAGTTACGTCAATTTATAGGTTCCGTTTTCGCTTGCAAAAAAACTCCTAGTAACAACCCGATGGGACCTTCAAACCTTCAAGAAAAGAGCGTACTCCCACCTGAAAGACCGGCAACGCACTTGTGACTCCTCTGGTGATGCATGTGTCTATGGGCGACGGTGATCGCTTACAATCAGGCGACCCGTCTGCTCGTTTGCCTCCCTTATGTTATAAAAAAAAAACAGACAAACACTTAGTGTCAAATTCAAAGAAGATATCTACTCCAAATTTAAAGTGGAACTTCAGTATTAGTCATTGCGTATTCTAACTTAGGTAATAAGTAACTCGGCGACTAGGAAGAAGTGCATAAGATAGTTCGTTGCTTATTGCTGTCATAATATTCATAATGGTAAGCAGGAAATTGTGACATCCTCCAAAATGGTAATACTAATGCACTGTAAGTTTTATTGCTCCTGTGATTTATGTAATACGTACATTAGATCATTATATAACAATGATTTTCTAGTTAGCACCTCTACACTTTTAGAAATATGTGCTAAAAAGAAGTTCGTTTCTATTCTTTCATGCTAAATTAATGCCATACTCAGCATAATTTGTTAGTTACTAAGACATTCTACCAAAATAACAACTTTGTCACTATTATTACTGTTATGTATGGCAGCTACTACATAGCTAGGAACCAGTCTTCGGTCTGTGGAGGACACAGCGAAGTGGAGGAGAAGAGTGCGGAAAGTTGACCCCACCACCATAAGGGATACTAGCTAGGAAGAGAGAAAGCGAAAGAGAGAGAGAGAGAGAGAGAGAGAGAAAGAGAGAGAGAGAGAGAGCACATTGCTAGAAGTATCAAAAGAATACTTAGAACCAGTGGCGTACACAGGGTTTTTGGCCAAGATAGGCAGTTAAAATGTACATGGGTAGCTTCTCTGTGCCTATATGAAGCCGTAGTCCTTCAGGATAGATAGTGCGCTTGTGCCTATATGGACCGTACGCCAATGCCTATATGGAGGCATGGTCGTTTAGGGTAGGCTGTACCTTTATGCCTATATGAACTGCACGCCACTGTTTACAACCTGACTTAGAAGAAACAAGGTAGGTCTGGCTAAGCCTCCTAACCATCGGATTGGGGAGAGCGCAAGAGCACTAATTTTGTCACGTTCAATGTAGAGGAATTCCCCTGCCAATGGTTAATTGATTGTTGGGGCGTCTAACCTCCTTGCCGACGCACTGACTGGCCGTCTGTATTAATTCAAATCAAATCAAATCATCATTTATTCACAGAATATATGGTAAGTACATAAGGTGGTATAATTATAAAACATTTTGATCCTTAATATATTCGGCCTTTAGGCATGTGAAAATTTGTAAAACTTATTTTATTCCCTAGCTAGCTATAGCATGCATTCTTAACGATTAATTATTACATTTATAACATTCACATAGCTTTAAGCTGTTAGCAGGTCAAGAAATTGAATTGAATTTGTACATTTATAATGTATATTCATTTTTATTCTAAGATTTACATGCATATAATAAAAATGTCATCATAAGTATTTTTGGTTTAGTGTAATTTTTTCCTTAAAAAAATCTCCAAGAGAGTAATAGGCTCCGTCAATGAGTTCCTTTTTCAATTTTACTTTAAATATGTTTACATCCAATTTTTTAATTCTTCCGGCAAATAATTATATATTTTAAAGGCCGTTCATAGTCAGCTATTTCGTAGTAATGCTGTTTTGCCAGGTATTGTTTTGATATTAAATTTGTGACGCATGGTTGTAGACTCCATCGACTTTAGTTGAAACATATTGGGGTTTGATTTAACAAAGACTGCTACTTCGTCAATGTAAAGACTTGTCAGTGTCAAAATCTTTAGTTGTATGAAGTAAGGCTTACAACTATCAGTTTCTCTGAGGTTACAGATGGCACGGATACATTTTTTTGTGCACCGAAACAAGATTTTGGTTTGTGGAATTTCCCCAAAAAATAACACCGTAGCGAAGAATAGATCCAATATATCCGTGATATGCTAATAGTGCTGTGTTGGTATGTGATAATTTTGAAATTCTTCGAAGGGCAAATACAAAACAATTTATCCTTTTACATAATGTTTCAGTGTGTGTTTTCCACCTCATGTTGTTATCTATATCAATTCCTAAAAATTTGGCTACATTTGTCTGTTTTATATATTCATCGTTATATTTTATGTCAAGATTTGTACAATTTGATTTAGAATTATAAAATTGCATTATTTGGGTTTTGTCAATGTTAATTTTTAGTCCATTCGTTTGTATCCATTCAATTATAGTAGTAATCGTATGTGTTATTTCAGTCTTATATGTAGTCATGTTATCAGATTTAATTACCACGGTGCTATCATCAGCGAATAAGATCATGGGACGTCGTAGGTGTTTAGGCATATCATTGATAGAAAGAGTATGGATCTATAGTTTACTATTTTTTATTTATCATTTTTCTTAAATAAAGGCTTGACTACTGCAGTTTTTAATTTCTCTGGGAAGATGCCTTTTTCGAGCATTAAATTAAGAATGAAGGCTAATGGGAAAGATAATCACATCAGCGCAGTGTTTTACCACTTTGGTTGTGATTTCATCAATCCCTACGCTTCCGGTATTCTTTAACGTTTTTATATATTTCATTACATCGTAAGAAGTTACAGGATGCAGGAAGATTGATTTCTATTTTTATTGTTTGATTTCTCAATAAAATGCCGATTTTGAGATTGTTGAGTGAGTCTAATTATTTTTCTGAGCCTATAAGTATACGATTTTAATTCTGCTTTATTTGAAATACTAGGTTTTGATCTACATCGCCACAACAATTCTCGTTTTTTTTGACAGCATGTCTTGATCCCTTTGGACACCCATCGTGGTTTCTTTGTATAGGAGAGTCTGATTAATTTAAAGGGAAAACAGAGTTTATACAATAGACAGAACCATTCATCGAAATTGTTATAAGCATCATTGGGATCAACGCTTTCATAAACATTCGTAAAGCTGAGGCTAAACAGGTATTTCTTAAACTTATTAAGTTTTTCAACTGAGTAATCCCGACTTTTTATATAGCAAAAAGGCAATTTTCTCTTTTAACTGGGAAGTTTAGAAATACGGCATTGTGATCCGAGAGGCCTAGATCAACAGTACAGCCTTTTGACTTGGGTATATTAACTGCAAAATTGTCTAAGCAAGTTCCGCTACTGAGACATGTTGGTTCTCTTATTTTTATTTTTAATTTATAGTTTAAAAGTGTGTTTTCAAAGAAAATGGCATGTCGATCTTTGTTAAGAATATTTATGTTAAAATCTCCACACATTACCAGCTTTTTTGTCTTTTTTTTGTCAGAATAGACAAGGCCATTTGCGTTCCATGAATATGTTTAAGTCTGATGTAGGTACTGTATAGACACAGAAAACAATTATATTTAGACTAGTTAATTCTATTGCGCAGCATTCAAAATGTTTTTCTATGGACAGTTTATTGATAACTGATAGTTCCTGATATAAAATGCCCTTTTTTAAATAGATAGCTGCACCACCTCTATGGCTTTGCCGAGCAAAAATAGACGCTAAGGTATAATTTTTTAGATAAAGTAATTTGCTTTCGTCTTTAAGCATGAAATGTTCCGTAAAACATACCACTTCCGGTCCATATCTACATTCCTCAAGCTGTTCCAAAGACACGGTGACATTGTCAGATTTATTTATCAAGCCTGCAATGTTTTGGTGTAATTATTTAAGGGTGTGTTTTATTCTATGAGAAGACTGGTCTGTTATTTCTAGACTGGTCAGACTAGTTATCAATTTTGGATTGATAGTGCTATGCATACTACTATGTGATCTTATTGTATATATTTTTTCTTACATCATTAGATACAGGTTCGACGAAAAAATGTTTGTTCACTTTCAATAGATGCCAAATAATTTGCTATATCCTGAAAAATAATTTTCATGCCTAAGTCATTTACACGACCATTTAATTTTGAAAACATTGTGAAATCATAGTTCAGATTGCGATTACTGTCTAATATATGTGCATATTCATAGTTTATAACATCTAAATACAGTAACTTATTAAATAGCTCCACCCTCGTATTATACATATTTGAAAAATGTCCACAGTTAAAAGTTGGTGCACAAACAATTACATTTGTATTTTTACATTTCGAGAGTTCATTTTTAATGTTTGTATCAAAGTACTATAATTTTGTGATACTTTAAAATCACTTTCGCCTATGAATATGACACATTAATTCGGAGAATTAATATCGAACAGCGACAGAAAACGACGAGGACAGTGACGAGACCACAGTCTAGAAATCAATACAGTCATCCGACGAAGCCGTCTAGACAGAGCAATCGTGCGGGGTGCAAAGGGCGAGACGCGGGTGGGACGAGCCCGAGCCGTATAGTCCGTAATAGTTAGTAGTTCGGGACATGTCATTGTCATGTACGCAAACATCAAAGGCGTCGGCCCACTGTGTATCTTTTACCCTGTGGTTAGATAGTGGACGACGAACCACCGACGACGAAACACGACACAAGAACGGGACCGGTCCAAAGACGAGCCTGAGAGCGTTCATTGAATGGGTCGGTAAAACTAACAGAACATACAACAATTGGGCCTAAGATGTTTAAACGGAATGCGACACTTTATTAAGCGAAGGTTGTGATAACAACCTAACAACGGAAACATGTGTTCTATGTGAAAGTATAATTTACCTTTTTGTCAGCGATATGTCAAATTAGTACTTCAATGGTATTACCTGTAAACAAAAGAAATACAAATTATTTAATGCTCTCATAATCTATAAGCTAACTTAAATCTTATCGTTTAGTCATTCAAAAAAGTCCTATGTCCATACAAAGGTTAATGACGCATACGCATTTTTAATCTAACACAGCAGTCTCATCTCATCTCGTAATATGTCCGGAGGAAATACGTCATCAGTTACTTCAAATACCACTTCCGATAGCCATAACTTACTGATAACTATCTAAATTACCAACCATCTGTAATTCTTTATCATTTTATCTAACCTGCGGCTTTTAGAGCAAATAGTAATAGCAAAAGTAACAATAATTCACATTCGTTAAATTTCTTATGTAATTGACTGACGTGTTTTTGCTTGATTTATTTTCCAATGTCTTCGTAGTTCTGCGAGACTTTTTAGTAACTAAAAGTTGCGTAACGATAATTATGGGTATTATTCTGAAATGTCAGTTAAGACTGATATACCTACTTAAACCGTCTTCGTTTAATAGTACAGTTGTTAGCGAAGTGTAACGGGATGGGATAGCAACTAATAACAGTGTTTGGGAATGTTAATAACGTATAATAAGTGAATGAGGGAACGAATCAGACAGGAATGAAAGGTGAATGGAATCGTATCCTAGAAGAGAACAAATGTTACACGCGTCAGGCGGACACCAAACCACAAACTCTCGCTTTCATCATAGATTTTATAGGTATAAAAAACCGGCTAAGTGCGAGTCAGACTAGAGCACCGAGGGCTTCGTACAAAATTAACGCTAAAAACGGGATTTATGAATATCCGGTATTAGCAGAGTCCTACTCCTAAGCAAAATGTACGCGATGTAGAGTCATAAAATATATGTTATTCAGATTGATTTCGTGGGTTGTGCTATAAGCTACCTTAATACCAAATTTCAAGTTTCTAGGATAACTGGAATTATCCTATAGGTTTTCCATGGACGGCAATTTGAATTGAAACGCCTTTTTTAATGACTGTATCTTTGGATTACGTTGACTTAGAAGCTTGATTTTTTTACAGTATTAAGGGACTGCAGACGTTAGTACTTGATGTTAATTCCAACTTTATACCTCTTCGTGTCTTAAAAAAGGGTCTTGACAGACAGACATTAAAGTGACCATGTAAGGGTTCTTTTTTTCCTTTTGAGATACGGAACCCTAAAAAGAATATTGCATTTGTTACATAAATTAGTATTTTAACGCTACATGTTAATGTAAGTTCTAATAAAGTCAATGAGAAAATACGAGTTCAGATGCAAAACTCACGAAAGAGGCTCTAAAGGACGAAAATACTCTCAATAAATTGAAAGGCCACCAAATTAAACGACCTATCTGTATACAAAAAAGCTAAAATCATAAAACAGCAATAACTCACAAGACATCGAAGAAAGAAAACGTTATTTCAAAACTAACTGAGACAATCCACGCAAAAAAGATTCAATAACATCGCGTACAACAAAAACAGTGACGTACATTGATTTTATTTGAATATTATACTGAACAGCACTCCAAATTGTCTCTGGTCTATTTTTGAGCTTCTTTTATATATAAAGAGGCACGCGACTTTTATGGGGTTTATATTGGGACGATAGAGTTTTTCTTTTATTTGCTAAGACATTTAGTAACAAGGAGGTAGGTATGTAATTTTTCTAGACATGAATACATAGATACCCAGTCTTACTTTTATAAAGCAAGAGTAAACACCAAGTTATGAAAAGGATGAACTTTGCAGGGCTTTCGGGTATTATAGGCTAAATCACCAGTAATGGCCACCGTTCAATAACTGGCCACCTCATACTAAAAGTTATCTATTATAGGTGAATAGACCTATAAAAGGATTCATTTAATACAAGGTTTTAGTTACTAGCCACCCTTCAATAACTAATAAATGAATTCAATTATAGGTTAATAGAGTAAATTTTTAGTATGAGGATTTTTAATATAAGTTACGTATACTAAATAATCGATACCGTTTCTGATTCTTCTGACAAATAACACAGTTTTTGATCTTTCAATTACTTAATTTTACACATGCAATAATTGAAGAGCCATTTTACGCTACACATTAAACGGAATAACGGAGCTGGCAATCGAGACGCTTAATTTCGATTTATCTCCGCAGGGATCGTTCCAAATACAAAAATGATAATTGGGCTATGGGCGTGCGGCCCAAGACCGTTGTGCAAACTGGATGTGGGTCGAAATCTGCGCAAGCGTTCAACCAACCCAATCTTGATTTAACTACGCACACTATAAACAAAACTCCACTTCATAAACACACCATTAAAGCTTACATTTCCATGCCATAATCGAACTGAATCTTGGACATTGCTACGTTTTGAGGTATTTGTTGCAATATTTTTATAACGAAAGAGAAAACTAAAGGCGATCGTGTCCGTAACCATATATTTTGAGCCAGACGATCACTTAGAACCTACTGCAGTTAACGTTGCACGAAATCTAAAGAACACTAATATTCAAAAGGTCTTATAGATTATCATCTTTCCAACGCCTAAGGACTTTTCGCCCTCGTCGAATAGAATAGCGTTCACGAGCTGAAAACGATCATTTGTTTCCGGAACTTTTATCTCCAAAGAGACTTACTTATCTGGGATCGGCCAAGGTCCTTACCGCATTGAAAAACGGTCGACTATAGTTTCATCTACATGTAAGTTGACGAAGCTCCTGAATCGATATGTCAAGGTGAGCAAGCTAAACACTATCTGTTCCGGTTGAAGTGGGGCTAGCGTCTCAGGATTATTTGGTTTTCTGTATGTGGCGACGTTAGTTTTGAAGTTAGCCGCAGGCACACGAAAGATGGTCGATATTCACGCGTTTCCGTGATACCACCCAGGGAATATTGTTTCAGGAAAATCATATGCACTTAGGGTTGTCTCGTATGTAAAAAAAATTTAGGTCTGTTTTCTATTATTGCAATGAGAGTTTGAAATGAGCGCAAGAGTTCGTAATAAGCCCCTTCTTTGGTTTGGTTATACTAAGCTTGTAAAGCAGTTCGTAGCCCGTGGCAATAGACTAGACTTGGCTGGCACATAAATTGGAAAATTAGTAGTTATAGCTTGACGCCTATAATTACAAGAGAAACAGCAATAAATATCTAAAATAACTAGATAATAATATAGATCAAGCAAACTGATAAAGGACACCCACGAGAGTTTGTCGAAGAACCGACGAGCGTTGAAATAGAGCCTGGCCCCTATTTCATAAACGTGACAAGTGACAATTGACAACGACAATTTGACGTACATTGCTGGGTCGCCGTGTAATTGTATGCCTGGCATCATGATGGAGAAGTAATGTATGCCGAATTGTCGTTGTCAACTGTCATCTGTCACGTTTATGAAATAGGGGCTTGGTCGGAGTAGATAATCATATAATAGAGTATTTAACATCGCCGCAACTTCACTTGTCGCGCGACTCGATATCACCCGTCTTTCTAGCCAAATAGAGAAGGATAGACAATATTTGTCGTGCTGTAAAGAATCGCGTGTCACATCGAGGCTAGCGATGCGTAAGTTTTTTGGGCTTCCGACTTGTAAGAAAATAATGTTATATGGGAAATAAAAAAATAATACCGTTCAATACTAATGTATAATAGTTCCATTTTGCACGAAAATAAAATGATATCACTTTTATGAGCAAAATAATAAATTTGATTTATTTTTTTACTATTTCGGTTACGAGCCCTTTTTCATATAATAAAATTAAACAATGAAAATTGCCTACATTAAACATTAGTATTTAGTCTAGTTCTAAGGCAGGTCCAACTTAGCTTAGGTTAGGTACGACGAGGAGCGAGCGAAACGAGCGAGCTGCGGAGTACAGTATGCTGATGCTGAAAGGTGACTGGCAAGAACTTTATGTGGGAACTTTGATTGGCCAAATATTGTGGAAACTTTGAGATTCCTGGTCTGCAGAGCAGTGTTTCTCAAGCTGTGAGTCGCGACGCCCCAGGGCATCATAGAACTGTCCCAGGGGCGTCACGGTACGGTGAGCAAGACGCGTATCGAGTTCGTATGCGTCAAAGAGCTCTAAGGGTGTTGCAAAAAAATTGAAATTTGTTAAGGTTGTCGCAGTTACGATTCCCAACTTCCTTGAATAATAAATAAGGTATAATAAGGTCGGATAGCTAAAATAAACAGTAGTTTAGAAAAGTAAACAGTATTTTATTATTCTAAAGTTTTAAAACATACTTTTTGGAGCTGCTTGCACAATTTAGCATCACTCCGACGTCGTTTGGATATTTAATTTTTAAGGTTTTATGGCTTCGAATACCAGTCACAAAAACAGTATTTTTAAAGGTTTTTTTATATAAAACGGGAAAAAGTATAAGTGACCGAAAAAAGTATAATACATCTTTACCTATTATGGTTGGGAACCCTAGTCACTTTATAAAATTTTTTAGGAAGCCCTGCTCTATTCTCTAGAGGAGTTAAATAGTATGCTGAATAATCACTAATTTGAACTTGGCCGCAATTTCGTCTCTATTTTGGTAGGATGTCATAACCCTATTCACCCGCATTATGTGTAACCTTAGCCCGCCATAGGCTATAAAACTGAATAAGATCATGTGTTTAGTATTAGAATAACAAAACACTTTTATTCTGCCATAACGTTACATTGAAATGCGTAAAAAGCACTTGTTTCGTTTATACCGAGGTTATGGTTTAGAATTTAGTGTCATATTCTTAATAGTATTTTTGTTTTATTTAATGTTGTGTTACATAATTTCACATTGAAGTACTGATATAGCTACATATAACCATTTAGATACACAAAACTCTACATCAAGTTGTTCAACTTCATATGAATAATAAAGAACTTGAATTTGGATGTTTTCTTTGTACTTAAGTAGGTATTATAATTTATCTATATATTATGTATATTGTCGCCTAGTACCCATAGTACAAGCTTTGCTTATTTTGGGACTAGGTCGATTTATGTAAGATTGTGCCTGATATTCATTTATTTCATTTATTAGCAGTATCGTATAAATTAAATTAAAATATTCAATACTCTTTACCCAGTTAGTATCCATAATCATTTTAAACCTACTCATTCAGATGTATTTATCAATAAAGTTACGTATTAAAAGATTACTTTCTAGATTTGAATCCGAAACTTAGGAAACTAAGTTACTTAGTGATAGAGAAACCTACAAGCTTAGCGATACGATCAAATGTGATACTTTTATTAATAACAACTATCAATGCCTTAAATCATAAATGCGGCCGTAAGCAAAATATATATAGGAGATATTGCGTAAGTAACTTATTTATATGTCTTAGTGCCCTTAGCCCATCGGTTACGTTGGAGTATGTTGTTACGTTGATTTATCAATTAGTTAAGTCACATCGCCTACACTGGATCTTCCTACGCCCAAAATAATGGAAAGAAGCATCTTATTACGAAAAAATTATTTGACACACATGGCCAATTTTATGTATCGACTCGAATCAAGAGTTTTTTAAGGACTTAAAAGAGTTTGAATACGTTTTTGAATTCTTCTAGAATTGGGAACATTATGTTTCTCAGAGGTGTCCATATTTTTTCCTTTTTTTGTATCGAATTGTTTTTTAAATATCTTTTAAAGGCCGAGCCATACCGGATGCGTGTGCGTAGCGTGCGCGTTGTAAAGTAAGAATCCTCATAAGAGATGAGACACTGCTCGCGTGACGTGTGCGTACGCATCCGGTGTGCTATGTCTTATGAGGATTCGTACTTTACAACGCGCACGCCATGCGCACCGCTACGTGCACGTCACGCACACGCATGCATATATTTTTACTTTGGTCAACATAGAAATGAAAACAAAAATATGACAGCCAACTGTTTAATTTTTCTTACTGAACTATTCAGACCAAAGTTAAAAATGTATATAATACGTCAAAAAATGTATTTAAAAAACAATATGATGTAAAAACTAAATATTTACAGATTATGAGTTCGCATAACATTTATTATCAGGGAAAAATATTAAATACACACCCCAGAGAATTCTAATGCTCTCAATTTCGGCGACCGTTTAGCTCAGTTGGTTTGGTTGCACAACGAACTGCCAACGAAGCTGGCGGTCTCGGATTCAAATCCTTGCCGGGGCAAATGTTTGTGTAATGTTTGTTTCTGGGTCTTAGATGTTTTCTATGTATCTAAGTATTATAATTATGTATATAGTTGCACCCAGTAGTACCCATAGTACAAGCTTTGCTTAGTTTGGGACTAGGTCGATTTGTGTAAGATTGGGTAAGGATTGATATCAGGGGATATTTATGTAAAAACTTGTAATGGTGTTTTTTAGACCTGTCATGGAAATTGAATGTTATAGTGATGGGTGCAAGGAAAAAGCATGCGGTGAGGAGATAAAATGAAACAATGTCAGATGCAAAGTAATTACTGATAATGATTACCAGGTAATAAACTCACATGGGGTCTAACTAGAAACGAACTAATTTAAGTCTGTAGTTAAACCATTTTTTACGATGTAGAAAGACACTCTTATTAAATTGATTTTCCAAGTAACTAATCAACTTTTCCAAGAAACATAGATAAAAAGAAACAGAATGTGGCGGAAAATCGTAATGTTATCACAAACGGTCTACTGATGTCGAGTTAACTTATAGGTTCAACCAAAGTCTATAGTTTCAACAAAACGATGAACATCCTTTAATGCCATTCAACCAATACTCGCACCCAAAACGTAACCTAGTTTCAATTCAACACCGTTGCTTAAAAAACCACTCGAGCTACAAAATGGTACGAAATTTCACGGTCCACTTAGCACTACGAATTCCGAGCATTTCGATTTTTACCGAAGACGATGGTCTAAAACAATCGTAGCGATTTCTAAGTTCCCATAACTTTCTCCGTAAAACACGACCGCTACTGTACTAGCAATTTACACCTACAACCATTGTTAATGATCTCTCAGTAACGTTCTAGAGTAAGACTACACCTAGATGTTTCGCTCAAATTACTCTTGAGAAGGTTTACAAGCCACATATTGACAGTTTACAATCCGTCATACTATTATAAAGTTGTGAAAAAGGAATGTCTGTACATTGAAGATATTTAAAAAATAAATATTGTAAGGGACTTTTTGTATGTTTATATGTGTCTTTGTGGCTTCATCACGCCAAATCGGCTAAACAGATTTCAAGTATTTTTGGTACACGGGTAGCTGGGTATTCACAGATGGTTATAGGATACTTTTTACCCGACTAAACTGTCTAAACAAAGAGGATTTTTTCACCTCCGCTGACGAAGCTTACCTTCTTGTATTATTATAAGACAGTGTTAAAAAATTAAAATGAAGTGCGTTTAGGTATAACAGCGGAAGTGTAACCGAATTAACTTTAATATAAGGTTGTAACTACTGTAACACGACGTAACTTAAAGGACTTCAATCCAGGCCAAGTACCTGTCGAAACGCTCAGAAAGTATGAAGTTTGAAAGAAAAAAAAGGGTTATCACGTCATAATTCTATATGGTCAAATCGCCTCCTTATGTTAAGTTTTGGATCATTCTAAAAAGGCCAAAAGTTTTGAAATAAGTATTCATGGATATTTTCTGTGTATTTTCAGAAACGGCATTACATAATTTATAAGTGTGACATAATTTATATTGACTACAATACATACCCAATTGTAAAATTACTCAGAAAGCATTTTATGTATCACTAATTCTAATTATGTAGTAAAATATAGCTTCCTCATATAATTTCTCACATTTAAACTATTCAAATGTCTATAGTTAAATTGTAAACTTCTATTGTCTGTCATAATAATTTTCATAGTAAGAACATAAAGTTTATCAGATATTTGGCGCTAGCAAACAGGAACGAAAAAGAATTTAGTACCTTCTTAAGCAGCGGCACACGTGTTTATTCTGCATTATGATATGTATAATATCTATCACGAGGCAAACAATTATTATTTACAATTTTGTGCCCAAAAGACTGCCACTGATGGATGCAAGTATCTTTGTATGCTTAATTAGGTAGGCAGTAAACTATTTTTAGCTATCTGTAACACAACAGTACGTATTACATTGTTCGCCAAGAAACATAAACAACACGCTAATTTTCTTCCGCAGTACATTGTACTGTTACATCACCAACATGAGCAAAGTTATTACAATTCGCGGATTTGTCATTGGAATCGAAAGCGCCGCCGGCGCAGCCAACGAACCATCAAACGGCCCATTCAGTTAATGACAGGTTACAAATAGACGAAAGCAGACTCCCATTGTTTGGCATCCGCAGTGCCATATCGTTTTAGTGAACTGGTTTCTTTATTTCTGGGGTTCCACAGTGATGCATTGATTTTCACGGATGTTGGATTTCAACTGTACTGGAACCATAAAATCGAATTAATATGTCATTGACAAAAGAAACAGGACGTAACCTGATTGAGTGGTAAATCGGCATGAGTAATCTTTTGAACATCTGCGTACAGAATACTTGTAAACAATTGGGACGTTGACATCCAACATGTACCGTAATATAGGGTTACTTTCAAATCGTGGGGCAACTTTGATGATTACTTTAGATCTTGGTATTTTTTCCAATACATCAAAAATCACTAGACGCATAATTTTGATTTTTGTTGCACTAGCAGCACTGACAGCTTAACCATCTGTCTGCGCAACGTACACGCAGCGCTAATGAGCTGGTCGATAGAAATAAAATATTAAAGCAACATCGAAAATTACTCCAATAAAAGTGTTATGGATAACTTCTGTTCTACAAGGGTGAGTTGTGTTTTCAAATTTTTTTATCATTGCTTATATTATTGTGTGTTTTTTTGGGAATCCAAGCGTGGTTGGACGTTCTGGTGGTGGCCCACATATTTTTTCTATTGCAAAATTTGAGCAACGGGGCTTCTTTGATGGAAGGTGGGGGGCTACATTGATAGTTATCAAATTCACCAATTCATTCATGTGATTAAAGTGACGTGAAATATTTTACTATTATCAAAGTAACCCCTTTGTAGGTTTAAGATGGTGGGAAAGTATAAACCGCGTCCAGGTAGCCGGAACTATAGAAATTATACACAGGAAGATCTCGAAGAGGCAGTACAGAAAATTACGGATGGAATGCTTAAAAAAGCATCAACGCTGCCTCCACAGAGTCAGTTATAATATTCCCTTTGGGACTTTGTACAATAAATACAAACCGTACATACCGGTTCTACATGTAGTAGGAACATACTTTAATATAATTGTAATAAAAATCTAAGGCTGATGATGTAATAAGTAAGATCTCTCAATTCTCTACGAAAACTTCAGTTATATTGATAGCTTATTTTAATAAATTGATACAGGTTGTATGTTGATATTGTTGATTTTATGTCACATTGTAATGCTACTAATGGCACTGTTGTTTTATTTCAACAAGGATTACTTCTTTCATTCATTTACCGAACAAAAAAAACCATCTTGTCAGGGTTAATAAGTAAAAACTTAAAATTAATCAAATTAACCCCAGTAATCAATGTCACCCCGTTAAACTTCACAACCTTATAACTTAAAAATAATAAGTGGAATCAAATGTTTATTTTTGTGTTTTACTCCTATAAGGGGACACTTTTGAACGCCGTTCAATAAACAGGAGCTATCAAAGTGACCCCTTTTTAAGTATAGAGTTGGTAGGGAACTTTTTCTTTTTTTTCTCATCCAATGTATGATGTAGATTTTTTAAAACCAATGCAATAAAAGCTTTGTACCAACTTTTGGTAATATATTATATTTTTCATATTTTTTGCTTTTAACCTGACGGAGTTATACGCATTTAATTTTCAAGAGTTAATCAATCTAACCCCATTTTACGGTAGTTATTAAAAGCAGAACTTTACTGATTTGCTATCAAACATATCATGTGATGTAATTATGTGACAACTGTAAATTTATGGTTTTTCTCTTACTGACATAAGTATAGCAAAGTAAAATAGCATTGAATTCTCGTTCTAACCAGTCACGCGACTTACTAGTTAAATAAAAAAGTTAATCTGTTGGAGCATCAACAGCATAAAACATGGGCTAATAGACACTTTAACATTGCAATTCATGATTCATTGTAATTGTATGTTGTTGTTATTCCATTAGAAACACAATATTTTTTATATTTACCCACGGAACCACTTTGTTCATAGATATCCTGTCTTAACCGTTTTCCCTCTCATTGTTTGGCGGCCCGCTCATGCAATGCAACATGTAATTTGGTGTTTGTGAATGAACGTTTTTATGCTACACTGAATTAAATTAACAACAGATTGAATTTGTTCTTTTGTTTCGAGACAGGTTGTGGGTAGGAAATGAAATCGTAACGAAATGGAAAGGGGAGTTAAGATACTGTTCTGTAAATAGACATTTGATTGTTATGATTATGAAACAGATGTGTTTATCATATATTGTGTTAGAAAGGGATGTAGGTGGTTTTAATATTCATGGAGTTAATTCATTTCTATGTGATGTTTTTTAGAGCTTGTTTACATGTTTTCTGCTATGTAAACAAGCTCTAAAATTATACAAGATGCTTTTGTTGTGGCTTGATTTTTATGATTATGAAACTGATGTGCTATCATATATGGTGTTAGAAAGGGTTGTAGATGATTTTAATATTCAAAGAGTTTTTAGAGCGTGTTTGCATGCTTTCTGCAATGTTCTATTACACGAGTGATATCTTTAGAGCTAGGGTAATTAGATAGGTTAGATGTTTACGATCCCTGTTTGAACACACTTAATTAAAGTAAACAATTAAACATCCCAATATTTAATATTATAATTTTATTCAATGATACCTTGTAGATTTCCTGAATTGGTATGAATTAAGGCTGAAGCTTCCAACAAATGGGATAATGTAGGGCACGCGGAATTTACCCTAAATCATGAAAACTAGAGTGACTTGCAACATAACCTAAACGTCGACGAAATATACACAGTAGAAAAGAGTAATCCGATAGACTTAAATCATAAACTGTAGAGCATATAAAATTGTAGAACATGTAGGCCGAAAACGCGTAATTTTTGAGATATTAATATTTTTATAAATTCATGAATCTCATGACTAACACCTTAATGATGTGATGTAGAACTTATTTAATCATATAAAGAAACAAAGAAAAAAAACATTTATCTACTAAGCTAGTCGTCAGCCTGTACTTATATGCTATGGATTGTATGATCTGAAATAAAGTTATTATTATTAATAATAATACACAGAAGCACCCTGCATACTTTTTGGCAAGTTTGTATTAAGTTTTACCATCAGTTTGGTATCGAATTACATTTTTATTTTCTTACTGAGGGTAATTTGTTTCGAATAGTAACTCTTATCTCTCAGCTTTAAGTCACTAAACAATGAGGCACTAAACTCGCTAAACTCGATGCTTAAAGTCTGTCGCGTTACTCGCTCCCACTGTGTATAGTAACAAAACAAGCCAATATAATAATCCTACTTAAATAGGCCTCCATATTTTCTACTTTAATACAGTGTCTCAACGGTGTAGAAACACGTGAACAAATATTGTTTCAATAAATGATCATTTCGTAACTCCGGTCATGTCTCGCAGTCGTCTGACACGTTTTAATTAATTTCGTTATCCCAAGCCCTTCGCTTAATCAAACTAACTTGTAATCGTCTGTGTAATCATTTTTGTAATCATGCGGTCGATTGCGCAATTCTCTGTTTTCTTTTTGATGCGTGTTTTCACTAGTGAAAGAATGTGAACAATTTTCTGTGGCGTAATTGCAGTTTAGTTGTAACCGACTTTTATTTAACGGACTTCAAATAAGGCTTGCTTTGTGACTTTCTTGTAGGTATATTTATGTTGCCTTGTTACATACGTTCAATATGCTAAAATGTTAAATATTATCCAAGTTTGGTTATTTATATAAAACAATTTAACGGATTATATCGCCTATATTATTTGAGCACATAGCAGATATCAAGCACCGTCGGTGTAATAGGGCTGCAGTCTGTGAACATGTCATTGACAAACCAAACCACTCAATTAAGTTTGATAAACCTTCTATCCTTGCCAAAGAGAAAATATATTTTCCCAGAATGCTACGCGAGGCTATTGAGATTAAAAAGCATCCTAATTTCAATAGAGAAGATTGATTGTCGCTGGGATCCTGTAATACATCTCATCAAGGAACAAGCGCGACACAGGACTGCAAAAGCTTAATTTCCGAACGGTGTAAAATATCTGCCTACGTACTAAATTAGCTGTCTGCTTTAATTTTTCTGTTTTTTTAGGACATTCAGACTAGTTATACATTATCACAACATAACAAAATGGGGCTTAATTGCGTATAAATATGATTTATTTAAGAACTATTGGAGAGTGATGAGATCTAAATATGCTGGGTTATAGGATTGAAATGATGATAGCCACAGGTTATTATTATAATATTTCTTTGTTTAATTAAAAGCGACGTGGTGGGATGACGACAGGCGCATAGAATCGCACCCAGCGTGCCAACAGCCGTGAGTTCCAGCGGTCTTCCAGCTCGTTTAGAATGATGTTACAATTGCAGCTGAGCTAATAAGTAGACACTAGAAATTTGCACAGAACGTGTACATTACCGTAGCGGCTATACAAATAATAATAATAAAATAAAGTGGCACTAAACTTCTGGTGCGTGAGTTCGCCTCGCACTTGGCCGTTTTTATAAGTACCAACCGATCTAACTAATCGTTATTGACCGAGTCGTTATTGAATAAAAATATTGAATCTGGAGGCACGACAGTGCCACTCCGCCAAGTCGAGCAAAAGGGAAAAAAAGGCACGGGCGTAACAACCTTTTCGCGAAGCCATTCGGGCGATTTTCGACGTCCCTGTAACTTCGTTGTGGATATAATTTACTTAATATAACTATGACTAAAATTAAGACATACCTATTAACGATATTGAATGTCTCATCGATCATTACAAAACTATAAACATAAATTTAATTTAACAAAAACAAATAGACTAACACCACGTTATTAATATCAATTGCACCGCTATCCTCCATCTTACCTACTGCTCTCAGCTATATTCGCTGCGGCTGGAAATTTATTTCTTACCCTTAAACTTCGTATCTGCTTCATTCGCTTTATTTTAAAAGCGACTAGTTGCACTTGGTATACAGATCACTTCTAGTGGAATGGTCGAGCGAGATGCGAGGTTACAGGATTAGGTCTGAATTCAATCTAGACTGGGTTTCTAAACGCTTCGAGCTAATAGTGAGATTCCCGATTGTCCAATAACGGTCTTTAGTGCCTGTACGATTATTTCGCAATATGGCCTAAGTTAGTCTAACGGTAAATTTATTAGTGTTCCGTAGCCAAAATGGAAATACGCAATCCTTACATAGTTTCGTCATGTACATCTTTATTGACCGTCTGTCTGTCTGCCATATACACCTACGAGTATATTTAAATGTGTCTTTGAGGCTGCATTACATCAAAACGGCTGGTCGGATTTTAATTATCTGTAGTACAAAGGTAGCTGAACATCCGAGAATAGTTTTAATATACATTTTACCAGACTGTGCTGAAGCAAAAAAGATAGTTATGGCTTTTATCTCCACCGCGTACCAAGTCGCGGGCACCCTCTAGTAATTCATAATATTGCATTGTAACCTAACTTAGATAAGTATCCAAAGTAACCAAACTTCTACCACCTTTTAGTACTTACTGTAATAATACTTGAGAGAAAACAATTTTCCTCCATAAGTTTACAAAAATTGTTTGTAGAATTTCAGTATTAAGTATGTGTGTCTGTTAGATTATCATGTTAAACATTTTTTGTTACGGACTACCTTGACTGAATAATGTAATATTATTTTTACTTAACTACGTCAAACTAGTCAGAAAGGCTGGCTTGTGATCATTCTTTATTAATGCAGATATGAACGATGAACGTCTATATGACAAAGAGCAGTTTTTATTTAAAGCGGAAACATAAACAACGTTTCACCTATATTAAATAGAAATACAATTTCTCCTTCCTCTAGCGACAATCCGGAAACATCTCATAATAACTGACAATACGGCAAAAGTTCAAACTTTAAAGCCGAACAATGTACCAATTATTGCAATCTTGACACCGCTGGCCATCTTTAGTCTACACCACAATGCCAGACCTATCTCCTTGAGCAATATTTCACAATAGAAAGCAGGGAAGTGCCGATGCACCGCCATACCGTATTAAAACGACTTAACAACCTAGCAGTTTAAATGACACCAAACCTCTTTTAATACTACCAGCAGTCGCGGTTCAATAAATTGAACTACTTTAGTTCCAACGGCAATGTTTTGAGACAATTTTCACGCTGTAATTTATGGTTGGAGGTATTTTTATCTATAATAGGATGGTTTGAAATTGTACGTTTGCATGGTGAGAAGGAAATGACTTTGAATGCAGACTTGAACTTGGGCACAAAATTCACTTCTTTTAAGGGCTATAGGGTTTTAACTTGTACTCTTTACCATGAGAATGAATTTTGGGCAAATAACCGTTGAAGATATTGTACAAAATGACTCAAAATAAAATCAAGAAAGTAGGCCTCTTTGAAGTTGAAAACGACCCAAGTAATTACGATCCTTAGAAAAAGGAAGCGCGGATCATACCTCACTAGTGTCAGCTGACAGATTGGGAACGCAGAAAGTGATGGAGCTACGTCCGAGCAAAAAGATGTTCCTTCGACTAATTAAAACATACTACACACACACTGGCCACCAGAAAGTACAGTCGGTTAGATGTATTCCAGAAAATGCGAGTACAGTATTGGACATTTGTAGTATTTTTTTGCTCCGGACAGGAAACATTACTCATGTGCCTATATAAACGTGATCAAACCATTTTTGCCACTTTGGTTAAGGATCCCTAAAAAAATTCAGACATTTTCTAGCACCTCGTCTCATGAGTCAAAATAGGCCATGAGAGCAGTTAATACGACCTTTAATAACATATCAGAGTTGTATTATACTAATTATATCATGTTTTTTTTCGGTATCTGTTTGGGGAACCTTGTCACATTATTTTTGACACATTGGTATTTATTCAACTATATACTAACTTAAGTATCAGGACAGGAAACAGCTTATCGATACAATAGTGAGGTTCTTAAGTGGCAACGACTAACTGGAAGACGCATGGGCGTGACCCGTGGCCAAGCCCATGCGTCTTGTAAAGACCGCGGTCTTGTAAAGACCGCGGGATACTGTTTGATGCCTGCTGAGCATGACTCGCGAAAGAGGGAACGAAGAGATTGTGACGCCTTTCAGAAAAGGACGTTAATCGTCTGAGATGCGAATAGCTTGTAAGAAAACCATCACTATATGGTACAGGACAGAATAATTGTTTTAACATGAACCCTTTTTCCTAGTTTTGGAACCGCCATCTGTACTAAGAACCTAGACAACCGTTAACCGACCCACATATCGCGTGTGCCCCAGTTCATCCCATTTACCATATCAATGGATGTGAGACTAACAAAGAGATGCATACGTTTTATATGAGAGAATGCACTTGGCCGACATTTTTAGACGGAGAAAATGAATGATGTAGCAAAGGCTCGAAATGAAGACGATAAATATTGTTATGGAGTGTGATTTTGTATTAAATTATTGTGATTTATGATGATTCAATACGTTTTATGATCACGACAATATTTATAGTAATCGCAAAGATTTATATATAGTAATTATACGTTCCTACAACTGATCTTTCGCCATACGATAAAATAAATATAGTAAGTGTATGCAGTTTTGACTGTGATAGCTTTTCTGCAACAAAAGGAAGCACGCTTTTTGAAGCTTAAAAAGTAAAAAAGGATAAGCTTTATTTTTGAAAAACCCTAATAAATCTAGAAAAATACTAATGATTTTTAAACGGAGAAACCGATTTTCCTGAACCATAGCTAAGAACACTCTCGATGAACTCTTCGAGACACAAAAAAATTAAACAAAATGGCCATCCATTCAAGGACGAAATGCCACAAACAGACACACAGATACGCAAGTACACATGTCAGACTTGTAACACCCCTCTTCGTTGGTTAAAAATGTTGCTTACCTCATTTTTCCTTTCCAATGCCATTTATTTATTTAGTCGTATAGGGAAAAGTCAGTTGTAAGAATTTATAATTCTATATCCTGGTGGATACGCAACCAGTCTAAAATGGAGATCAAAATATATTGACTCATTATAATATTTTTCCTCATATTTTATCTTCACTCTAGGAAATATTGTAACCCCAATCTCTTGTATTGGGTATGTGTAGCTTCTAGTCGGCATACCTGTAAGGTTGAATTCCTTGCTATCGAGGCAAATGTTACCTTACAATAGGACGTCATAAATAGTACCCGCGGTTAATGCCAAGTCATCAGAGTGCGTCACTTAAACTATAAGTGTTAAACCATGTTCGAGAATAGCATTTGAAGGAAAATTATTTGAGTAAAATCAATGCGTGTCTACAGATCTGCCCGAAATTTTCAAAAAAGTTGGGAAAATACACGGAAATTTCTGGAAACTTTCACAATTCAAAGTTTCCATTTATGAAATGGACTTCTTCAGAAGGCTCAAAGTCAATCAAAAAGCAATAGAGCCAGCTATTTTTGGAGTCTGCTTGCGTGATCGAATCAGAAATGACGACATCCGCGGAAGAGCCAAGATTGTTGACATAACACAGAGAGTTGCCAGACTTAAGCGGCAGTGGGCAAGGCTCATTGCTCGAAGAACGGACATACGCTGGTAGGTTCCCGAGTGGCGACCGCGTACTGGTAGACGCAGCGTGAGAAAGCCCCCAATAAGATGGACCGACGTATGAGGGAGGCGCACGACCGGCCGTTGTAGTTCTTGTAAAGGCCATTGTCCAGAGGTATCATTATTATCAAATGATTTTGCGAAATTCCCTGTAGCTAATTTTAGGACACACGATTCGCAGAGGAATTGCAAAGAATGCAAGCATCACTTTCCAGTGGAAGCCGCCGGATGGAAGGTGGACGTCCTGTACACTCATAGCGGCACACCGTCGACAGCGAGCTGTGAGCCGTTGGACAGAGATGGAGCCAGTCGCGTGGGTAAAGACCCAAGAGCCAAGGTAGATAGCCGCTTTTTGTGCCTATATGGAGCCATGGTTGTTCAGGCCTTCAGAGTAGGCAGTTTGTCTGTGCCTATATGGAGCCATGTAGTGCCTTTGTGCCTACATGGCCCGCACGCCACTGGCTGGAGCGAGAACGTTTTGTTGAGAATAGAAAGGCATGGCGCAAGCGCGTGAAGGCCCTTCTAGGCCTCTGGGGTTCCCTAGGACAACAATTTTGGGAACTTACTGGAATCTATCCACATGGAAAGTTTCGCAATTACGGGAACTCACCGTCGGTACATCAGTAGTTTTATCTGAGTGATTTATCAACGCTCATACGATGATACACATAGGGATCAAGAAAGCTAGGATTGACATAAGAGGTTCCTCGCTTTAGGCCAAGTATAAAACCAGCTTTTTTATATGTTCACGAGTGCAACAGGGTCACGGGACACAGTTGGCTCATCTATACTATTATAAGTTTGTAAAAATTTAATGTCTGTACATTAAAGATATTTTAAAAAAGTGATACGGACTATTTGAAGGTTCATACCAAAACGGCTAAACGAATTTTAGCTAATTTTGGTACACGGGCAAGCTGAGCATTCTCTGATGGCTATATGTAGGATAATATTTCGCCCACTTATTTTTTCTCTTCCGCGAACGAAGTTGCTAACACCTTCTAGTATTAAATAAAACGCACTAATAAATAATCAGCAATCTATTACTACGCAATCTAGTTAAGAACTAAACTGTAATAGTTATGATAACGAATTCATTGCTAATCGATTCTAAATTAAGCTAACAGTCAGAGGCCAATTGCATAATACAGTACAAGCCATTACAGCGAAACTACATACTAAATCCAACAAAAAACAGTTTTATCAGTTTATGTTTAAGTCTCAGATCCGGTTCATTAAATTTAATTGTAGGTAACTAGAATTTACGCTGAATTTCGTATAAGAGGTTGAAAAATCATAACCCCTTATTTTTATTTCCAGTAGTTCGATAATAATCCAAAAAAATAATTAAAAACCCGGATAGCTTGCAAAAGCTGATGGTAGTTGGTCAGGTTGAAGGGAAAAGACCGCGCGGTCGATCGCCTACCCGTTGGGCAGACCTGATAAAGACCCTCCAATACCTAAAGCTATTGGGACCGCAGAGTATAGAAATATCTGGAAGAACATGGTTCAGCAGTGGCCAACATTTCACATTAGACACGACCTACAGCAATTAATCTTCATTGCCGACTATATTAGCCGACTAAGAAGAAGAAAAGAAAGAAAGAAAGAAAGAAAGAAAGAAAGAAGAAAGAAAACACATTTATTAAGAAGAAGAAGAGATAAAATTTAATTATTATCCATCATCTCACAATATCTTAAGCACTCACGACACACATTTAGCGCGGGCACATCACACTCGGGTCGCGAGTTCAGCATGTGTAGCACCCATTATGTTATGATGATTGTTATTATACAAACAATTGTTTGTATATATTCCAAACAGACCTGTACTCGTAATCCTAGTAATCTAATCTATCTTTGAATCCTAGCCTAAGGTATTGTATGTAAAACGACCGCTTTTTTTACCGTGGCGAGAGGCTGTCAGCCTTGGGGCTGATATTTCGCTCACTTCCTACTACACTGTCTAACAATGTTGCTATTATACTGCCATCGGGTTGATGTGTAGTCTAATAAACTGCCAGTTGTGTTATTCCTTAATGTTTATATTAGACGAATATTAGTACAGTAAACCTAATTTATATTATGCTAGTTAGCACGATGGACGACCGGACCAAATAGTTATAATCAACCCCAAAAAACTTTAATTGGAGTTGATTACGATAATTGATAATCATATTCATGAAAATGAAAATGTAGTTACGACACGAAATTGACGTAATTTTTATTTACATCGTTATGATTTCATATCATTATTAAATTTTCACTGTTATGAAAATTGTATGAATACAACATAATGTACATATCTAGGTAGGGTATTTTTTATTCAAAATTGTATTATTTATATAGCTAATCAATAGGGACGTTACGTTACTCTTTTTCACATTAAAAAACTGTACTGGTCATTTTCATTCAGGCATAAACCAGTTAAAAAGCAATTACTTCCATAGTAATTTGCGAAAATAAATCATTTTCTAAGACTAGAACAAGAAGTAATCGACAAAACGATTAACCTCCAACGCATCTAGAAAAAAATGATAATTTTTCCAACGTCTGAACCGATGTTCTTGAATCGATGCTCTTCCAACATTAGTCACCTTTCGAACACAAAAAAAAACAAAAAATGGTCCATCTGTTTAAGAGCTACAACAATACACTCCTAACATTAATTTAACTTTACACGATCTTCACTCATTATCACAATTCGGACGTCGCGTTACATCCATGGTCTCGAAGGAACTATCCTCTTACTTCTTCTTTCATTCCTTCGAGACTATGAACGTAACGCAACACATATACTTTAAAGAATTACCAACGAAAGGTAATTAGCTAAATCGTATTTATACGCGATTAAGCTCCGTTTTGTTGTGTTGTTAACCACTTCTTTAAACAATACTACTTCTTTAAATGTTTCCAATGTTTCATAATCATAAACATGGTCTATGCATTCCTTGACTTGTGCGAAGCGCATCTTCACATGTCGTGTATGCACGGCATAATTGAATAGAAATGCAGGCATGCGCTTATCAAAGTCGCATGGGATGGGTACCATTATTGTTTCACTTTGAATACTGTATAATTAATGATCAAACGAACTTACCAAGTGAAGTTCGATCACAATTATGTGAACAGCTTCATTCGACGCGATTTGTAGTTTACATATTGTAGTAGCATCCCCAAGCAATCAGCGATCCACAACCTACACAGAACCCTGTCGTTAGTTGCCGCGAAATTATCAGGGAAACGTTACTAAGTAAGTCTTTGTCCCCGCGGTCGGTAGAAATCATGTTATCTTCACTGTCAGATAACACGTATAAACAATACGGTCCTTGTATTAAAGCTTATATCGATTACTGTAAATCACAAAATTATGATTATATGGAATTATCAATACCTAACGTTATCAATTTTCTAACCTATATTTTTGACAAGGGTGCTAAATACGGAACTATTAATAGTTACAAATCGGCTGTATCATTATTGTTAGGATGCTCCCTTGACGATAATCGAATACAGAGATTTATGAAAGGTGTGTTCAAATTAAGGCCCACGTTACCTAAATATAATCTAACTTGGAACCCAGGTACAGTTCTCAACTATCTTGCCCGTCAATGGCCTAATGAGGGCCTTAACTTGGAAACACTTTCAAAAAAGACGCTTACCTTGTTGGCTTTATGTTGTGCTCACAGAGTTCAAACATTCTCGATGATAAAATCGGGTAACATTAGCATGCAATCCGATTCAGAGATTATTATTAAAATTCCTGATTTAATAAAAACTTCACGACCATCGTCCTTGCAACCACTTCTCAGACTTCCATTTTTTAACGAAAAACCTGAAATTTGTCCTGCAAGATGTCTTACAATCTATATAAAGAAAACACGAACACTTCGCAATCCAAATAATGATTATTTATTTATAAGCTATAAAAAACCTCACTCTAAAGTCTCTTCTCAAACTTTAAGTTCGTGGATTAAAGTAACACTGCACAATAGTGGAATAGACACTTCCATATTCACTGCTCACAGTACTCGCCATTCTGCCACAACTACAGCCAACAAGCTCGGTGTTAATCTTGACTTGATACGTAAGACTGCAGGTTGGAGTGATTCCTCTTGTGTATTTGCCAAATATTATAATAAGGAAATAATCGCTGATTATAACCAATTCGCCCGAACGATTTTGTCTTCTGCTGATACTGTTGATAACCTGTAAATAAAGAGAAAGATTATAACGTATAATACCAATGTACTTACCTATGAACTAATCAACAAGTGTATCAATACATATATATGTATAAAACAATAAACTGATTGACATTGAATTTCGTTTTACTTACTTTATGGTGTTCTGCTTAATTATCTCAATCCAGCTTCCTTCAATCCTACGCCTTATTTCACATTTATTGCTCTGAACATCCTACAATATGTAAACTACAAATCGCAAAGAATGAAGCTGTGAAACATAATTAATGATCAAACGAACTTACCAAGTGAAGTTCGATCACAATTATGTGAACAGCTTCATTCGACGCGATTTGTAACAACCCTCCCTTTCACAAGAATTATTTTGCTGCACTGCTTAACCCTACCCACAATCTGAATGTAAAATAATTGCGTTTTGTTATTGCTTTAAACATAATGAAATAGAAATGGCTGTTCCACCCAGCGCTGTGGGAGCGGGGATGGTAGGGATATCCGTTACTTTTTCTTTTTTTTTTTTTTTTTAATGATACCAGAATAAAACTCTAAAAAACCGTGGAAGGCTGATTGCTTGGGGATGCTACTACAATATGTAAACTACAAATCGCAAAGAATGAAGCTGTGAAACATAATTGCTTTATTTTCAAGGAAGTTCTGTGCGTCCTATGATTGATATCTTTTAAGGGATGTACCTTGTTTTATCAAAAAATATTTTATCAAATACTTCATTTTGTCGACATATTAATTCATGAGAAGCATTTTGCTCTGAAGCCGCTAACAATCTGGGATTATTATAAAACAAACCTGGCCTAATGGCTTCTACGTGATGATCTTTTCAACAATTTCAGGGAGAAAGTTGTCGATGAAATGAAAAATCTATGAAATAAATCATTCTAGGAAACGTTTGACAATGTAATGGAAGACACCATATTTTAAGATAAACGTACGACTACAGTTATAAACAATTCAATTCAATACAAACAAATATTTTTGAAAGATAATAAGTACAACAACATTTCTGTAAAAATGAAAATGTTAAGATCAGAGCGACCAAAACAAATGTACTAATTCCCCAAAACACACATACTGCACATTTATTTTTAGTAGCAGTATCAGTATATAGATAATACATAAAACTCTCAGAGCCCTCAGAGGTAACTCACAAAGAAGAACATCTGCCAAGGGGAAAAGTATCTACAGATAATATCATTGGTCACTCTCCATAGAATCATTGTATTAAGAAAGAACGATAATAGTAACGCCGTGTATCGATATAGCCTTTGCGTAACTTTCTTAGACATTAGGGCTGTTACAAACGGGTTGCATTTCAAACGATTTTGATTTGCAACCGATAATGTGTGGTCAAAGGGGATAAAAAGAGAATTCTTAGTGCAATTTATGTTGCACCTATCAATGCATCATTGACATTTTTTCATATATATCATACTGAGGACTCAAGCATTCATTTAGACAAAACTAATTGTTTTAATGATATCATTGCAATACATATGTAAATGATATTTTCTTCTGTTTCCGCGATTATTACTCATTGAAATAAAACAATGTAACGGATATATAATTTGAGTTCCCGACGTTTCTGAAGCTTTTCAGCTTTCCATGGTCACGGGTGGACTAAGATAATATACGCGATATAATCCGTTAAATTATTTTATTTTAATAAATATGTACATGTTTTTATTTGTAATCTTGATAATAAAATATAACAAGAACTAGCAAGGTCGCCTTTATAGAAATAAAGGAGAACCTTCATCACTTTTCTACTTCATCTAACTAAAATCATACCCGGCAGTAAAGCCGAGTTCTCGCATTAGACTGGTCCGGTAAAACTACTTGTCGCAGAAGGCTGTATGCAACTACTGGCATTTTTCATTATAAACCCTGACTGACTTGCATTACCGATGTGCATTTGTTTTATAAAAGGCATTTGAAGCTCTTTATAAGTCGGAAAGTTATGATTTATGAGCGGGCTTAGACTTTGAAATGGATGAAGGTTCTTGTTTGATATATTGCTGTCTTGGCAGTCACAGTTTGTAAATCACAAAAAATGCATGAAAACGAATAGTTCGATTATTAAGGTTATTACCTTATTGAACTTTGTCGAAGAATGTTAAATTTAGCCAGAGGCCAGTGATAACACCTTATTCTTCTTAATATTTATTTAATTTCTTATGGACACAATACATCACGCATTCGCCATTTTTGGAGGGAATTAGTACTACTGTATGACAGACGTCAAAACGTCACAAGATTTGACAAGTACGATTCGTTCTTTAACACCCCCCCTCGAATGAAAATCTCCATATTAAATTCGCTTTAAATACATAGAATGTAACGTAGTACAAACATACCTACTCTTACATAATGAATGCAGACTATAACATAAAAACATATTTATAAAAAGTTTTTCTAAACTAGACGCGATTTAGGTTTAATTTACTTTTAAGAACATTAAATTATAGAGAACATTGAATTAATTAATTTTCGAACTTTTGTATCATAGCAAAAACGTCCGCTAACAATAATAATTTAAGTAAATATTATTGTAGCGAAAAGTTTTTTTTCTTGTTTTAGAAAAGTTAAGCAACTGGTAGAAAAGTTCGATGCATGAACTCGAAGCATCGATGAACCAATTGTTAGGTTGTCCGTGTTGGCAATGAGAGCTTTTAGAGACTTGGGTTGATTCCGCTCGATACGTTTTTTTTAACTTTTTACTGCACTAACGATGGGCGAGTCGAGTTATCTGATTCGAATAACTCGAATCAAAGTCTGAACGGGTTGATTCGAATCAAGCTCCTTCGCAAATCGGATTTACTCGCCGACTCTACCTGCCGGTTTAACACGGTAACTCTAGGATTGATACGGATGGATCGGCTTAGCGGAGACTCAGCAACTCGAACCAAGAAACGAATACGCCGAACTCGACTCACGGACTGGGCTGCTGCCGCGAACGTTGATTCGAATCGAGTCAACTCGAGTTTCGATTCGAATCAGTGGCGGAATCAACTCGAGTTATCCGAGTTGGAAAATATGCTACTAGTACCATCGCTATATTGCATTGTTACCGAACTTACATAAGTTTTAGCTCAATCGGAAAACAGGAAGTGGGTCAAATTTAAGTTGCAAGATTTGATAGCAGACACCAACACAGGTGAAACTAGATAAAAGATTGTAAAATGGGAATGACCTGG